>JAMLFY010000019.1:3455039-4055039 GCA_030441495.1 Dalbergia oliveri | reverse complement strand
GGTGGTTCTTAATGCAGGGCACCTTGGGCTTCAACTAAGCAAGTGTTGCGTTCTTGCTTCAACTTTGTTTGATTTTTTTGGATGCTTGTCAGCATGGCATCATCAGGATGGAGGGTTGTTCATCTACATTTTCTTCATTTGGATCTATAACAACCCTTTTTGAAAAACCATAGCAGTAACTAGGGACGGGTGGCAGAGAGGCACTCTTGGTAAGGATAGTTCTCATATGCTCAGTGATGAGTTCACTCAAATTAATTTCCTTTTTTTTCCATCAAGTAGTAGAGGAGGACACATTGTTCTGTAGTGACATTGCTAGTGTGGGAGTTGGACAAGAGTCGTGAAAACATAATTTGTGACCACACTCATGTGTTTTGGTTTAGGTACCTATTCAGTAAGCCTTTGGGCTTGATATAGTTATTCTGGAAGTATGTCCATACACTTCCTATCACCCCAATTACACTTTTGACTTCCTCCTAGTTCAGGTCATCTCACTTCACAATTTTCCCATTGTAACACCCAAAAATTAATTTGAATTTTATTAGTGTAAATTTAAAAAATCTGACGGTTTTAGCAATGATGAGGGCAGTTCAATGGATGTGTTAAAAAAATAGTAAATAGTGACTTGCAGGCCTCACGGGCGCATCAGAAGCCGAAACCCTAAAATTGGGACCAGTAGATGCTTGGGACTAAGAAAGGCAGAATTAAGGTTAGAAATGGTTAGAAATAAAAACTTTATACCTGGAAATTAATTTCGAGCAATATCTCATTACGGGTACGTGTTTCACCTGTTCAGTAAAATTTCGGTGTGTGATTTCTAACATGGAAAGATAGTTTAATCTTTACAAAAAGATAATCTTTATTCTTTTGGGTCAAGTGTAAGGCTAAGATTTAATCTTGCTTTTCAAGATTAAATCCTAGCCATCCATCTTTTTTTAGAAAGAATTACACATTTGACTACATAATTGATACATTTACTCAAGATAAAACCAAGCCACCAAACTTCATCACATTTTTCCTTATCATTCTCCACAATGAGCAAAAGGAATACAACCTCCATTTTCTTTCTTCTAAACCACCATTACCAAGTTACAAATCCTAAAAATTGTAGCCTAAACTTGACAAAACCTCAAGATCTCTTCACAAAACTTTAACTACTCATCACTGCCTACAAAACTCACTAATTGAAATTCCAATTTTTCACCTCTGCTCACTTTGGAATATCATCCTCTACTGCCTAAGGAAATGATAGGTGTTGGTATGAGGGCCTTGAAGTGATAGGAATCATTCTTGGAGCATCCTTTGGAGCCAAGATCTCTAAAGATCCAAAAGTAGGGCTTTTGAACCTCTTTTGCTTCAAATATGTTTTTATATTTTGATCATGATTTAATTTGATATTTTTAGTTGTATTGGTTGATAATATATAGATATTGATGTGTCTAATTTGGTAGGGTGTTTGGATGATGTTAGAAAACTCTTTTTGGCAAAAACAAGTTTTAATTTATGTTGCTGGAATTCTTATTTGTATAGACAGGTTATGGTTCATGATTTTCTACGTGTTTGTAGTTAGATTTATGAGTTAAAAATTTTATATGATGAAGCTAACATGTTAAGGTATTTTCAGTATTTTTCTTGGTCTTAAAAATGATTTTTACTATTTTCTAAAAATCAAAACTGAGGTAGTTAGGGTTTCTACTTGTACCGCCAAGTTTGAAACTATAAATTTTGCTAATTTTGTTACCATATTAAATGATTAATTTTTCCTTTAACATTTTTACAGGGTGTTGAGGACATATTGAAGTCCAACCCTGAATTTTTGTGTGATTTGATAGGGTAATAAAATTGGGAACTATGGCGGAATTGGAAATAGGGGATTTTTGGCCTCCAAATTTTTCTAATTTTGTTAACATAGTTAGAGAAAGATTCTTGCTCTGAAATTTTTACCAGACCTTGGGGATATGTTGAAATGTCTTGGATAATTTTTGTAACTTTAGAATTGGTTGTTTGATATGCGATCTAATTTTTTCTAGATAAGTGTAAAAATTTACCAATATGCTAGGATTTGTACCAATGCCTTGAATGAATGATATAATGGCATTTTGGTTCTAGTATGACATGAATACTTGATTATGAATATTTGATCATCTACTTGTGATATATAAATGCATGCTAGAGGAAGTAAAGATTGATTTATGAAGCATGATTGAAATCACATTATGAATGAATGCCTATATATGCTTTATGCTTGCATTTGGAAAAAGAAAAGTAAATGATGCATATATGAGATAAAAGAGAATGTATGAACTTCAATCGTATATGTTCTGACATATGGACAAAACAGAAACAAGACTTATGTTAAATGAGAGGAAGGAAGAAAGAGGAACTTTCCTAGAGATATTATGAGTTATAGACGTATCGGCTATGAATAGATCTGTGTGTGATTCAAAAAGGAATAAAATAAAGTCTGATGATCACATATAGGAATGAGCTCATTCCTTGAAGCGTCTATTTCCCATATGTGATGTTACCTACTATGGATACCATTTGGTATAAACTAAGTCTTTTCTATGTTGATAAGAAGAGAAAAATACATGGAATTGAGTTCTATGGTCATAAAAAAACTATGAAATCCCCTTTGACTTTTCAAGGGCATGGAACGATAACAAAGATATGAGATCCCCTTCAATGTACCGAGGGCACTTAAAGATAAAAATGATGTGTATAAGATCCTTTTCGATGTACTGAGGGTACGTAATTTTGAGAATGAATTACTATGATGTTGAGTAGTATAACATGTGAACATTAAGTGATTGAATAATAAAAGAGACTCATTTCGGAAGATTTTTTTTTTTACTTTAAAATGAACCTTTGATATATGTTGCATGCTCACATTTTTATAAAGTGGCTTGGACGATGATAATGACATGGAGTTTATTTTATTATACATTTTGGGGATACCTTATTGAGAATTTTATAATTCTCATCCCTATGAGTTTGTGTTCCCGTGTCGTCTCCAGGTTGATCTTGAGAATAGTGAAGCCACTACAAGAAAGATTAGATTAGAATTGCAATAGTTTAGTGGTGGAGACTTGTATTTGTTGTACTTAGTTATATGTATATGTCTATAAATATAAGAGATAACCGATGTGTATTAAAGTTTATAGAAGAGCTTCCTTTGTATTCAATAAATGTTTTGTTTCTCTGTTATATATTTTAATAGAATTAAGAATTAGTTACTACCTGATTTAATCGATTTTGCTATAGATAATTAAGAAAGGTCCGCTAATTTATAAGTAACAACTCCTAAGTATAATGTCATGACTTAAGGATGATATTGTTCTTGGGAGGATGTTACACCCATACTCATGTGATGAGTTCAACAGAGCTTGCAAAAAATGGTTTACAACACTAGAAACATTATCAATCCACTTGCCCCCGACATAGACACACCTTGGTGGATAGGCAACTTTTTTCTTCACCAATAAGTTAGCATAAAATCTCAAACCACGGCTTGAATGCTACCGGTAGGTCTTCCAATAGTTTGGTCCACTTACAGTGTTCTATCTCCTCCACAAATTGTCGATAGAAGCTTGTGGCTAAGAGAATTTTTTTAGGAATGCACTCTCTCTAAACAGGGCTGCATTAAATCTTTTTTTGAGTCTAGGTGGCAAAAATGGTTGTTGTCAATCACCTTTGCCTTATCACTCTTTTTCCTTGATGAAGAGGCATAGGTGGAGGCGCCAGATCTTTGCTCTTTTTCGGGCCATGATCCTACAATTAAAATACGTTTTGGTTCCATTTCCACTTTCCTTTGTCCCATTACTTTAGAAGGGATAAATCATTTTTAATGTCTATTCTCTCATCTCTTCACATACTCACAATTAACTTATTCCAGCTTTAAGACAAGTTATTTGAGAGCTTTTGGGAAAAAAAAAGGTTTTTCAAAAATAATCTCCTATCATCAATAAGAAATTGAGAAATATTAGAAATATAGGAATGAAACAAATGTAGGCTATTTCCATTGTACCAGATTGAATGAAACCTCTTTATCTAATAAATAAACATAAAATATCTAAGTTCACAATCAATGGAAAGAAAATGACATGTAGATTCATTGTAGTAAGAGAAAATAAATTATGATGACTACTACATCATATAGAAAGTCATATTGGACACATTAAAGTTAATTTCAAGGCAGCTAAAGTTGTTCCCATTTCTTTTCTTTGAAAAAAGCCATAGCATTGCGAATGACATCTTCTCTAGCTTTATTATAATTCTTGAGCACCAAGTCCAATGCCAACCACATGTGTGATTTCTCATCAACTGGCTGTAAGATGAAAATTGCACATATATTACTACAAAGTGGACTCAATAAACTCTACAACAAATTAATGCGCTTAGTGTACTCACATTTATTCGAAAAGACCTTTTAAGCTTTGAATAGATTTGCCATGAAGCAACCCAAATACCCAATCCACCTAAAACAAGCATAACAAATATCAGCTCATATATTATATACATAAAAAAAAAACACAAATAAAAAAGACAAAAACAAGTCATTGTAATTTATGGGATGAAGTAGCATTTCTTTACATTTTTTTGCTGTAGAAGGTTAGGGGAATGTTTTATGTTTGTGTAACACTTCACCTATTTCACGTGAATTGTTTTCCAAATTTTCATAAAAACATTTCTAATCAATCATGTCCTTAAGAAAAATAGCCTGTATTGAGCAAAAAATTATAATATGATTAAAATTTGTGTAATTTTACAAAAGAACTAATAAACATCTCAAGTGATAATTATACCACTTGTCGAATTTATCGCTCTCTAAATAATGTCCTAGATGAAGATTTCAACAAGTCCAAACAAATCAACTCCTTCCTCTTCAAGTCCACACACAAAAAGTACCAATGTTCCTTGTCATCATTAATTGGTATATATATTTGCAATCACAACATCTCCTGGTTATCATATTTTCATGTAAAGTTAAATTACGAAACAACACACTTAGTCAATGTGAAAAATATAGGTAGAAAAGTGCACGAAAATGGGGGTTTGAATCGTGCTTTACTTTTTCTTTCCTTCTTAGCTAATGAAAAACATAAACAAAATACTATCAAACTATGAGCTTGAAGTGCAGCAAAAATATAGTGTTATTACTTCAGAAAGCTACTTTTGAACAACAACGAATAAGATAAAGTGCATAAATGATAGTTATTCAGGAAGCAGATAGATATACACATACGTAGTTGATATAAAGGAGTTAAGGGAGAAGAAGATCCTCTACATATGTTTTCATACTGTAACATCCTCCCAAGTACAACCTCATTCTTAAGTTATGATATCGTACTCGAGAGTTGTTACTTGTTAATTAGCGGACCTCTCTTAATTATCTATAGCAAACTCGATTACGTACGAGATAACTAAGCGTAATTCTATTAAAACATATTACAAGTAAACATCAAGTTTATTAAACATACAGCTAAAATACATAAGGAAGCTCCTCTATGAGCTTTAGTACATATTCTGTCTTCTAATACATTTACATACATACTCATTTCACTAAGTAGGAGAATAAAATAGGAACTACTACACTAGAGCAATCCTACACTCCTTTGCATAGCATCATCTTCCTTGGCTTAACCTGAAGGCGACACAGAAACAAACACATAGCGGTGAGAATTTTTAAAATTCTTAGTAGGGCAACTCCCCAATTTCACAATCATAATGTCATCGTCATCGCCCAGCCACTTCAGTTTATTAAGAAAATGTGAGCATGCGACGTATATCAAAGATTCATTTTTAATGTTCAAAAATCATTCCTCCGAAGTGGGTTTCTTTTAGCATTTCGTCACTTCAAGCATATATCTCATCACATTCCAACAATTACCAAGTTACATAAGGTAGACAATTCAAAATAAGATAAGTAGCATATAATACATGCAATGAATTTATCTCAAGGTGACATGGTATCACTTGTGGCCAAAAAATCAAATCAGTGCATTTTTCTCTTTTCATTGACATAGGAAAGACTTAGTTACCCAACGGGTAATTTCAGTGGACAATTCCACAATAGATCCGTTTATACCCAATGGGTATTTATGGTGGATCACACCACACAAGGGAAATAGACTGCTGATCAAGACTGAACTCATTCCTATACGTGGTCATTGAACTTCATTTTTTTCCATTTCCGAATCCCACACAAATCTATTCCTAAGCGATACGTCTACCGACTCAAAATAAATTTTGGGAAGTTACTACTTTCGCCTTCCCCTCATTCAATCAAAGTCTTGTTTCTATTTTGTCCATATGTCAGAACATGCACAATTTAAATTTATACATCCTTATAATGGCATCATATACTTTTCTCTTTTCTCAAATGCATACATAGGCCACATATAGGCAATCATTCACAATGAATTTCTCATTCTTTTCTCATACTTCAATCTTTAAAATCCATAGCATGCATTTACATGTCATAAGTCACATGGCCAAACACTTAATATCAAATACTCATGTCATACTAGAAGCCAAAGTGCCATTACATTCTCAATTCAAAGCATTGTTCCATTCCCAGCACAATGGGCAGTTTTCACCCCATTGTAGCACAATTTGTTTTGCTCATAAAACAATCAATTTAGAGATTATAAAAATTCTCTAAGACACTTCAATGTGTCTAAGAGACCTGTAAAAATTTCATAGTAAACGGGGCTCCTAGCCTTGTAATTAAATTATACAAATTTAGTGGTTGGAAGCCACTCATTCACAGCTTAATCAGGGCCCTTACAATTTTTAACCCTAACAAATGATTGAATCAACTCACAATAAAATTCACAGTGATACTTCAATATACTAGTAACTTCGTGTAAAAATTTCAAAGGCTAATTCAATCATTTGCTATAGTAATAAAATCGGAGACTTTATTGCTTCAGCTTCAACAATCAGGACAGCATCTGCCTCATTTCGGTTTCTGATTTTTCTAAGGCATCAAACCTTAAAACTAACACCCAAGAAAATTCATGTAGTTATTTTAAGGTGTTCTCTTCAACATATAATTTTTATAGCTCATGAAAACACCCAAAATATACCAGAAAATTCGTGAACCACTGCTGCCTACAGGACAACAGAAATTCAGAAACCTAGTCCAAATTTATTTTGATAAAAACCCTCTTTTAACACCATCCAAACACACCACCAAAAATCACACATCAATATCAACATAATATCAACCAAAAAAACAAAATTTCGGACCTAGGTCATGCGAAAATAGATCAGAAAAATTTGACAAAGAAAGGCAATAGAAACCCTACTTGTAGTAACCTATTAGCTCCTTGGCTTCAAGATTAATCAAACTTGATTCCTTCTCCTCCAAAGCTCCCAATCTAACTTCAAACCCCTTTGATATCAGTGAGGTATGAGGTACAAGACAGTTTTGATAAGGAATGGAAATTTTGTTTGGTTAGATTGGTAGAGAATTAGGTGTAGAACAAGTTTAATGAAGAACTTTTGATGTTTCAACAACTCTAGGCTATGGTTTTTGGGCTTTCAAGATCAAGCTCTTGAAGATGAAAATGGTGGCTGGTTCTTTTCTCCTTGAAGGCTGCACGAAATTGATGCTTAAAGAAGAAGGGTTTGGCTTCTTGAACAAGCTTTGGACATGTGTTGATCTTATAAAAATTGTATGAAGATATTATGTAATAAAGCAAAATGGATGGCTAAGATTTAATCTTGGATTCCAAGATTAAATCTTGGCCTTCACATGTCCTA
This sequence comes from Dalbergia oliveri, assembly GCA_030441495.1. NCBI lineage: Eukaryota > Viridiplantae > Streptophyta > Magnoliopsida > Fabales > Fabaceae > Dalbergia > Dalbergia oliveri. Next base: position 4,047,272 of record JAMLFY010000019.1, on the reverse strand, counting down.
AAAGGATAAGCTTTGACCATTTTTGGTGACTAAAAATATCTTTGTGTTAAAATCGCACACGAAATTTTACCGAACGGGTACACCGTACCGATTGAACCGATATTGCTCGAAAATTAATTTTAAGTATAAAATTATCATTCCCACCTATTTCTAACCTTATTCCCATGTTTTCCTAATTTTGGGCACCTCAGGCCCGAATCTAGGGTTTTAGCTGTCCTAGGCAGTGGGTCGCAGGTTACTATTCACCCCCGGAAATTTTTTTTTTTTAAAACGTTCGTTGGGCCACCCTCATCGTTGTTAAACTGTTATATTTTTAAAATTATGACTAAAAAAACTCAAATTAATTTTTAAGTAATTTTCGGGTGTTACACATCCTGTTTGGCAAACCTCTACATCCAGTTCTCAATAACCGTTAAGTTCTACTAACACCTTTCTCAAACCAAAGAAAGCTGGATAGACTTTACAATAGCCTTCCCAAGCTCTACCAATGACTAGTAGCTAACTCTCCTGTCACAACTGAGTAGCCTTTGAGCAACCTTTCCAAGCTAAACCAGTGACCAGCAAGAACACTTTGCTATCACAACTTGAGTAGTCTTTAACCAGCCTCTCCAAGCTAACCTTGAGTAGTCTTTAACCAGTCTCTCTAAGCTAAACTTGGCAAGTAGCTAACTCTACTGTCGTGTTGCAAGTAGTCTTTCTAGCCTCTCCAAGCTAACTCACATCGATCACTCCTGGATCAAGGATACAAAGGTTTATGTTTGGGTTTGCGACTCAAACTAACTTACACTCAAATTTTCATAAGATTTACAATAACAAACCTGGAAAAACTTGAATGACTTTTTTCTAAGATTCTTCCTGAAGAACGTATGATCTACTGAAGAATGTAGAAAGAAGATTTTTCCAACAAGGAAACTGATTACGAGAAGTAATGAACTTTGCAAGAGGTGAAGAGAAATTTTCAGTGTTTAGCACTTGTACAAATATCCAATCTGTTTCTTTGTGAGCACATCATCTTTATTTATAGATGGTCTTCATTTATGACCATTGCTCTTGATCAGTTGTACAAGTGACACATGTTGATCATCTATTTATGTCTTGGAAAAGCAATTTAAAGGAGTAGCTCGTTGTCTGGAGGGTCCAGAAGCGTTGTAAAATAGAGGTTTTGATGTTACCTTTAGAAACTACTTTTTACTTTTTGAATGTGGTTTCTAAACTTTTCCTCTAGAAGCTGGAGTGGTTGATCAAGTTGGTAGAAGAGATGATGCGCCTGTTACTAGATTTTACTTTAAATTTGAATTTTAATTTCCTCCCTTTCTTGTAGAGTGCACCTTTTCACTTAAATGAACTTTCTAAAGTGTGGTATTAATTCCTTGATATATAAATGATCTTCCATCTTCAATCATGGCTTGTAGATGATGAGATGATAGCGATCATGATGATTGAAGGTTATAGAACACACTTGCTTTAGAACTGATTTGAAATCTTCATGTAAAGTGTACTTCCTGAAGTCACGTCCTACTTTTTGAAGATCCGTGCCTTGGTTTCTTGTACACGATGATTTTCTTCAGTTTGTTAAGCATGTATATGTTCATTTCATGATATAATATTCACTTCCATTAAGTTTGTATCTCTTTAAATGATATAAATCATGTTTGCACATGTAAAGTGAAATTATTTTCACTTCAAAAATGAAATTATGCAAAATGAAAGAACCTGTTTTCTTTATCAAGAAACTCAAGTGAAACATTAGTCGTTTTTTAAAATATTTCTCTAAATTAGTTATGTTATCACTCAAAACATTTTGCATTAATGCTCTCTGAAGGGTTCTAGAGCTAACAATCTCCCCCTTTTTGATGATGACAAACGAATAGAAGAAATTTTTTGAAGAGATATTGAAAGAAATATAACATGATATGGAGCATAGATAAAACAAATTTCTTTCAACACATCATAAGATGTGATTTTCAAAGAGTCCTTTTCTTTAAGGCATGATAGAAACATTTAATTGCTTTAAGTGACTCAAAATAAAGCTGTTTTTATTTCTCTTAAGGTTTCTGAAGTTACTCAGAAGTTCTTTTTGAGAAATATTAGAGGGAGAAAAAAGTTATGATCTTTTAAGCTTTCTAAATAAAAACAGCTTGATTTTTAGTCATAATGACTTCTATGAAAAAACATATGTTTGAATAAAGCGAGTAATACTTGTGATATTTGCCCCTGATTAGATTTCTCATTTGGCACATCTTTATACAAACTTATTTTTGAAACTTGATGCAATTTTTTGTATGGAAACTAGCAAAAAATACTCTACACACAAATAAGTCTCTACCTCATAGAAACCTTATTTCAGATATTGTCAACGAATGTGACACGAGGTTTTTGAAGTAAACAGGGATTTATCCAGTTGTATCAAAGCATCATTTTTCGAGCTTGTGATATGAAATAGGCAACTTCATGTATGTACCAGAGTCGTATGCTTTTGAAAACAAAAGAAAGCTTTTAGAATCCATATGACATGGCTTGCATATCACACGCACAATAATATATATATATATATCATAGCATATGACATGATATGTTTCAAGCTAATCATACAGATAGAATACTGATGTACTTCGACATTTAGTACGAATAAAAAGCTGATGTAGCTACATATTAGATCAAGCCAATAGTATAAGCAAGCATACATCAACATCAGGATATTAGATTAGCTAAGCCAGATATATTTATGAGAGCGTGCAATACTATCTGTGCCATTGTAAGATCTTCTCAAAGCAAAGACAAGAATATAGGAAAAGAGTTGAAAACAAATATATCAAAGCAATAGAATGTAAGTATACCAAAGCATAAACCAAAAAGATCAGAGCTATTAAAACAAGCAAATGTAACAGAATAAAAAAAGTTCACAAAAAGAATCTAAACTGGCTCCCCCTTAGTGTGCTCCCTTGAATTTCTTAATCTTCTTTTCTTTTGTAGTAGTCTTTGCTCCTTGAGAATACATTCTACTTCTTCCTCATCCTCTGAGGATTTAGTGTCCTTTGTAATAACCCAGCCTATTCAACTTCACACATATCCTTTAAAATAAGTGCTGCTCAGGAACCCGTAGGAGAATTTTATATTTCTGTTAAGATCTTTTCTACGAATGGGGAGTTTGTTAGGTTTGTCCTTAGGAACTTTGTTTTTTGAGGTTTCTTCCTCAGTTTGATGGCTTAGAAGGCTTTGGAGATTATGCTTGCTTCTGCTTCTTGACAGAGGTCTCCTTTGCCCTTTGTTAAGATTTTGGAGGAGCCTTTTTAGAAGGTTCTTTCTAATGCTTGCTCTGCCTCCTTAGAGCTTTTAGAACTACTTTCTTAAGAACAATCTTCCTCTTTGCCCTCCTCTTTTTCTGTTTTGACTTCTTTTTTACTTTAGGCTGCCCTTTAGCCCATAGCATCCCTAATTGGAAGCTTTGTTTTCAGGAGCTAGTTTTCATTGGTCCAGACTTGGCTCTCTTCATCTTTTTGAAGGAGAATATCTTAAGTTCTACTCCAGTAAGATACTCATACTCCTCTTCTGCTAGGGGATATTTAATGTGCTGAAAGACTCTTGTCTGTAACATTTCATAGGCACCCTAGGTTTTCTCTTATCTTTTGTGACAACACTTAGCATGAAGCCCATAATCAAGCTTGGCAAGTTAACCTTTCTCTTATCCATAAGACAGAACAAAAAGTTCATGCCCATAAGTATGTCATTACTACCTAGTTGAGGTAGAACTGAAACTGAAAAATAGTGAAAACCTTTCTTACCCGTGAGCTTATGTCTTGAAGAATTAGTGAGGCTCTTGGAGACTTCGTTAGAGCTTACTCCTAGGGATTTGAACTAGTCATCTTGTGCTAGACCTGACTCTAGTAATGGGAGCCCTAACCACTGGAGCTAAATCAAACAATCTAATCTCCATATAGGTGTCCTAAATGGTGGTTTTACGAAAACACCCTATCAAATGTCCAGGAAACTCGTCCCCATCCCTGAAAGTGAACACTTCCTTTACTATCGAAACCTTGGTCATGATGAAGCTACTTAATCTTTTCCCAATAGTGACCTTTCTTTGAGAGAAACTTTCTTCATAAAGCTCTTATATCAAGGGCTCATTGTACATGACAAACTTTCCCTTTTTGAGGGTTTTGTTGAGAGGCTTTCCTTTAGCCATTTTTGGGTAGAGAAAAGTGAGGGTGAAAGAAAGGTTGAATCTTGAGAGTGTTCTAGAGAAAAAGAGGGTGTAGTTACAAAGAAGATAGTATGAGAGAAGGGTTTGTGAGAGAATACAAAATGGTTGAGGTTCAAGTGCGTAAGGTTGAAGATGAAGGTAAAACAGTGATGTATAAGGAATGGGGAGTTATTTGAGTGATGGAACGTAAGATTGAAGGTGAAACGACTGGAGAGAAATTCAAGAGTGGGAATTATCCCGCCTTTTTACTTTTTAGAAAGAATGGTTTCTGAAGCATGGAACCACTTTCTAAAACATGCTTACTTTTTGAGCTCAACTTCCACTTTTGACCCATCGCTACATTATTGATTTTTCATGATACATCTATTTTCTGAATCTGAACCTAGTAGACTAGATACACCCTATTTTCTAATCCTCTAATCTTCTTTCTAACCAAAATTTTTCTCTTTAAGCTTGTGACTGACTTTTTGATCTTCAATCCGGTACCCTACCCTTGCAAACTAATGTCCTTGAACTTGAAACTGATGCCTTCATATGGGCTTCAATTAGAAGTAAAGAAGGGGGGATACCTAGAGATGCTTGTGCATGAATGCTTATGTAGATTTAAAAACTATTAAGCTCAAAAGCTTTTTCAAAACACAAAAGCAATCTTCAGCTAATGGTTTTGTGGATATATCAGACACTTGATCTTTGGAATCACAAACATTAACTCAATATTTCCTTTATGAACATGATCACGAATGAAATGATGCTTAACATCGATATGCTTGGATCTAGAGTGTTGGATAGGATTCTTGGCAAGATTAATAGCACTAGTATTATCATAGAAGATAGGGATTTTGGAATACCTCAGGTGATAATCTTCTAGCTGGTTCCTTATCAAAAGCATCTAGGTGCAACAATTGGCAATAGCTACATATTCAGCTTCAAGTCATAGAGAGTGCAATGGTATTTTTCTTCTTGCTCAACCAACCAATGAGGCTTTTTTCTTGAAGAAAGGCAGCATCTACTGGTGCTTTTCCTCTATACTTTGTCTCCAATGAAGTCAGCATTGCAGGACCTATAATCTTACAAGATGTACCTTTCTCGTACCATAAGCCAAGATTAGTAGTATCAGATAAGTATCTAAAGATTCTTTTAATAGCATTTAAGTGTGATTATTTTGGGTTGGAGTGAAATCTAAAAGATTATTTCTCATACTAATACTTACATGATAATTGTTTGCAAACTCGATAACAAGCAATATATCCTAACTTTCCCTCTAGTCCAAAACACATGCTCTTAACATATCTTCTAAGGTTTGAATGGTCCTCTCGATTGCCCATCCGTTTGAAGATGGTATGCCATGTTCAAGCACCGCTTCGAACCAAATGCCTTCCAAAAGGCTCCCCAAAAATGTGATGTAAATCGCGGATCATGATCTGAGATTATCATCGACGACACTCATGCAACTTCACGATCTCTCGGATATACAACTGAGTCAACTATCCAAGGAATAAGTCACCTTAATGGGCAAAAAGTGAGCCGAATTTGTCAGTCGATCCACAATCACCTATATGGCGTCATGGCCAGCTTAGGCCTTAGGTAGACCTCGTCACAAAATCCACCAAGATACTATCTTATTTCCATTTGGGAATCGACAAGGGTTGCAACATTCCAGGGTTTTTGGTGCTAAATCTTCACCTTTTGAGACTAAGCACTTACCCACCCATGTGGCCACGTCTCCTCTAAACCGAGCCACAAAAACATCTTCTTCAAGTCCCGGTACATCTTAGTGGTACCGAGGTGAATGGTGAAATGGCTCTTGTGAGCCTCCTCCAAAATCTCTTTTTAGAGGTCACCACTTGCTAGCACACAGATTTTTCCTTCAAACCTCCATAACTTATAAGTTCCAAAGGTGAATCCCTTCAACTTTCCTACTTCTATCACTTCCAAGGTCTCCTTAAACTCCTCATCCTCTTGTTGAGCTCGAGTGATTCTCTCTTTGAAGTCACTTGTCACACTAAGATGACACATCCTCATGCCTTCATGGTTAACTCATTCCCAAGTTTAGGTCCCTAAACCTCTCAATCAACTCCACCTACTTAACCATCATCTAAGACAAGTGTGATGACTTTTGACTCAAGGCGTCAGCCACCACATTAGCCTTGTTGGAATGATAATTCAACCCAAAATTATAGTCCTTCAAGAATTCCATCCACCTTCTCTCCTGCATGTTCAACTCCTTCTGATCAAAGAGATCTAGAGACTTTTATGATCAAAGAACACCTCAAACTTAACTCCATTTAGATGATGTCTCCATACCTTTAAGGGAAACACTATGGCTACTAACTCTAGGTCATGGGTGGGGTAGTTTGCTTCATAAGGCTTGAGTTGCCTAGATGCATAGGCCACCACTTGCCTATTTTGCATCAATACATAGCCCAAACCTTTCCTCAAGCATCACAATACACCTTGAAAGGCGCATTGGGTCTGGCAAAACTAACACTAGGGTTGTGGTTAACTTCACCTTTAACTCTTGGAAGCTCTTTTCACACTTTGGAGTCCAAACAAAAGGGGCATTCTTCCTAGTAAGCTTTGTCAAGGGTAAGGAAATATGAGAAAATCCCTTAATGAACCTACGGTAATATCCCAAACCTAAAAAACTCCATATCTCCAACCGTGGTAGGTCTCTCCCAACTCATTACAGCTTCTATCTTACTAGGATCTACGATACCTCCTTTTGACACTACATGTCCTAAAAATTTCACTTCCTCCAGCTAGAATTTACACTTAGACAGCTTTCGCATACAACTTATTTTCCTTCAAAATCTCTAAAACCAACCTCAAATAAAGCTCGTGCTCCTCATGGGTCTTCAAATAAATGAGTATATCGTCTATGAAAACAACCATAAACTGATCTAAATAGGGTCTAAAGATCCTATTCATATAGTCCATGAATACAATAGGAGTATTGGTCAAACCAAACGGCATAACTGTGAACTCAAAGTAGCCATACCAGTCCTGAAAGCGAGTCTTGGGTATGTCCTCATCCCTTACTCTAATCTGATGATATCCTAACCTCAAATCAATCTTTGAAAACACCACTGCTCCCTCAAGTGATCCATCAAATCATCAATCCTAGGCAAAAGGTGCTTATTCTTCACTGTCACTCGATTCAATTACCTATAATCTATACAAAGCCTCATACTTTTGTCTTTCTTTTTGACAAACAAAACCAGGGCCCCATGGTGATGTACTAGGTCTCACAAACTTCTTCTCTAAAATTTCCTCTAACAGGTGACATCCTATAAGGTGCTATGGAGATAAGCCTCGTTCTTAGAACTAACTCTATAGAGAACTCAATTTCTCTCATCGAAGGGAACTCAATCTCATCCGAAAACACCTCAGGATAGTCTCTCACTACAAGCACATCCTTCATGTTCTGCTCAAGGTCTACATCGCTAGTGGCTAGGAGAACATATCCCTTACTCTCTTTGTAATAGTTGACATCTACAGCATTTAAATAAAGGCTTAATGGTTTACTAGGCACACTAGGGGTCAGGGGAAAGATGATAGACTTTGTATAACGTTCAACAATACACGATTAGCATAAAGCCAATCCATGCCAAGAATTATGTCTAGACCATGCATAGGTAAACAAACCAGATCTAAAATAAAAGGTTTGCCTTCAACAATGAAATGGCAATTTAAACAACATTTGTAGGTCCTAAGGGTTTACTAGTAGGTGTAGAAATAATAAGATCAAAAGGAAGTTCTGACACATGCAAATGCAAGGACTTGACACTATCATGTGATATGAATGAGTGAGTTGCGCAGAGTCATGTAGTACAATTAAGGTCCTACCATTCATTTCACACTTACTTTCTATGAGGTTTCTAGACGTCAGAGTCTTCCATATTAAAGGTAAAGACCCTCCTTAATGTTGTGGTCTGGGGTTAGGGGCTATCGGGTTCATCTCAGAGCACTCTAGCATAGTGACCAGGCTTCCCGCACTTGAAACAAACTCCCTGGCCCATCAAGCAAGATCGATCTCCATGTGGCTTCCACATTTGGGACATGTTGTAAGGAGACACCTGGGTTAACTTGGGCCCTTTGGGGTGCCTTGCCCTTGGGACCACTTGATCCCCCATGATGAAAATTCTTGGGGCCTTGTGGCCTGAACTGTGGTTGAAATTGCGGTTTAAATCTTGGAGCTTAATGCCAGCTTCTTAAAATTCTCAACCCTTGATATGCTCAACTTCTTGTGGCCTTCCTCAATGATGTGACATTTGTTGACTAAGGTAGGAAAGTCCCTGATCTCCAAATGTGCAATAGCGACATTGATCTTTGCCTTCAGCCCAGCTTCATACTTGACATACTTCCAGAACTTGTTAGGGTTTCCTTGAAAAATCCTTGAAAACTTAATCACAGGTCTCAAGCTTCGCAATGTACTCGTGATGCTCATCCCTCCTTGGGTTTGCTGCATAAATTCCACATCTTTGGTATTCCTTACAAATGCCAAAAAGTACTTCTCGTGGAAGCAAGTCTTGAACATTTCCCAATTGACCATGGTGTCAGATGCCTCCAATAGTTTTCGGGTGTTAACCTACTAGAATGAGCATCTCCTTAAGCATATAGGTAGCAAAAGTCACCTTCTGTTCTTCGGTGCAAGTGATCACCAAAAAGACCTTCTCCATACTCTTGATCCATTTGTCAGCCTGGCTGGGATTTAAATCTCCTCTAAAAAATGGCAAGTTAGCCTTGCGGAACTCTACAAATCGAGCATGCTCGTGACCATCATTGGGCCACAACAAGCATTGCCCCGCGGTCCATCTATTCAAACATCATCTACATAGGCCTTGCCATGTCCCTAAGAGCTCCAACGGTCTCATTACTTTGATCACCTCTAGGGTCCTATCCTATCGTGATCATGCCATCAGTCCTTAAGCACAAGAATGGAAAATACTAAGATGATTAGGCTCAATACTTATGCAAAGTGAGCTAGTTACCATCGCTCGCACACACACACACACACATTCAAGGGTCATGCATCTCTATCTTATAGCTTATCCTATCAAGAAAGCACTACACATGACATAACTATCACATCATGCTTAAGAAGCATAGTCAGTCCAATCATCAGGCTCTGAGAATCAAACCTCTGATACCAAAATGTAACACCCTAATATTAACCCAACACGCCTAAGATGCATTTAAGTTAATTATTAGAATTTACTCTTTTGTTTCGTCTTTTCTTTTAACTCTTGAAATTACTTTAGGAAAAATACGAGTAAATTTTTTTTTGAACTTTGAAAACAAAACGTGAGCCGCGCATACTAAAATCCCTTCATGTGTCTTGCACACATAAAGGAGAAATAAAAACAATTTACGGCACGCATACAATACAAACACAACAATCTTGTGAACATAAACACATCATCATATATATATTTATAGCATAAGTATTAACTTTCCACATCAAGCATGAAAATAAACTACTAAAAGGATATCATGCCCACCAACAGAGGTTATCCTAGGTACAATCATCTAGAAAAGTCATAAATAGTATGTCACTAAAACAACCTACTAAAACCTCTCTTCCTACTGCTCCTACTAGGGCACGCCTAGAGTAGATAGCCTCTAACAAAAATATAAAAAGAAGGCTATCTTCTCCATGATATATGCACAAGCGCTCCAAGAGGTCCATCATCAACACCTACTAATGACGCTCCTGAGAGGAAGAATATAACTGAGCACGCGAGAGGTCGGAGGAGTAGCAAGATGACCCATACGATAAACATGAGCTCCTTGGTGTGGACGAGTGGCTCCCTACAAGTGTGCTGGGATCCTTACATGGGTTGACACAGTAGCCTCCCCATCACTGCTACTCCCCACCTCCATGGGAATAGTGGGTGCAGAATTCCTGAAGAATGCGGATGGTGACTCTCTGACGGGTCTAACCATGGCTCCATAGGACGAGGTGGCGATCAAGGCATGTAAATAGGGAAGTCACGGATGGCTGAAGCGGTAGGGCAACCACAATGGAACTCTCCATACATGGACGTGCATGCTCGAAAGCAAAGTCATCAGGAGAAGGAGTAGCGGTCGAAAACCAAAAGCTAGTGACTGGGTGTGTGAAAGGACAGTCCAAGAAGACGAACAACGAACACACATCATCCCATAAAATGATAAGACCGGTTGGAAGGATCGAAATGCATCTCCCAGGTGGGAGCATCAATGTAGATCACGAATGTCACCATCGCTTTCTGAAGACGAGATAGAAAGAAAGAAAGAGAGAGAATGAGAAACTTAAACAAGAATCTCAATTAGGCTTTCGCCTCCATGTAAATTTCATCATCTTCGTTCTCAGGAACCTTAGGTTTCATTATGGAAATGGTGGACATGCATACGGTTAATTTATTAAGTTCCAAATACCCTTAGCCGAGGGCCTGTGTCTTTTAACATGAATCTTAATGTCATGAATGCACTATACCATGTCATGAATGCATGTCAATACTTAATGCAACATATCATAAAAGTCATAGTAACTTAACATAGCATAAGATACATAGAGTACATAACATAATCTTTCTCTCTTGTCCACTTAGGTGACTTAACCTTCTCATTATTTTCTATGGGGCCACCCTAATACTCTCTCGTGAGAATTTCTAGGTTATGAGCTCATACCTAACTAGTTATCACTAGTCTATACTTATCCTCTAGATAAGCAAATTCCTAACTCCCAGAGTGCGGGACAGGGGCATAGGATCACCTTTCATAACCATTAATTCCTGGAGTCCAAAGGATCACCTTTATTGGATCACCTCTCATAACCATTAATTCCTGAAGTCTATAGGGTTATTTCTATATGTCTTATGTATCTTTAACCTTAGCATGTTATTTAGAGATGCAAACATGAGCATATAATCATAGCCATCATCTTAACTTATCATTTAACATTTCATGCTCATAAACTTCATAATTCTAAGTCCACAAATTTGGTGGAAATCCGATAGCATAATGGCTGGAAACGGAGCTTCCATAAATTTGCTTCATGCCATAGAACACATCAATCATTCATTCATAATCACAACATGCCACAAATCATCATGTAATTGATCACATAAGCATGCATCACATTCTTTGCATATATCCATAAGCATGTTATCATCATTATCTCATTGAAAAGTAAACATGCTCCTACACAGGATGCCGGATATCAAGGACCGGACTTAGCTAATGCATATGCCATGTTCAATAGGATATATCCAACATAATAAAAAACATTACTTGCATCATTCAAGAATCAAGCATGCATAGTCATCAATATATAATCTTGCACAATTATTTCAAGTCATATAATTTCCAACCAAACTGTTAAAACATAGCCTTCATAACATATCAATCCTATCAATATCATCAAGTTGTTGATAATTACTCTTTAGCCCCAAAAGTGGTAAAAACTACAATTTTAAGACTTTGTGGGTCAAAGTGTAAATTTCCCCTTTAAACACATTTTCTCAAACTAATAATCCTCAAAATTAATTTACACTTTTAAGAGGCCCATACCTCTTAGAAATTGTTTGAATTCATCATAAAAACCATTTTGGGTCATTGGCCAAATTTTGCTAGATTTTAGGGGTTGAAGTGCAAAGTTTTTCATTCTTGACACTTAACAAGTGTCAATGCTTCTAAAATTTTGTTCTAAACATCATAAATGGTATTTTGAATACATGGACACATCCAAAAACATTACTAACTCTAATTAAACTCATTTGGCCAAAATTCCATAATTATAATATAAAGCACAACTTTCCGCATTTTGCAAATGGTTAAAACTAACACTTGTAATTATTCTTTTAGGCACCCAAGACACCAAAAATAGTTTTTACAACAATTATTAATGAATTTTATGTATGTGAACAATACCCACATTGATGAATAGTGTTAGAACAGTAGTAACAGTGCCAAAAATTACAATTTTATAAGCTTTAGGAAATTACATTTTTTACCCTTTCCAATTACTAATTTTTCCTAGAATGCTAAAAATAAATTTTACAACACTTATTAATAATTTTTTTTCATATGAATAGAACCTATAGTAATGAACAGTAATGAACAATACCAGAAAATTAAAATTTCAAAAGCTTTGGAAATTACATTTTTTTACCCTTTCTAATTACTAGTTTTTCCTAGAATGCTAAAAATAATTTTTACAACATTTATTAATAATTTTTATGCATATGAATAGTAACCTAGTAATGAACATTAATGGACAATAATGAACAGTACCATAAAATTAAGATTTCAAAAGCTTTGGGAAATTATATTTTTGACCTTTCTAATTACTAGTTTCTCCTAAAAGTCATTCTAAGACATCTAAGGTACATGAAAGAATTTTTAACATATTTTTAACTATGTGAACAATAGTGAATAGTAGTGAACAATGTCCAAAAATTAAAATTACAAAATAGCTTATAAATTGTATTTTTAAATTTTTCTAGTTACTAGTTTTTCTCAAAAACTATTCTAAGATACTTAAAACACAAGAAATAATTTTGTCCCTCTTAAAAAAATTAATTATTTCCATTTAAATTAGTAGCAAAAATTAAAGTTTCATAAATAAGGTTTTTGATTTATTTAAAATCACATTTTTGCTCCTTTTTAGTCTATATCTCTTTCAAAATTCCTTTGGACTCTCAAGATACAAGATCCTAGTCTTAAAATAAAATAGAACCAACTTCAAACCCAACACTTGGACATGGCTGAAATATATATATATAAATGTGTGTCCATGATCAAATTTCCATTTAAGACAAAGGGGCAAGTCTTAGCTTTAGAGACTTAGGTGATTATTAGAATCATAAACATGCCATGCAACTCATTTTAAGTCTTTAACATTTAAGGTGACAACTTGAAAATATAAACATGATATGCAAGACTTGAAATATAAACATGAGAATGCAAGTCCATTTTTAAGTCTTCAAGATTATAAGGTGATATCATGAAATCCAAGACTTGAAATATAAACATGAAGATGCAAGTTCATTTTTAAGTCTTTAACATTTATGGTGACAACTTGGAAATATAAACATGACATGTAAGGCATTGAAACATAAACATGAATATGCAAGACTTGAAACATAAATATGAATGCAAGTTTATTTTTACATCTTATTAAAGCTCATCAACTCAAGACTTTAAAGAGTGAAACTTGCAACCCCATAAATCTCAACAAAATGAAAATGAGTTTTAGAGTCCTTCATTCCCATGGTTCAAAGAACCTCATTTCTTGGACTCATCATTAAACTCAAAGATAACAAGGAAACCAAATGAGCATTCTTTAACCTTTTTCACCCAAAAAAAAAAAAACAAAGACTCAAACTTTGGGCTCTAGAGGTCATGAACATGATGGCCTCATAACCATCATCAAGAACCATCATCATCAAGCCATAGCCTTGACTCCCAACAAAAGAAAAAAACCAAAACACAAAGAAAGAAATAAGAAAAAGATCATAAAATAAAATCCCTACCAAGAAGGTTTCTTGGTTGTAAGAGAGAAAGCTTGATATTTGGGATGAAATGAAAAGAAAAAATCTTCTCTTTTGAGTGATGATGGTTTCGGCCAAGGCAAGATGAAATGGGAGGAGGATTTTTCTTATGCTCTTGTGTATGGTGATGGAAAGGTTAGGTGTTTAGAAGTTGATTTATAGTGGTGGTTTGATGTTTGTAGCTTGAATGGAGATCAAGAATGGAGGTTCTTGAAGGTTGAAGATAAAGAAAAGAAAAGCTTGAGTTGAAAGAGAATAAGAGAGTGTTTTTCTTTTCACAAGTCTTGGTGAGCAAGACTTCACCAAAAAATAAATGGTAAAATGAGAGTGTGTAAGAGTGAGTGAGCTGAAAAAAATTAACATATGAGAGGGAAATTGGGGCATAAGGTTGTTGCTCACATGAGGGAGTTTGGGGGAAAATTCATTTTATTTGGGTGTTGGAATTAGAGTTTTAAGGTAATTATGATTAGGGGTTTGGTTAGAAATTGATAATTTAGCATTAGGAGTTGTAATGTGGTGGTTAAGGCTTTCAAGACATGTTTAAGGAGTGGTCTTGCATGTTTAGTTGAGTCAAACGTGATTAATTTGAAATTCAAACACCAACACATGTCCTAATATTTAGGAAAAGAGAGAGATAAAGTGTCTTTTGTTTCTACTTTATGCTTTTTAGTCTCATTAGCATTCTTTGAATAAGAAAGGGGTTTAAACTTTCCTTAAGCAACCCTAGGCCCCAATTAACCTCAAATCATTATTTTGACTCAATATTAATAAATAAAATTAATTTATCTTTCATTAGAGCCTAATATTGCCTATATTTCTTTAATTACTTTAATTAAGCTTAATTAGCACTAACTAGGGGTAAAATGGTAATTTTACAAAACTCCCTGGGACCTCCTGGACCATTCTAGATATCACATATATCCTTTAATTAACATTCCCAACTCCGGTGATGGTCAACCGTCACTTAATCCCGCATTAAATTACCTTAGGGGCATTTTGGTAATTTTGCACAAGGAAAAAAACAGGAATTGAGATTTCCTCATCTATTGTCATCCAAAACACATATAGTCCCCTTTAAACATCCAATTAACCTCTCAAGGATAGTTGGGTCCAGTCGTCATTGATTTTTGGGCAAAAATGACCTTAGGGCATTTTGGTCATTTTGCACAGGAAAAATCAGGGTGTTACAAGCTACGTTAGTCAAGCATGATGGTTAGATAGTGTTGCTAAATTGGGATTAGCCAAAAAACTTACCTTTCATTGTCCATGTTTAGCTTCTTAATATAAAGATAGAATGTGAAAATGTTTGGAAAAAGATTATAGCAATTGGACCACTTCACCCTAACCTAGGTCATCATCTTGCTGGAAGTTGTCTCCTTCCAAGGATGGGAAGGGTTTTTCAACATCATCGATAGGGTCTTCACCTGGGATAGGGGCAAGTAGAGGCAAGACACAGATGAGGAGGAAGAAAAATAATCTTTTTATCTGAGCCTTCAGACTTTAAGGATGAATCAAGCTTAGAGATGCCTAGAATGTACATGCTATCAGGATCAAGCTAAGGGAAGAAGAATATTCCTCTTCATTTGAGTTATTAGATTTTGAGATGGAATCCTCTGAAGATGACCAGTTACGGAGGTTGTTGCCTACCTACTCAAATTAGAAATTGTTTTAATGCTAAGTTGCACCAAGGATATAGTAAAGGGCACAACCTAAGTCGTCTCAAGCAGGCTTCAACACTTAGTTAGGAAAATTGGGGGTTTTGAAGAATGAAATTAAAGCAATTGAAATTAAAAGATAATAACAATAATGAAGAAGGCACTAGTGCAAGGTATTCCTAGGATTGGAACTAGTTATCATAGACCAAATATTGAATTCATTAGTGGCTATTAGTAATAAATTACTGGCAATTACTTTAGTGATCAATCGACCTTAGAATTTGACCAATGCAATAACTAATAAATAAGATCTCAATTTATTTAGAAATTACATTGGTTTAATGAACCATTTGTATAGCCTAACCACTAATCGGAAAGTTAATTCTAATGTTCTCCTTCAAACATAAACAAATAGATCTATCAATTTATGCCCAAAGGGTTTCCTAAACAACGATCTCCAATTTAGTTTTTCCAATAAACATTGTAACACCCTAAAAATTATTTTAAAATTAATTTGAGCTTTATTAGTCATAATTTTAAAATTTGATAGTTTTAACAATAATGAGGATGGCCTAACGACGTGTAAAAAAAACATTCTGGCTGGGCATTAATTGTAACATCCCTCCGCTTTATGGATTGACGTCCCCACAAACCAACATAGGTCTTTCACGTGCTTTGTCCTCACTCACACGCTTCCTAGGAAAACTTCCCAAGAGGTCACCCATCCCAAAATTACCCCAAGTCAAGCACGCTTAACTTAAGTTCTTTCGTGATGGGCTAAAAGAAAGATGCATCTTTGTGGCATAGGTAGTACCAATCAATTCATATAAGCCTTCCTTAACTATATAGTCCCATACCTATACAGACTCAAGATCCATCTCATTCGGGTGTGTAATCGGTTCATTCATGTACCCCTCCGCTTGAAGGCAGGAGCCGCTCCTTGTAGTGCCCTCTCAGCGATCACTCCCCTCGTCCGGGCGTTACATGCCCACCAGCTTCCGCTTGGTTCGTCCCCGAACCACACCGTCCTGGGAGAGGTGCAGGCTTTGATACCATTTGTAACATCCCCTGCTGCTTTATGGATTACGGACTCCCCACAAACCAACATAGGTCTTTTCAGCGTGCTTTGTCCTCACTCACACGCTTCCTAGGAAAACTTCCCAGGAGGTCACCCATCCCAAAATTACCCCAAGTCAAGCACGCTAACTGGAGTTCTTCGTGATGGGCTACCGAAGAAAGATGCATCTTTGTGGCATAGGTAGTACCAATCAATTCATATAAGCCTTCCTTAACTGTATAGTCCCATACCTATACAGACTCAAGATCCATGTCATTCGGGTGTGTAATCGGTTCATTCATGTACCCCTCCGCTTGAAGGCGGGAGCAGCTCCTTGTCCGTGCCCTCTCACAGGCGATCACTCCTGCCTCATCCGAGCGTTACATTAATAGTAACCTTGTAGGCCCCATCTGTCTCTGCCAGCAGCCAAACTCTAGATCAGGATCAAGAGATGCAGGTAGAAAAGGTAGGGTTAAGGTTAGAAATGGTGAGGAATAAAAATTTTAAACCTGAAATTTAATTTTGGGCAATGTTTGATTACTCGGGACGATGTTTTACCCGTTCGGTAAAATTTTGGTGTGTCATTTTTAACACCGAAAGATAGTCAAATCTTTACAATAGGATAAAGTTATCCTTATTGGCCAAGTGTAAGGCTAAGATTTAATCTTGATAACACGATTAAATCCTAGTCATTCCTTTTGTTTAGAAAAAGAAAGAAAAAAAATCAAACTTTACCTAAATTATTACATAACCTTATCTAAGAGCATTTAAAAGCTACCAAAACTATCCTTAAAGCCATCATATTCGGCCAACAAGAAGGAAAACTAGCCTTCATTTTTCTTTTTCCAAACCTCCATTAACAAGCTTCAAATCCTTAAACATCATAGCTTAAATTTGATAAAACCACAAACTCCCTTCATAAAACCTATTCTACTCATCAATACCTACAAAACTAACCGATTATAATTTGAATCTATCAACTTTTTCTACTTTGAGAGCTTATAATCTACTGCCTAAAGGAGGGTTTAGTGTTGCTTTGGTGGTCTTGAAGTGAAGGAAATCATTTTTGGACTACCTTTGGAGCCAAGATCTCTAAAGCTCCAAAGAGTAGGGCTTTTGAACTTCTTTTACTTCAATTTTGTTTTTATGCTTTGCTTACTGATTTGGCTTAATGTTTTTTTGTTGTATTGGTTGATAATATATGGATATTGATGTATTAATTTTAGGGTAGTGTTTGGATAATGTTAGAAAACCCATTTTGGCAAAATAAGTTTTGAATTATGTGCTGGAATTCTCAATTTTGTCATAGGCAGGGAGAAGTTATGAACTTTTTGATGTGCTTGTGGGTATTGTATGAGCTAGAAAAATTATACATTGAAGCTGACATCCTAAGTTAGTTCCACAATTTTCTTGAGCCTTAGTTTGGACCCTTACTACTTTAAAACAATCATGAACCAAGACTATGCCTATGCTCCTAAATTGCTAGACTTCAAGCGGTGAATTTTGCTAATTTTGTTACCATACCAAATGATTGATTTTTCCTTTGAAATTTTTTGAGGGTGTTGGAAACATCTTAAGGTTGAATCATGGATTTTATTCTGAATTGATTCATTTATTCGCTAGGGTTAAAAATTATGAAATTCTAGCTTTAGCTGAGATTTGGTGGCCTTTGACCACCAAATTTGTAGAATTTTGTTAAAATAATTAGGGAATGATTCTCTGCAATATTTATAGGACCTTGTGAGCACATTAAGTGTCTTGGATAATTTTTATAGCTTCTAAATTGGTTGTTTGATGTGGAAAGAATTTTTGTTACTTTAGTACAAAAATTGTCCATGTGCTAGAAATGAATCCAAGACTTGAATTTGTAATGTAATGGCTTTTTTGGTTCAAGTATGATGCATATGAATGCATGCTAGTGACTTGAGAGATTGATTTATGAGGCATGATTGAAATTATATTGTGAATGAATGCCTACATATGGCTTATGCATGCTTTTGAGAAAAGAAAAGAATATAATGCAATTATGTGAGAAAAGAGAATGTATAAACTTCAATCAGCATGTTTTAACATATGGACAAAACAGAAACAAGACTTATGTTGGATAAAGGGGAAGGCAAAAAGAAGAACTTTAGAGAGATATTATGCGTCGGTACGTATCGGCTAGAAATAGATCTATGTGTGATTCAAAAGAGAAAAATGAAGTCGGTAATCACGTATTGGAATGAGCTTAGTCCTAATAAGCAATCTATTTCCCATTTTTGCCATGCTTGGGAGAGCGATACGTAACAACGTTATCCACTATAAATACCATATGGTATAAAGTAAGTCTTTCCTATGTTGATGAAAAGAAAAATGCACCGAGTTGGGTTCTATGGCCATAAGTGAAACCAGGTCACTTTGAGATAATTTCACTGCATTTGTCATATGCAGACTCATGTTATTCTGAATTGTCCTAGCATGATTTACTATGACCTTAAACATTATGATGTAAGTGCATTAAGTGAATGAATGCTAAATGAAATCCACTTTGGAAAAATGGTTTTTGAACTTTAAAATGAACCTTTGATATATCTTACATGCTCACATTTTCTTAATAAACCGAAGTGGCTAGGACGATGATGATGACATGGACGTCGTTATGTATTTTGGGGATGCCCTACTAAGAATTTTAGGATTCTTACCCCTATGTTTTGTGTTTCCATGTCATCTTCAAGTTGATGGGAGAAGGATGAGGCTGCTATAGGAAGAGTTAAATAGGAATTGCAGTAGTTTAGTAGTGGAGATTTATATTTATTATATTTAGTTATATGTATATGTCTATAAATATAGTAAAGAACATATGCATATTAAAGTTCATAAAAGAGCTTCTTTTTGTACTCGACATTGTATTAAATGAATGTTTTATTTCTTTGTTATATATATCAATAAAATCACAATTTAGTTACTACCTTATTCGATCGATCTTGCTATAGATATTTAAAAAAGGTCAACTAACTTATAAGCAACAACCCCTAAGTCTGATGTCATGGCTTAAGACTGATGTTGTACTTGGGAGGATGTTACATTGCGGTATCAAGAGATTCAACCTTGTAGGACATTGAGGAATGGGCTGACTATGCTTCTAAAGTATAGATAAGTCATGCCTTGAATCTTATCTATATGATAAGATATAGGGTTTAGATATACATGAAAGTCTAGTGGTGCTATAGTTGGTTGCTATCACACTTAGCATAGTGTTGAGCCTGATCAACTCAATATCTTTGTTTGGTGTGTTCAGGAACTAATGGTAGACGTAGTCGTACTAGAAACGGGAAGGCTGAACCGGATGACATGATGAGTACTCTCCATGAGATGGCTACCGATGAGAACACAAGCCACAATGGTTAATGGATGATGGAAAGATTAAATCGAAACACAAATGAGCTTGGGTTCATAACATTCAAGCAAGGATCCATGAGTATAGCAGAGTACACGGTAAAGTTTGATGAGCTATGCAAATCTTCTACTCTTTATCAATGGAATCTGGATGAAGCTTGAAAGTGCATGAAGTATAAAGGAGGGCTATGGGAGGACATTAAAGCAGTCGTGAGTCTCTTAGAGATCAAAGATTTTTCTACTCTTGGTGAACGAATGTCGGCTTGTAGAGGAATGCAATAGGAAGCTAGTAATTGCCAAATCCTATGGACGATTCTAAGAAGAAAATGACACCTGAAGATCAAGAATATGAGAATGCCCAAGAAGCAATTTCAATCTAATCTACATAGGGATAAACAACAACAACAATGATCAACCACGAGCCAAGATTGCCCAACATGTAGGAAGATCTATAGAGGTATACCTTGTAGGGGGAAAAATGTATGCTGCCAGTGGACAACTAGGACATAAGATTTGGAAGTGTCCAGAGAGATACACAAAACTTCCTGGGAAGTCACCACACAAGAGTACCAAGAGTTGAGGAGACACCACCACTCGATGATCTTAGAGGTAGGAACGTTTAGGATTTGATTGAATTGTTTGAACTGTGTGTGAATTCCTTATTTGATTTATGAAATTTGTCTTTTAAATTGTTTTCAAATGAATTTTGAGGGCAAAATTCTTTTTAAGGTTGGTGGTAATGTAACACCCTAAAAATTATTTAAAAATTAATTTCAGCTTTATTAGTCATAATTTCAAAAATTGACAACTTTAGCAATGATGAGGATAGGCCAATGGATGTGTAAAAAAAAAAAACTTGGCCGAGCATGAATAGTAACCTTGCGAGCCCCATGGGCTTGTCAAGACAATCGAAACCCTGAGTCCGAGACCATGAGATGCCCGGACAAAGAAAAGGTCGTTAAGGTTAGAAATGGTTAGGAATAAAAATTTTATACTGAAATTTAATTTGGACAATGTTTGATTACCCAGGTACGGTGTTTACCGTTCGATAAAATTTCGATGTGCAATTTTTACCACTGAAAGATAGTCAAATTGTAACATCCTCCCAAGTACAACATCATCCTTAAGTCATGGCATCATACCCGAGAGTTGTTACTTATAGATTTGCGGACCTTTCTTAATTATCTATAGCAATAAATCCGAATTGTGTATTAACTAACTCGTGGTTCTATCAATATATATAGCAAGGAACAAAGTATTTATTTAGTACCAGTCAAGTATAAAAAGAAGCTCTTTTATGAGCTTTAGTACACATCTGCTTTACTACATTTACAGACACATGTACATATCTAAGTACAACAGATATGAGTCTCCACTACTAAGCTATAGAAATTCCAATTCAGTCTTCTTGTAGGCTTTCATTCTCTGGAATTGACCTGGAGCGACACGGAAACAAACACATAAGGGTGAGAATTCTAAAATTCTTAATAGGGCATCCCCAAAACATATAATGAAACTCATGCCATCGTTATCGTCTAGCCACTTTCGGTTTATTAGTAAAATTGTGAGCATGCAACATATATCAAAGGTTCATTTTAAAGTTCAAAAGTCATTCTTCTGAAGTGGATTTATTTTAATTACTCCATCACTCAGTATACATATGTCATACTACTTAACATCATAATAATTCATTTTCAACTTTACATGCCCTCGATACATGAAGAGGACCTTTTCTTGCCCTTTTTGGACTAAAGGGACCTCTCCATGCCCTTTACACATTAGGGGACCTTTCTGTGCCTGAACATTAGGGGACCTTTTGTAACACCCTAATAATTAACCCAATACACCTAGGGTATCTGATTAATTACTAGACTTTACTCTTTGCTTCAGTTCCTTAATCATGCTTTGAAAATACTTAGTGAAATTACGAGCCATTTTTTTTTAAACATAATTGAAAACGTGAGCCGCGCTTAACGTGAATGATTTAGCAAAATTTAAAAGACACATAGGAATTTACAAACATCACATCATAATATATTGGCTCCATCATACAGCATCCATAATTACATATCATATAGATATTTTGCCTACCAACAGAATAAGACTAAGTGTAGGCAATCTAATAAAACATAAATAATATATGGATGGAAGGACATCCATTAATGGCACCTAGTAATAACACTCAGGGATAGGGATAGATATCTGAAATATACGAGTGAAACTAAGGATTCAAGTTCAGCTACCCTGAAGCCTCAATGTGATTCACGAACGCTTCCTTCTTTCTTGAAGACGAGATGGAAAGAAAAATAGAGGGAGTGAGAAACTTATAAAAAGAATCTCAGTAGGGTACTCACCTCATGATGCATTGTGTCATCATCATCGTCCCCAGGAACCTCGGGTTATTATGAAATAGTGAGCATGCTAAGATTGATTTATTAAGTTCGAAAATATACTTTACCGAGGTTCGTCGGTTTTAATCATGCGTCTTATAATGCATCATAAACTTAGCATGTCATGTTTATAATGAACTTTTCCTTTCATATATAATAACATAGTTATGCATAAAATCACATCATATTCCTCATCATCATTTCATAATACTATGCATAGCAGAATATCATATTTCTCATCATCATCTCATAAATACTATGCATAGCAGAACATCATATTCACATAATGCATTTACTTAGTTTCTTAGGTGACTTAAAGTTACTTTCATCATCATTTTCCTGGGCCACCCTATACTCCACCCTTTTGGGAGTAATCTAGGTTATGAGCTCATACCTTGCTAGTCGTCACCAGCACATACTTATCCCTTTTGATAAGTAAAAATTCCGTCTCTACCCTTTTGAGAGAACAGACTAGGGGCAAGAATCACCTTTTCACCGCCTATAGTTTGAGGGTCCAAAGGATCATTTTCTCATATATTTTGAGTCACCTTTAAGTCTTTGCATGTTATATCATAATACAATTCTTCATTCATAATCATCATAACATTTTCTCATTTATAGTCTTATGCCGAAATAATATATACCAACTGTAATCATGCATCTGGAGATTCCAGGAAAGAGAGGTGGGTCACAATGGACACGCTTAAATACCAAATCTTTCCTTAGCCAGAATCTTTCCAAATTGCACTCTTACAGTAATACACTTTCTTCCAGGTAACAGAATATGTCTTTATTTCATGCATAAGTTTTCATTGTTTGCAA
Organism: Dalbergia oliveri; assembly: GCA_030441495.1. NCBI lineage: Eukaryota > Viridiplantae > Streptophyta > Magnoliopsida > Fabales > Fabaceae > Dalbergia > Dalbergia oliveri. The sequence goes on along the minus strand of JAMLFY010000019.1, from coordinate 4,024,236 downwards.
CAACAACTATAACATACAAACCAGGGAATCAATCAATGACACCAAATTCTTAATAAGCATCAAATCACATTTTAAGTACACATAAATTACTAGCTTCCCATAAAATTCTTACAAAGTTTTAAAACTCTTTTAGAACTAATTCCTTTTGTTAAACTTGAAAGAAGTCATAGGACTTTAGGCCTAAATTAACCATGGGACCGATTTATAACTTGAAAGAATGTTCATAATTAAATCTTTCACTTAAGATAAAAGGAGCAAGTCTTGAGCTTTAGAGATTTAGGTGACATCTTTGAATTATTACCATGCTATGCAACCTTATTTTAATCTTATCTTTATAAGGTGATAGCTTGGAATTATAAACATGATATGCAATTCCATTTCTTTATCTTTAAGATTTAAGGTGATAACTTGAAAATTAAACATGATGCAAGAACTTGTAATATAAACATGATGCAAGAAACTAGCGTGTTCCACAGGACCGTAGAGGGAGAAGAGAATCTTAAGCAAGGAGCGGCGGTAGTCCGCATAGGACCGGTGAGGGGATGAGAATTACATTTTTTTTAAGCTCCAATTCTCAAGACTTCTTAAAGAATAAATTCTTTAACTCCAATTATCTCATTTCTTCGCTTATGATTCATAAGCAAGTCTTTGAGCTCTAGGATTTTTAGGTGATGACATAAAATAAACATGCCATGCATTGATTCTTTTAGCCATTATAAAATAAAGTGAGAGCATAAAATAAACATGAGATGCAACTTCTTTATTATCTTTAGAGATTAAGTGACAACTTGAAATTTAAACATGAAATGCAAGCTTGAAATTTAAACATGAGATATGCAAGTTCATTTATTTATTCTTGAGAATTTAGTTATGACATAAAATAAATATGGTTATGCAAGGCATAAACTTAAACATGGATGCAAGTTCACTTGATCTCTTTACTAGAGCTCCTTCAAGACTTTAAGAGAATTATGTTTTCAACCCAATATATGTATCTTAGCAAGACAAAGTAAAAATACATATTTCATATTCAAACCTCAAGATAAAAACATTATTCTTTAAAGTTTTGCATTAAATGGAATGTTCAAGCTTTAGAGGCCTAACTTGTGATGGATTTACAACCCATATTCAAGGTCCTCATCATCAAGCCATCATTTCATTCCTTCCTAGGCCATTTGGCCGAAACCATGAAAGGAAAATAAGGAAAGAAAAACTGAAATTTTAGAAGCTTTGGAAACTAGTGAAACCTTCAAGTTTTAGAGATCTAACTTGTGAAAGCTTTGCAACCAACACTCAAGAATCTCATCATCAAACCATGGTCTCATCATAAGCTAGGCCATATGGCCAAAATACTTTAAAAAGAAAGGAAGAAGAAACTGAAAATGAAAACTTAAAAGAAAGCTCATGAAAACATCATTTTTGAGCTAGAAACATAACTTGTCTTAGCATAAAATGAACTTAGAAACACCTCCCTACCTAATTTGATTTGAAAGAAAGGAAGAGAACTTGGTTTCCTTGAGTGAAATGAAGCAAAATATCCTTGAAAAGCTGAAGGGAGAATTCAGCCAAGAGAAAGAAAGAAAGAAAGCTTTTGGTGCTCCTAAAACTAGAATTTGTGTAAGTTATGAACTAAGCATCTAAACTATCTTCAAGCATGCCTATTTATAGAGATTTTGCAGCTCATAAATGGACAAAGGAAGGAAGGAAATCTGACCAAAAATTAGAGAAAAAAAATAAGGAAGAAAAATCATTTTGTTTGGTGGCTTAAAACATGGAATCATGTTTCCATGTTTTCATGATTCTTTGTTTTCATTCTTTGGATTTTTGTGTAATAATTTTCTGACTTATTACTCAATAATTTCGTGCATTACAGCCTTGTGGAAGAGGATTTTGTGTGTTCCATGTATTTTTTAGGTGTAGGCAAGGTATTCATGCAATTTAGAGAATTTACGGTTAAGGGTTTAAGTGAATTACTAAGCAATTTGGGTGTTTTAAGCAATTTTAGGTTCTAATCAATCTAAATAAATAATTTTGACTCTAGATTAGTAATTAGAATTTAATAAGCTTTAATTTGAGCCTAATATTGCTTAGGTTTCGTTAGCAAATCAAAAATCTCAAAATTTGTAAAACTCACAAAGAAGGGGCAAAACGGTCATTTTACTTAAAAATTGCCCGACCACCCGAGCTTAACCAATGGTTAATCATGGCTTAAAAACACCTTTTAACACATTTTAGTGAGGTTCGGAAGTCGGCACGCAAATCGGAGTTAAAATAAGGGCGTTTTGGTCATTTCGCGCGTCGAACTCAAAATTAGGATTCTTCTCCTCTATTAACACACATAACACAAACAATCCCTTATTAACATCAAAACATCCCCTTGAGGATGGGTGGGGCCCACGATCCTCATTTTGAGTAAAATAACCTCAGGGGCATTTTGGTCATTTTACACGTACAGAAAATTGGGGTTTGCAATACTTGCACGAATTGCTCCTAACTTCTCTTCTAACGTTATATTCCTTTATTAAGGATTGTTTGGTCTCAAATTTTATATAATATTTACCTACGGTAATTCGGTAATTCCTAATGATAGTAAAAATTCCAGTAAAAATTGGGCGTTACACCTTTCTCGTGCCCTTTATAGACTAAAGGGGACCTTTGCATGCCTTTTCAAACTAAAGGGGACTTCATTCTTTACTTAGTATGTACATCATCCTCAAGCTCACATTACTATATGCGTTAGCAAAGTTTCTGAATGTCGTAATGTTTCCAATATATATCATTCATTTATCACGTTTCTTTTTTGTTTTTTACCATCGCAAGCTTAAAACTTATATATGCAATCAATCACAAGTAATTCTCATTCATTTCTCATAAACCAATCTTTAATGTCACTAGCATTCATTCATGTACATCATACTTGAACCAAAGATCATTTGACTTTTAAATCAAGAGTTTAATTCACTTCCAGGTACAAAGACAGCATTTGGCAGAATCAGACTTATGGAGCATGATTTATTTCACAAATTAAACAATCAATTTAAAGGCTATGAAAATTCCCTGAGATACTTCAATATGTCCATAAGGCTCCATAAAAATTTCGGGGTAAAAAGAGTTCTCTAACTATGATAATAAAATTCAACAATTTTAGTGGTCAGAGATCCCTCATACTCAGTTTAAAACTAGATTCTCACAATTTTTAACCGTAGCAAATGATTGAATCAGTTCAAAATAAAAATCATGGGTATACTTCGAGATGTTGAAAATATCTTGTAAAAATTTCAAAGGATAATTTAATCATTTGATATGTTAATAAAATTATACAATTTCACAGCTTCAGTTCACTAATCAGACAGCACAAAAATTACTTCGGTTCTTGATTTTTTTTAGAGCATTAGGAGTCACAATCAGAGCCCAAGAAAATTTGCGAAACTATCCTAGATGTTTGCTTCAACATATATTTTTTATTGCTCATGAAGATACCAACAAATATACCAGAAAATTCGAGTTCAATGGCTGCCTATGTAAAACCGAAAATCCAGCAGCATCAAATTTCCTTTTGACAAAAATGATTTTTAACATCATCCAAACACTCCAAAAAAATTCATACATCAATATCAACATAATATCAACCAATATAATAATAAATTTTGGACCTAGCTCAATCATATCACACCAGAATAAATTTGAAAAAGAAAAGGCAAGAAAACCCTACTTTTAGAGATTTGTGGCTCTTAAGTCCAAAGGATGCCCTAGAATGCTTTTGCTTCACTTCAAAGCTTCTCCAACAACCCCAAACCCTTCCTTTAACCTCAGATTGTGTGCCCTCAAAGTTGGAATGGTGATGGATTCAAATTATAATCGGTTAGATTTGTAGGTTATGATGAGTAGAATAAGTTTGGTGAAGGGAGTTTGTGGTTTCATCAAGTCTAGGCTAGGAAAATGGAGGTTTTAAACAAGTTTTGAGCTTGTGAAAAATGAAAAATGGAGGCTGGTAGTGTATGCTGGAAAATGGCGAGGATGAAAGCTTGATGGAGAAGTTGAGTTTGTGTTTATCTTATATTTAATGCATGGATGACACATTACATAGTTAGTAAATTCTTAATTCAAGAAAGTAAAATGGATGGCTAGGATTCAATCTTGTAATTCAAGATTGAATCTTGGCCTTCACTTGTTAAGAATGGATATACATTATCCATTTCTAATGATTAAAATATCTTTCGGTGTTAAAAATCGCACAAAATTTTACCGAACAGGTAGGCCCGATTAAACCGATATTGCCCGAAAATTAATTTTTAGTATAAAATTATCATTCCCACCTATTTCTAATCTTATTCCTATGTTTTCCTAATTTTGGGCACCTCGGGGCCCAAATCTCCGTAGCCTGTGGGGCCCGCAAGTTACTATTCATCATGGCCCGGAAATTTTTTTTTTTAAACGTCCGTTGGGCCACCCTCATGTTGTTAAACTATTATATTTTTAAAATTACGACTAACAAAGCTCAAATTAATTTTTAAATAATTTTTAGAGTGTTACACAAATCTTTATAATAAGATAAAGTTATCCTTATTGGCCAAGTGTAGAGCTAAGATTTAATCTTGATAACATGATTAAATCCTAGTCATTCCTTTTGTTTAGAAAAGAAAGAAAAAAAATCAAACTTTACCCAAGTTATTACACAACCTTATCTATGAGCATTTAAAACCTACCAAAATTATCCTTGAAGCCATCATATTTGGCCAACAAGAAAGAAGAACTAGCCTTCATTTTTCTTTTTCCAAACCTCCATTAACAAGCTTCAAATCCTTAAACATCATAGCTTAAACTTGATAAAACCACAAACTCCTTTTACAAAACTTGTTCTACTCATCAATACCTACAAAACTAACCGATTAGAATTTGAATCCATCAACTTTTTATACTTTGAAAGCTCACAATCTACTTCCTAAAGGGGGGTTTAGTGTTGGTTTGATGGTCTTGAAGTGAAAAAAACCATTTTTGAATTACCTTTGGAGCCAAGATCTCTGAAGCTCCAAATAGTAAGGCTTTTGAACATCTTTTACTTCAAATATGTTTTATGATTTGCTTACTAATTTGGCTTAATATTTTAAATTGTATTGGTCGATAATATATGGATATTGATGTATTAATTTTGGGGGGAGTGTTTGGATAATGTTAGAAAACCCATTTTGGCAAACAAGTTTTGAATCATGTGCTGGAATTCTCAATTTTGTCATAGTGAGGGAGAAGTTATGAATTTTCTAATGTGCTTGTGGGTATTGTTATGAGCTAGAAAAATTATATTTTGAAGCTAACATCGAAGCTAGTTCCACAATTTTCTTGAGCCATTTGAACCTTTACCGCTTTAAAAAAAATCATGAACCGAGACTATGCTTGTGCCTAAATTCCTGGACTTAAAGCTGTGAATTTTGCTAATTTTGTTACCATAGCAAATGATTGATTTTTCCTTTGACATTTTTACAAGTGTTGGAAACATCTTAAGGTTCAACCATGAATTTTATTCTGAATTGATTCATTAATTTGCTAAGGTTAAAAGTTATGAAATTCTAGCCTTGAGATGAGATTTGGTAGCCTTTGAACACCAAATTTGTAGAATTTTGTTAACATAGTTAGGGAATGATTCTTACTCTGAAATTTTTACAGGGCCTTATGGGCACATTAAAGTGTCTTGGATAATTTTTATAGCCTCTGAATTGGTTGTTTCATGTGAAAATAAATTTTGCTACTTTAGTACAAAAATCTATCCATGTGCCAGAAATGAACCCAAGACTTGAATTGGTAATGTAATGGCATTTTTGGTTTAAGTATGATGTATATGAATGCATGCTAGGGCTTGAGAGATTGATTTATGAGGCATGATTGAAATTTCATTGTGAATGAATGCCTACATATGGCTTATGCATGCATTTGAGAAAAGAAAAGAACATAATGCAATTATGCGAGAAAAGAGAATGCATAAATTTCAATCGTGCATGTTCTAACATATGGACAAAACAGAAACAAGACTTATGTTGGGTAAAAGGGAAGGCAAAAAGAGGAACTTCCCTAGAGATATTATGAGTCGGTAGATATATCAGCTAGGAAGATCTGTGCGTGATTTAGAAGAGGAAAAAAATTAAGTCGACAATCATATATAGGAATGAGCTAAGTCCTGATAAGCAATCTATTTCCCATTGGTGCCATGGGGATGGTGATACGTAAAGCCCAAACGTAATCCACTATAAATACCATGTTGTATAAACTAAGTCTTTCCTATGTCGATGAAAAGTGAAAAATGCAACGAGTTGAGTTCTATGGCCATAAGTGAAACCAGGTCACTTTGAGATAATTTCACTGCATTTATCATATGCATACTCGTGTTTTTATGAATTGTCTGCTTAGCATAATTTACTATGGCCTTAAACATTATGATATATGTGCATTAAGTGAGTGAATGCTAAAATAAATACACTTCGGAAAAATGGTTTTTGAACTTTACAATGAACGTTTGATATATGTTGCATGCTCACATTTTCTTAATAAACCAAAGTGATTGGGATGATGACAATGACATGGATGTTGTTATGTATTTTGGGGATACCCTACTAAGAATTTTAGGATTCTCACCCCTATGTTTTGTATTTCCATGTTGTCTCCAAGTTGATATAGAGAACCATGTGGCTACTATAGGAAGAATTAAATGGGAATTGCAGTAGTTTAGTAGTGGAGACTTGTATCTATTGTATTTAGTTATATGTATATGTCTATAAATATAGTAGCGAACATATGTGTATTAAAGCTCATAAAATAGCTTCTTTTTGTACTCGACTTTGTATTAAATGAATGTTTTATGTCTTTGTTATATATGTTAATAAAACCACAATTTAGTTACTACATGATTCGATCGAGCTTGCTATAGATATTTAAGAAAGGTCCACTAACCTATAAGTAACAACCCAGAGTCTAATGTCATGGCTTAAGACTGATATTATACTTGGGAGGATGTTACAGGAAATATAGCAATCACCACAATTATTATAGGGATAGAAATTGTCAAAGATTGAGAAAACTAATGCATTCAATATAAGCAAAGTGTCTCAAAAGTCATCCCAATCCATATGAAAATCCCTACAATAGTAAGAGAAATCTACCTTTCCTTCTCTAAAGGATTACAATCAATAAATCTAAAAGAGTACATGGAAATAATAGTAATAACCTTTGCTACCATCCACAATAACAAAGCAATTCACCTATGGAATCCCTAAAGAGAAGAGTAATGGAGAAGAAAATAGACAAATATGTAGAGAGAGAATAATAGCAACCTAAAATCTGTAGCCTAAGCTAAGTTAAAAACTAGGGTAAAAGTCTCTGTCAATCCCTTAAATACTGCTCTCTAAAATAAGCCAAAGTGGGGTCCAAAACATATTAATTAGCTACTAAAATGCTATCACATGAGCGCTGCGGTACTCAACATGAGTTACACACCTTAAAGTCATTTTTAGGTCTGTTAAGCGTTCCAGCACTCATTGACATCTTCAAGTATTTGGTCATTTTGGCCCCTTAAACATTTGAATCTGTCCTTGGCACTAGAAATAGAGATTGTATCCCTTTGAAGACACTTTCCAATGCCACCAAAGTCACATCAATAAGACATCTGTAGCACCAGATATTGTGAAAATACTAACTGGAGGTCAAGTTGGATAGCATCAGAATATCAGCAACCTTTAATCTTGAAACTTGATTTTCACTAAGATGCTATTAGAATTAGATTTTGAGTTGAACATGAAAGTTTTAGAGGACTTCTTGAGCTTTTCAAAACATCTTTATTTGCCTCAATCCAATCCTTTGTAGAGAGATACAGATTTTTCATTACAATGCTTTTTGCAAATGTGCTCAGATGATCTCAAGAACTCTTCTATTTTGCTTCCAAATTCTCCAAATTGATTAGGTTCAGGCTCCATGCAGAGAGTTCCTAGCCTTGTTCTTGGCATTTTGCACTTAATTTAAAGCTCTTGTATACAAAAACTATACTCAAAAGAGGCAAGTTAAATACAACAAGCTCCAATCTAATAATTATTCCAAAATGAGTGAAATAGTCAATAATTCTATAAAAAATGCACAATGTGGTACAAATCAAAATCCTAATTAATCACATCAATAACATAGTAAAACTTATGCAAAAAGCTAAGAATTATAAGCAAGATAAGTGGCATAAATGCTGCTTATGGCAATAAAAATGAGGATCAATAGTTGATTCAGTCACTAACCATGGTTGTTTAAATGTCTTCATATATTTTCTTTTGGATATGTTCCTCTTAGTTGGAATATTGATTGGTGCATATCTTCAAAAAGCTTTCTGATACTCTTCCTTGGTACACGGTTTATTCATCCAAATTGAAGAATTGGTGTAAAGCTTCTCTTGTGATCACAGCATATTCAAATTGGGACCAAATGTTGTTGTTATCAATGGGGTTGCATAGTGGATAACTGGATAAGTCTACACTTCAAGCACCCTTAATGAAACACCCTAAAAATTAGTTAAAATTTCATTTGAGTTTTGTTAGTCATAATTTCGAAAATCTAATAGATGTAATAATGATGAGGACGGCCTATATATATATATATATATATATATATATATATATATATATATATATATATATATATATATATGAGTAGTAACTTGTGGGCCCCAGACTCACTGGGATAGCCGAAACTTTAGAATTGGGACCCAAAGATGCCAAAACTGAGAAATTATAGGATTAAAATTAGAAATGGGTAGGAATAAAGATTTTGTACCTAGAATTAATTTTTGGACAATGTCTAATTACCCAGGTATGGTGATTTACTCGTTCAGTGAAATTTCAGTGTGCGATTTCTCTAACGCCCAGTGATGGCAGGAGAAATCACGGGTGCAAGAAAGCATGGACAAGGAGCGACTCCTAGCAAGGCCTCTAAGAGGGATACATGAATGGGATTACACACCAGAATGAGAGGATCCTGAGGCTATATAGGTATGGGACTATACAATTGAGGATGGCTTATATAAATTGATTGGTACTACCTATACCAACAAGATGCGTATTCTTTCGGTAACCCATCACGAAAGAACTCCACGGTTAAGCATGCTTGACTTTGAGCAATTTTGGGATGGGTGACCTCCTAGAAGTTCCAGGAAGTGTGTGAGTGAGGACGAGCACGCTAAAAAGACCCATGTTGGTTTGTAGGGACGTCGTCAATCCATAAAGTAGTAGGGGATGTTACAAATGGTATCAAAGCTTGCACCTCTCCAGTACGGTGTGGTTCGGGACGAACCAAACGAAAGCTGGTGGGCATGTAACGCCCGGTGACGAGGGCAAGAGTGATCGCAAGTGCAAGAAGGCATGGACAAAGAGTGGCTCCTGGCAAGGCCTCTAAGCGAAAAGGTACATGAATGAACTGATTATACACCAGGAATAAGAGGGATCCTAGGCTGTATATGTATGGGACTATACAGTTGATGATGGCTTATATGAATTGATTGGTACTACCTATACCAACAAGATGCATCTTCTTTTGGTAGCCCATCACGAAAGAACTCCACGGTTAAGCGTGCTTGACTTGGAGGAATTTTAGGAAGGGTGACCTTCTAGGAAGATTTTCCAAGGAGCATGTGAGTGAGGACAAATTACGCTGAAAAGTCTTGTGTTGGTTTGTGGGGATAGTCATCAATCCATAAATTAGCAGGGATGTTATAATTTTTAACACCGAAAACTAATTTAATCTCTACAAAATGATAGAAATTATCCACTTATATAGAATGAATGGCTAAGATTCAATCTTGGATTACAAGATTAAATCCTAGCCACTCATTTCTTTCCTAGATTAATGATTATCTATTCATATTATATAATATTCCAACATTATATAAGATCAATACAACTAATCTTCTCTAAGAAGCTAAGAGACATTCTCGGCCAGCAGCAATAACAAGGAGAAACCAACAAGCTCTATGTCCATGAGCTCCAAACTTTATTTCAAATGCCAAAAACACTAGCCTAGAATTGTTAAAACTACCAACTTCCTTTACTAAACTTAATCTACACCGCAACACCTATAATTCTAACCGATTAAAACTTTAATTCTCCACCAATCCTCACTATGATATATGGCTTCCTCATTGCCTAAGGGAAGTGTGGGGTTTGATTTGGAGTTCTTAAAGTGAAGAGAAAATCCCTTGGAACACCTTTGAAATATAAAGTTGTAAAGATTTGCAAAGTAGGGTTTGTTACCTTGTTTAATGAAATTCTATTTCATGTAGATTTTTATGGTTTAAAATTGATATTTTCTGGTTCTATTACATGATTACACATATATATAGATGTATTTGCTTTGGTGGGTTTGTTTGCTGTTGTGGTAAATTCATTTTCGTGAAAAGAGATTTTGAACCATGCTGGATTTTCAGTTTTTGTATAGGTAGCCACTGATCACAAATTTTCTAAGGGAATTGTGGGTATTGTCATGAGCTAGAAAAAATATATGTTGAAGCAAACATCGTCGGCTAGTTTCATGAATTTTCTTGAGCTGTGCTTTGGACTTTTACTACTTGAAAAAAATCATGAATCGAGACTAAGTCCTGCCTGATTTTCTGGTCTTGAAGCTAGGAATTTGTCTAATTTTGTTACTATAGCAAACGATTGATTTTTCCTTTGAAAATTTTACAAAGTATTAGAAACATATTGAAGTTTAACCGTGATTTTTATTTTGAATTGACTCATTCATTTGCTAGAGTTAAAAATTATGGAATTCTAGAATTTAGCTAAAAATCAATGGTCGTTGACCACCAAATTTGTCTAATTTTGTTAACATAGTTATGGAACTCTTTTTGCTTGAACTTTTTATGGAACCTTTTGGACACATTATTGAGAATTTTTATAGCCTTGGATTTGATGGTTTTAAATGCAGAATGAATTGTGCTACAAATATGTGGAATCTACCATTATGTTGAATTGATGAAATAATGGCATCTTGTACTAGTATGACATGAGCACAAGAATGTGAATATGAATAATTGAGCATGTGAACTTATTGATGAGGTTAGGTACATATAGATATGAATACTTATTACAATTGCTCATATGTGAAAGAAAAGCATAAGATTATAATTCTTAGTCTAGAGATAGTAAATCCGAATTGTTGGGAAAAGTAAACCTAACTACTAAGAAAAGCATAAGGTTTATAATTCTTGGGTTAGAAGTTCTTTAGGGAAAATAAACCTGACTACCCTTGAATTGAGTCGAGGAAAGTAAACTTGGCTAGGAATAGGTCTATGTGAGAATTGGAGAAAGTAAATCCAATAATCACGTACAAGAATGAGCTCAGTCTTGAAAATAGTCTATTACCGAAAATGGTCAAAGCCACAAAAGTCAAAGGCCAAGACGAGTTAAAGTAGCAATGGTTCTAAGTAGTCTTTTATCTTATGTGCTAAGTGAAGAATTTTAGTGTAATACTCGGTGTACAGGTGTCAGGAACAAGTTCTGTAAGCATTAGGTCCCCAGGACCCACTGGTCCTAAAGTTCTCTAAGTCTGGACCCTACACCTCCTTAGAGGGCTATATGTTAAAGTCACATTCTTGGGATCAAAAGTCCCGATAATTGTTCCTAGAGGAAAAATAAGTTAAAGAATGATTTTTAATGAATTTTACGAAACCTTGAAATGTTTTGTTTTTAGCCCACAAGTTTAAAAAATCTCAAAAACTCAGATTTGAACTAGAACCCAAAATTTGGATTTTGAATAGTTGAGATTTTGATTTTTTTGATATTTTATTTGAATCAAAATAGGGGGTATTTCTTTATTTACATTTATGTTTTAAAGAAAAGTTAAGGGTGTTGAGAGGGTGCTGTTGCAAGACTCCAGAACGACTCGCTAGCGAGATATGTTTGCAGTGAGTGTTAGCTTCTCCAGGTTCGCTATAGCAAGATTTACTCACTTGAGCAAATGTGTTTGATGTTAAGAAGTGCAAAATGATGAGTTTCGTTTAGTGAGCCTTTAAAAGCCCTAACTCGAGCTCTTCTTCCCAAAACCCGAAGGCCACCTTCCTAAACCCTCTTTCCCCTTTTTCTCTCAAATCCTCTCCAATCTAGCTCCCCAAATCATCAAAGGTATGTTTATGTTGATAGATTTTGGTCTCTTTCTTCCCATTCTTTCATTTTCTTAGGTTTGAGCTATTATTATTCTCCATTGTTATCAAGTGCGGGTGCTCCCCAATGTTGTTAGAGTTGCTTTAAAGTAATCTAGGAGCACCCATAGATTTCTTATGAGTTTTACGGTTATAATGGCAGACGTTGGTGTCATCCCTCTTCCCAGAGTCCTAGTGGTGTTGGTGCTTCCTGTTCCACCCATCCATGTGAGTGGGTTTGATCTCATGACCTTATTTTGGTCATCTAATAAACTATTTCTAGCATCATAAAGTGTTTAGAAATTATTTGCTTGAGTTTTATCATGAATTAAAATATTTAATTGCATTCTAGTATGGATTGAGAATATGTTTGAACTTAGCATGAAAATCTACGTCTATTAAAATGCATGGCACCATTATTGAATTAAGTTGATATTATATGAGTTATTTCATGACCTTAGAAGTGATTTTGATAATGAGATGTTAGTATAGCTAATGAAAGGATATATAAAGTTTATGTTCAATTATTTTTTATATATTGAGAATTGTTGAACTTAGAACACATAGAACTCCCCTTTTATGATTCCAGTTGATTTTAGATTAGGAAATTACTAAGAGGAACAGAACTGTGAGTTAACGGTAGTTATTTCGTTAACCTTGGTATACCAAGGCCCGCCAAGGGCAAGTTATTCTTATATTAGATCAGTCCGCAGGTTCGCCAGGGACCGTTAAGATCTTAGCAATGGACTCATGTTCGCTAGGGACTAGTACCACCCTTTAGTTTACGGATAATTGTTCTCTTAGTAATGCCTTGAGAAATAATATAGTTTTCATGAATTCAATAAATTATGATTTTATGGTTATTGCATAAAATAAATAGAAATGAATTGTAATTGTTGCATTATTATTATTATTATTTATGTATGATTCTTCCTTGTCCCATGTATGGTTATGAGTGAGGGTCCACTCACTGAGTTTTGTAACAAAACTCATCCCTCTCCTCTTCCTTTTCCCAGAGATCAGTAGCTCCCTCGGACCCTCCTCCTCCTCCTCAACAACACTAGTATTTTCCAGCTTTGGTGACCTTCACATTGACGTGAAGTTTGGTTATTTATGCAGAGTGCTCAAGTGATGTGATGGGCAGGGTCTTGGACCATAGATTCATATTTTGCATTTTGAGTTTAATGATTTGTTTTGTATTCAAATTTGATATAGCTTTCATGAATCTATTTGTAAATGAGCAACTCAGTTGAATTATATATCCCAGGTAGTTCAGATTTTATTCCAAGAGAAAGATTTATATTGGAAATAAAATGACATTTTATTTAAATGGATTTTATGAATATAATATGCATATAGTACGACACAGCGATCATGAGGCTTATGTGGGGATGAGATTCCTCACGCGTCGTCACGTTCCCAAGTCGGGTCATGACATTTAGTATCGATATTGAGGCCAATATGTTTAAATTGTGATTTACCAATATATGGTTTATAAGATGTTGAGTAGTATGATATGTGATTGAATAATAAAACTACAAACTTCAAAAGGATGATTTTAGAACTTTAAAATAAATCTTTAATATGTATTGTATGATCACATTTTTTTGATAAACCAAAGTGGCTGAGACGATGACGATTACATTATGATTATGTATTTTGGGGATACCCTACTAGAAATTTCAGAATTCTCACTCTTGCTTGTTTGTGTTCCCGTGTCGTCCCAGGTTGATTAGAATAGTGAAGCGCTACAAGAAAGACTAAATTGTAATTTCTACATTTTAGTTGTGGAAACTCGTATCTGTTGTACATAGTTATATATATGTCTGTAAATATAGCAAAGAATAGATGTGAACTAAAGCTCATAGAATAGTTTCCTTTTGTACTTGACTTGTATTAAATAAATACGTTATTTCTTGCTATATATTTTGATAAAACCGAGTTAGTTAATACACGATTTGACCGATTCTTGCATAGATAAGTAAGAAAGGTCTGCAAATTTACAAGTAACAACTCTCCAGTATGATGCCATGACTTAAGGATAAGGTTGTACTTGGGAGGATGTTATATTATGGTATTAGCAGTTCATCCTAGCAAGACCTTGAGGAATAGACTGACTATGCTTCCTTAGTAAATGTCATGCATTATAATTCTATATATGTGTATGACCTAGTTGAGAATGTTGTGGGTTGTTACCATACTTAGCTTGCTATTGAGCCTGATTAACTCAATAATTCTTATTTGGTGTGGCAGGAACTGATAACTTCAAATCAGCGTACTAGGAACGGTGTCTGAAGACAAAGCGCGGGTATGATGGACACTTTCTGAGATGGAGGCTGCCATGAGAGAACAAGCTACAACAGCCAACAGGATGATGGAAATGTTAGATCAATATGCCAATGGAAATCCAGTTGAGAACCCTGGAGGAGCAGAAGTGGACATAGAATATCAGAAGTTCACAGAGTTCAGGAAAGCAAATCCTCGCCTTTTGAGGAGATTTTAATCCAAATAAAGCCGAAGAATGGATTAAAGCCATGGAGAAGATTTTCTCAGCTCTTCCTTGCACCAAGACCCAAAAAGTGGCTGTTGCTACTTACATCCTGGAAGCTAATGCAGAATTCTAGTAGGTTGGCACCAAGGGATTGTTTGAAGCCTCTCAATTGAAGTTACCTAGGAAGTTTTTAAGGAGGCCTTTTATCACAAGTATTTTCCTATTTCTGAAGAATGCAAAGGAGTTGGAGTTCATGGCATTCAAGCAAGGGTCCATGAGTGTGGTGGAGTACATAGCAAAGTTCTTAGAGCTCTACAAATTTGCTACCATCTATCAGCGTAATCTTGATAAAGCTTGGAAGTGCATGAAGTACGAAGGAGGATTACATGAGGATATTGAGGCAGTTGTAAGTCTTTTGGAGATCAGGGATTATGCAACCTTGGTTAACAAGTGCCATCGTGAGAGGACTCCAATAAGAAGCTAGCAATTGCTCAATATGCTAAGAACACTCATAAAAGCTGGCCCTTGAAGACCAAGGCTATGAGGATGACTCGCCCTTGAAGAAAAGGTTTTAACCAAGTCCATATAAGGATAAATGGCAATAGCAGTCAAGTTCACGCCCAAAATGTGGAAGAGATCAGGAATATACCTTACTTAACTAGACAAAATATGTGCTATCACTGCAAAAATCAGGACACAAGATTTGGAGTGCCCAGATAGGCATTCAAAACTAACTACAAAGCCACAACAACAGAGTAGGGTCTTCACCATAAGTGCTGAAGGACGTCACCACCCAAGAATTCAACCTATGGTAGGAACGTTTAGGATTTGAGTGAATCGCTTGTCTGATTTAGGAAATTGGTCTTTTGAAATCGTTTTCAAATAAATTTTGAGGGCAAAATTCTTTCTAAGATGGGTGGTAATGTAACACCCTAAAAATTAATTAAAAATTAATTTGAGTTTTATTAGTCATAATTTCGAAAATGTAATAGATATAGTAATGATGAGGACGGCCTATTGTATGATCACATTTTCTTGATAAACCGAAGTGACTGGGACGATAACGATGACATTATGATTATGTATTTTGGGGATACCCTATTGGGAATTTCAAAATTCTCACCCTTGCTTGTTTGTGTTCTCGTGTCATCTCTAGGTTGATTCCAAAGAATAATGAAGCAACTATAAGAAAGACTAAATTGTAATTTCTTCAATTTAGTTGTGGAAACCCGTATATGTTGTACATATATATATATATATATATATATATATATATATATATATATATATATGTAAATATAGCAAAGAATAGATGTGAAATAAAGCTCATAGAATAGTTTCCTTTTGTACTTGACTTGTATTAAATAAATATGTTCTTGCTATATATTTTGATAAAAGCGCGAGTTAGTTAACACATGATTCAACCGATTCTTGCTATAGATAATTAAGAAAGGTCCGCAAATTTATAAGTAACAACCCTCTAGTATGATGCCATGGTTTAAGGATAAGGTTGTACTTGGGGGATGTTACACTAAATCTATTATGACCTTCTCCCTTTCTCAATTGAAATTTGATGAGATCACTATTCCTCATGATTCCAAATCTGAATTTCAAAATTTGGTCCTTAAAAGTGATAGAGTTGGACATTTATGTTATGAACAATCTCTTCAGTCTTATAATGTTGTTTTTTGTAATATCAAATGTGGTGATAGTGAAATTGTTAATTGGTAAAAACTTTTTTCAATTCAAGGTCTAACTGTTGGAGAGTCGCCATCATTATTCATCGACGATGAATTGCTAATGATTATGGAGTCTAACGCACATTGGGTTGATGGATGACAGCTTATATACTCGAATCTACTTCTCAAAGGTTGACTGTTTAAGAGGTAAAAGAAAGATGGTGCAGACTTTCTCATGTAATAAAGAAATAGAGTTCAAAAGTGTTATACTCCATTCGTATAGCATATTTCCAATTTGAGATGTATATTTGGCCTAAAGTTCAATTGGAAAACATGGGATCTGTTTCTTTTGTAGCGATGATTATTTTTGGTTTTCTAAGTTTGTTTTTACTTGATGTTTCATTATAAATAAAAGAAGTTGTTTGTAGGGCCATGTTGCGTTGTCAGTTGTTCCATTCCTCAAGTTAAGCAATACTTTGTCGAATTCTTTGATTACATTTTCACTTTCTATATTATAAACTCTTTGTCATTCAGTAGTTGACACAATGAAGAGGAAGATGCTTGCAATATAATTATTTTAATGACTTTGATAAATATTCTAACTTAAGCGACAAAATTAGAACTGATAACACATGTACAAACAAGAAAAAGAGTATAATTATGAAAGCATGCAATTTATATTTCAGTAAAGATATCAAACCTATAGACCTTTCAATATCTTGATCAAATCACAAGAAAAATGCATCAACCTACCTAATTTGTACTTAAAACTCTTTGTAAAAGAGTTACAGTTTTTATTTGAATATCATTTCAATTTTCCACTTATATTTGCAAGAGTTTGCTGTAATTAGCAACAGTTTCATACATATGAAATAATAATCTTGTACGAGGCTTTCTACAATTACATTGACTGTCTAGTTTATTGTATATCTTAAGTGTACGTTTAGTTGGCTGTGTAAAATTGAGGCTAAAAATTACATGAATGATAAGTTAATTATCTGATAAGAGAAAGGGCATTTGAAGTAACATAATTCATGGTATTCCTATCCGATGAACCATCCATTTCAAATCTAATACAACTCGTGTGTTGGTCATAGTAGTAACTTATTACTGCTAACACCAAGACAATTGTAATTTGCACCAATATTAGAGAGTTAAAGAGTAGTATTACCAATGGTGTAAAATGTGATAGTATTCGTAATGGTGTAAAACATGATTAAATAACTTAGTGCTGATTCGTGGTGTGTTTGTTTGGTCTATATATAACATACAAGTAAAAGCACTGGTATAGGTAATAGTAGACAAAATAGTTTATTTTCCCAACACTAACTCCATAATCTATTATATATATACACCTTTTACCTGAAATTACTTTGTAAAATTTTTATCTTGGTTTATCTAACTTAGATTCTTTATTTTTACCAACTCAATGGAGAGAGTTGCTAGGCTAAAACTAATGTCAACCATCATGATACACTTACCTTCTCTTAGTATATTGCGTTTAACTTTGGTTAGTTCCAACTAACTTTTTAGCATCACCAATAAAAGCTTTGCTAAGCAACAAGTTGTTTATGGAGATAAACATAGAGAAGGTTTGTTGTTTCAATCAAGTAGGTTTGATTTAAATGATAATTTAGTTCCTACCTTCCAAGCCCTCCAGCATAAGGAGTCTGTAGTTTACGATCTCCCATGTCCTGATATATTTAATGAGGTCTTATCCATTAATGTTTTTTGTTCACAACATGGAATAGTTTTGTTGAAGTTGAACTTTGAAAATGATAAGGAGAAGATGTGTTTATGGAATCTAAAGAATCTAAGGAAATGTCAATTTGTCCAAGCCTAATCCTAGGTGATAATAAAATATGGAGCAAGAAAATGTCATAAGTAGAGGCAAGACATAGATGAGGAGGAAGAAAAATCATCTTTTTCACCCGAGCCTTCGGACTTTGTGGAAGAATCAAGCTCACACATGCCTGAATGTCAGGTTATCATGATCAAATCGAGGGAATAAGAATCTTTCTCTTCATTTGCATTATTAGATTCTAGATGGAATCCTCTGAAGATGAGCGCTAGAGAGGTTGTTGCCGACCTCCTCAAACTAGAAATTGTTTTAATGCTAAGGTGCACCAAAAATGTAGTAAAGGGCATAACCTAATTCGTCTCTCAATAAGGCTTCAACACTTAGTTGGGAAAATTAGGGGTTTTGAAGAATGAAATTAAAGCAATTGAAATTAAAAGATAATAGCAATAGCGAAGAAGGCACTAGTGTAAGGTATTCATAGGATTGGTACTAGTTGTCATGGACCAAATATTGAATTCATTATTGGCTATTAGTAATAAATTACTGGCAATTATTCTAGCTATCCATCGATCTCTAGAATTTGACCAATGCAAATAACTAATAAATGATATCTCAATTTATTTAGAAATCACATTGATTTAATGAACCAATTGATATAGCCTAACTACTAATTAGAAAGTTAATTCTAATGTTCTCCTTCAAACATAAACCAATAAATCTATCAATTCATGCCCAAAGGGTTTCCCTAAACAACGATCGCAAATTTTTTTTTTCAATAAAAATTATAGCAATCACTACAATAATTATAGGAATAGAAATTGTAGAACACTACAAAAACTAATGCATTCAATATAAGCAATGAGTCTCAAAAGTCAGCCCAATCTATATGAAAATCCCTACACTAGTAAGAGAAATCTACCCTTCCATATTTGGAGGGCTACAATCAATGAATCTAAAAGAGTACCTAGAAATCATAGCAACAATCCTTGCTACCATCCACAAGAATAAAGCAATTAACCTATAGAATCCCTAAAGAGAAAAGAGTAGTAGAGAAGAAGATAGACAAAGATGTAGAGAGAGAATAATAGCAACCTAAAATCTAGTGTAAGATGAGTCAAAAACTAGGGTAAAAGTGTGTGTTAATACCTGAAATACCGCCATCCAAAATGGGCCAAAGTAGGCCTAAAAATAGATTAATTAGTCATTAAAATGCTATCACATGAGCACTGCGGTGCTCAATAATGAGTTACACTCCTAAAGTCATTTTTCAGGTGCTGAGTACTACAGCACTTTATGAGTATTATAGTATTGGACAAAATTGACGTCTTCATATATCTAGTCATTTTGGCCCCTTAAACATTCAAATCTGTCAATAAGACATCTAGTCCAGATATTATGACAATACTAACTGGAGGTCAAGTTGGACAATATTAGGAATCAGCAACCTTTAATCTTGAAACTCAATTTTCACCAAGAAGCTCTTAGAACTGGGTTTTGAGCTGAACATGAAAGTTTTAGAGGACTTCTTGAGCTTTCCAAAACATCTTTATTTGTCCCAATCTGATCCTTGTATAGAGAGATATAGATTTTTTATTACAATGCATTTTGCAAATGTGCTCAAATGAGCTCAAGAACTCTTCTATTTTGCTCCTAAATTTTTACAAAGTGATTGTAGCTACAAGCTCCGTGCAATGAGTTCACAGCCTTATTCTTGACATTTTGCACTCAATTCAAAACTCCTGTATAAAAAAATCACACTAAAAAAAGCAGGTAAACGCAACAGACTCTAATCCAATAATTATTCCAAAATCAGTATAATAGTCAACGATTCTATAAAAAATGCACAATGAGGCACAGGTCAAATTCCTAATTAATCATATCAATAACATAGTAAAACTCATACAAAAGGATAAGAATTAGAAGCAAGATAATTGACATAAACTCAGGAAAATGAGGATCATATGACCAATTCACCTCAAGTGTTACTCCTATCAAAGCTCATGATGAAGAACTTGTCCCCAACTCACTGCCCCACCGCTCCTATCACTACTTCTGCTAAGGAGCCCTCTATCCCTACTCCAACTATGCCTGAACCATCTCTTGCTTAGGATGTTGATCTTTCATCAAGCTAACCTCAACCTGCACCACAACCAAGCTACTCTTGAAGTACAGTTATTATTGAGGAAGCAGCATTACATGCTTGACCGCCTTAACAGGCTAAAAGCTTAGTTAGGAAGACATAAACTTTGCTATTGGAGATCCTTCTAGAGGTCTGGCACTAGGACTAATGATGGTGTTTCCTAGTTTCTAGCACACCACCTTTTGCTAATGACAAAAGGGAGAAGAAATGAAGAAATAAAATCTTGTGCTAAGGAACTCCTGGGAGCATCATGCTGAAAGGGAACTCTAGATGTTCATTTTTTTTGTTCAGCATGTTCAGCATTTTTTTTGAACAATCAGTTTTTATCTTATTTATTGCTCTGATACATTGTTTTTAGTTTATTCCTTTGATACATTGTTTTTAGTACATACACTTGATGTGTTTCCAGGATCTGCCTTTTGATATTAAGTTTTTGCTTTGATACTTTTTTTTAATACATGGCACATACATAATCTATTGGCTTTGATATATATATATATATATATATATATATATATATATATTGTAACACCCTAATATTTAACCCAACACGCCTAGGACGTATTAAGATTAACTATTAGTTATTACTTCCCTTTAAACTCGTTTGTAAAACTACTTAGCGGAAATACCGGTAAAAATTTTTTTTTTTTGAAATATGTAAAACAAAATGCGAGCCGTCGAACATTACATAAGCGAAACGTAAAGCAGAAGAGAAAATAAATCATGCAATACAAAAGCAATAAAGAACACCTCAATCAACCATCATAATATTAAATATCATAGTTTGGTACATCAACTGAAATATAAAAAGGCATAAAGTCATACCCATGTAAGTGGGAGAGCTTGAAGTCCAGGAAACATAAAGTATAGGAAAGAAGAGGAATCATAAAACAGGTATATCCCCCAAACTACCATGATCTGATCTTCGTCCTTCAAAGGTATATACCCAAAGAACTGTGCGAGCTCCTCGGGTGTATGCAAGAAAAGGTGGACGGACATGACCTCCTCGATGTGGGCACATTTCCATGCGTCAAGCTAGCTTTCGCTACGTCACCGTATCCTCTGCCCCTCCCGATGTCCATGGGAACTAAGGGGAGATCCTCCGAAAAGATATGAGTAGGGAATTCCGACGGCTCGGTCTTTGAATGCCTCGGGCAAGGAACGTACTCGGGGTAGCACCGCCAAAGCCGAAGGGTGGGCATGACGAGTCTGCTCATCGCGAAGGCATGTCCTCTCAAAGATCAAATCGTCGGGTAGGGAGAGGTCGGGGTAAAGCGAAGCTGGAAGCTGGGAATGCAAACGGACGGCCCATGTATGCAAAATGCGCACGGCACAACGACACTCAAAGTGATATGACTGATGATTTGGATCATAGTGCACCTTTCATATTGAAGTGTCAATGAAGATCACGAACGACGCCATCGTGGTCTGAAGACGTAACGGAAAGAAACAAAGAGAGGGGTGAGAATCTTGCTAAAAAATCTCAGAGGAAACTTCCTATTCTAATGTCATCGTTAACATCCCCAGGAACCTTGGGTTTATTATGAAAAGGTTAAACATGCAAAGTTTCATTGTGAGGTTTTCATAAAAGTAATTATCCAAGGTTCATGTCTTTTATGATGAATCTTAATGCATGTATGCAACATAGTAGAACATGAATGCATGGCAATAATTTATGCAGCAAATCAATAAAGCATTCCATCAATAACTAATTCTCATATAAGTGGCATGTACTTTCTCATAATCAACTTCTCTCTTTCATAAGCAAAATGCTTCACATGTTTCTCGTATCTCAAACTTGTGACATCATAGTATTTTAAAAATAGTAACCGATCCCTGATACTAGGCTATGAGCTCATACCTCAACTAGTCGTCACTAGTTCTTACTTGTCCTCTTGATAAGCGTATCATAATCATAATCATAAGAATAATCTCGACTCCTAGAGTACGGGTAGGGGACCTAAGGAATCACCCATCATGGGACTTTTTTCCTTCTCAGAAATGCAACTGGTTAAGAAGTGACTTTGTCCGCTTTGGAGGCTAATGTCGATGCCCTCACGATTTTACCTTCTCCTCACCGTAGCAAGAGAAGTATATCTCCGTCTGCAAACGCATCATCTGGTTAATACCAGTGGCATTGTCCGCTTTGGTATGGTTCCACGACCATACCCCCGGGTTTCCTTTCTCCTCAGAGCAGGAGAAATGCGTCTCGCCATGTCACATATAAAATCTTTCTTTTCAAACTTTCTTTCAAGTCCCTCAAATTTGAAGGAAATTCAGGCATAACGACTCACCGAATTTCCTCAAATTTGAGTCATGCCACATAACTCAAATAACACATGTTGTTCTCATGAAATTTCTCAATCAAGTAAATCTCTTAATCAGGAGCATACCCTCCTAATTCATTCATATTTTGCATTCTCATGCATCTTAAGCATAGCATACCACATCACAACAACATGTCACAAATACACATATAGTCTCATATTCATGGTATTAACACATTCACATTCATCACGAGTATACCCACTGAAGTCTCATTCTCACATCACACCTCCTATCTCATGGTGTCTTATGCTTTGGCCTTTACGGGTCTTAAACTTATGTTCTAATTATCCTAACATTCATTATGGATTTTTATTTCACCTAAGGGATCATTACCTATAATTTCCTCTAATGTTTATGCTTACTAACATAACCAAACAGCATTACATCACTTTGGGCAGAAAATTATCATATGATTATGGATTCTAGAATCTCCATCTTTGACCCTTTATAAGTTCCGTCTTCGCCTAAGGCTCCATATTCAACTCCTAAACCAATTATGAGGGATTTCTACACATATCCACTAATTATAAACCATTTTCCTTAAGTCCAATTATGCTGGAACATAATTTACCATTTGTGCATCTAAGTGTTCTAGAATTTTCATCTTAAGTCCTTTTTAGTTACTTGTTCTTTCCTAACTTCCCTAAATCGATCCTTGCTTCACTCAAACATAATTTTACACATTTTAACACCATAAAATAGAATTTAAACAGTGGCCAAGCACACAAGGCAGAATCCGAAAAGCAAGCATCATATAATCACATAGTTTCATGATTTAAAAGCGTATAAGTTACTAGTTTTCTCTTGGAATCATTTTAGGAATTCAAAACTCCTTTAGAAACCAATTTATCTCATTAATATCATGAAAACACAGGTGTGAGGTCAGTAGCTAAATTATTTAGTTCATAAAATAGTTTTAAAACACAAAATCTTGTTTATAATATTCTTTAAATACACCTAAGCTTAGAAAAATTCCAAGACATAGGTTATGGGCACTTATGATTAGATGAACTCACTTCAAGTCCATCATCATCATCACAAGGCTGAAATGGCTTTCTTGGATGCCTCCATTTTCTAAAACTTTACTTGTGATACTTGGGCAAGTCTTTGAGCTCTAGTATATTTAAACTTAAACATGATATGCACTTGTTTTACTCTTCATTATAAAATAAAGTGAGAGCATAAAATAAATATGAGATGCAACCTCATTATTATCTTTAAAGATTAAGTGATGACTTGAAATATAAACATGAAATGCAAGCTTGGAAATTTAAACATGATAATGCAAGTTCATTTAGTTATTCTTGAACTTAGTGATGGCATCAAAATAAGCATGCTATGCAAGGCATAAAAATAAACATGAATGCAACTCATTTTATCTTAACTAGAGCTCTTGCAAGACTTTAAAGGCACATCATAACCTTAACCCAATATGTATCTTAACAACATAAAGTGAGCTTTAGAGTTCTTAGCACCAAGTCTTCAAAGAAGTCTTTGGTTTGAACTTCATCATCAAGCTCAAGAAAATGGACTAAGACATAAACCTCAACATTTTATCAAAACAAACATAAAAGAACTACTCATGTTCTATATTTTATGCTCATGGGCTTCAATCTAGAGTAAACTCTTAGAACGGCCGACCAACTTTAAGGTTGGCAAGGGTAAGCTTAGAGCTTTTGAAAACATGTGATTAATTTTCTTAACAAAACTTTTAGTGATCTACTTAACATTTTTATCAAACTTTGTTCAAAGAAAGGAAAGAAAATTGAAACCTTGAGGAGGATAAGGAAAGGAAAACTAAAACCTTTAAGAAGGAAAAGGAAAGGAAAACCGAAAACTTGAGCAAAGAAAAAGGAAAGAAACCAAGAGTATATATGGTCCAAGACCAAGCTTTTCAAGCTTTAGAGGTTTATCACATGGCATCATAAGACCATTATCTTGAAACCTCATCATCAAGCTAAAGTTTTCACACAAAAATGCTCCAAGGACGAAAAATAAAAAGAGAAGGAAAGGCTTGAAAAACCAAGAGGAAACTAGAAATTTTCTTAAAGAAAACAAATAAAACTTTTGAAATAAAACCCCTACCTAAAGAAGTCTTGAAAGAAATGAGAAGAAGCTTATGTTCTTGAAGGAATGAGAAGACAAAATCTTCTCTTGGAGGAGGAGGAGGATTCGGCCAAAGGAAAAACTCAAGGAAGATGATTTTTCCTTGAGAAAGCAAGCTTGGAAATGGAAATGTTAAGTGTTTGAGAGGTGGTTTGAGGTGAGGGAGTGGTGGTTTAAGGTTGTTTGTGGTGGATTGTCGTGGTGGAAAGGTTTCTTTGAGGAAGGAAGAAGAAAAACAAGACGAAGAGAACTTTAAGAGAAAGAGAGAAAATGCAAGAAAACTAAACTTGGCAAAGATTCTAAAGTGTAACCAAGTTCTTCAAGGCTTGGTATTTATAGAAAAATGACACAATGGAGGCTGATTTGGGAGGAGGAGGCCGAAGGTTTCTTCATGCCAAAGGGGAGGAAAATATCTTCAAACTTTAGTCATTCAAAGGCATGGTTGAAAACATGGCTAGGTATGGTCAAGGTATGGCTTGAGGTATGGTCTTTGGAGTGAAATAAAATCAACATGTGACACATTTTAAGGGTATGTATTCGGCCATATTTCCAGCCAAGGGGAGGAGGATGATTTGTTCATGTAATTGTGGTTTAATGATGTGTTTAGGTGTTTCTTTGATTAAGGTTTTTGATTAGAAGTTTGTAAGAAAGTTTTTAGGTGAGGTAATGGTTAATTAAGGTTGTCAAGACTTGATTTAGGGGGTGGTCTTACTATATTAACAATTTAAAACCATTCTTTTAGTCAAATGAAGGTATGGGCACAATTCCTTAATTTAAGGAATTGGAGAGAAAACACTATTCAAGATTCCATGACTAGGAATCTTGAATCAAAAGATGTAATTAGAGTTTAACCAAGCAATCTTAGGTTCTAATTAACCTTAATAAATTATTTTAACTCTAGATTAATTATCGAAATAAATTAATCTTCGATTAGAGCCTAATATTGCTTAGGTTTGCTTAATTACGTCATTAGGCTCACTGTACACTTTCTAGGGGCAAAATGGTAATTTTACACTAAAACCTGGGACCTCCCAAGCCATAAACATCAAAAACCACCCATAACCATCATTCCGAACTTCCTGAAAAGTTTGAGCTCAAATGGCACTTTTAGCCGTAAAACACGTAGGATATTTTGGTCATTTTGAGCGAAAGTTTGGAAAACGAGATTTTCATCTCAATATCAAACATAACAGATATAATCTCCTTCAAACATTGAGTTGACCCATTCGAGGAGTGCCGAGTTAGCTATCTCTTTAATTTGGTAAAAATGACCTTAGGGGCATTTCAGTTATTTGTACTAAAAGAAAAATCAAGGCGTTACATTACTCCTTAAAAAAAATTTTGCCCTCAAAATTTGTTACCTTAAAAGCTCAGGATACTTTGTCCGCATTCTCCTAATTCTAGCGCCCATGTGAATTCTTCCGTCTTGTTCCCATGCCACTTTCACCAAAGAAACGGACTTATTCCTCAACGCTTATCCTCGTTGGTGGTAGATTGAAAGTTAGGTCCTTCCTTAACTGCACATGCTCTGGCTCTAACGCATGGCTAGGATCGGATTTGTAACGCCCCAATTTATCCTGAATATTACCAAATTACCCTAGGTAATTTTTACATATAATTCAAGATCGAACAATCCTCAATAAAGGAATAAGACATTGGAAGAGAGGTTAGGAGAAGTTCGTACTAGAATTGTAACAACCTAACATTTGACCCAATACTACTAGCAAGTACTTAGGCCAAATATCAGTCATTACTTACTGTCATGGTTCTTTTACTTGAAAAAGAAATAACTTAAAGAAAATACGAGCCACTTTTTTTTTTGACGTAACTTAAAATAAAAGCCGCGCGTATCTTATCGGGTCGGTATCATAAAGTGCGAAATATAAACATAGAAGTGGCTCCAGATCAAATATAACAACATCACATTGAAATACTTCATACATAATAATATGCCTACCCTACAGGACTCTTCGAGTACATGAAATGATGCAAATACAACTGAAACAAGAAATACATGTAAATAGAAACCACAGAACCAGAAATCATAAAAGGAACACCCTCCCAAGAACATCTAAAGTGGATAACCTCAATATAAAAGAAAGTTTATCCGTTCTATGTGTAGTGCGTGCACTAAGGACTACCCTCTATCCTAAAGCTAATGCCATGGGCAAGGCGGGACGTAACCAATCCATGGACGAAGTGCGTCTAGAGTAGGCACTCGAGAGGTCCTCCATGATGAAGCTCGCTGGAGCGGGCATGGTGGATGGCTGGACATTTCCCCTACGTCGAGGCCGTGGACCGGGTATCGGGGCTCCGAGGCTGAGTCACCGTCTCCTCACTACCCATGGGCATATGCGGTGGAGTGGGGCAGAGTCCTCTGAGGGATCCTCCTCCGAGTGTTGAGTGAGGGGCACGTACTCTGGTACCCTTCCAAACTAGAGTGAGTCCGTAGAATCCTCTCACAAGCGTACGGGTGTGCTCAAAAATCATCGCATCATCATAAGGAGACGTCGGGGTAAAGAGGTAGCTATCTCCTGGATGGGAGAAGGGTCGTCCAAGAAATGCGAACACACGAACGGTGCAAGAGCCCTCATAATGAAATGACCCAAGCTCTGGGTCATGGTGGATCTCCCATGTCGGCGTGTCAATGAATAGGATGAAGGTCGCCATCTCGATCTGAAGACGTAATGGAAAGAGAGATAGAGGGAGTGAGTTTTCTTGCTAAAGAAACTCAGTAGGGTTTTCCTCCTATTCTATGTGTCATCATCTACGTCTCCAGGGTTCTCGGTTTATTTATAAAACCATGGACATATATTGGTTCAATTATGAGTTTTCTAAAATTTCAATTTCCGAGAATCCGTTCTTTTTAACATGGCACTTGTGTTTACATAAGCTATATACTTGAATTATAGAACGTAAATCATGCAACTGGGTACATAGGACATAAAGCGTATAACTGGGTACATGGAACATAAGTCATATAACTTGGTTACTTAGGTGACATAAGAACCTTTACTTAACTGGGGCCGCCCTAATCTTTCTCCCTTTTGAGAAATCTCTAGGTTATGAGCTCATACCACACTAGTCGTCACTAGCATCTAGACTTCATCCCTTGGGATAAGTCAACTTCCCGACCTTAAGTACGGGTTTAGGGGCTAGAATCACATCGTCCCCACCCTTCGTTTGGTGGTTTCAAAGGATTACATTCTCATATTTTAAGTCACCCTAAGTTTAACATGTTACTTTGAGATGCCGCATAATTAATGCGTAACACAAAATTACTACTTCGGCATCTCTAAGGTCTTTTAAAGAAGCAATAACGTAAGAGTACAAAACTATTATTTAAGGATAATAGTTTACATGGCACCATATATGTCATGAGCTAACACATCAATTCATTATTAAATGCGAGACACATAATCATCCCTTAAGGTAGAAATCTCTTGAATCGGGTAACCTCAAACTATCCCATTGTTTTCTTGCATGCTGATGGGATTGATTAACCTCATTACCATAATCCATTAAGTTCTAATTCCTAATTAATTATGGTTGGACAGCTTTATGTAGTTGTTCACATTTGATGAATTATGTGTTCTAGAAAAATGCGTTTTAAGCCCTTTCTCGCTTTCGACTTTGTCTATGGTGCAGTAATTAATACCTAAGCCAATTATGAGTCACTCCCGCACATCTAGGCATATTATAATGTGATTCTAACTATTTTATCAAGGCTGGGCAGAAACTAACTTTGCCATTCTTTAGTAGTTCTAGAATTCACATATTAGGCAAACAAAGTCACTAATGATGCTTTTAAATGTCTAGAACAAATGTCACATACTCGGCAAGGTAAATCAACATATTTAGACCACCCAAAATAGATTTTAAGGTGCTGAACTGTTAAGGCAGAACGAAACCCTTAAGGCATAAAATCATGAGAAAAACCTTACTTTCAAACATATAACTTGCTAGTTTCTCTTAGAACCTTTTTGGGACTTCAAAACTCCATAAGATCAAAGTTTATTTTGCCAAAACTCAACATAAAACGCCAAGGGCAGTAGCCATTTAATCTTACCCTTGATCAAGATCCAAAACTTGAAAACTTGTTTAAAACCTTAGTTGGGTGCATCTAAGCTTAGAAAAATTCTAAGTCATGCATTATAGGCCCTTGTAGTTAAATGAAACTCATCCTAGAGCCATTTACACCACATGGCCGAATGATATTCAAGGAAGTACCTCCTTGATTTAATTCTTTTCTCAAAATGAAAGGGGCAAGTCTTTGAGCTCTAAAGTTTTAAGTGACGACATCAAAATAAACGTGCTATGCATTTCATTTTATAGCCTTTTTGAAAGTAAAGTGATAACACAAAGTAAATATGAAATACATCTCCATTCTTATTCTTAGCGCTTAGTGATGACTTGAAATATAAAATGAGATGCAAAGCTTGAAACATAAACGTGCTAGGCAAAAGATAAACATGAGGTGCAAGGTTCAATTCTTTATTTTAGTGCTCTAGGCCTCTTGAAGTTTTCACTCCAAATCAACAATCAACTTTAAGGTTGAAATAGGTAGGCTTTGAGATTAATTAAGTGATGATGCACATTCTCATTTTAATCCTTAAGTTGCTTAGTGATGGCTTGAAATTAAACATGCTATGCAAAGCATAAAAGTAAACATGGATGCAACTTCTTTTATATCTTGTTTAGAGCTCTTGCAAGACTTTAAAGGAAACAAAGTTTCATCCCATAACTCATCCTCACAAGAAAAGAAACACTAGTGTTGCTAAGTTGTGTAAAAAGAGCCAATACCTCCACCAAGAACCATAAGGTGGCCGAAACCTCATCATGAGGAAACAACCATTTTTTTTTTTTTTGAACTCTAAGGACCAAGATCTTGGTGATTCAAACACCAACATCTCAAGTCCTCATCATTGAGTATTTTTACAATGCTCTACATTTCTTAACAAAACAAAACTCATGACCAACATAAAGGAAAGAAATTGAAACATACTTGGCCTAGAAACCAAGTTTAGGCTCTAGAGTTTTGTTCATGTGACCTACATCAACATGAAGCCCTCATCATCAAGCTACCATTTTTCCAAGTCCCAAAGGCCTTCATGGCTGAAAACTCAAGGAAAAGAAATGGGGTTTTCAAAGGTTCAAGAGAAACATAACTATGTCTTGAGCAAAACTTGGAAATAATAAACTTATCTTAAGAAAACTCAAGCTTTAGAGGTTGTTCATGTGACAAACATCAACATACAACTCTCATCATCAAGCCCTCCTTACCTTGGCCCTAAGGCCGAAAATGAAAGGGAAAAGAAAAAGGAGAAACCGAAATGAACTTGTGAGAGAAACTCACTACAACACAACTTTCAAGCAAGATCAAACATTGAGCATTAAGATAAAAGAAAGCATTCTTGAAAAGCTCCCTACCTAGAGTTTGAGATTGAGAGGAAGTGAAGAAGATGAAGAAGTTGGAGAAGATGGACTCTTAAACTTGAGAGGAAAGAAGACCCCAAAGTGCTTTAAACTCTAAGCTTTAGTGAAATGAACAAAGGTGCTTCAAGTTCCCTAAGCTACCTATTTATAGAGAAGTAAAATGAATTGAATAATGGTGGCCTTTTGGGGGAAAGAAATATCTTTGCTCAAAGCATGGTGTTAGTCATTCAAAGCATGGTGAAAAGTCTAGCTATGCATGTCCTAAAGCATGGCTAGAATTGTAACTTATTTTCAAACCTTTTTAAATGCATAAAATCACAAAATTTTGGGCTGCCAAGGGCTGAAGGAACCGTGCACCCCATGCCCAAAAAGAGGAGAAAATTTTCTAGACTTAAATTCCCAAAGCATAGGTAAGGTGTTGTAAGACATGGTGTCTTGAAAAGTTTGATAGAAAGCTTGAATGACCACAAAAACAAATCATTCTTTTTGAATTTGAAAGACATATTTCTTTTTATTTTAGAAGTGAATTGAAAACCTTGATTGACCATATAAATTATTCTTTGAATCTTGAAAGACATTTTTCTTGGAAGTTGAACATTGATTGAAAGTGTTCAAGACATGTGTCATAAGATAGCTTGACCACTTAGACTAATTTTATGTGATTTCTAGGGGGAGGGTGGCGCCACTTTTGGCAGCCTTGGGGAGGAGAAATATCTCCTCAAATCATGGTCTAGAAGTGTGCTTTGGTGTGACATAGATTAAGCTTAGGATTAATGGTTGCCAAGTAGGTACTTTAGGTACACTAATTGGTTAATTAAAACTATAGACCCCTAGGTTAGAGGTGGTTTAGAAGGTTTAATGGAGTCAAAGCCTCCAAGACTAGTGATGTGAGTGTGACAACTTCTCCTTGAAAGAAGATGATGTGAATAGTGAAAACACTATTCAATACTATTCACAGATTCTTTTTCTCTTTAAAGAAAGAGACTAGAATGAAGTTTGAATTTCCCTAAGCAATTTTAGGTTCCAATTAATTTCAAATGATGGTTTTGGCCCTAGGTTAATTATGGAAATTAATTAACCTTTAATTAGAGCCTAATATTGCTTAGGTTTAGAGTTGAACACTCATTAAGCTGAAAATGCGATATGCAAGGGCAAAATCGTAATTTTTACCAAAACTTGCCTGGGACCTTTGGACTTAAACAAACATAGTTCACGCCTTAAAATCATTGTTTTAAACCTCGGGACGAAGTCCGGTAAAACGGAACTTAAAACCCTTAATTCCCGCAGGGTATTTTGGTCATTTACGCGTAGAGATCTCATAAATGAGGTTTTTCTTCTCCATTAGGCATTCGCCCTCAAACAATCCCCTTCATATAACATATGAACCCTATGAGGATGGCCCAAGCCCCGTCCTCGTGTTTCGGGTAATGACCTAGGGCATTTTGGTCATTTTGAAAGTTTAGTGAAAATCGAGGCGTTACAAGAACGCAAACCCATTTTACGTGTAAAATGACCAAAATGCCCCGAGGTCATTTTGCCTAAAAATGAGGATTGTGGGCCCCCGTCCTCAAGGGGATGTTTTGACAATAATAAGGGATTGTTTGTGTTATGTGTGTTAATAGAGAAGAAGAATCTTAATTTTGAGTTCGACGCACAAAATGACCAAACGCCCCGCTGATTTTAACCCTAATTGCGTGCCAACTGAGCCCAAACCTCACTAAAATGTTTTAAAAGATGTTTTTAAGCTATGATTGGTCAATGGTTAAGCTCAGGTGGCCTCCTGTAAGTTTTTGAGTAAAATTACCGTTTTGCCCCGTCTTTGTGCATTTTGCGAATTTTGAGATTTTGATTTGTTAGCGAAACCTAAACAATAGTAGGCTCTAATTAAAGGTTATTAAATTCTAATTACTAATCTAGATTCAAAATTATTTATTTAGAATGATTAGAACCCAAATTGCTTACTAATTCACCTAAGCCCTTAATTGCAAATTCTCTAAATTGCAAAGATACCTACCTACACCTACATAATACATAAAACACACAAATTTTCCCCTTCTTGGGCTGTAATGGCTGAATTATTGGTGCCTCCATGCATCAGAATATTTGTCAAATTTGGCACAAAACTCAAGGTATGAAAACAAGGAATCATGAAACATAATTCCATGTTTTAAGTCATGAAACAAGAACATGTTTTTCCTCCCTTTGTCCTCCTAAAATCAGCCACCTATGCCTCCTCCATGTGTCCATTATTGAGCTTCAAAATCTCTATAAATAAGCATGCTCAAGGAGTCTTAGAAGCCTTGCTCATAATTGTACACTTCAAAGTTTTTCCAAAGCTCAAAAACTTTCTTTCTTCCTCCCCCCTTGGCCTAATTCTCTTTTCAACTTTTCAAGGAGATTTTCTTTCATTTCACTCAAAGAAACCAAGTTCTCTTCCTTTCCTTCAAACCAAATTAGGTAGGGTGTAGTTTCTAAACTTATTTATATGCTTTGAGGAGTTGTGTTCTTAGCTCAAAATGTTGAAATAATGAACCTCCACATGCTTTTTCATTTCGGTTCTTCCTTTTCTTTTTCCTCTTGGTATTCGGCCAAATGGCCTAAATGGGACTAGGATGATGGCTTGATGATGAGGACCTTGAGGATGGGTTGTGAATCCATCATAAGTTAGGCCTCTAAGCTTGAAAGTTCCACTTGAAGCAAAACTTTAAGGAATGATGTTGTTATGCTAACCTTGAACTTAGAACTCTATGTTAAATTAGTTTTCATTATAATTGATTTCAAAAAGTGTTAATGTTCATCTTTTAATCCATTTCCTTGAGCTTGATGATGAGATTCAAGCCATAAGATTCTCTTTGAAACCTTGGCACAAAGAACTCTAAAGCTCATTTTGTCTTGCTAAGATATATATTGGGTTAAACTTATATTTCTCTAAAGTCTTGGTGGAGTTCTAGTAAAGAAATAAAATGAACTTGCATCCATGTTTAAGTTTATGCCTTGCACATCATGTTTACTTTTAATGTCATCACTAAATTCTCAAGAACAAATAAATGAACTTGCATTTCTCATATTTAAATTCCAAGCTTGCATTTCATGTTTATGTTTCAAGTTGTCACTTAATCACCAAAGATAATAAAGGATGCATCTCATATTTATTTTATGCTCTCACTTTATTTTATAATGGCTAAAAGAATCAACGCATGACATGTTTATTATTATTATTAGGTGCCGTTAATGGATATTCTTCCATCTATATTCTATTTATGTTTTGTTTGATTGACTACACCTAGCCTAACTCTAGGAGACAAAATATCTATGTGTTATGTAATTATGGATGTCATATGATAGAGCCAATATGATGTGTTTTTCATGACATACCCGTTGGTTTTCCGCTTTATTCGATTATCGTTCACACTACGCGAGGCTCATGTTTGCAATCATGTTTTAAAAAATGGCTCGTAATTTCATTAAGTATTTTCAAAGTATGGTTAAATAATTGAAGTAAAGAGTAAAGTCTAGTAATTAATCAGATATGACCTAGGCGTATTGGGTTAATTATTAGGGTGTTACAGGATCTATGCTGCTTGGATTATTGGAACTAAAGCTGTAAATTTGTCTAATTTTTTACCATAGCAAATGATTAAATTTTCCTTTGAAATTTTTACAGAATGTGACAACATCTTCAAGTATAATTGTGATTTTTGTTTTGAATTGATTCAGTCATATACTAGGGTTAAAAATTATGAATTCCAGGTTCTAGCTAAGGTTAAATGGTTTATGAGCATCAAATTTGTCTAATTTTGTTAACATAGCTAGAACTTTTTGCTCTGATTTTATGGAACCTTGTGGACACATTGAAGTGTCATTGCGAATTTTTATAGCCTTGGATTTGATGGTTTGAAGTGTAGAATAAATTGTGTTACGAATATGTAAAATCTGTCATTGTGCTAAAATGAATTGATGTTTTGAATTGATGAAATAATAGCATCTTGTACTAGTATGACATGAGTACAAGAATATGAATATGAATAATTGAGCATGTGAACTTATTGATGAAGTTAGGCACACATAGATATGAATGCTTATTACAATTGCTCATATGCGAAGAAAAGTAAAAGATTATGTTTCTTAGGCTTGGAGAAAGTAAATCTAATTTGTCGAAAAAGTAAACCTGACTACCCTTGAATTGAGTTAGGGAAAGTAAACCTGGCTAGGATGTAGTCTGTGAGAATTGAAGAAAGTAAATCCAATGATCATGTATAGGAATGAGCTTAGTTTTGAAAATAAGTCTATTACCCTAAAGTAGTCTTTTATCTTATGTGCTAAGTGAAGAATTTTAGTATAAATATTGAAGCCAATATGTTAAGTTGTGATTTAGCAATATAGGGTTTATATGATGTTGAGTGGTATGGTATATGATTGAATAATAAAAGCTACCCACTTCAGAAAGATGATTTTAGAACTTTAAAATGAATATTTAATATATATTGTATGATCACATTTTTCTGATAAACCGAAGTGGTTAAGACAATGACGATGACATTATGATTATGTATTTCTGGGTATACCTATGGAATTTTAGAATTTCCACCCCTTGTTTGTGTTTTGTCGTCTCCAAGTTGATTCTAGAGAATAGTGAAGCGGCTACAAGAAAGACTAAATTGTAATTTCTATAGTTTAGTTGTGGGAACTCGTATCTATTGTGTGTGTGTGTGTATGTCCGCAAATGTAGTAAAAAACATATGTGAACTAAAGCTCATAGAAGAGCTTCTTTTTGTACTTGACTTGTATTAAATAAATACATTGTTTCTTGCTATATATTTTGATAGAACCACGAGTTAGTTAATACATTATTCTAACTCTGATTCTTATAGATAATTAAGAAAGGTCCACAAATCTATAAGTAACAACTCTCGAGTACGATGTCATGACTTAAGGATAAGGTTGTACTGGAGGATATTACAATTAGAGTTGATCTAGGGTTATTTGAAGATATCCATAGATTATTTATAAGTCTATGTTGCTCTATGGCAGTTGTTGGTGTCATTCAACCTCTCAATGTCAAGTTAGTGATGCCCACAAACTCCCAACTCTTAACAATGAGTGAGTTCAAATTCATGACCTTAGTTTCATCATTATAATTATGTTTTATGCATCATGTTTGTTATATATATGAAGTTGGAGACGAGATTATGCATAGACTATAATTTTACGAGTTATTGTAAAGCTAGTAAATATTATGACTTTTGAATATAGCATGAAAGAATGTTTAGAAAACCATGAGATCATGATTGCAATGTTCCATATTATGGAAATGTTTTATGTGCTCAACTAGGGGCAATTTTATTCTATTTTAGATTAGTCGTCAGTGACTTGCCATGGACCGTTAAGATTACAAACACAAGCTCTCCGCCAGGGACTGAGCACCACCTTACAATTTATGATTTCATAGCTTTTAGTATTATGTATGTATATATTATGTTTAGCAAATATCTTTGATTTAATTGCATCTTTAGTAAAATGATTTCATACTTGATTGTGAATTTATAAATGCTTGATTATGAAACTATGAAATAAAAAGTGTTTTCCTAGCTAACTATATATATAAATATCAAATGATTTATGTTTGCTACATGTACATTGCATTATGTATATTCTTTGGTTGTTGTGTGGGTGATGAGTGAGGATTTACTTACTGAATTTGTTGACTCATCTCTCTCCTTCCTCCATATAGTTGTAGGATGTTGTTACCTTTATTTAGTAGATCAGCTATCTTGTGGTGAGTATTACTTTGGAGTAAGACTTAGTTTAGATTATGTATAGTAGATAGCTCCAATAGACGTGCAAGCAAAATCCAAACTATGCATTATTTTCATATTATGTATTTAATTTCAAATTAAAAACATCTATGTATATATTCAAGATTTCAAGGATGGATTTGAAATTGTAGGTTTTGACTAGAATTATATAACAAGCTAGAGATAAATTTATGATTAGGTTTTCGAGTGTTAAATTCTTTTTCAGTATGATTAAAACGCTTTCAGGTTTTGTATATTTAATACTTCAGTTTTATGAATATGAGTATTATGTTTTAATTAGAAAAAATGCTAAAGATTTAAAAGAAAATCATATTTTAAGTATGAAATTTCACTAGAGTAAGCATTTAGATAGACATGTCACCCAGGCTTACATGGAGATAAGATTCTTCACACGCGATCACGTTCTCAAATTCGGGTCATGACACCCCTCCCCTCCATTCCATTTACCAAACTTGAATCGTGTAGTTTATTTATTTTGATATTTGAATTAAATATAAAAGAGATAATATCACAAATATGTTTTTATCACCCATTAAATTGTTCACATAAAAACCAAACAAGATTTGAACAAGTTTTATCGATGATTATTTTATAGTTAAAAATTTGACAAGTATATGGTAGTTATTATCTATATAGAGAGAGGGAATTACTTACTTTGGAGGCCATTTTTGTTTTAAAAAATTATAACTTATGATTGTTCATTTAAAAATTTAAAGATAAATATAAAAAAAATAAAATTATAAATATATTACTTATTCAAGTATTTAAAATAAATATAAGTGGTAAGATAGAAAATACATGTTATTTATTTAATTACTTATTGATGGACACACAGGGTACAAACAAACTTTATTAATTATTTTTAGAGAATAATTTTGATACAATATTAATGTAAAAGAATCCTACGCTATCATTCAATGGTATGTTTCTATTTGTAAAATTTTTACAATAGTGGATGGTTCAATCAAACATTTTTTTTCAATATGGCAATGCATGATGTTATGCAAACTTTTATATGTTGACATTGCATAAAAGGTAATTTTTTATTTTCATCTTAACTCAAAAAATTAAAACAAATTCACATAAACGAAGATAGTGAAATTGATAATGTCAGTTCTCTATACTATTGTACCTGCATAGTTTGAGCATTACCTATGGAATCCAGAAGCAGCAAGGGAGGGTTTGCCTTGCGTTTTGAATACTTGACAATTCCCCAGTAAGCATTGCATACTATTAGAACCAGTATAAATAGTAGCTACAGAAATTCAGGGAAAAATATCCTGAAATCTGTTGACTGACAACTAAATTTTGGAGGAATATAGAATGAGCCAATAAGGTCTCAATTTCCTGATTTCAAGTTCCCAGTACACAAATCATTAATGCAAAACAGACCTAACTATTTAGGGTGTTTTTATGTTTGATTGACCAGAAAAAGTGGCTCAGTGCATCAAACTCTCACTGACGAAGTCTAGGAGGATAGTGGAGTATGGGAGGGTAGATGCACACAGTCTTACCCTAACTTTGTTGAGGTTATTTCCAAGATTTAAATACATGATCTCCATATCATAAGGAGCAACCTTATCATTGTGAGATTCAAAATAAATTATAGAAGATAACATTTCTCCTTGTAACGAGAAACATGATTCAAAGAGGTGTAACTTTTCCCCTTTCTTATTTGGCTTCGGATTAGTTGGTCCACCCCACGCTTAAAGGCCAACCTTAGTCCACCCTTAAATTCACCATCCTGACCTCTTTTGATATTTTTCAGCAAACCCAACTCCCACCACCACATCTCTCCCACTCAGCAGAATCATCATCAATGTATAGAGGTACAAAAATACAACTTAGACACCAAACAATCTATGAAAAAACAAAAAGGTAGCAGAATCAACACATACAAAAAAGCAAACTAATTGGTGAATCACTAGAGAACCGTGATATGGTGATGAACACAACATTGGGGTTGAACAAAGATGGTCATGAAGGCGTAAAGTGCTGAAAGCTTTTACCTTTAACAACCCGAAAGTTCATTTTCTATCACTGAAAATGGCTTGACCCTTGTTTATTGTTAGTTTTTCTTAATTTGGGGTATTTAGTTAAAAATATTCAAGATTTCTTGATACACCTGAGATAAAAATCAGCAAAAACAAAGAATAAGAGACTAGAGCTTTCTTTGAATGTGTTCAAGAATCATGATCTCAGGCCATGATGACCCACTTTGCCGGGTTGTCAAGCCACCTCCGCCACAACCAGTAGCCGCACTACCACGGAGGTGGTGGGAGGGGCTGCAACAATTCAGCAAGCCGCGCGATGGTGGTGCAGTGACAGTAGCACATGGTGGTGGCTGGGTTGCGATGCTT
This sequence comes from Dalbergia oliveri, assembly GCA_030441495.1. NCBI lineage: Eukaryota > Viridiplantae > Streptophyta > Magnoliopsida > Fabales > Fabaceae > Dalbergia > Dalbergia oliveri. The sequence continues at coordinate 3,985,925 of JAMLFY010000019.1, read as the reverse complement.
TGAAGCGGCTGAAGGCTGTAATGGTGGAGCTTGAGTGGTCAGGTTTGGCATTCAAGTGGATACAAATTTCATCGGTTTCTCTTGAGGGGAAGAAGAGAAGATGGGTATATTTGGAATCCTAAAATTTCTTTCACAGCTGTTAATTAGATTTTTTTTATTTTTACTGGTGAACCAAAACCACCCATTTATTTTAATATTATATCTAATGGTAGTATAAGGGTGGAGCAAGATTGGTCCCCAATATGGGAGGACCAACTATAATCCTAAGCCTTCTTATTTGGTCCTCGCTCACTCTCTCTCTCTTTTCCTCTCTCATTGTCTCAGAGCTCTTTCATTGTGATCTCTTAAGCCTTTTTGGATTTCTGTGTGGATCACGCTCAGTATCTCTTTCCTGCAAGTTTAAGGGTGTGCCCGAATCTTGGAGTTCTGATGGGTTGGGGGCTTTGATGTTTCTCTTTGAATTCTAATGAAAATGGCTAAGGCAGTTCACGATGGCTGATTCAGTTGTGTTGGTCCTGTTTTGGCGTTTGCTCTGTCATTCAAAGGCCACCGTTTTAGTGTGGTTCTTGATAGAGATTGTGGCTACTGTTGGATGGAGCTTTTGTATTGTTTGGTGCATTAGGTACAAGGGTTTTGGCTCAATGTTGACGGTGCCTATCGTGGTCCATGAGACAGTGAGAATTTCAGGTTGTCATGGCTTTTTTAGTTTAAGGATATGTGGCGTTTAGTTTACGGCTGTTTATTGGGATGGCTTTTCATATAGTTAAGGATGGTTTACTTGTGAAACTGGGAAGCTCTAGATAATTAGCTGTTGTTAGTCGTCTGCAATACATACCAAACAAGAAAACAAGTAATTCTAAATTATTATAATTAGCTGCATGAAAAATTTTTCCCTTCAAAATCTCCCACTCTCAAATTTTTAAGAGAGTACCAAACAGACCCTTAGTAAAACGAGATTGTCAGCATGCTTGGATAGGTTGAAAGTTTTGCCTTTTGAGACTTTGATATGAACGTTTCCAGCTGATTGCAGTAATACACATCTAGTATTTGATATCCTTAATGATAGACAATCAAAGGCATGTATCCCAGCATAAAAGATTCTGGGATACAACAAAATTCAGAATGACAAGAATGCGAGTTGTGTCAAAACATCTTCCCCTACCTGACAACTTTGGGTTAAGGAATTGGAGCAGCTGAAGGTCTTTGGTCACAGAATGCGAGAACGCATGCTTTAGGCTTACATGAGTAGAAGCTTCTATTGGGTGGTTCCAATCCAGAGTCATCCATTAAGATCCTTGCTCCACTCGTGCATAAGCTTCTGTAGATAATTCAAAGTCCAAATACTCAATTGCATTGCTAACCCTTCCTTGCTACCAGGCCCTGTGTTCAGCAATTATACATCAAATTCAAGTGTTGCCTAAAATGTGCTCAAAATTTGAAGGACATAAGCTCAAAGATTTCTATAATATGAGGAGGAAAAAAATAGAAAATTTAATAGGAAATAAGTTGTTAAACCAACTTTACTGAATAATAATAATTAGAAGAGTTTTAGACAAAGACAACTAGTACAACCTAATCATTCATAAAGGTATTCCAAGAAAGAAACAAATAGACAATGAAAGACTCAAATTATAGAGACCAGAATCTATGTAAAAAGAAAAAGAGGGGAAAAGACGTGTGTTTGTGGTAACTAAAAGTAAAACAACTCCAAAACTTCCATCCCAGCTTGTGGCATGCTTTGCTACAACCTGCTAACTTCTTATAAACATTACATAGCGCACAATGAACTCAACCCAAACCCATTTTATAGTCACTTATTACAGTAAGATATTAATAATCAATAGATAAATAGCAAGAAGCACGTTCAAAGTCTTGGCAACAACCATAGTTACAAGAGGGTATGTTCACCATAGTATTGGCAAACAGCAAACATCAAAACTATCCTGGTTTTATATTCCTCCAAATCAATACCAGGAATTAATTAGTCTATTCATTAGTTTGATACTAAAAATGCATTTAGTTTTAATATTTCTCCTTGTGTTATAAATTCAAATAAAAAAAAGGAACAAAGGGGGGTGGGGGAGGAAGTAGCAAGCAAGATTAAGAAAAGAAACAAAGCCTAGTATAAAATATAGAGATGAAATGGAAAGGCCAATGTGCTACTCTGAATTACCAAGTGTTAGCGAGGAATTCCCGACTTCAGCCTTAAATCAGACTCTTAGGAAGAACTCAATCCTCTGTACAATTCTGCATATTCATGCACTGCAAAAGTATTAAAGATGCAAGAATATAAATCATAAAAGTTCAATAATGATTAGAAATAATAAAAGCTATATACATTATCATTTTTAACTACAAAATTTCTTATGGAATAAGCATTAAGGTCACTGTCCCTAGGTCATTTGTCGTTTTCCCGCTTTACCCTTAATGTTCTGAGCTTTGGTCTGCTCAAGATTCCATATGACGAAGTCTCGATCATCGCACAATCCACCACAGATAATGTTTTAAACTATGGATACTCTGGTAACTGCAAAGGCAGTGGTTGTGGGTCACAATGATGCACCAGTAGTTGATCACATGGTTGACGCAGCACATGTTAAGTGGTGTGGTGTTAGGATGGAAACATCATATGCATCTAAGAATCTCCCATTCGAAAAGAAGACAGCAGAATCTCATTGGCAAAAAAAAGGGCCTAAACTTGCTCAAGCAATGATGACACTCCAGCAACAGCATATTTATATTTGAGAGGGACAGAAAGAGAACATTACAACCTTTGCATCTCTTCATACATAGTCAATATTATGGCTTTTATCTCTTCATTGTCCCTATGCGATTGATCTCCAGCAAGAAACAGATGAATCTCGTCTTACATGTTAATCCAACTATAACCTGGATTTTTTTTAATTCCTTTTACATTTTTAGTCTTTCTTATTGAGTCACCCTCAATTTTTTTCCCAGCTGCAGAGTACAAGTCAGATAATATCACATAAGGAGTTATATTTGCAGGATCCAGATCAGTAATATGCTGAGCTGCGAGCTTAGCAAGGTCAAGACGTAGGTGGGTCCTGCTTGCACCAAGAATAGCCCCCCAAAACTCCAGAATGGGGCTTCAATGGCATCGAACGGATCAAATCCATAGCTTCATCCAGCAAACCAGCACGACCAAGGAGATCAACCATGCATGCATAATGACCAGCTTCTTGCTCAATTCCATATTGGGATTTCATGGTGTTAAATAAATTCCATCCCTCTTCGATTAGCCCAACATGAGTACAGGCTGAAAGAACTGCAAGAAAAGTAACACGGTCTCCACCACTTGTCAGCCAGCTCCGAATCTTGCCAGTCCAGCTCTACCTACTCTTGACCGAGCTCCATCAATGAGAGAGAAGCGGAAGCAGCGCCCAAGGGAGACAAAGTTTGGGCGGAGGGAGCAAAATTTAAGGAGCGTAATGCACTTACCTCCCTTGAAGTATTAAGAAATGACACTCCACCCCCATTTATTTGAAAAACCTACACACCACTTCATTTGAAAAACCCACTCCTCGGTCATGACACCTCGACACCAACTACTCGGCCTACAATCAAGTTAAGGGCCTATATACTGGACAAGAGATATGGGTCGCATATCGGCCCAAACCATCAGAGCTCGACCACGGGTCGGAGAGATCGGCCATGTGGATTTATCCCAAATTTAGTATATTATTTATAAAAAATAAATTATAAAAGAGAAAACACCAAACACAACCTTAATAAAATGGGGTGAAGTGTCATTTCTTGATACCTCAAAGGAGGTAAGTGCATTTTACCTTAATTTTTTTCATGGTTTTCTTGTTTTCATTTTTTACATTTTCCTTTATTATTTTTTCAATGGTTCCTTTCCCATTCTAGGCTTTAAATATGTGTGACCATAATAATACCAAGTTTCCTTCTGTATGTATGCGTCGCGTATGCGTCCATTTCAAGACGTTCTAATAACATTTCTCTTAAAACACACACCCTATTATCACTAACAATTACGTTATCATGGGAGGTTAGCGTAAGCTTTTACAAACCTCAAATACCTATGCTGCAAAGTTTGAAAATAGAGAGAATGTCTATTATATTTCAACAAACATCAGAGGAGGTAAGTATAATTTACTCTTTTTTATTTCTTTAGAAAAAAAGTGTATCAAAATAATGAAATATGTTCTTATCATATACCACTAGAACAAACACACCCGATTAGGGGGTACATTAAAAAAAATCAAAAGTATAAAAATTAGTTTTGAATAAGAAACCAATGATAATTTATGTCAAGTTTTAATATAAAAAATAATTTTGAATTAGAAAAAGAACAAAAAAGAGGACGACAACTCCCAATAAAATTACGTTAGTGAGAATAGTTGTTGATAGCATCTGAAAGTTGAAGTGCCATACAATCTGTTCTAGTTTTACCCACGCTCTGTACAACATAAAGGACTTACCAATGAAATAGAGCAATGTATTTTAATTTTCATATGAACTATGAAGTCAATGTTAATCAATGGAAAGACTTGAAGTTTGGTTCCCTCTAACATCAAAGCAAAAACATATAATTCGTTGGTTTATGACAAATACAAGAGCCTAGGTTTCAAAACCTGCGGGAAAGATTTAAGAAAAAAAATACAACAATGAAACTCTCAAACCTTACCTACCAGAACTTCAAACTGTGCTTCAAGCATGTTGGTAATGGTGCAACTTGTACAATAACACTTTGCCTGAAGCGTTACCTATAGCCATGAAACCACCACCTGGACTAAAATCAAGACAACGAGGATAATGCAGGCTCGCATTTGACGGTGGCCAGTTGGAAAACACAGTATATGATGGGATGTGTACCACTTTCAAACTGTTCCTCCTCATGCTTGAACAGATTGCTAATATTTGAGAGTCATGATTGTATTTCATGAAATTCACATCCGTATTCAAATTCTCAATGGTCTTGATAGGCTTCCTCTTGCCCCCAAGAAATTCCTCTCTGTTGTAGACATTCACAACTCCACTGTCTGAACCTGCTGCAAAATGTGTCCCATCTGGAGAAGTACAAAGAGCTGTGCTATTTATGCAACCATCATCTACACCTTTATGCATGCAAGTCCTTGTTCTCAGATCCCAGTGGTAAACCTGGCCATCGCCTCCAGCACTCAACAATTGCTGTCCATCCTCAGCAAAAGCTAAGGAACGGACGGTTCCATTCATCTTTAGGGTACCAACTAATTGCTTTGTTTTCGTTGAAACTAATAAAATGTAACCTTCATTACCCACAAAGGCTATTATTTGAGAATCAGGAGAAACCTCAAAAAACTCCAAACTTTTCTCTTCCCTACCAATCAGAGGACCTATTTTATCAACTTTAGCCTTCACTAAATCAAAACTATAAAAGAACTTTCTTCTTCCTGATAATATAACATGAGACCCGTCTAACAGGAAAGATGCTTTTCGAATGGGGCAATCTTCAAGGAAAATGCTTTGAATTTTGGTGTTCCGTTTGCCATCAATTTGAAAAAACCTAAGCTTCCGGTCCAATCCTGCAGCAAGAAGCAGCTGAGCATTTCTATGGAACTGAACCGAATTTATGGGACCATTAGAAGGATCCTGTACGTTAGCATCTAGCAGTCTTGAGTATTCAACATGTCCTGGCAATAGTTTTGAGCTGCTTTTCACAACCAAATCTTCATTTGTTCTGAGAATATCATTGACATCATTGTAATCATGGCTCAACACAGCTTCATTTTCTTCATCTTTCAACTCATCATCAGAAGATCTATCTAGTTTGGACCTCGAATCAACTTGCGCCCAGTCAGTTCCTGGGTTGAGCTTTATGTGCTGAGCCCTCAATCTTGCCACATACTCTGAACCTGATATCATATCCTCATCCTCTTCCTTCCTCAACTTCCTCAATCTGTTAACTTTGGCTATGTTTATAGTGGTTTTTTCTTCTTCATCATCCACCCACACGGGTTTTCTGTGCAAAGCAGCCCCACCACCATCACTTTCCACTGAGAAGTCAGAATCTTCCTCATAAACAGAGAGGACGCTATTTGCAGAACGGTCAGTGAAGAACAAATCTGATCCCTTTGTATTCCCAGCTTCCACTTTATCCTCCTTTCCAAATTCAACAGGGGAATAGAGAGACCCAAACAAAAAGTTTTCCAGCTTTTTCATTTCTCTCACTTGTTCCATTTCCAACCGTTCCCTCTTGCCATCTCGCTTCCTCTTCTTTTCCTTCAGGGTATCAACATCCGAATCTTTCTCATCTTCAGCTGCCTCAAGATGGGAAGGTCCTTTGATGTCATCCTCCCTTTTGGTCTTCTTCATCTCATTTTTAGGGCAGGCATTTTGGGATATTAAACTCATCTTTCAGGCAACCCTGCAAAAAAAACGAGCTAAAACTGTCAGTTCAATCAATCTAATAGTGAAAAATCCAGATTTAAAAGGGATATCTGACATCAGATTTTTTTTTTTTAATTTAAGGGTAAGCATCATGATGGTTCCAAGATAGCAACGAATAATGAGCAACTAAGAACAACAAATCTAAATGACAGAACATTGAAATCAATCAAGTTAACTTACATATTGCATCCAAATAAAAATGCTGCTGCTCATAAAATCATTAAATAAAACAATTAGAGCTAAAACTAAGGAATAAACAGGATAAGCTAAACTTAGCTTCTGCGCATAAGAAAGGGGAAGGCTTGGATAAACTGATAAAGTGAGTGCTCAAACAACCGAAGACAAATCTACCTTAGACCAACTGCCGAAGGTCTTGCAAATTATTCAAAATTGAAAAGTACAGAACAACATTTTGTTTGCTCTGTTGAGCACAAATAAATCTACACACACGCATATTAGGCATAACAATGTTCACTTGCCATTTGCTAATTTCTGCATACCTTAGCATACCATAAACTACTTAAAAGAAGTTACAATAGCATGAGAAATTTCATCCAATGAGCAGAAGGTATTATTCATTAGAGATTCAATATTTGCAAGTCTCATCATCACCACCGTGAGCCGACATCCCAACATAACAGAGTTATGAACATAACATCCCTTAAATAGGCCTTCACAAAAACATTATAGCACCAAAAATATGCTGAAATAGATTTTTCTTTTCTTTTCTTTTTTTTTTTCTTTTTGATAATTCAGCATAGAAGATAACTGCATAAAAATAAGTGACAAGTTTATTTACACATGGTGCTTTTCCTTTTTGTGAATTCAAATACAAAATATCCAAACTCAGACTGCTGAGCAATGTAAGAAGTAAGAAATGTTTGACTTGCAGCCAGCTCTGAATAGGAAGGTAAGAACGAGATAGTGTGGACAATTGTGCATCAGGTAGGGGAAAAATTATGCAGTGTGGCTCTTCTTAAATGTACACATTCTGAAGCTGTAAGAATATGCTCCTGCACATCTTTAACAAGGCCAGTTGAACATTTTACAACTGTGTTAAGAAGCCAAATCAATTATATGCAGAGATCCACTTTCTGTATTGCATATACCAATATACACACTTTTTTTTTTTTTGATAATTCAGCAAAAAAGATAACTACCCCTTAAATATGTTTCCATCATTAACTGATGAATAAATACAATCTAAACACAGTAGGAGTAAAAAAAATCAGTAGCAAGAGTCAATCTCATAGTCATCACTCATACTCCCATTAATCTCATTATATTCTCAAAATTAAAAATAATCTTCTCCTGCTTCTCTATCTGTACTTGCAGGTATTAACATACATATGCGTCACAAAATCTAAAAGGAAAGGTACATACATATAAATGCATCACATCCCAAAAATACAAATAAAATCATCAACTTGAAAGCAATGTGGTAATGTCCTGCCAAAAATATTGGTTTAGTATATTTGTTTTAAAGTGATTTAGATTCAATATCCTGTACAATGCTAAGTTGCTAACTGTTAATATACTCCTCATATCTAAAGCTGGGGGTTAGTTTATAACTAAACCAACACGCTGCAATCAGCACTCCTTCAAAGATAAAACTTAAAAGCAAGGCTGTTCTAAAACTAGAGCTTAGAAAGCATTCAGTTCAAATTTTCTTGCAAATAAGACACAATGGGAACATGGCTGATTATTGTAAAGACATGCCCAATCTTCTGACCTTGTTGAAGAAATCCACGTTGATGTCATCTTTCTGTAACAATCCACATAAATAAATAGCAACACAGATCTTCCTAACTAGTCAATAAATAGACAAAGTCAGAGTAGCAGATAAAAGAATAATTTAAAATAGCAAAATAGTAACACAGATTACCAAAAAAGAAAGAATTAAGATAGCAGAACAAAATCTTAGTAGTCAGTAGCAACTAGCATGTCATTTTACCCGCATAACATTATGTAATGAAAATTATAAATTCAGAGAATCACAACTCCACAACATGAAAGACCACAAATTCAATGAAAACAGAGTAACATATCACAAATTCCTCATCAAGCTCAAAAAGAAGAAAGAGGGAAAGGGATGAGAAGCGAGTAACATAATCATGCCTCATCATGAACAGATCAGAGATGAAAATAGGTTTAAAGAAAGAGAAAGAGGGAAAGACCTTACAGATCGGTGGTGCAAATTAGTTTTAGATCTGGACATCGAATCGAAGGTGCGAACTTACAAAACAACGACGGATTGATGATGGATCGGTGGCTTTCGACGAATCGACAATGGTGCGTTTTCGATGCTGCGAGCGTTAAGGACAGTGATGGTGCGTGCCTGAGTAGTGAGGACGATGGTGTGTGGTCGTGAGGGAGCTGGGACTGTGGCGGCGTCGTATATTCTACAGAGTGCAGAGATGGAGAGGGTTTGTAGATTAGGATTAGGGTTTGTGTCATTGTCTATTATGTATTGAGGGAGGATTCTGAAATGTGGGGCTATTTGGCAATGAATTTAAAAAATTGTTTCTGGTTTTTAAAAGGAAAATATTAAAAAAAAAATTGTCAACTTGTTTTACAAAGGCTCGTTTTAAAAATGAAAAAACAATAACCAAATTTTAAAAATTAAAAATCACAAATAGATTTGAGCTGTATTTTGGTTTTCTTATTTTAAAACGGATGAAAAATACTGGCGTATATGTAAATAAGTTGAGTTTGTGTTCTCCCCTATTCTTCGATGCTAGATTTTCTCTTTTTTTATTTGACTTATCTTCATTCATGCCCAACCATCCCTAACTCATCTCTTCATTCACGCCAAGTCCACCCGTGACCTACCCCAAAACCCAGGCGGGTGAACCAACTCCCATTCTCCAGACGCAAGCGCTTCCTCGATCTGCTCTCCGTGACCCACCTCGCCCCGACTGCGAGCCAACCCTTATTCTCCTACGCGAGCGCTCCCAGACCGCCAGGATAGCAACCCGCTCCCCAGATCCGCCATGCTCCGCGACCAAGCTCTCTGTGATCCAGATTATAATACCCGTGTACACGTGTCAACAGACAAGGCTATACGGCCTCAAGGTCCCTGGACCTACCGCCGGTCTAACTTCTCTGTCTTCCCTACATTTCCTTAGAGGGCTATATGTTAAAGTCACGATCTTGGATCAAAGTCCATAATTGTTCCAGAGGAAAATGAGTTGAAGAGTGATTTTTAATAAATTTTATGAAACATTTAAACATCTCGTTTTTAGACAAGTTTAGAAAACAGGATTTCTGGATTTGAACTAAATCCCAAAATTTGAATTTTGTTTGATTGGGGTTTTGATTTTTTTTATATTTTATTTGAATTCAAATGGGAGGTATTTCCTTATTTACATTTATGTTTTAAAGTTAATGATTAACTTAAAGTTAAGAAATATAAAAATAAGTTGAAGGTGCTATTAGGGTGCGTTGCTACATTCTTGGAGAAGAATTCGCTGAAGAGGCAAGCCAGGAGGCTCGCTAGCGAGTGTTAGCTTCTCCAGGTTCGCTATAGCGAGATTTACTCGCTACAACGAACTTATCTGATGTCACCAATGTAAAACGATGAGTTTGATAAATGAGCCCCTTACCCTATATATACCCCTTCTACTAGGATTTCACCCCCAAATCCGAGCCCTAACAGCTTCTCTCTCTCCTACCTCCTCACTCCCATCCTCCATTAATCTATATTCCCCAAGCTTCAAGGTATGCAAATGTTGATAGATTATGTCTCCTTCCTTCCATTTCTTTCATGTTCTTGGTTTGGGTTGTTGTTTTTCCATTGTTGTCAAGTGGATACTCCCCAATATTGTTAGAGTTATATTAGAGTTATCTAGGGCATGTTAAAGATTAATCTAGAGTTGTGGTTCTCAGAGTTGTTGGTGTTATGCCCATCTAGAGCTCCTTAGTATTGCCGTTTATTGTTCTCCCTCAAAGTGAATGGGGTTAAGCTCATGGCCTTATTTTTCCATTATGATTATATTGGATGCATGATATTTGTTAAGCGTGGAATTTGAAACAAGCAAAAGTATAGAATATAATTTTTTCATGATTATGTCAAGCTAGAAAAATTATGATTTATGATGATAGCATGAGAAAAATGAGTTTTACGAAACCATGGGACCATGATTGCTATGTTGTGTGATATGAAAATGTTTATATGCTTAGGAAATGATCCTTTTGAAAATGTATGATTTAAAGATGTTTATGAAAGTGTCAAATACATATTATCACTTTATTGAAATATTAAATTGAGCTATGTTGAATAAAGTATGGTTGAGCTTTATGAAGGAAATATGCTATTATGTTTTAGAGTTTTTCATGATTTAGAACCACAGTGCTTTGGAGTATGATTTTAGATTTACCAAGAATATGAAAAGTTATCTTAGCTTGAGCTTTGAATTGAGAACTTCAAGTTTTAAGGTAAGAGGTACGATTCATAGCAACTGATACATATTCTGGGTTTGAAGTTAGAATGCCTACATAAATTATCCCTTATGCATGATTTTCACAGCCATAGTTATGCTAAAATCATATTATTAGAATTGTTTGAGTCAGAACTCTTAGAGTACTAATAATTTAGGGGCTCTGCTTTGCCAGGGAAGAGTATCCATTTTTCAGCTATAGTTTTCTTTTTGTCAAACTAGTTTAGATGGTAGAGAAACAGGCAGAGTTAACGGCGAGATCGTTAATCTTGGTACCAAGTTATCCGTAGAGGACAATATCACCCCGGAGTTAGAGAGAGGACCTGGTTAGGTACTCTTAGCTTGTCTAACAGGACTTCAGGACTTTACGCTTTAGTTATTATATATGTATTTATTCAGCTGGAAATGCCGTTTCCCAGGCTCTCCTCACCAGTTAAATGATTTCATGTTTGATTATGAGTTTTGAAATGTTTGATTATGAATCTATGGAATGAAAAGTTTTTTCCTAGCTAGCTACGTATGTAAATATCAAATGATTTATGTTGATGCATGAATATTGCATTATGTATATATGTTCCTTGGTTGTCCTATGTCAATGATGGGCGAGAGCTCACTCATTGAGTCCGTTGATTTACACTTCTCCCTTCCTCTCATAGTTACAGGAAGTCGTTCGATCATGGTCAGGAGTTGCAGATACTCTTTTGGTGAGCTTTACATTATTGTAAGGCTTAGTTTAGGCTTCTATTAATTGTAGAAGTACTCCAGGAGTTTTGGGCAGGATCTTAGTCATGCATGTATTTTGAGATACTGGAGCTATTTTCAAAGTTTATGTATTCCTCTATGTATTTCCAAGTTTAAGTATCGATTTCAACTATTAGTTTTGATTAGATTGTGTATTTGATCAGCTAAGTAGTATAAATCAGTTTCAATGGTTAAACAGGCTATCAGATTTAAGAATTATATCATATGAATGGATTAGTTTATGATTTTGAAATTTGCAGAACGAATTAAAAAGGGTTTTCAAAGCTTTAATAGTAAATATTTTCAGTTTTATATAATTAAATATTATGTTTTAAATAGAGAATGATTATTGACTTAGAAGAAAGACACCTTTTAAATATTATATCATGATAAGTCATGCATTTAGAGACATGTCACCCAGAAGGCTTACGTGGGGATGAGATTCCTCATGTGTTGGTCACGTTCCCAAGTTGGGTCATGACATAGATCCATATTAGGAAGTCCCTCCCTCTTTTTCTCTTCTCTACTTCTCTCTTTGTTTATATGATTAACTGGGGATATGATATTCTATAGACATTGAACCATGTTGGGTATTTGGCTCCAAGACCAAAGAACTATGCTTAAATTATTGTAGTTTGTCACGGAAATTGATGGATGGTCCTACAAAGTCTTTTAAGCTTTCAATCAAACTGGAAATTGGTGGTTTGTCATGGAAGTCCAGACACAAGCAAAAGGTTCCCTCTAAATTGGATCCATATACACAATCAAATTGTCAAAGCTTCATGTTGGTTGAACTCAAGTGCTGGTAATAGTAATTGCTTGGTTATGTAGTTGGCTTAATTAGCTTTGACGTTCAAGTAGTTGTGTTGTTGAAGGTGACTGATGTTGTTTCGTGGGGTTTGGGAAAAAGCTGGTTAGTTCCTCTAAGGACAAGTTTTTGAGAGTGTGGGATCTTGATACCAAGCACTATGCAAATTTTTGGTGGCGATCATAGTGAAAATTTTTGTTTTATTCTTGGGCAAGATGAATATCATTTCAAAATATATGATGTAAATTTGTTTTCCTGCATTTTTACTTTGCTTCTTACTGGATGAGTATTCTTAATTTTCTTTTTCTTATTTGGGAGGAAAAATGGTTAGTCTAATTGTGCTCGTTTTGAGTAGAGAAATGCAATCACAATATTGGGATGAATTCTACTATTCATGTTATCTTCTTAGTCTACAAAATTTTCAGGTTAGGGGATACATTATATTGAATGAGCATGCTGTTGATAAAACATAAGAAAACAGGAATGGTTATAAGATGAATGAAATAATATGATCCACTTGATGCTCCTAGTCATTTTTTGTTCTTGCTTTTACTTTTTGATCATTTTACTTGTTATGCATATTTTTTCTAGCCTCTCATTCTTCGAAAATTTGTCTCGTTTTATACTCAGATTGCAACTTGGAATCCCTGGTCCAAACAAGATCCTTTTCTTATGCTAGCCATGGTGGACTATGAAACACTTAGCCTAGTGGCCTTATTTTAGTTCAATCTTAGGATCATGGAATTTGACTAGATTATCAAGACTTGTATATTTTGTAATTTTGTTTTATAACATTGTAAGAAGTTCAGATGTTCAAGACATGTAAGATATTATATTTTATTATATACATCGATAGAGTTTTGTGTATCTTTTATTTTGAGAAATGAATACTTGTTATTTTCATATTTGCATTTTTCTTGAATTTTTTGGATGTTGAAAAGTAATTAATATAAAAATTATGATGAAAAATATAAATAATGAACTAAAAAAGAAAATTAAAATATGTGGCGCGGAACATACACACAAGCTTTAAAATTTCTGCATATGGTCATTAGCGGCGGTTTTTAAAATTTTAAAATTTCTCTATATCGTGACCAAGTTATAAATTGGATGCAACTACAAGAAAATAATATATAGCTTATAAATAAATTTATAAATATAAATTGGCACCAAATTGTATTAAGACTATTTTTAAAATGGGAAGTTGTATTAAGACTTTATTTATTAAGTATGTATGAAAATATTATCTACAAAACATAATATTATGTTAAAATTTGTCATTTGTAGTAACACAATTTGCCAAAATTTTTTGTTTTATTAATTTTAAAAGTTATTTTTTAAAAAAATTATCCAAACAAGTTTCCTATTTTCATCATTATAAAATTATTTTTGAAGTTAACTTACCAAACAGGTTTTTTCATTTTTTTTTAAAAAAATGAACTTAAACTTGTTTTCTAAAACAGTTTTGAAAAATTTAATAATAAAAACACTACCAAACATGCTTGTGAGTTCTGGATTGTAATTTTGTTTATTTTGAAAACAAATACAAATATTTTAGTTTAATGAGTTATTATCAAACGAGTAAACTAGCCTAGTGGTATCCATACTTTATAAGAAGTTCATGGCCCTAGGTTTCAATGTGCTTTTCACGTGTATAATTTTACACTAATATTTAAGTATGTATAAACAGGCTTAACCTAGTAGGCTTGAATGTGGACTGCCAAGCATGACACGTTGCGTTTGAAGAGCTATCATTAATGATTCGTAAATTGCTGCTAAAAGTAGTTAAAGATATAATGGAGGGTAATTTAGGCATTTGTGTTGTGTTTGTTTAAAAGAGAGACAACTTCATATTAGAAAGAAAATAATTTTTCTGAAAAGGAAAATCTTTAACCCCAAATTTGGTGAGTGAGTGTGTGTATCGATGAGCATTCGCTATTGTAAACGGTGTGGTTAGTCTCTAATTTGTAGACCAGTGGAGCGGTGGATCTGTTGCTAGTTTGGTTGTCCAGGTGTGACTTTGGTCGAGGTGTGTTCTTCGTTTGGGCGAGACCCTTTAAGCACCTAAGCATCATTTGTTAAGCTTCGTGGTCAATTGCGGTCCAACGTTGGAGGCACACCATCTTGGTGGAATGGCACTAAATTTCGTCGAGAGTCAACTATAGTCATCTAATAGGCATGGGCGAAAGGCCACTTAAGTCAATAAGGGAGGGAGGCTTTCTAGGAAAGCAGGTATTGTTTTTTATGGAAATAGCGGCAATTTCTAGATCTGTTTCAGGTATGATGAAAAAATGCAATCTATATGTGGTATTATTGTATTTTTCCAAATGTGCAATATATTTGGCTGATTTGATTTTAAGTTAGCAATTGACAATGTAATGTATGAGTTTTGTGAGGTTTGAGCCCAAGGTGAAACACATTGCAATGGAAGCTTACTTTAATGGGTGTATTTAGTAGGCATGTGTGGAAAGTTGTAAGGAGATTTTGTTTGGATTTGTACGCCCAATTTTTACTATAATTTTTACTGTCATTAGGAATTACCGAATTACCGTAGGTAAATATTATATAAAATTTGAGACCAAACAATCCTTAATAAAGGAATATAACGTTAGAAGAGAAGTTAGGAGCAATTCGTGCAAGTATTGCAAACCCCAATTTTCTGTACGTGTAAAATGACCAAAATGCCCCTGAGGTTATTTTACTCAAAATGAGGATCGTGGGCCCCACCCATCCTCAAGGGGATGTTTTGATGTTAATAAGGGATTGTTTGTGTTATGTGTGTTAATAGAGGAGAAGAATCCTAATTTTGAGCTCCGACGCGAAATGACCAAAACGCCCGCCCGTTTAACTCCAATTTGCGTGCCGACTAAGCCCGAACCTCACTAAAATGTGTTAAAAGGTGTTTTTAAGCCATGATTAACCATTGGTTAAGCTCGGGTGGTCTCGGGCAATTTTTAAGTAAAATGACCGTTTTGCCCCTCCTTGTGTAGTTTTACAAATTTTGAGATTTTTGATTTGTCTAACGAAACCTAAGCAATATTAGGCTCAAATTAAAGCTTATTAAATTCTAATTATTAATCTAGAGTCAAAATTATTTATTTAAATTGATTAGAACCTAAAATTGCTTTAAAACACTCAAATTGCTTACTAATTCACCTAAGCCCTTAACCGTAAATTCTCTAAATTGCATGAATACCTTGCCTACACCTAAATAATACATGGAACACACAAATTTCTCCTCCTTGGGCTGTAATGCATGAAATTATTGATGCCATTATGCATAAGAATAATTGCCCAAAGATACACTAAAACAAAATGCCAAAAATTCCCTAAAACATGGCATAAAACATGCCTTAAACAAGGAATGATTTTCCTCCCTTTGTTCCCCATGAAAATCCATCAGCCTTCCTCCTTCATTTGTCCATTTATGAGCTTCAAAATCTCTATAAATAGGCATGCTTGAAGAGGTGTTAGAAGCCTTTGATCATAACTTACACAATTCTAGTTTTCGAAGCACCAAAAGCTTTCTTTCTTCCTCCTCCTTGGCCGAATTCTTTCTTCAGTTTTCAAAGAGATTTTCTTCCATTTCACTCAAAGAAACCAAGTTCTCTTCCTTTCCTTCAAATCAGATTAGGTAGGGAGTTGTTTTTAAGTTTATTTCTATGTTTTGCTAAGTGTTGTTCTTGGTTCAAAATGATGATTTCATGGATTTTCTCTAGTTTTTCCATTTGGTTTTCTTCTTCCTTTTTCTTTAACCAATTTGGCCATATGGCCTAGGTGGGACTAAGATGATAGCTTGATGATGAGGACCTTGAAGGTGGGTTGTGAATCCATCACAAGTTAGGCCTCTAAAGCTTGAAAGTTCCACTTGATGCAAAACTTTAAAGAATGATGTTTTTATGATGATTTTATGATCTTGAGTTTAGAATTTGAAAGATGTATTTCTCACTTTGTCTTGTTAAGATATATATATTGAATTTGTATTTCTATAAAGTCTTGAAGGAGCTCTAGTAAAGAAATCAAATGAACTTGCATCCATGTTTAAGTTTATGCCTTGCATAATCATGTTTACTTTCTATGTCATCACTAAAATTTCAAGAATGAATAAATGGACTTGCATACTCATGTTTAAATTTCCAAGTTTGCATTTCATGTTTATATTTCATGTTGTCACTTAATCTCTAAAGATAATAAAGAAGTTGCATCTCATATTTATTTTATGTTCTCACTTTATTTTATAATGGCTAAAAGAATCAACGCATGACATGTTTATTTTTATGTCATCACCTAAAGATCCTAGAGCTCAAAGACTTACCCAAGTATCACAAGCAAAGAAATAAGATTATTAGAGTTAAAGAATTGATTCTTTAAGAAGTCTTGAGATTGGAGCTTAAAAAGATGTAATAATAATTCTCTTCTCCCTTCACGGTCCAATGCGGATTACGCGCTCGTTTCTAAGATTCTCTTCTCCTCCACTTGGTCCTGCGGACTACCGCCTTCAGTTTCTTGCATCATGTTTATATTTCAAACTCTTACATCATGTTTAATTTTCAAGTCATCACCTTAAATCTTAAAGATAAAGAAATGGATTTGCATATCATGTTTATAATTCCAAGTTATCACCTTATAATGACAAGATTAAAATGAGGTTGCATAGCATGTTTATGATTCTAAGATATCACCTAAATCTCTTAAGCTCAAGACTTGCTCCTTTTATCTTAAGTGAGAATTTTAATTATGAAGATTCTTTCAAAAAGAATTAGTTTCTAAAAGAGTTTTAAAGCTTTGCAAGGATCCTACGGAAACTAATATTTTATGTTCACTTAAAATGTGATTTTATACAATTATATGAGGTTCATGATTCGGCTTCTGATATGAGATTAGTACCAATAAATGATGATGATTTAATATGTTTGAAGTTGTGATAATTATGGTTTATTGCTAAAGGAATGATTCTATGCATGTTAGAGATAAAACTAGCTTCCTAGAAAACCGTAAAAGCAAGATTTCTAGAACTTTAGAGAATGAAATTTATGCATTCTTCCAGAGCCTTTAGTGACCTTAAGAACCAGATATTATTATCTTTAGATAAGGGACAATGATTCATAATTGGTTTAGTAATTAATTTTAGCATCATAGGGAAAGGTAACAAGAAAGGGTTAAAAACGTAACTTCTAGCAGTAAAACCTTAAGAACAACTTATTGTCTATGCTACCCCATATAGTCTAATAATGTTCTTAAGGCTTATAATTGATGGTAATAAATTGATGCGAGCTGTCGCGACTCACAACAAATTAAAAATTTATAAAGTGCCAAGTTGCACCAAAAATGTAGTAGAGGGCACAACTGAGGTCGTCTCACAAGGAAGTGTTCTAATTGATTCAAGAGATTTTGGGGTTTTAGAAATTGTAGCAATTAAATTAAATCAAGGAATTATAAGAAGAAAATTATATGAGAAAATTACCTGCACAAGGAGTCCTTCAGATCAAGAATTGTTCAATCATTGGTTCAAAAGATAAATTCATGGCAATGGTTACTTTCATTAGTTATGCTATCACACAACAATGATGTAATTCTACTTAGGTTATACAATCGCACTTCCACTAAGGGTTTGGCTAACATTTGAACTAGTAATTCACGATCGTGATTCTATAAACCTATGCCAGTTTGATTACCAATTACAGCAACCTAATTCCTATCGGAGTTAATTTCAATCCCTAACCAATTGGATGTAATTAAATCAATCGACCCAATACCCCAATGGTATCTAGATTATGCACGCAAACGAATGCACAACCAAACAACTCTTAAAAATACAATTACAAAAATCTTTGCAATTGATATCAAAAGAGAAAGTAAACGGGAGGAAAAACTAACCATGAATTGCAATTAAAATTGGGAACCTCAAGAACAATCTCAATCTTCAGTTATCCTTGCACACGGAAAGAGATTACTCCTCCATAGGGGAGTTTCACAACCGTTGTTGAAAGAAAGCTGTAAATTACAATCCCAAACGGGAGCCAAAACAAAGATTGGGAACTCCCAAAACCTAGAGAGAGAGTGGAGAGAGAGAGAGGGAGAGTTTTTGAGAGAGAATAGAGTAAGTTAAGTGATAGTATGAGAGTCTTAGAGTCTCTTGAAAACCTAAAAAATTAAATTGAAATTGGGCTCCGTTCGCGAAATCGCGAGTCGCTGATGCTGGCAACATACTAATGACCGCCTGGGCGGTCTTTGACTGCTGGGCGGTTCCAGGAGAAATCCGCGTAATTGTTTCCTCTTCACCGCCTGGCTGCTTTTACCGCCTAGGCGGTGAACAGAACACTTCCAAGCTATTTTGAGGTCCAAAACATTCGAATTAGCTCTTCGGCCTAGAAATAGCACTTGTAGCCCTTTGAATAAGCTTTCCAACGCTGCAAGAATCACCTCAATCGGACATCTGTAGCTCCAGATATTAGCAAAATACTAATTGAGGGTCAAACTAGACAGCATTAGAATATCAGCAGTGTTCCTGAGTTTCTTTTGCTCTAATGCACTAACCTGGAAGTCCCTATTATCAAACAACACTCCCACAAAGAGGTTAAAAGCACAAAGCATTTCCAAGAAATGATTATGCACTAAAAACAATGTTTATAGCTATGAAATTAACCAATGATGCATATTGAGGACAAAGTGCAAATTCACTAATTTAACATCAATTGAGTACAATTCAAATGCAAAATGTCCAGAGTTAGGACAAAGAATGAGTGCATAAATGTAACTCATCAAACTCCCACACTTAAACAATTGCATGTCCTCATGCAAGAGACTAGATGGATGCGGCAAAGCGACTGGACTCCTAACTCTAAAAATGCATGATGCATGGAAAATAACAATACACCAATCCAATGGACCTAGAGATACAAGCAATGGGCTTTCACACTAACAATCAAAGAGGATCTCAACAAGCAAGGCATGAGTAAGAACATAGCACACAAGGTAGAATCAATATACATGACGAACGCATTAAGTACAAAAATCCTCCCAAGGTTAGTGTTTGCCACTCATTCACTCAAGTGTTTTAGGGTATGATGTACACTCAAATCACCTCAAATGAAAATGCATTACCATAGGCTTGTCAAGGGTCTCATTCTCCATTTGTTACACACACATGCATATTGAATCAAGAGGACTTGTTTTTTATTGTGATGGGGTTTAGGTGAAGGTGGGAGAATATAAGGCTAGTGGAGCTAAACCTCTAGTCAAAGGAGAGCAAATGCATACATAAGAGCACAAGTGCCTAAGGGTACACTTTGTCCAGCTTAACTATTCACAGACTCTTAATTTGCAATGTGACACACCTTCATCCAATCTTTTCCAATTTTTTTCAGAGATTTTTTTTTAATCAACTTTTTTTTTCTTCTTGGTGCGCCACTTACTGAATTTATTTTTGTACACATTGTTCCTCCCCCACACTTAATTTGGGGCATGTCCTCATGCTTTCCCCCACACTTATGCTCAAGCACATATAAGAGATGCACAAACGCTCTCCTAAGCCTAAAAGGTTGGAAATTTTCCTTGTTTTTCACTTTTGGCTAAGGATGTGTCAAAACAAAAGAATGGGCAATAAGCCTCAAAGGGGCTAAATGATGGGAACATGTAAAAGGTGGCTATATGGGCAAGTGGCTAAAATAAGAAAGGAAAAAAAATACCTCAATCATATTCAAGCATGCACATGAAAAACATATTTTCAATCAAGACTCTAAGCAAGTTCTAGCATACAAATCCAAAGAGGGAAACACACATGAACAAATAAGCATAGAACATGATAGTCCAATCAAGAGGCTCAAAATCTCACAAGTAAAAGTGCATGTACTCAATCCAATCAAGAGAGTGAATTCACCAAGCATGCAATACAAAGTAGTCAATGCCAAGCAAGTCAATAAAGTGCATGTGGTGTGAGCCTGTGCATGTAACCTCTAAGGCACCAAAATAATGGTGTGAAAGCAAATAAAAATAAATATGATGCAAGATGCAAAACTAAAATAAATAAAATGCATAAAATAAAAAGGAAGGGAAAGGAAAACCTGACGTGGGTTGTCTCCCACCCAGCACTTTGCGTTAACGTCCTAAGTTGGACGGTCAGGACCCTCATGGAGGGTGTGTAGCTTCAACCCAAAGATAGGCCAACTGAGCCCTTAGTCTGGGTCTCATGGAGGTACATCAGCTGATGCTCATCAATGGTGTGACCACCCTGAGTTTTCTAATTCAATTGCACCATCAGGGTGCACATGGTTGACCAAGAATGGCCCCTTCCATCTAGACTTCGGCCCTCCAGCCATCAGTTTTGCCCGGGCTCATGAGGAATCCACTGCCCTTCACAGGCTTCTTACCCAACATAGGTTGGTCATGGAGCACTTGGCAAACTGATGACGCTGTCCTGGTGGTGTACCTGATCTAAAAGCTTGGAAAAATCTACCACAACAGATTCATCATATCCCATGGGAGAAGAAAAAATAGGGAAAGGGGATTGTGCATCCTTACCAAGTAAAGTATCACATGTATCTTCTACTAGGGAGTCAATGACATCAATGCCAAACACAGAGTGGTCCTCAAGGGGAAATTTCATGGCATCAGACAAACAAAATTGGGCTTTCAAGTCCCCACACTCCATGGATAATGTACCAGTATAAACATCAATTTTGGTTCTGGAGTTTCAAAAAGGGTCTACCCAAGATTAATGTATGCTGGTTGGCATCAATGTCATTCTCCATCTCAAGCACATAAAAATCAGGGAATATTAAATCATTTACCTTTACCAAGACATCTTCTAATACCCCTCTGGCTTTGTGATGCTGGTTGGCAAGTTGGATTATCAACCCTGGGCTTGAGTTCCCCAAAGTGTAAGGATCTGTAGAGTGATTTTGGCATAACATTAATGCCAGTTCTAGATCAGCCATGGCTTGCTTGATTTGCAGGTTCCCAATGGTACGGGAACATTGAATATGCCCGGATCCTTACACTTGGGTGGCAGGTTGCTTGGCTTGATGAGGGAGGAAGCATTCACTCCCATAGTCACCTTCTCTTTCTCACGCCCTGTAGTCTCCTCTTGTTGGTGCATAGATCTTTCAAAAATTTGGCATACCTGGGATCTGCCTAATTGCATCCAACAGAGGGATATTTACTTCTACCTTCCTAAAAGTCTCCAAGAGGTCTTTCTCCAACTCCAATTCATTGGACCTCTTGGTCTTGCAACTCGCCTGTGGGAAGGGCAATGGAATGAGTCTTCTCTACCTGCTTTGCTTGCTTGGTTTGGGCTTATCTCCTCACCTGAACTATCTCATCCTCCTGACTCTCAACCACAACCCGCTCTGAAGGACCAACAACCTCTGGTAAAACTTACCAGACCTTAGAGTAATAGCAGAAACATTCCCCTTGGGGTTGGAACGTCTGAGAAGGAAGGTGGATGCACTCCCCTGGGATTGGGAACTCTCTAGCCTCACAATTGCATTTCTCATCTCTTCCATGGCTTGTTCCGTTTCCTTGTGTTTCAATCATCATTTTCATCATCTCCTGCCATGGTGCGTCTGAAGGGGCAGGAGGGCAGGTAGTGCTGAGGCTCCGAGGGCAGGTAACTGGAGCAGGTGGTTGTTGGTAGACATGAGGGTAGCTCTGCTTTTGCTGGGGTGGAACATATTTTTGCTTGCGCCGATGAGTTGTTCCACCTCAGATTAGGGTGATCTCTCCAACCAGGGTTATATGTGCTACCTGTAAGGGTCATATCCTTGCTGGTTATTCTGATTCTGAGGTCTTCCAGGGAACACATTGCTAGTAGCAACTAAGGTGGGGTCCTCCTGCTGTGGACATACATAAGTAGTATGGGTATTACAAGAACAAATACCACAAGCTGACTGAGGTGAAGGAACCTCCAACTGATTCAAGGCCATCTGTTTCAAAAATTCTCAGCTCATCCAATTTCTCTCTACCCGCTATTCTCAATGAAGAGATTTCACCCACATGATAAGTACTACTACCAGCTTTGGACCCAAATTGCGAGAGTTTTCTGCCATGTTTTCAATCAAAAGTCTGCCTAGTAGGAGTCTTGTTAACTAAAGCACCCCACTGGAGCATCAATCATGCTCCTCTCCATAACTAGTCCCTCATAGAAATACCTGAATGAGAAGCTGCTCTTGAAATCTAATGCTTGGGGCAGCGGCACACAACCTCTTGAACCTCTCCAATACTCATAGAGATTCACCCCCAGCTCGAATGCCACAAATATCTTTCCTGATGGCAGCGCTTGGAAGCTGGAAGAATTTCTCCAGGAATATACGCTTCATGCCGGCCCAGCTTCAACCGTCCCATGGGGGATGTAGAAGAACCAGTCCTTGGAGCTCCTTCAAGGGAAAACGGGAAGGCCCTTAGCTTGATTTGGTCCTCCGTTACCCCTGAGGCTTCATGGTCACACAGATAACATGGAACTGCTTCAGGTGTTTGTGTGGGTCTTCCCAGATAACCCATGGAATTTGGGTAGATGATGCAGGAGTCCTGATTTAAGCTCAAAGTCACCCCTCTGTTCGGGGTAGACGATCCCAGTGGTTGATAGTTTCCTGGGTAGCAAGCTCCTTCAACTGCCCTGTTATTGTCAGCCATATTTCCTGAAACACTAGCAAAAAAATCAAAAAGTTCTGGAGAATAAATAAATAAAAAAAGGGAATAAGCTTTGAACAAAATTAAAATTAAATTAAACAAAATTTATTTTTATGAATAAAAACAAAAAGGCAGAAAAAATAAAAAAAATAATTAAAAATAAATATGAAAATAAAAATAAATAAAAATAAATAAAAAAAAGAATCAACTAGCACCACTTCCCCAACGGCGCCAAAATTTGATGCGAGGTCGCGACTCACAACAAATTAAAAATTTATAAAGTGCCAAGTTGCACCAAAAATGTAATAGAGGGCACAACTCAGGTCGTCTCACAAGGAAGTGTTCTAATTGATTCAAGAGATTTTGGGGTTTTAGAAATTGTAGCAATTAAATTAAATCAAGGAATTATAAGAAGAAAATTATATGAGAAAATTACCTGCACAAGGAGTCCTTCAGATCAAGAATTGTTCAATCATTAGTTCAAAAGATAAATTCATGGCAATGGTTACTTTCATTAGTTATGCTATCACACAACAATGATGTAATTCTACTTAGGTTATACAATCGCACTTCCACTAAGGGTTTGGCTAACATATGAACTAGTAATTCACGATCGTGATTCTATAAACCTATGCCAGTTGATTACCAATTACAGCAACCTAATTCCTATTGGAGTTAATTTCAATCCCTAACCAATTGGATGTAATTAAATCAATCGACCCAATACCCCAATGGTATTTAGATTATGCACGCAAACGAATGCACAACCAAACAACTCTTAAAAATACAATTACAAAAATCTTTGCAATTGATATCAAAAGAGAAAGTAAACAGGGAGGAAAAACCAACCATGAATTGCAATTAAAATTGGGAACCTCAAGAACAATCTCAATCTTCAGTTATCCTTGCACACGGTAAAGAGATTACTCCTCCATAGGGAGTTTCACAACCGTTGTTGAAAGAAAGCTGTAAATTACAATCCCAAACGGAGCCAAAACAAAGATTGGGAACTCCCAAAACCTAGAGAGAGAGTGGAGAGAGAGAGAGGGAGAGTTTTTGAGAGAATAGAGTAAGTTAAGTGACAGGATTAGAGTCTTAGAGTCTCTTGAAAACCTAAAAAATTAAATTGAAATTGGGCTCCGTTCGCGAAAATCGCGAGTCGCTAATGCTGGCAACATACTAATGACCGCCTGGGCGGTCTTTGACTTGGGCGGTCTCCATGAGAAATCCGCGTAATTGTTTCCTCTGTCACCGCCTGCTCTTTTACCGCCTAGGCGGTGAACAGAACACTTCCAAGCTATTTTGAGGTCCAAAACATTCGAATTAGCTCTTCAGCCTAGAAATAGCACTTGTAGCCCTTTGAATAAGCTTTCCAACGCCGCAAGAATCACCTCAATCGGACATCTGTAGCTCCAGATATTAGCAAAATACTAATTGAGGGTCAAACTAGACAGCATTAGAATATCGCAGTGTTCCTGAGTTTCTTCCTCTAATGCACTAACCTGGAAGTCCCTATTATCAAACAACACTCCCACAAAGAGGTTAAAAGCACAAAGCACTTCCAAGAAATGATTATGCACTAAAAATAATGTTTATAGCTATGAAATTAACCAATGATGCATATTGAGGACAAAGTGCAAATTCACTAATTTAACATCAATTGAGTACAATTCAAATGCAAAATGTCCAGAGTTAGGATAGAGAATGAGTGCATAAATGCAACTCATCATAAATCCCTTAGATGCATAAGTAATTAGTTTGATAATTAAGGTTATCCAATTTTAGAGTTCGTTATTTAAGAGCTTTACTGAAAATTTTAGATGACATCTTTTGATGCTTTGAATGTCAGTTATATGATGATGTAATGCCTATGAGAATTTGATATTATTGAATGATTTCATGACTTGCATGTTATAATTGCTATTGCAAACAATGAGAATGTTCATGCATCTTGATGATTATGATATAATATGCTAAGACTTAATGGTGAGTTAAACTCATGAGGAAATGATCCTTTGGACCCATCAGACTTTAGGTGGTAAAAAGGTGATCTTGAGAAAATGATCCTTTAAGACCCATCAGACTAGAGGTGGTGAAAAGGTGATTCTTGCCCCCTAGCCCGTTCTCTCAAAGAGTAGAGTTGGGATTTTAACTTATCAAAAGGGATAAGTATATGCTAGTGACGACTAGTAAGGTATGAGCTCATAACCTAGATTACTCCCAAAAGGGTGGAGTATAGGGTGGCCCCAAGAAAAATAATGATGATGATGACAAGATTTTAAGTCACCTAGGACACTAAAGGAATGAAATATGTGCACCATGTCTTGTGCATAGCTATTATGGTATGATGTTCTTTTGTGCATAGCATTTTATGAGATGATGATGGGAAATATGATGTTCTTCTATGCATAATATTTATGATATGATGATGAGAAATATGATGTTCTTCTATGCATACTATTTATGATTTGATGATGAGAAATATGATGTTCTTTTATGCATAGTATTTATGATATGATGATGAAGAATACGATGTGTTGATAAAAGGAAAAGTTCATTATAAACATGACATGCTAAGTTTATGATGCATTATAAGACGCATGATTAAGCGACGAACCTCGGTAAAGTATATTTTCGAACTTAATAAATCAATCTTAGCATGCTCACTATTTCATAATAACCCCGAGGTTCCTGGGGACGATGATGATGACACAATGCATCATGAGGTGAGTACCCTACTGAGATTCTTTTTATAAGTTTCTCACTCCCTCTATTTTTCTTTCCATCTCGTCTTCAGAAACGAAGGAAGCGTTCGTGAATCACATTGAGGCTCAGGTAGCTGAACTTGATCCTTAGTTTCACTCGTATATTTCAGATATCTATCCCTATCCCTGAGTATTATTACTAGGTGCCATTAATGGATGTCCTTCCATCCATATATTATTTATGTTTTGTTAGATTGCCTACACTTAGTCTTATTCTGTTGGTAGGCAAAATATCTATATGATATGTAATTATGGATGCTGTGTGATGGAGCCAATATATTATGATGTGATGTTTGTAAATTCCTATGTGTCTTTTAAATTTTGCTAAATCATTCACGTAAAGCGCGGCTCATGTTTTCAATTATGTTTTAAAAAAAAATGGCTCGTAATTTCACTAAGTATTTTCAAAGCATGATTAAGGAACTGAAGCAAAGAGTAAAGTCTAGTAATTAATCATACCTAGGTGTATTGGGTTAATTATTAGGGTG
Organism: Dalbergia oliveri; assembly: GCA_030441495.1. Classification (NCBI taxonomy): domain Eukaryota; kingdom Viridiplantae; phylum Streptophyta; class Magnoliopsida; order Fabales; family Fabaceae; genus Dalbergia; species Dalbergia oliveri. The sequence goes on along the minus strand of JAMLFY010000019.1, from coordinate 3,959,647 downwards.
TTACACAATTGGTATGAATACTTTCAATTTTAGAATTTTTTTTTTGGCTTAGAATTGGCAATGATGTGAAAATTGTTTTTTGGTTTATATTTTAAAGTGATGGACAATATTTATGTGAGTGGTGTAAAAAATGGAATTTGGTATTTACTTGATGAGTGAATAACTGGATTTTAAAAGTAAAAAATGAATCTTATTGTCCATGAAATGCAAATTACATATTAGATAATTTGGACATGGACATGTTGCATTTGAATATGTGATTGGGCGGCAATGGCTGTAATGCGTGGATGGTTGGTATAAAGAACATAATAAAGTGTTTCTGGCAAGATGTGTGTAGATTAAGTTATTTATTTTCATCTATGTTTTATTATAGGTGTATACGTAAACATGGAAAGCGTTGATATGGATGAATTTGATTACAGCAATGATGAGTATATGGAAGTTTTAAAGAGGCCACTAATTTTTTTTTATTTGCAAAACTGACTATTTTTCAACTGCAAAATTTTATCTAAGGAAAGGCATTAGTGACTGTGCTCCTCTTTTCCTGGAGAAAAGGCTTAGAAGGGGCTCATGCATGCTTTATTCAAATATCAGTTGGAGAATACAAGAAAGCAAGCATCACAGCTTCATCCAACAACAAGTCAAACTAGAAGAATGGGGGTTTAGTGTTGGTTATAGATCTTCAACTGAGTGATATGGCTAAAGTGCTACAAGCGTAAAAAAAATACTGAAGCATAATTATTGCTTACTAATCGAACTTGGTCAACTGAGAACTCATGCAATAATATAGTGATTTGTATTATATTATTAGTTGAACATCCAGGAGTTTAATTTCATGGACTACTAAAATTGAAGTGTCACATGTACCTGAAAAAGTGGATAGCTAAAAACTTTTAGTGGCTCCTTTCTTTTTATTTTTATTTTTGTTTTCAACATTTCAATTTAGTGTGGTTAGTTGATTGCTTAGTTAATCAAACAGTATTAGAGAAAATATAGAAGTTCTGTCTTTGAAATAACTACATTGGTTGGTCTGTTGCTCTATATTTTCACCTAACTTAGTGCTCAGTACTATTTCTTTTGTAACTTCAATTTTTTCAAATGGGGTAATCTACATATGTTACTTGTTTTAAGATGGAACTTATTTTGAGTAGGATTGAAAATATTTAATCAAGTTCTTGTATTTCACAAATATTATACCATTTTGCTACTACTCCATTTTAGGGTTTCAATGCCATTTTGATAGAACCAGTCGATGCTCTTGGAGGAGATGGTCAAATTAGAGAATTGGAACTTAAATTGCACCCAAATATGAAGGAACTATAACACCAATTTTTCCCATGTGCAAGGTAACGAAATGCACCTTAGGTCATTTCTAGAAATCGAGGAGCCTTAGGCTATCCTCAACGAGTTAGTTTAATATTTGAAGGGGATTAGATGTATTATTGATGATGTTAAAGGTGAAAATCTCAATTTCTAATTTTTCCTATGCAAGAATTACCAAAGTACCCATGAGGTAATTTAACGCGGATTAAATGACGATTGAACAGGTCATCACTTAAGAGTCGGAAATGTTGATTATAAAGAATGTTTGATATCTGGAAAAAGTCAGGTGGTCCCGGAAGTTTTTGTGTATAATTACCTTTTTATCCCTAGTTATTGCTAAATGAGCTTAATTAAGTGATTAAACAAATATAGGTAATATTAAACTCTAATTAAAGATAAATTAATTTTATTTATTAATCTTGAGTTAAAATAATTATTAGGCGTTAATTAAAGCCTAAGGTTGTTTGGGGAAGTTTGAATCCCATTCTTAATTAAAAGAGCTTATAAGACCAAAATGACAAAGCCAAAGGCAAATAGTATTTTTTGTCTCCTTTTCCTAAAAATTAGGAAACATGTTGGAGTTTGAATTTCAAACTAATGGAGCTTGACTCAACTAAATGTGTAAGACCACTCCTTAATCATGTCTTGAAAAGCCTTAAACACATAATTACTAACCCAAACACTTAATTATCAATTCCTAACCCATTACCTAATTAAATCTATCCTAATTCATGTCCTAACACAAATAAAAAATGAAAATCTTCCCCCCAAAACAGCTAAGGAGGCCACGAGCTCCCCCCAATTTCTCTATCATATTTTAATTTTCCACAACTCAAAAACTCTCATTCCTTACCATTTGCTTTTTTGTTGTAATCTTGCTCATCAAGTTGGTAAAAAAAAAAACTCTTTTTTCTCTCTCAAACTCAAAGCTCTCTTCTTCTTCCTCCTCCATCTTTAAGAGACTCCATTTTCAACCTCCGCTCAAGCTCTCAACCTCAAACCACTACATCCCCACCACATATCAACTCCCAAACACGTATCTTTTCCATTCCCAAACAAAAGAACACAAGAAAAATCCTCCCTCCATTTCTTTTCCCTTTAGCCGAATCTGATTTTCCTTCAAGAGAAGATTTGTTCTTCTCATTTCTTTACAAAGATCAAGCTTTCTCTTTGCAAAAAAGAAAACACTCTTGGTAGGGATTTTATTTTTATGTTATTTCTTTATTTTTCTCTTTCTTTTTCAGATTTATTGTTGGTTGTTAGTCAAGACCATAGCTTAATGATGAGGGTTTTTAATATTAGTTGTGAGACCATCATATATTTGACCTCTAAAGTTCAACGCTTGATTTTTGGTTTCCAAAGAATATGAGAAATGGAATGTTGTTGGTTTTCTTTAGTTGTTTCTTTTTAAGGTTGATGATGAGTCTAAGAAATGAGATTCTTGGGACCATGGTATTGAGGGACTCTAAAGCTCACTTCCATTTTGTTAAGATTGATTGGGGTTAAAGAGTTTCATTATTTAAAAAGTCTTGAGTTTGAAGCTTAATAAGATATAAAAGTGGATTTGCATTCATGTTTATGTTTCAAGTTTTTGCATTTCGTGTTTAAATTCCAAGCCCTGCATATCATATTTAAATTTCAAGCTATCACCTTAACTCTTAAAAATAAGAAAATGGACTTGCATTCTCATGTTTAAATTCCAAGTATTACATATCATGTTTAAATTTCAAGTTATTACCTAAACCTTGAAGACTTAAAAATGAACTTGCATCCTCATATTTATATTTCAAGCCTTGCACATCATATTTATATTTCCAAGTCATCACCTTATAATGATAAAGATTAAAATGAGATTGCATGACATGTTTATGATTCTAGTCATCATCTAAATCTCTAATGCTCAAAACTTGTCTCCTCTACCTTAAATGGAAATTTTGATTATGGACACATCTTAAAATGTATATTTCAGCCTTGTAAGGATTTTGGGTTTTGAAGTTGGTTTTATTTTACTTTGAGGCTTGAATCTTGTTTCTAGGATGTACAAAGAATTTTTGAAAGATTTAGGAACTCAAGAGGAGTGGAAATATGATCTTTAAGTGATCAACAACCTATTAATGGATCTCTAGTTTTGCTACTAATTTGTCATTGGTATTTAAGTTTTCAAAGAGATAAAATAGTTTCAAGTGTGTTCTATGTCTTAGAATGATTTTTAGGAAAAAACTAATGACTAGAAAAGATTAAAAATGTGATTTTCCAAGCTTTTATAAATTGAAATTATGGAACTGATTGACATTAATGGGATCTATAAGGTGCTGTTTGGTATTGTTTATATGTGCAAAATTTACTAATAATTGTTGTAAAAATTATTTTTAGCATCTTGGGAAAAACTAATAACTAGAAAGGATAAAAAATGTGATTTTCAAAGCTTTTAGAAATTGAAACTTATGGCTATTGAATTAGTAATGTTTGGTTCTGAAGTGTGCTTGGTACTGCCCTTATGTGTAAAAATCATTAATAATTATTGTAAAAATTATTTTTGGTATCTTAGATGCTTAAAAGAATATTTGAAAGTATTAGTTTGGACCGTTTTGCAAAATATGGCAAGTTGTGCTTTAAACTATCATTATGGAATATTGGCCAAAAGGATTTAATTAGAGTTAGTAATGATTTTGAATGTGTCCATGTATTCAAAATACCATTTATAATGTTTAGAAAATTTTTAGAAGCATTGGTATTTGTTAAGCATAAAAAATGAGAAAATTTGTGCTTAATAAAATTTGGTTTATGGCCCAAAAAAGGTTTTTTATGATGAGTTTAAATGATTTCTAAGTGTTAAGGGTTCCATAAAAGCATAGATTAATTTTAAAGATCATTAGTTGAGAAAATGTGTTAAAAGGAGAATTTACACTCTAACCCGTAATCCTTGAGAAATTGCATATGGATTGATGACTATGCATGCTTGATTATTGAATTATGCAAATGATGATTCTAGTATATTGTATATATCCTATTGAGTATAGCATATGCATTAGCTTGTCTGGTCCTTGATTTCCAGCATACTAGGTAGGAACATGTTTATTGTTATGAGATATTGATGATAACATGCTTATGAATATATGCAAAGAATGTGATGCATGCTTATGTGATCAATGACATGATGATTTGTGGCATATTATGATTATGATTGAATAATTGAGGTGCATGACTTAAGTGTCTTATGAGCATGAAATGCTAAATGATAAGTTATGATTATATATTCATGTTTGCATCTTTAGATAACATGCTAAGATTAAGGGTGACATAAGACACGTGGAAATGACCTCTAGACCCCAGGAATTAATAGTTAGAAGAGGTGATATGTTAAGATGACCTTTTAGACTCTAGGAATTAATGGTTATAAAAGGTGATCCTATGCCCCGTATCCACACTCTAGAAGTCGGGAATTTAGCTTATCGAGAGGATAAGTGTAGACTAGTGACGACTAGTTAGCTATGAGCTCATAACCTAGAAGTCTCAAGAGGAGAGAGTATTAGGGTGGCCCCCATAGAATAGAGAATAAGAAATTTAAGTTACCTAAAAGAATAATGAGGAAAGATCATGGTGAAGGATTTACATTCGTTATGCTATGCCCATTTAATATGATTCTTATGATATCTTGGTTGTGGCATTGACATGCATTCATGAATTAGTATGTTGCATTCATGACATTAAAATTCATGTTAAAATATACAAGCCTTGGCTAATGGTAATTGGAACTTAATAAATGAACCTTATATATGCTCACTATTTTCATAATAAAACCCGAGGTTCCTGAGGACGTAGATGATGACACATGTTAGGAGGTGAAAACCCTACTGAGATTCTTATATAAGTTTCTTATCCCTTCTTTCTTTCTTCCGCCTCGTCTTCAGAGGTTGATAGCGACATTCACGATCTACATTGATTTCCCCTCGTAGGAGATGCCCTATGACCCGTTAACCAATCGTACCATTTTGTGGGTCATTGTGCGTCGCTTGTTCGTGTTTTGGATCATCCTTCGCGCATCCTATCACTAGTGTCTGGTTCTCCCCTATTGCTCCCTTCACGGATGACTTTGCCTTCGAGCACACGCGTTTGCATACTCAACAGTTCCCTCGCGCCCATTTTGCTACATTTTCCATTCGAGATTTCCCGTCTACATACCACGATCACCACCTCGCCCCACCAAGCCATGGTCGGACCCATCAGAGGAGTCACCCACCTGATATTCTTCCAATGGTTTTGCCCCTACTATTCCTATGGAGATGAGAGGTGGTAGCGACGGAGAGGCTCCGTTACCGTTTAAAGGAGCTATGTCTATTCGTAGAGGAGCTCCTCATCCCTGTCGAGGTGCCCATGTTTACTCGTCCGTCTTGCCACGCCTGATGAGCTGGTTCGTTGGATTGGTTACCTTCCTCCCTCCTGGGAGTGACAGGAGGAGAGTTGGCGATAGACCTCTTGGAGCGCCCGTGATGTAGTGGAGAGGATAGCCTTCTTTTGTTTTTTTTGATTAGAGGTTATCTATTTTAGGCGCCCAGGAGGAGTAGTGGGAGGAGAGGTCTTTATTAGCTTGTATTTAGTTTTCTTCTGCATACTGTTCACGCTTATATTTGGATGACTGGACTGAGCTCAACCTTTGTTGGTAGGCATGACTCTATTACACATGTATATTTTGGTGCATGATGAGGAACGGTTGATATAAATGATATATATAAATATATGATGATATGATTATGTTCATGATATTGTGGTGTTCGTGTTTTGTGTATGCATGTGACATGTTTCTAGACTTTCCATCTTAAATGTAAGTTGAACGCATGTTTTATTCAGGATACGCGGCTAACATATTGTTTTCAAAGTTCAAAAAGAAATTTACCTGTATTTTTTACTAAAGTATATCCAAGAGTTTAAATTAAGAACTAGAACAAAAGAGTAATAACTAATAATTAACTTAAATGCCTCATAGGCATGCTGGGTTAAATATTAGAGTGTTACATGAACCATTAGAGAAATTATTTGATGATCCCAAGACAAAGGAGATTGTAAAAGGCATAAGAATCAAGATATTAGTTCTACTAAGGAAACAAATCCCCTTGCTTGCTCCCATAAGCCTGTACATATTGTTGAAGATGGAAAGGCAAAGGGACAATGAAAATGTTAAGATTATAGTTGACTTTGATTCTTTGTATTTAAGCTTTGATTCAATGATATTTAGTTGTTTACTTAGAGACAAATCTTAACCTTATTGTTCAGATTTTATTTTATTTTTTTCATTATTTTGTTAGCGTCAACTATAATTAAGGTATTTGTATCTGACAAAATTTATAAGCATTTGTTTTGGCAACATAGCAAGCAATCTTTTTGAACAAACTCAGAATGGCCACAACCCTCATTGTTAAAACAATTAATATGTTCACCAAAATTGCATTCACTTTGTCATTAACAGTTAATATTCTAAATGCCTCAGCAACCTGCTTTATGCAATAGCAATAATAATAAATAGAAACATCATTTTTATTTTCGATAATTGCATTAGGCTAAGCCCTAAAACAGAAAGAGCAAGCAACAAAGAAGAGACAATAACAATAGTTAAAGTAGCTGAATCACAGACACCAAATAGCAGCCACAATACACCAAATAGCAGCCACAATACACAAGAAAAGTCATATAAACCGTTACAAATTTCTCCAATAGTAGAAACACCCACAAATTAGCATTATAACATAATAAACTTCATTATCTTTAGCTAACTCTAGCCCCTTAATTTTGTGCAGTTTGTCCAATTCTGTGTCGTTGTTCAAGTACATTAATATATTATAAGTCAACATGAATATTGCAAGGGATCACACTCTATAGAAAAGATATCTTCCCTTTAGTTCATCTTAGCACTTTTTAGGGGATCACATTACGAATAAAAATCATGTTACTACGTGGACTATTTACCGTCTTCTGTAGTTTACAATCACAAGGTAGCATGGATTTACATATGTAAAAATTAACTAGTGAGAAATAACAGCTTAAAATTTCAAGTGCTAGAAGATAATAAAGGATTACAGTACATCGTAGAACTAAGTTGAGGAAAGATGATTCTCCAATTTACCCTACTTATCTCTCAAAAGCATCTTATGATGACTTTTCCTTACCTACAAATCATAAAACCATAATCACATTCCCTCTTTCCCAATCCCATAATCAGAAGAGGTTGTGTGTCAATCTTTTCAGTGGTCCTTGAAACTAGATGTGGGTACACTACTCCATCATTAACAAAATGAAATATATCATTCAGGACATAGTTCTATCTCACACCTCTATCCGAAGAATCAAGAAAATCAATCATCTTGATCTCAATCGTAGTCAAATTCAGTGAGGTGAAAATTTAGTGAGTTTGCTACATGAGACAAATATAACCTGATTAGTTATACAACTATAACAGCAACAATCATCCTTTAGCATACTACATAGGATAAGCTATATGGATTAAAGGACACTATAGTATTCTCTTATAACTTGTAACCACTTAGATCCATTTTTCTTGGTTATCATCTAGATGCCCATTAAAGGTTTGGAGAAAAGAAAGCACACCAATGACCACCAATTGTATTTGAAAGAAAAATACTAAGTTGTGAAAGTAGAATTTGATTTAAGTAACAAGCAAAAGTTTTCTAGTCAAAAGCTGAAATGACAATTTAGAACTATCCAAGAAGTTGATAGATTCAATACAAGAAATTTCAATTTGTGGGCATCAATACCAGCCATTAGCAAATAATAATCCAACATAAAATTAATAAAATCTACCTATCAATGTCTAAGTATGGCCATTGCAAAAAGGGGTTTTGGTAAGATAGTTGCCAACAATGACCAGAGCAAGGACTGCAATTTTGCATATTGCATATCTCCAGGATTAAACCACAATTAATTAATAAAATTAATAATTATTAACAAGATAATTGAACTACAATTATTACAATATTGCATATATCTCCAATATTGAACCACAACCAATTAATAAATTGAGGGAAAATTGCAGGGAAGGGAGTGTAGAGAAATCAAAATTTTGAGAGTAGGTTTGACCTCAAAATCACCTTCGCAACAACATCATCACTACAAATCAGAATCACTAAACGAGAATTGATCAATCAGATGGAATTAGATGAATTATCAGATCTAGTTCTAGTAGCTTCACAGTGAGTAGCGGCAACAAGCTCCTGACAACAAGCACGGCATGGTTTCGAGATGATGGTGTGTAGGCTGAAGTATGGTGGTGCGATAAACAAAGGAGGACGAAGTCACGGCAAATCCACGGAAAATCTAGCGAGGTGTGATGAAAATACTATTTTCCTATATCTAAACCTAAACCACCATCACAACATCTAAATAATTTCATACAAATACAAAACCTAAACCCTAAACACATAGCACACAACTTAACAACTTAAGTTAGATCTCAGTTTTACATACCTTCTTCACAAAATGCTCCGCATTCAGTACAAAAATTTCCTTTCCCCTGGGTCGAACATATCGAAACCACATGCAAACAAGATCCATGAACCAACCACACTCATGAGCCTCCCTTCCACCAAAATTTGGGAGAAATCATTGCCGCAATACCCAATTGTATTTGTACTCATGGGCCTCCTTTCGCTGACTCCAATACTCACTCCGATGAACATCTTGGTGTCATTGTCCTTACCGTTGCCATTGCCGTTTTCCAATTTCTATTGCCTTTTTTTTCCATTTTTCTTTAACATTTCACATTAAATTTCCTCACAAATTTTATATGTACTTAGTCGAATAAATTATTTTAGTTTCAGATAAGATTTTCAAATCATAGCATTTGGTCAAATTTGCCATTCTTACTACTAATAATTACAGTTAAGTGGCCGTTTAATTAAACCCCATGCCTGCCCCCACACCACAATGTGTCACCTTCCAATTGGGCACATTAAACAACTGGAACAAAGGCATTGACCTTCAACTGCATGTGAGAATCCACCTTAAACTATTGAGTGGGATCGATAAATGATACATACACAATTTGAAGTTATTAATTCAATGATAAGTAACCCTTCACTTATACACTTTACTGACATCCTCACCTTAGAGGAGTCACATCATTTTTTTGGATTGTTATCCATTTTTTACTTTTTCTTTTTCTTTTCATACTCTAGTCGCTCACGTTTTTCACACACTCAAACACTTTTTTCACTAGCAACAAAAGAAACTCTAATCTCCCCATAGGTGAAATTCCTTTTCCAATTATTTTAATATTTTTTTCTTAGAATCTGGCTATGAGTGAGTTTTTGTTTTAAAAATACTTTAATGTTTTTCAAAAGAAAAATCGCTTAGGCAAGATTTTGATTAAAAAATAGTATTTTGAAATTTTCAAAAATCCATATCATTATAAAAAAAAAATGTACATCTTGCATTCAAATCAAACACTATATGAAAAAAATAACTATTTTTGTATGTTTTATTTAAAAGCAATTTTTCAAGGATTTTGGAAGCAAATACAATTGTGCCGGTATCTTTTCAACACAATCATATTTGTGATGACAAATAAGCATTGTATTTGCTAGCGTTAATAATTGGTTTTTATTTTTTTTATTTTTTGTGATGTATGAATTAAATAACTCTTCAGATATTACATTATGGAAAAAATTACGCTTCTATGGTCCGTTATAGATAATGGCGAGATTTAGGCTGAGGTGTTGATTAGCCAAACCTCGCCATTGGCAATGTTTGGACGCCTCAAGAATGTTCGAAGCAGCCCATGTCGGCTGGGACAAATTGGACATCACCCAAAACCCTCCATGGCGATTTTCGTTGCAAAATACTACATATTCTTTGCTACCATCTTGAACTTGGTTAAAGGTTGCACAACTTGCCTTGCGTCTTTTGTTGGGATTCCTTTGCTTGTGAATTGCCATGTGCTGGGTATTGTAATGGCTAAGTCTTGGGGTCAATATATATGTATACAAGGGTTGAGTTTATTGTGGTTTTAGGAGAGACAGTGAGAAAGCAAAGCAATTAGAAGAGATGGTAGAGTTTGGGAATTTTTGAAGTAACTAGAGTGAAAAAGATATTAAAAAAATCTTTCTAAACTAGAAAAGATGGAGAAACTCAATAAAACTATGGATTTAATAAAATATATTTCAGAGGATATCCCTCATCACAATATAAGTAATATATTATTTCAATTCAATTTTTTGTTTGTGTTTTTTTTTATGAAATTTAGTTACTTTAAATTATTTAGTATTTTTTTTGTTGTATTAATTAAAATTTTATCCTCATAAAAAGGAAACTGTTATTTTTTAATTCGTCATAATAAAAAAAATTTAAACTAGCTTTTGTTATAAAATAAATAAAAGAAACTTTCTTTAACAATTTTTATGATTTTAAATTTTTAAATTTAATTTTTTTATAACTAAGTAATCTACTGGTTGTTAATTTTAGAAGTTATAGTAAGTTATTGTTATAAAATAAAATAAATAGACATTTTTATTAGTTATTTTTATTATATTAGTTTTTATTATAAAATGCAAGAAACTAGATTTCTGGAATTTAATAATTTAGAAATTTTTATTTTAAAATTTACAAGAAACTGCTTTTATTATAAAAATATTAATTATTATTTCTGGCTTTCTAGAATTTAATAATTTTTTTTACTAACAAATATACTTTTTTAATTTTAAAAATTAGAGTTTTTATATTCGTTATTTTTATTATATTATCTATTATTAGAAAATACAAGAAATTGTAATTTAATAATCTTTATGATTTATAATTTTATAATTTTGTATTTTTATTACCAATTAATTTACTTTTTTTGAATTTTAAAATTTATAGTTTCATATTATTTATTTTTATTAGAACATATTTTATTATTAATAATAAAAAGTTACAAATTAATAAATTTTATAATTTTTAAGTATAAAATATACAATTTTATTTTAGTTATTTTTATTATAATTTAATATAAATTAGAAAACTGTAAAATAATTTGTAGGTTTTTATTTTAAAATTAACATTTTTAACACTTGAAATTGCATTTGGACTTAATATTTATTTCCCATTGGCATTGTTATAAAATAGAATAAATGATCATTTTTATTGGTTATTATTATAAAATAAAGAAATTGGCTTTCTGGCATGTAATAATTTAGGAATTTTTTTTTAAAATTTACAATTTTTATTAGTGATGAATATATTGTAATCCATTTTGAAAATGACTGTTTTATCTTAGTTATTTTTATCATATTCAGTATTATTAGAAAATGCAAGAAACTATCATTTAATAATCTTTACGATTTATAAGTTTAAATTTGTGTGTTTTTATTACTAATTAATTTACTTTTTTGAAATTTAAAATTTGTAGTTTTTTATTATTAAATTTTATTATAATAGATTTTACTAGTAATAATAAAAAGTTGCTAATTAGTAACTTTACAATTTTTAATTTTAAAAGTATACAACTTTTAATAGTTTTATTATAAATTAGAAAAACTGTAAATTAACAGTTTGGAGGTTTTTATTATTAAAATTTAAAGTTTTTAAGACTTGAAATTAGATTTGGATTTAATCTTTATTTGTTATCATGTGAAAAAGGAAATTGGACGTTGTGGCCTCACTTTATCATCTTAGGTCCATTGAGAAATGAGATACGCTAGTACTTGAGGCTTTTAGGCTTGCTCTACTTTTCCAAATTGATCCACATAGACATTAACTCAATTTTGATTTCTCATTGGTCGAAGCTTAATGACAGAAACATATACATTTCATTTTTCTTGCGGTGACTGCATGGTAACACTAGAAGATGTCGCCATGTTGCTTAGGATCCCGTTAACGGTAATGCTGTCATATGTAGGACTGGCATAAAGTCTACCACATTAATGGACCTGCAAGGATTTACTTGGTGGTTGGCCCAGACGGGATGTTACCAGAGGTGTTCTTAGCATGAGATGGCTAGATGCAGATATGATGTACCTTGGCACTCAAACCAATTGGCATATTCCGTGCCAAGCATGTGCCTATATATTGGCCTTGATAGGCCATCGATTGATGCATGACAAGAGCACATAAGAGGTGCATGGCAAATACTTACCATTGCTAGAGGATCTAGAGAATTTGGAGTTCTATAGTTGGGGTTTCACATGCCTACTGCTCTATCGGGATTATGCCGCTTCGCACATGACCATAGGTGTTAGGGACATTTCTTTGTATGAAATTGCTGCAAGCATGGGTGTATTTTAGGATACCATTTTTAGCTCCCACACTAGTCAATCCAATCGGTTTTCCATTTTCATCATGGTAAAAATTGAATCTAATTTATTTTTGTTAAAATTGTGATAATTTTTCCTAATTAATATGATATGTGATAGATGTATTTGTCCTAACTTTCCACCAAACGGCCACAAAAAGACCATGGATGGCTAAGATAAGGTATAGATGGTTTGCAGTCTTGTACGGTATGGGCAAAATGATCCTGAACAAATTGTTATTATGTTCCATTTAATGATGTTTTCATGTGACACTCATTTATATTATTTATGTTATTATGTATTGCAGTTTGTGTGGCGACTGGATTTAGACCCCTTACTTGATACTTTTGTTCTAGAAGCCATCTACAATGAGGCTCCATTGTGGTCTTGTGTCATTCCACTCATATGCTTTAAGATAGTTGAGTAGCACCTTGTGACCATGCAGTATGGCAGTTTGGCCTACACTAGCCTATTACCATAGAACCTAAAAAGCTTGATGGTGTGTATAATAAAGATCTTCGAGGATGACGAGCGACAACTTATTGGGGACGTAAATGGCATCAATGGGTGTCGATGTGGAATGCATGATGGGAATGTCGATTACAAGGATAGCCTACTCAAGACTACAATGACACTACTCATTATTGGTTATAGTATTCTTTCTGCCTTTTCCTGCTGTCTCAAGAATAGCATCAGCCACCCCTCAACCATCTTCCCTACTATACCCCTAGTATTTCTGTCATGACTCGATATGGGAATGTGACCGGCACTTGAGGAATCCCATCCCTACGTAAGCCTTGTGATCGCTGAATCACTCTATATGCATATTTTAAATCATAAAAACCATTTTAAACATAATTTTATCTTTGATATAAATCAACTTGCTCTCTTGGAAATCAAAATAATCATAAATAATTCATTTCTTAAACCAAGTCTGAATCTATGATCATAATACAAAATATATATTGGGGTGCTCCCTATACAAAAAAATCCATGAAAACTCTATCATTTTAAATACAAAAAGAATCATGGTAAACTATAATGCAAAATATCCTCGATGGTTTGGGACCTTGTCCGTACTATCATTGGAGCACTCTATAGCAAGAATTAAAACATAGACTTCACTCCAAGTAAAGCTCACCAACTAAGAACTCTATGTAGGTAGAAAAGCACATGAAAATGGTGGGTTGAATTGCTTCACTCCTCTTTCCTTTTTAGCTTCTGAAAACTTCAACACAATACTATCAAGCTTTAAGCTTGTTGTGCAGCGGAAATAATGTTAGAGATTTCAGAAAGTTACTTTCTAACAACAGCATTAGTAACAAAACAGATAACCAGAGCAACAAAAGTTAAAGAGATAAGGGAGAAGAAGATACTACAGATTTTATACTAGTTTGGCCAACATGCTATATCTAATTCTCAACCACGTTGAGTTTCACTGACACCTTTCTCAACATGAGAAAGAAACTAGATAGTCTTTACAATAGTCTTCCCAAGCTCTAATCTATGCCTAGTAGACAACCCATACTGTCACAAATCAAGTAGTTATTCACTAGCTTCTTTAAGCTGAATGAGTACTCTTTGACTAGCCTCTCAAAGCTAAACTTTGACTAGCAAAACAATTTTACTATAATGTTGCAAGTAGTCTTTGACTAGCCTCTCAAAGCTAAACTCACACTGATCATTCCTGGATCGAGGATACAAAGGTTTGTGTTTGGGTTTGCAACTCAAACTAAACCATACTCAAGTTTCCTAAGATATAAAATGAATGACCTGGGATAACTTGAATGACTTCTTTCTAGTGATTCTTCCTTGGAAGAACGTATACAATACTTAGGAACGTAGAGAGAAGATTTGTATAGACAAAGAAACTAATTACAAGCTGTAATGAACTTTACAAGAGATGAGGAGAAATTTTCACAGGTTTCAACACTTGTGCAGCGTCAATCTCTTTCACTTTGAAAGCACAACATCTCTATTTATAGATGGTCTTCATTTTTTATCATTGCCCTTGATCTATTTTCCAAGTGACACGTGTTGATCATTTATTTGTGTCTTGAACTAGAGGAGTAGCTTGGCTTTTATTAGATCTGCAGAAGCGATTTTAAAGTTGAGTTTCTAAGGTCCTTTCAGAAACTACTCTTTACTTTCTGATCATAGTTTCTGAACTTTTCCTTCTAGAAGCTGGGATAGTTGACCAAGTTGGCAGAAGAAATGACACGCAGCTGTAGCTGGATTTGACTTTAAATTTGAATTTCAAATTTTCCCTTCTTTTCAGCAAAGTTTAACGTTTCACAATGAAGTGAACTTTCTGATGTGTGGTATCAGTTCCTTGATAAAACTTTGGTGTTGTAGTCTTCAATCAGAGCTTTGTTGTTGATAAAAAGATTGCGAACATGATGATTGAAGATTGTAGAACACGTTGACTTTAGAGTTTGATTGATATTTTCAGTCTAAGCTTACTTTCTGAAGTCCAGGCTACTTTCTAACATCCTGAAACTTAGTTTCTTGTACTGGTTGTATTTCTTCAATCCGTTAGGCATGTATACGCTCAAATCACGATATAAATATCACTTCCATTTGGTTCCCATCTCTTTGTATGAGATAAATCATGTTTGCACATGTAAAGTAAAATTTTTCATGTTAATGGAGCCATGTTATGCCAATGAAAGAACCTGTTGCTACTTCAAGAAACTCAAGGTAGACATCAGTCATTCTTCAAAATATTTTTCTTAAATTGGTTTTGTTGTCATTCAAAACATATTATAGTGAAGTTTTCTGAAGGGTTCTGGAGCTAACAATCCCCCTTTTTGATGATGACAAACCAATTTAAAGAAAATCTTTTAAAGAGATATTGAAGGAAATTTTACAGAAAATGCAGCATGATATACAATATTTTCGACTCATTTGCATGATTTAATTTTCAGGAAGTCATTTTCTTAAGGCATGATACGAATATGATCAAAAAATGTTTTATAGCCTTTAGTGACTTAAATCAGCGTTTTGATTGTTAATGAAGTTTCTAAAGTTACTCAGAGTACTTTCAGAGGTATCAAGGCATCATTAAAAAGAAATATCATCGTTTAAGCTCTTTTGACAAAACCAGCTTGATTTTTTTAATCATAAAAAAAAGCTTTCTGATAATAACACGCGCTTGAATAAAGAAACAAGTAATACTTGTGATATTTTATCTTGATTAATTTTCTTATTCAGCACATCTTTTTCCACAATTGTTTTCGAAACGAATACTTATGTTAAAAGGATGTATTAGAGTATGCATGAAAATTGATATGGAGTAAGTTTTAGACACACATAGAAACTTTAAACTGATATCATCAACATATTGCAACAAAAGGTTTCTAAAGCTGAATAGGTTTCAATCCCAAATAAAACATAGCAAAAGCAAGTTTGAGCTTATATTATGAGCCAAGAGACTTTTCACATACGTATCAGAGTATGTGATTTTGTAATACAAGGCTTAAAAAAAAACTTTCACATAGGCTCGCACAAGGATATATATATAGATATATATCTTGATTAGCTAATCAAGAATATTATGATGAATGAGTGATCGTTTACTTGCTTGATCTGATATCTCATTACATTAAATGTTTCTTTTTTACACTCAAGCTAATGTAATGAGATATCAGATCAAGCAAGTAAACGATCACTCATTCATCAGCATAATATTCCTGATTAGCTAATCAATATATATATATATATATATATATATATATATATATATATATATATATATATATATATATCATCGGTCAAGTAAAAGCTAAGAGGATATATCCTAGTAGAAAAAGAAATATTAGAAAAGATGAGATAAGACAGAAATCATACTTGAGTAATATAAGAAAGACTGTTTGATCATAAAATGCAGATGCAAAAGAATCTCTAAGTGGCTTCCCCTCAGGATACTCCCCTAATTTTCTAGGATAAGATTTTCTTCTCTTCTTCTCCCCTTTTGACATCAAAAAGGAGGTTTGTTGGAAGTCAGGAATACCATCATCATGTAACACCCTAATTTTCTAACCTAATTTTCTTTAGAAATTAATTGAGGTTTTGTTAATAAGAATATTAAGTTTCTGAGGCATAGGAATGATGAGAACAACTTTAGGTTTGAACAAAAAAATGTGAATAGTATTTTACCTGCCAGCCCGCTGGAGCTAAACCCTAGATTCAAGACCAAAGGTCCCGAAATTAGAAAAACATGGGAATAAGATTAGGAATAAGTGGGAATGAAAAATTTATACTTAGAATTAATTTTCGGATAATGTTTGATTACCTGTGTACGGTGTTTTGCTTGTTTGTAATATTTGTGTGTAATTTCTAACACCAAAACTTATTTAATCTCTACAAAATAAATGATCTTATCTCTTTAAATCAAATGAATGGCTAAGATTCAATCTTGAATTCCAAGATTGAATCATATTCAATCTTGAATTCCAAGATTGAATTATAACCATCCATTTTACTTTTTAGTTTAGGATTTATCTAGTTATATTATATAATATTAAGTCATTACTACTAGATATATATGAACTCATTTCTTCTTCAAAAAGCCAAGAAAAGTTCGGCCATTTCCAGCAGCTACATCACCTCCATTTCCAAGAGTTTCATCTTGCTTTCAAAGCCATTATACACTAGCTTAGAGTTGTCATAACCAAAATCTTCCTTTACTAAAATTGTTCTACACTTCAATACCTACAAATCTAATCGATTAAAATCCCAAACCTCCATCAATTCTCACTTTGATCCTTGACTCCCTTACTGCCTAGAGGAGGTTTGGTGTGTGATTGGGAGTCCTTAAAGTGAAGAGAAATCAGGGGGCATCCTTTAGAGCATAGAGGTCTCTCAAAGTAGGTTTTTGCTGCCTTATCTTGTCAAATTTTTCTGATTTGTTTGGCATGACCTAAGTTCAAAATTTCTGGTTGTATTGATGGATAATATGTTTATATTAATGTGTGAATTTTGGTGTTGTGTTTGGATGGGGTTAGAAAAGGGTTTTTCTCAAAGGAAATTGGGACTAGGCCTGGATTCCTAGTTGTCCTGAAGTAGTAATTATGGACGAATTTTCTGATATAGTTGTGGGTAATTTCATGAGCTATAAAAATTATGTTGTATTTAACATCTTAAACTAACTACATGAATTTTCTTGGGTGTTGATTTTAAAGTTTACTGCCAAAAAAAATCAAGAACCGAAATGTGACTAATGCTGTCTTGGTTGTTGAAAATGAAGCAATAAATTTTTCTGAATTTATTATCATAGAAATTGATTGAATTAGCCCATGAAATTTTTACGCACAGTTATAACATATTGAAGTATCACTGTAAATTTTGTTGTGCCTTGATTCCATTAGTTACTAGGGTTAAAAATTTTGGGAACTCGTATGGACTGTGAATTGGTGGCCCCTGACCCTAAAATTTGTACATTTTCCTGAAGTAGCTATAGAGTTCTTGTTGTCCTAAAATTTTTACAGGGTATCCTAGATATATTGAAATGTCATATAGAATTTTTATGACTCTTTAAATAGCTATTTGATATGGCAAACAAATGTTGCTATTAGAATGATAAATCTACCAAAGTGCTGGAATGGTAGTATTGGCTGAAAACTAACGGTGGAATGATATCTATTCAAGTGTATGGCATATGAGTACATGCTAGATGTTTTAAATAATTGTTCATGAGGTATGAATAAGCCTCTAAAATAATTGAATACTTACATGTGATGCACACATGCCCTTGATAAAGAAAGAGAAGTACATGATATGAGTTTATGACAAAAGAGCACATATACATTTCACAAGTGCTTGTTTGAACATATGAGGAAAATAGAGACAAGACTTAGATGAGATGTAGAGGGAAGGCAAGAATAAGGAATTCCCTAGAAAATTTATGAGTCGGTAGATGTATCGGCTAGGAATAGAACTGTGTGTGATTCGGAAATGGAAAAAAATGAAGTCAAATGATCACGAATAGGAATGAGCTCATGTCCTAGCAGTCTATTGTCCTTTGCGAACTATCGAATGCAGATGCATCTTTATGTGAAATTAAGCCTTCCCTATGTTAATAAAAGGAGGAACATACATGGAATTGAGCTTATGGTTTCGAATAATAGTACATGACTTGTTCCTTAGTGACATTCTAAATTCCCATGATTTACGTATTTTAGCATTGATGCTTGTAACTTTTGTATGGATATTTTATATGGATGAACTCATTATCTATATTCTGTATAGTCTGGGGGAAGTACCTTACTGAGAATTTTATAGTATTCTCACCTCTCAGCTGTATGTATTGTATTACTCAGATTTAGGAGATGCCATCACTGGTATTCTTCCTTGACTCGCTATGGGTGTGGCAGGATACCTGGCACTTGACTCTTTGTACGTCGTAGGTTACTCCCAGTTTCGCGTATATATGTTTTTCGACCATTCCTTTAGTACGTCGATTTTACAGCAATTTCGACCTTGCTTTCCCCTATGACGGAGTACTTTTCCATATGGTGTACCCTGACGTATTTGAGGTTCCACTTGCTCCACCAACACACCCGCCAGATGCACCCATTTCTTCATCCTCTTCAAACTTGGACCCATCTGAGGCCCAAACGCCCTGGTGGAGGCGAGGTCATTGCGCCGATGGGCAACGGCTTCCTGTAGGAGGAGGCGAGATCTTCGGAGACTGTTGGCATGTACATAGCAGTAGTATAGTGTTAGGGCTTTACAGCCTAAGACTGATGTACTATTAGTTTTCTTTTGCTGTTGTACCTATATGACATTTTTGTCGGCTGGATTTTAAGCAGGTTAGGTCTGAGGTAGGGACTACCCTTATTCGCACAAAGTTTTTAACTAGTTAGGGTTGTTTTGTTGACTTTTCTTTTATGATGTATATATTGCAACCAAGACATGATGTTCGTATATGTGAATATGGTTCAGGAAATATATGTGTCAAAATTTCCTTATTATCTATCTCGACTAGTATAGATTAGAAACATCAGGAATACTCTTAATTACTATGTCAATACTCGAGTAAAATGTAGAAATTAGGGGTGTTACACATCACCCAGTGCCTTAACTCTTGAAGAATATCTTTAGAATTCTAAAGAATCTGAAGTAGTAATTCTTCATGCGTGGAATTGGTCACCTTGCTCTATATTAGTGGCTTCAACTCGATTAGTTGGAGGCAATTTCTCTTAGTTCACGCATGATAATCTGGATCATCTAAGAACTTACTGGAGACTTAGTTGAAGACTCATAGGGCAAGTGGATGGGTGTAGATGTTGATGGAGCAACTTTCGAAGAGGGTAAGGTATATCTAGGGGTATGGTTTTGCCTAATTTTGGTGATTCAGCCTCAGCTTCAAGCATGTGCAATAGTAGGAAGTAGAGAGAATGGAACATTATCGGAGGAGGTGGGAGGAAGGAAGGTGCTGAGGGAGTAGAGGCAATGTCATGCACCTCAGCCGAGACAGAGCAGACTCGCTTCTTCAAAAGGAGCACCAAGCTTCTGATGTCTTGTCCTCTTCTTCTTCCATGAGAGACATGGGAATGGAAGGAGGAGGTTGAGGCACCATCAAGATGAAAGTTGTTCCTGTACATCAGCTTATTTGCTGGCTTCTCAATGATAGGTTCCATTAAAGATTCCTTAATAATGGGCCTTGGCCTGAACATCTCACTCATCCTAGCTTTCTCACTCCTGAACAAGTTTTCATCTTCCTCATATGAGGATATTTCTATTTTTCTTTTTTTATACCTTCATGTTCTTCAGAGTCAATAATAATAACTCGACAACCAGCCTCTTGATATTTTATGACTTTGTTTATCATAATAGAGATCCTAGATTCATGTATAGGCATATTTTTTAATTGAAGCCAAATATCTATTTTTCTAATGAATTTCATTAGTTTAGCTGCCATATGAGTTTCTTGTAATGTAGACTCTTGTTTTCTTTTTATCCTTTTTTCATTGGTATGAAGAAGCAGATTGGATTCTTCTTCCTCCAAGTTCTCAATCTCATTCTCCTGGAGGATTAACTTCCTCTTTCTTTTAGCTTTCTCCTGTTGAGGCTTAACCTTTCAGGAGGCTTTTCCTGGCTTGATCTCCCTTTATCTGAGGACTTTGCCTGGTTAATTCAAGAAGTTGAGATGATGGACTTTTTTCTTGAGGTTCTAAAAGAAGAGGGTGTGAATATAGTTCCTTCTAGGTATTCATACCTTTTAGTGATAAGGGGAAAACGTATATGTTGGAGGAGCCTTGTCAACAACATCCCATCCAGAACACTAGCAGTTCTTCATTTTTCTTTCATGGTTGCACTTATCATATAGTCCAAAATGAGTCTTGGCAAATTCACTCTTCTCTTTGATATAAAGAAATATACGAGCATGTAGTCCATGCCAACTATTGCATCTGTGCTTCCTATATGGGGTATAATAGAAAATTGTACCATTGTATATATTTTCCTAGCCCTAGCACTTCATGGCAGGAGTGATTTCATTTTGTAAATAATGGAATCAGTTAAATACCTGGACATGTCTCCTTCATTGATTCCTAGGGAGTATGCCTAGTTTGGTGATGAACTCCAGATGATTCCAGGCATTGGTGCTTTGATGATCTTGGAGAGTCCTTTAGGGGTGATTTTGATTGCACAATCTCTAATCATTGTCTTTATGGACAAGGGTGTGGTTCCTTCCAAATGAGAGTAGAAAGCAGTAACAAGCCTTAGGAAGACTCATTCATTGATCTCTAGATATTCTTCCCACTTTTGAAATGACAATATTTCATTAAGAATGGCTATTTCTTCATGAAGATCTTTTCTTAGTGACTTTCCAGGTGCCATCTTTCTTAAGGAAAAGTATTTTTCATAGTGATCCTACATTTTGGGATCATCATACATATTAAAAGAAGCTCTCTCATTAATAGTTTGGTCAAGTTCTTTGCCTTCAGCCATTTTCAAGTATGTGTGTATGGATAGAGAAGGAAAGATTGAAGCTTGAAAGGATTGGAGGATAAAGGTTTGTAAGGGATAGTGCGATTATAGAGAGGGTTTGAGAGGAGAGAAAATGAAATAGTTTGAGGAAGCATATGGTACAAGATGAAGGTAAAAGTGTGACGTGTGAGGAGTGGGGAGTTATTGTTAGCTCCAGAATCCTTTAGAAAGCTTTAAGGCAATATGTTTTGAATGATAACAAAACCAATTTAAAGAAAACACTTTGAAGAACGACTAATGTCTACCTTGAATTTCTTGACATAGCATACAAGTATTTCGGATTGCATAACATGGACTTGAAATGAGAATAATTTCACTTTACATGTTCAAACATGATTTATCTTATACAAAGAGATTGAACTTAATAGAAGTGAATATTATATCATGCAAAGTACACATACAAGCCTTACGGATGAAAGGAAAGTAATTAGTACAAGAAACCAATGTCTGGGACTTTAGAAAGTAGGATTGGACTTTAGAAAGTATACTTGAAATGAAGATATCTATAAAAAATTGAAGCCAAAGTGTCCTACTATCTTTAATCATCACACTTGCAATGTTTTATTCATCAACAAGCCATGCTTGAAGACGAGAAGACCCAAGAATCATCAAGGAATTGATACCGCACGCAGAAAGCTCACTTTAATGTGGAGCATTGAACATTACTGGAAAAGGAGGGAAATTTAATTTTTGGAAATTCAAATTTAAAGTCAAACCCAGTTTGAACTAGCGAGTCATCTCTTCTACCATCTTGATCAACAACCTCAGCTTCTAGAAGAAAGAGTTCAGAAACTACGTTAAGAAGTACGAGTAGTTTCTGAAGAAGAATCAAAAACCTTAATCTTGCAACGGCTTCTATAATAGCTCTAACAATTAGACATGCTAATGTTCTAGATTGATTTTTCAAGACACAAATGGATGATCAACACGTGTCACTTGGAGACTGATCAAAGGTAATGGTCACAAGGAAGACCATCTATAAATGAGATCCTTGCTCAAACAATATACAGATTGATGCTACACAAGAGTGGAAATGTAACGCCAGGATTTTCCGTATGCAAAAATGATCAAAATGCCCTGAGGTCATTTTTGCCCGAAAACCAAGGACGGCCAGTTCAGGCAATCCTAAGGGGTTAGTTTGATGTTTGAAGGGGATTAAATATGTTATGGATGTGCTAGAGATGAAAATCTCAATTTCCTAGTTTTTCCATGCATGAAATTACCAAAGTACCCGAGGTAATTTGACGGGATTAAGTGACGACGAAACCGGCCATCACCCAGGAGCCTGAAAATGTTAACAATGAGTGTTGCATGAGATTTGGGAAGTTTGGGTGGTCCTGGAATCCTTATGTGAATTTACAGTTTTACCCTTGTTTGGTGCTAAAACGACTTAATTAAACGATTAAGGAAACATAGGCAATATTAGGCTCTAATTAAAGATAAATTAATTTTATTTATTAAATTTGAGTCAAAGAAATTATGTGAGGATAATTAAGGCCTAAGTTTGATCAAGAAAGTTCAAATTCCTTTCTTAATCAAAGACATCATGTCATGTTATGAGCAAATAGCATTTTCTCTCTCCAATCCCCTAAATTAAGGAATGTATTGGAGTTTGAATTTCAAACTAATCATGCTTATTTCAAACTAATTGAGTATTAATTCAAACTAAGTGTGCAAGATCACTCTTAATCATGTCTTGAAAATCTTAAACACATGATTACTAACCCAAACACCTAATTACCAATTCCTAACTCACTCCTAATCAAATCTACCATTAATCCTTGTCCTAACACACATGAGACATTAAATTTTCCCCCTAAAACCCTTTGAAGGCTGATGGCTTTCCCTCCCCCATTTCCCCCTTATATTTTATTTTTATAAACACCTACACACTCATAAACTCTCTCATTTTATCATTTTCTTATTTGGCCAAAGACTTGGTGCCAAAAAAGAACTTTTACATTCTCTCAACTTTAGCTTTCTCTTTTTCCTCTTCTACCTCCATCCTCAACCTCTTCTCAACCACAAACCACCACACCTCCACCTTAGAACAACCCTCAAACACATAATCTTTCCATTTCCAAGATCAAGCTTCTTCATTTCCAACCAAATAAAGCACACTTGGTAGGGATTTGTTTTGAGTTCTTCCTTTATTTCTTATCTTTCTTTTTCGGATTTTGATGATTAATAAAGTGATTGGGTTGTTGTTGTTCTTCTTCTTCTTCTTTTTCTTCTTCTTCCTTTTTTTTTTTTTTGGTTGGATTTTCCTTTTTTCCTTCTTTTCATTTTCGATTTTTGTTGTTGTTAAATGATTGAAAACCATGGCTTGATGATGAGAGATCTTGATGGTGAGGTTGATACCACCATGTGCTTGACCTCTAGAGCCCAAGTTTTGGTTTATTTTGTTTGGTTTTAAAGAATGGTAAAGAAGAAATGTTGTTGGTTCTTGTGAAATGTTTTCTTTCTTTGATGAATAAGGCCATAGCTTGATGATGAGGGTTTCTTGATGTTGGTTGTGAAACTATCATGTGTTGGACCTCTAAAGCTCAAGGCGTGATTTTTAGTTTCACAAGAGTACGAAAAATGGTTTATTGTTGGTTGTTTTTGTTGCTTTTCCTTTGAGCTTGATGATGAGTCTAGATAAATGAGGTTCTTGGAACCATGGTGTCAAGAGACTCTAAAGCTCATTTCCATTTTGGTTAAGATTGATTGGGGTTGAGAGTTTGATTCTTTAAAGTTGAAATGAGCTCAAGCAAGATATAAAATTGGATTTGAATCATGTTTATATTTCAAGCTCTAGCACATCATGTTTATTTTCAAGTCATCACCTTAAAAAGACTAAAGAAATGGACTTGCATTTCCATGTTTAAATTTCTAGTCTTGCATTTCATGTTTATATTTCAAGTCATCACCAAAATTTTGAAGATTTAAAAATGAACTTGCATTCTCATATTTACTTTCAAGTCTTGCATATCATATTTAAGTTTCAAGCCATCACCTAATAATGATAAAGATCTAAAATGAGGTTTGCATAGCATGTTTATTATTCTTATCATCACCTAAACCTCTAGAGCTCAAAGACTTGCCCTTGTATCATAAAATGGAAATCTTGATCATGGCTATTGAATGTGTTTTAGCCATGATATAATGCTGGATTTGTTTTCTTTGAGACTTGAATCTTGCTCTTATGATGTACAAAGTTGTAGTGAAAAGCTTGTTTTGATTTGTAAAAATGTTAGATTGATGTTGAAAAATGGTCTTGAAATGAAGGAGTAGCTTGAGATGTGTTAAAACTTGGGTTTTCAGTATCGAGGATTCTAGTAATCAATTATCAGCTCATGTAATAGATTACCAGGATGCTGCTTTGCAAATTTTTCGTTCTGGTAATCGATTACCATCATATGTAATCGATTACCAGGATGCTTTTTGTGCCTGGAATAAGTTTTTTGACCTGGTAATCGATTACCAGTTAATATAATCGATTACCATGTTCTTCATGCTCAGAACAACTTTTTGGCTCTAGTAATCAATTACCAGATTGTGTAATTGATTACCAGGATACTCTTTGAGCCTGGAACAAGTTTTTAATTCTGGTAATCGATTACCAGCACATGTAATTGATTACTAGAACCCAAATATGCAAATAAGTGTGTTCTAAATGAGATAAGTAGATTGGTGACCCTATATGCTTATGTGTTGAACTGTGAATGATGATTCCCTAGTATGCTGCTTATATATATATAATGTTAAGCATTGCAATGCATTAGCTTAGTTGGTCCTTGATTTGGATTGGGTAGGAGCATGTTTCCTGTATAAGATATTGATTGATATTATGCTTATGGATTATGCAAAGAGATGTGATGCTACTTATGTGATTTATGACATGATGATTTTGTGACATGATATGGTTATAAATGAATGATTAAGATGCATGATCTATGAGAATTATGAGCATAATATGTTAGATGATAAGTTATGATGTTGGCCATATTTATATGCTCATGTTTGCATCTTTTAATAACATGCTAAGATTAAAGGTCACATAAAACACTTGAAATGATCCTTCAATAAGGCCGGCCCCATAAGGTGATCAAGGAAGTTGCATCCTTATGATAAGAAAGTTAAAGCAAGGAAGTGATGTGTTTCCCCTCTATTACCTTATATTAAATCTAGCGATGGCTAGTTAGGTTGGCTAATCCTAGGCGATCGGTGAGTGTGAAGTTTTGGTGGTTATTGTAAAATCGCGGGAAGGTAAGATGGTTGGTTTAGGATGGTTTTGTAAGAGGATGGTCATTAAGAAAAGAACTTGAGAGTTCAATCATGACAAAGTAAAGATGCATATGCATACGTTACATTACTATTATATTGGTGCTTTTAATCATGTGATATGTGCTAAATGAATGAGTCTTTAGCTTACCTCCTGCTCATATACTTAGCCTTATGATGTGTATTGGATTTGAATGCTAGCAACTCAGGTTGTAAGTATGCTCGTGCCATTTACATGTGTTACTTATGCTCTTGAGGTATGACCATGCATACTTAATATCTCTGCATTCATGACATTAAGACCCATACTAAAGACACCCACTTCGGATAAAGGGATTTTGAGAAGTTTAAAATTGAAGCTTATACACGTACACTTCCTTCATAATGAAAACCGAAGTGGCTCAGGGCAATGTCAATGACACTTGTGTAAAGTTGATGAGCCCTACTAAGAATCTTGAATAAGTTTCTCATCCCTTTCTTTCTCCGTGTCATCTCCAAACGTGGATGATGGTGTTGTTCGTAATCTTCCTTGAGGCGCGGGTAGGATTCGTGCTACCTACCTGATCAGTAGTCAGGGAAAGCACAGAGATAGTTTTCCTTTAGGCATTAGCTGAAGGGTTGTCATGCCCTTATAGCCCTTCGTAGCCTAGTCTTTTGACGGACATGTACCGCAGACTAGTTTAGTTTTGTTGAAGATATGTTTGGCATTGGACTAGTATATGTTCAACGTTAAGTTTAGTATCTTAGGATGTCCTTCATGTTTATAGGACGTCCCTATTATGCTATGGTTATGACATGTTAATCTAGTTTGTATTGTGTTATGCTATGGTTTACTCATGTATCATGATAAGGTTTATTTGACTATTATTATTATTATGCGTGTATTGGCCGGTATCTATACACACACGTGGCTCATATTTTGATTTTAAAGTTAAAAAAAAATTAGTCATATTTTCTATTACTCGTATTTAAAGAAGAGTAAGTTAAGTTATGAGACAAAGGCGTAGCAACTAAATAATTAACCGAATGCGACTTGAGCGTATTAGGTTAAAAGTTAGGGTGTTACATTTTGGTATTACAGTAGTTTGGTTCTTGTAACACCCTAATATTTAACCCAAACACGCCTAGGACGTATTAAGATTAATTATTAGTTATTACTCCATTTTAAAATTCATTTGCAAAACTACTTAGCAAAATACGGGTAAATATATATATATTTTGAAATAGATAAAACAAGATGTGAGCCATCGTGTGCAACATGAGCAAAACGTAAAGCGGAAGAGAAAGTAAATCATACAATGCAAAAGCAATAAAGAACACCTCAATCATAGGAACACTCATCATAATATTAGATGTCATAGTTTAATGTACATATCTAGAGTATAAAAAGACATAAAGTCGTACCCATACAAGTGGACGGAGCTTCCAGTACATGAAATATAAAATAGGAAAACATAAATAGCTAATACATGGATAGCCCCAAAAGATACACCTGGCTAACAGACCCTCCCCTCTAAAGCCTACGGATGACACTAATCCTCGATGGGGAGATGTAGCCTGCGCTGCCAAACCTCCTCGGATGTGGCCCAACGAAGAGGGCGTGGGCATGCGGATCGACGGGGTGACGTGGCCTCCTCGGCGAGGTGCCTCTAAGCTGACGGACATGCCTCACAAGCCTCCTAGAGAGGGTGTCCTCGCTATCCTCCGCGGCCAAAGGCATCGAAGGGCGGAACCCTCTGAATAGGGGTTTGGAGAATTGTAACATCCTAGTTTTCCTCCTCTTTAGAAATTGATTAAGGGATGGTTAATGAGAATATTGAAATTTTGACAGGGGTAGTTGTGATGAGAACGACTCCAGAGTGAGTAAAAAAAAAATGAATAGTACTTTGCGGCCGCAGCACCAGGGCAGTGAAACCTGGATTTGGACAGGAGTCCCGAAGTTAAGAAAATATGAGAATAAGGGTAGAAATGTGTGGGAATGACAAATTTATACCTAGAATTAATTTCGGATAATATTGATTGGAGTACGACATTTACCGGTGAGATTTCGGTGTGTGATTTTGATACGAATGATACTTCCATTACCACAAATGGATAATATCCACTTATTTAAGACATGTGGAGACATGTGGAAGGCCAAGATTTAATCTTGGAATCCAAGATTTAATCTTAGCCACCCATCATTGCCTTGTCACCAAAATCATGATTTCTTGGCAAAATATCTTCATTTCCTTTATTAAGCAAGCCTAGTCACCATTCTTCTCCATCAAGACACATCAAATTTGGCCCTTTCAAGGAGAGACATCAGTTGGTTCTTCCTCCATAGCCAAGAGCTTCATCTTGCTTTTAATTCACATAAACCTTAGCTTAGAATCATCAAAACCTAAACCTTTCTTCACTAAAGTTGATCTACACTTCCATCCCTATAACTATAACCGATTAGAATTTCAAAACCTCATCCTTTTCATCTCATCCATCATTGATTATGGGAGGGTTTGGGGGTGTTTGAGGAGTTTTGAAGTGAGGAACTTCTCATCTTGAAGCAAGCCAAAGACAAAGAGACACTAGCCTTCACAAGTAGGGTTCTTTTGTTGTCTATTCTTGCTGATTTTTCTGTTCTATTTTAGGATGATGTATGTCCAAAATTTTTGATGATTTTATTTATATTATGTTGAAATTGATGTATGAATTTTGGTAATGGGGTTGGATGGTGTTAGTAAATGGTTTGGTGTTAAAATAAGTTGGACTGGTATGCTAGATTCTCGAGTTGCTTGCAGGCAGCCTGGAATCATGAATTTTCTGAACATGTTGTAGGGTTTTCGTGAGCTGGAAAAAATGTATGTTCAAGCTAACATCTTGGGCTAGTCCCATAAATTTTCTTGGGTATTTATATTGAAGTTTGCTGCCTCAAAAAAATCAAGACCCAATTGTAACTGATGCTGTCCTGGTTCCTGAAATTGAAGCAATAAACTTATCCGAATTTATTATCATAGCAATTGGTTGATCTAGCCCATGAAAATTTTATGAGAAGTTAGTAACATATTGAAGTGTCACTGTGAATTTTCTTGGGTTTTAAATCAATCAATTTCTAGGGTTAAAAATTATGAGAACCCAAATCTGGTCTGTGAATTGGTGGCACCTGACCACTGGATTTGTATATTTTATTGAAGTAGCTACAAAACTCTGTTGCCCTGAGATTTTACAGGTTATTCTAGACACCTTGAAGTGTCATGTCAAATTTTTGTGGCTGTTGTGATGGCTGTTGGTTATAGCAATTAAATGTTGTACCTAGAACATCAATTCTCCAGGGTGTTGGAAAGTGAAAATGAATGAAAATCATGATGATATGATAGCTATCCCAATTCTATGGCATGTGAATGCATACTAATTGTTTCACTTTCTGATTCATGAACCTCTAATGGGAGTGAATATTTAATTGTAAATTAAGCATGCTATTGAGACAAGAAGAGAAGTATGTAATGCAATATGTGAAAGAGTAGAAATAGTTGGTATATATGCCGTTGCATACTTGAGCATATCAAACAGGAAACAAGGCTTAGAGGGGATAGAGAAGGCAAAAAGAAGGATTTCCCTAGAAAGTTTATAAGTCGGTAGACGTATCGGCTAGGCATAGAACTGTGTGATCGAAAATGGAAAAAATGAAGTCCGATGATCACGATAGGAATGAGCTCATGTCCTAGGTTGTCCTCTATGAAATTGTTACATATTGAAGTGGCCCTATGTGAAACTAAGCCTTCCCTATGTTTATAAATTGAGAAAGATATGTGGAACTGAGCTTATGGTTGTACATGATTTATCGCGTGGTGCTATTTTAATTTCCCACGATCTCCAGGTTTTAGTATTGATACCTATGATTAATATATGAATGTTTTACATGTATGGATTCATTACTTGTTCTATGTTTAGCATCTGGGGGAAACTACCCTCCTGAGAATTTTACAATATTCTCACTCCTGCTGTGTGTATTATATTGTTTAGATTCGCAGATGCCGTCCCTAGTGTTCTTCTTTGACTCGCCACAATGGGTGTGGCAATATGACCCAACCTTGGACTCTTTGTATGCTGCGGTACTCTACGTTCGTATATATATGTTCTTTGGCCGATCCTTTAATACTTCCGTTTTGCCACCGACTTTGACCCCACTTTCCCTTATGATGGTGTGCCTCTCCACATGGCACATCCGGACGTGTTCGAGATTCCTCTTTCCCCACCTGCCATCCACCGGCGATATGCACCTGTCTTCATCCTCCTCTTCCATTCGGATCCCCCTCGAGGGCCAGATGCTCCCGGTGGAGGTGAGGCCATTGCACCTATGGCCAATGGTTTTCTGGAGGAGACGTGATCATCAACGCAGTTGACATGTATAGAGTAGTAGCATAGTGTTAGGACTATACCTACCTGAGACTGATGTACTTTTGGTTTCCTTTTGCTCTATTGTATATATGTATATGCTGTTTTGTAAGCTAAGTATTTCAGCAGGTTAGGTACAGGTAGGGGGATTAGCCTCGTTCGCACAGAGTTCTGTACTAATTCGGGGTCGTTTTGTTGGTTTTTGTTCTTATGATGTATATACAGTGATTGTGACATGATGTCCCTATATGTAAATCTTGTTGTGATAGTATATGTATTATGACTTTCTTATCACTGTACTTCGACTAGTATAGACCAGAAACGCTAGTAATACTCTACTAATTACTATATCCATACTCGAGTAAATGTGGTAATTAGGAGGGTGTTACAAGAATCCTTAGGCAGGTCCTCCCACAACGAGGTATGAGGGGCATGTACTTCGGATAGTCACGCATGTTGAAGATGAAGGTTGGGCATGGCGGTCTCCCGTCACGGGCCGCGTCCTCTTGAAGATCAAATTGTCGCCGTAGGGAGAGGTCGGGGTGAAGCAGAAACTAAAAGGGAATGCAAATGGACGGCCCATGTATGCAAAAATACGCACGGCACAACGACCCGCAAAATGATAGGACTGATGGCCTGGATCGTAGTGCACCTCCCACACGGGCGTATCAACAAAAATCATGAACGATGCCATCGCGGTCTGAAGACGTAACAGAAAGAAACGAGAGAGGGGTGAGAATCTTGCTAAAGAATCTCAGTAGGAAAATCCTCTATCCTAGTGTTATCGTTAACATCCTCAGGAACCTTGGGTTTATTATAAAAAGTTTAAACATGCAAAGGTTCATTATGAGGTTTTCATAAAAGATAATTATCCAAAGTCTGTGTCTTTTATGATGGATCTTAATGCATGTATGCAGCATGTAACATCCTAGTTTTCTTCAAATATTAATTGAGGAAAACTTAGTAGGAATATTAGAATTCTAGCAGACGTGGTTATGATGAGCACGGCTCCATGAGCGAGTACAAAAAAAAATTAAATTAAATAGTACTTCGCGGGCCGCAGGCCCGGGCCATGAAACTGGAGAATTTGGGACCAGAGGTGCCCCAAAGTTAGGAAACATGAAAATAAGGTTAGACATGTGTGGAAATGATAATGTTATGCTTAGAATTGCTTTACGGGCAATATTGGGTAGATCGTACGTGTTTACCCGTTCGGTGAGATTTCGTGTACGATTTTTAACACCGAAAGACATTTCCATCACTACAACTAGATAATATTCCCCAAATCAAGACAAGTGGAAGGCCAAGATATAATCTTGGAATCCAAGATCAAATCCTAGCCATCCATCATAGCCTAGTCACCAAATTCATCATGATTTTTTTTAACAAATATCTTGCCTTGCATTTATTACAAGCCTAGTCACTTAATCTTCTTAACCAAGCCATCCTCAAACTCGGCCTTGCAAGGGAAAAATCAGAAGGTGAAGTGCCTCCATAGCCAAGAGCTCCATCTTGCTTTCATCTCACAAAAACCCTAGCTTAGAATCATCAAAACCCAAATCTTCCTTCACAAAAATTGATCTACACTTCCACCTCTACAATTATAACCGATTGGAATTTCAAAAACCTCATCCTTCTTGCACATCCATCATGATCAGAGGAGGGTTTGAAGTTGTGTGGGGAGTTTTGGTTGTGAAGGAATTCCACCTTGAAGCAAGCTAGAGATAGAAACTTGCTGAACCTTCAAGAGTAGGGTTTTTTGCTTCCTTTTTGTGAAATTTTTCAATTCTTTTTAGCTTGCCCTAATTCCAAAAATTTTGATGATTAACATATTGATATTAATGTATGAATTTTTGTGTTGTGTTTGGATGGTGTTAAAAAGGGTTTTCTCTCAAGTGAAATTGGAACTAGGTTGCTGGACTGATTTCTCTATAATCAGAAATTTTCACGAATTTTCTGGAAATTTTGTGGGTGGTTTCATGAGCCATGAAAATTATATGTTGTATTTAACCTCTTAAACTAAACACACGAATTTTCTTAGGGTTAATTCTAAGGTTTGATGCCTCAAAAAAATTAGGAATCGAATTGTAACTGCCGTCTAAATTGTTGAGACTGAAGCAACAAACTTGCCCAAATTTTTCATCATAGTAATTGATTGAGATAGCCCCTGAAATTTTTACACAAGACTACTAACATGTTGAAATACCTCTGTGAATTTTCTTGTACCATGATTCCATCGAATTCTAGGGCTAAATATTTTGAGAACACAAGTCTGGACTATGAAATTGTGGCTTCTGACCACCAGAATTGCCTATTTTATTGAAGTGGTTGTATAACTCTGATTGCCCTGAAATTTTTACAGGTTGTTTTAGACACATTGAAGTGTCATGTGAAATTTTCCTTAAGGTTGGAATGGTTGTTTGGTATGGTAACAAATTGTTGTGCCTGGAACATCAATTCTGCCAGGATAATGAGATGTGGAAATGGCTGAAATTCTATGATAGTATGTACATATCTTACTGTGTATATTTGAAACATATGGGAAAAATAGAAACAAGGCTTAGAAAGAATTTAGAGGGAAGGCAAAAAGAAGGACTTCCCTAGAAAAGTTATGAGTCGATAGACATATCGGCTAGGCATAGACCTGAGTGATCGGAAATGGAAAAAAATGAAGTTCGATGATCTCAAATAGGAATTAGCTCATGTCCTAGCAGTCTATGGTCCTCTGTGAAATTGTGGAGTGTGAATGTATCTCTCTGAGAATAAGCCTTCCCTATGTTGAAAAAATTGAGAAAGATATGAGGAATGGAGTTTCTGATTGTACATATTATTACTCGATCGATTATTGTGATATTATCCTTAGTTCCCGGCCGGGTTTTCAAGATTTCTGTGTATGATTTTGTATGAATATTGTATATGCATGAATTGCTTATGCCTACTGTGTGTAGTATATGGGGGAAACTACCCTCCTGAGAATTTTATAATATTCTCACCCCTAAGTTGTATGTATTATATTGTTCATTTTAGAGATGCCGTCCCTGTGTTTTTCTGATTCGCCACAATGGGCGTGGCAATATGATCCGCATTGGACCCATGTACGCCGTTGGTTATTCCAGTTTCATCTACATGTTCTTTGATCGCTCCTTCATACTTCGGTCTTTGCCGTGGACTTTGACCCGCTTTTCCTTATGACGGTGTGCCCCTTCACATGGCCCATCCTGGAGCGTTTGAGATCCCCTCGCTCCACCCGTATATCAGCCAGCAGACACACCCATTTCGTCATCTTCCTCATCTGACTCATATCCCTCTAGGACCCAAGTGCCCCGGCGGAGTTGAGGTCATCGCCCCAATGGCCAACGGTTTCCTGTATGAGGAGTAGGGATCTCCAAGAGACGGATGCATTGTACATAGTAATAGGATAGTCTTAGGACCTTACTACCTCCAAGTGACTATTATTAGTCTTCTTTTGCTACGTTGCATCTATGTTATCTTGAGCAGGTTGGGTTTTCGGTAGGAGGAACTAGTCTTGTTCACTCCAGAGATTTTGGCTAGTTAGGGGTTGTTCCTGGTTACCTCTTATGATAATGTACATCCTGGAACTAGACCTGAGGTCCATATATATCTATCTGATTTTGGCTACGACTATATATGTAGTACACTTCTTTATTCCTCATGTTACGACTAGTGCATATTCAAAACATTAGTAATACCCGCTAATTACCATGTTAGTACTCGAGGAGAATGTAGAAGTTGGGTGTTACAGCATAGCAGAACATGAATGCATAGCAATACTTTATGTAGCAAACCAATAAAACATATCATCATCAACTAGTACTCATATAAGTGGCATGCATCTTCTCATAACCATCTTCTCACTTTCATAAGTATAATGATTCACATCTTTTCTCATTTCTCAAACTAGTGACATCATGGTATGTAAAGAGTAACTGACCCCTGATACTAGGCTATGAGCTCATATCTTAACTAGTCGTCACTAGTTCTTACTTATCCTCTTGATAAGCGTGTCATAATCATAAAAATAATAATCCGACTCCCAGAGTATCCGCGGGGACCTAAGGAATCACCCATCATGGGACATTCTTCTTTCTCTGAAACGCATCAACTGGTTAAGACTAGTGATTTTGTTCGCTTTGGCAAGCTAATGTCGATGCCCTCATGGTTTTACCTTCTCCTTACCGTAGCAGGAGAAGTACGTCTCCACTGCGAAACGCATCATCTGGTTAAGACCAAGTGACATTGTCCGCTTCGGATGGCTCCACGACCATACCCCCCATGGGTTTCCTTTCCCTCATCAGCAGGAGAAATGCATCTCGGCATGTCACATATGAATCATTCTTTTCAAAACTTTTCTCAAGTCCCTCAAATTTGACGGAAATTCGGGCATAACGTCATCACTCTGAATTTCCTCAAATTTGAGTTATGCCACATAACTCAAATCACACATGTTGTTCTCATGACATTTCTCAATCAAATCAATCTTTTAAACACAGGAGCATACCCTCCTAATTCATTCATATTTCGCATTCTCATGCATCTCAAGCATAGCATGCCACATCACCACAACAACATATCACATTTACACATATAGTCTCATGTTCATGGCATTAACATATTCAGATCATCACGAGTATACCCACTCGGTCTCATACTCACATCACACCTTCTATCTCATGATGTCTTATGCTTTGACCCTTACGGGTCTTAACTTACGTTCTAATGATTCTAACCTTCATTACAGATCTTTCTTTCACCTAAGGGATCATTACCTATAATTTCCTCTAGTGTTTATGCTTACTAACATAGCCGAACAACACCTCATCATTTTGGCAGAATTTTATCATGTGGTTACGGGTCCTAGAATCTTCGTCTTTGACCCTTTCTAAGTTCCGTCTTCGCCT
The DNA here is from genome assembly GCA_030441495.1 of Dalbergia oliveri. NCBI lineage: Eukaryota > Viridiplantae > Streptophyta > Magnoliopsida > Fabales > Fabaceae > Dalbergia > Dalbergia oliveri. The sequence goes on along the minus strand of JAMLFY010000019.1, from coordinate 3,924,498 downwards.
AAAGCTCTATAATTAACTCCTAAACCAATTATGAGGGATTCCTACATATATCCACTAATTATAAACCATTTTTCTTAAGTCCAATTATGTTGGAACAGAATTTATGTAACATCCTCCCAAGTACAACGTCATCCTTAAGTCATGACATTATGCTTAGGAGTTGTTACTTATAAATTAACGGACCTTTCTTAGTTATCTATAGCAATATTGATCGAGTCGAGTAGTAACTAATTCGTGGTTCTACTAAATATATACAACAAATACACAAAACATTTATTTATTTCATAAGTAAATACAAAAGGAAGCTCTTTTATGAGCTTGAATACATACATGTTTCTACTTCGTTTACAAACATATACACACCACTAAGTACAATATAATAAAAACACTAACTACTAAACTCCTGCGATCGATTCCTTTAGTGTAGCAACCTCGTAGTCCTTCTGATCAACCTGGAGGCGAACAGGAAACACAAAACGTAGGGTGAGAATTACACAATTCTCAGTAGGATAACTCCAGATACACAATCATAAATGTCATCGTCATAGCCCCAACCACTTCGGTTTATTAGAAAAATGTGATCATGTAATGTAAACTAAAGATTCATTTTAAAGTTTTAAAATCATCTTTCGAAGTGGGTAGCTTTTATTATTCAATCACTTAATATACACACATAATACTACTCAATAGCATAGTATTACATTTTGAAATATACGTGCCTCAGATATCGGAGGGGACTTTTCTTTTTCATGCCCATTAAAAGAGACTTTCCAGTGCCCATTAAAGGGGACCTTTCCGTGCCCATAAAAGGGGGCTTTTCTAATGCCCTTTACACATTTAGGGGACTTTTCTATGCGCTCCACATAATATAGGGGACTTTCATTTCTCTACTTAGAACATATACCATCATCAAGTTCACATATAAACAATCAATCACAAATGAATCTCATTCATTTCTCATAAACCAAACCTTAAAGTCACTATCATGCATTCATACACCATAGACTTGGAATAGATATCAAACTATCATAATTTCTAGCCGTTCTCACATTCTAGCACCTTGGCAGAGTTATTGTTCTGGGTACAACATTTAATTACCATATCAAACGACTATCCTAAGAGCCACGAAAATTCTTTATGACACTTTAATGTGTCTAGGATAACCTGTAAAAATTTCAGGACAACAGAGCTCTATAGCCACTTCAGTAAAATATACAAGTCTAGTGGTCAAGGGGCCACCAATTCACAGACCAGATCCGGGTTCCCTTAATTTTTAACCCTAGAAATTGATGGAACCAATGCATAAGAAAATTTACAGTGACACTTCAATATGTTATTGACTTTGGGTAAAAATTTCATGAGCTAGATCAATCAATTGCTATAATAATAAATTCGGAGAAGTTTGTTACTTCAGTTTCAACAACTAGGACAGCATCAGACACATTTCGGTTCTTGATTTTCTTGAGGCAGAAAACTTTAAAATTAATACCCAAGAAAATTCATGTAGTCAGTTTAAGATGTCCACTACAACATATAATTTTTGTAGATCATTTAATTACCCACAAATATACCAGAAAATTCGTGATTAATGACTGCTTCAGGAAAACTAGGAATCCAGCAGCCTAGTCCCAATTTCCTTTGATAAAAACCCCTTTTTAACACTATCCAAACACACCAAAAAATTCACACATGAATATCAACATCATATCAGTCAATACAACCAAAATTTTCGGACATATCTCAACCCAAAACAGATTGGAAAAATTTGACAAGAAAAGGCAGCACAAACCCTACTTGTAGCAACTTAGTGGATCCTTGGCTCCAAGATGATCCAAGCTTGATTCCTTCCACTCCAAAGCTACCAAATCAACTTCAAACCCTCCTTAAATCAGTGAGGAGTGAGGTATCAAGGTGAGGATTGATGGAGATTTGAGATTTTAATTGGTTAGATTTGTAGGTATTGATGTGTAGAATAAGTTTAATGAAGGAACTTTGAGGTTTCCACAACTCTAGGCTAGGGTTTTTGGGCTTAGAACTCAAGATCAAGCTCAAGAAGATGAAAATGGTGGCTGGTTCTTCTCTCCTTGAAGGCTGCATGAAATTTTGGAGAAGAAAATGATAAGGTTAGGTGGCTTGGAGGAGAAGTTGATGACTTGTTTATTTTGCATTGAATGCTTGAAGATATTTTGTGGTAAAGCAAAATGGATGGCTAAGATTTAATCTTGGATTCCAAGATTAAATCTTGGCCTTCACATATTCTAAAGAGGTGGATATTATCCATTGGTTATGATGGAAATATCTTTTCATGTTAGAAACGCACACTGAAATCTCAGAACGGGTAACACTTACCGATTAAACGATATTGCCCGAAAATTAATTTTAAGTATAAAATTATCATTCCCACCTATTTCTAACCTTATTCCCATGTTTTCCTAATTTCGGGCACCTTCGGCCCGAATCAGGTTTCAGTTGTCGGGCGGGTCATGGGCCCCAAGGTTACTATTCACAGCCGGAAATTTTTTTTTTTGAGGTCCATTGGGCCGCCCTCATCATTTCTAAACTATTAGATTTTTGAAATTAAGATTAATAAAGCTCAAATTAATTTTTAATTAAATTTTAGGGTGTTACAATTTACAATTTGTGCATCTAAGTGTTCTAGAATTCACATTAAGCATTTTTTAGTTACTTGTTCTTTCCTAACTTTCCTAAATCGTTCCTTGCCTCAATCAAACATGATTTTACACATTTTAACACTATAAAACAGAATTTATATAGTGGCCAAATGCACAAGAGAACGGAAAACATAAGCATCAAATAATCACATAATCTCATGATTTAAATGCATATAAGTTGCTAGTTTCTCTTGGAATCATTTTAGTAACTCAAAACTCTTTTAAAAACCAATTTATCTCATTGAAATCACATAAATGTGTGCTAGGTCAGTAGCTAAATTATTTAGCTCAAGAAATAGATTTAAAACATAAAGCTTTGTTCAAAATGTTCTCTAAATGCACCTAAGCTTAGAAAAATTCCAAGACTTAGACTATGGGCACTTATGATTAGATGAACTCATCTCAAGTCCATCATCATCATCACAAGGCCGAAATGGCTTTCTTGAAATGCCTCCCTTTTCTAAAACTTTATGTAAGATACTTGGGCAAGTCTTTGAGCTCTAGGAGGTTTAAGTGATGACATAAACTTAAACATGATATGCACTTATTTTATTCTTCATTAAAAAATAAAGTGAGAGCATAAAATAAATATGATTTGAAATATAAACATGAAATGCAAGCTTGGAAATTTAAACATGATAATACAAGTTCATTTAGTTATTCTTGAGAGTTTAGTGATGCCATTAAAATAAATATGCTATGCAAGACATAAATATAAACATGTGTGCAACTCATTTTATCTTAGCTAGAGCTCTTACAAGACTTTAGAGGAACATTATAACCTTAACCCAATATGTATCTTAACAACATAAAGTGAGCTTTAGAGTTCTTGGCACCAAGTCTTCAAAGAAGTCTTTGGTTTTGAACTTCATCATCAAGCTCAAGAAAATGGACACAAAGCTCAACACTTTGTCTAAACAAACATACAAAGAACTAAGTCATATTCTTTATTTTAATGCTCATGGGCTTCAATTTAGAGTAAAACTCTTAGAACGACCAACTAACTTTAAGGTTGGCAAGGGTAAGCTTAGAGCTCTTTGAAAACATAGGATTAATTTTTTTAACAAAACTTTTGTGATCTACTTAACATTTTTAACAAACTTTGTTCAAAGAAAAGAAGAAACCGAAACCTTGAAGAGAATAAGGAAAAGAAAACCAAAACCTTTGAGAGGAAAAGGAAAAGATACCAAAAACTTAAGCAAAGAGAAAGGAAAGAAACCAAGAGCATGTATGGTCCAAGACCAAGTTTTTCAAGCTTTAGAGTTTCTCACATGACAACAACAAGCCATTATCTTGAAACCTAATCATCAAGCCAAAGTTTTTCTCTGGAAAGGCTCCAAGGCCGAAAAGGAAAGGAAGAAGAAAAAGAGTTTTGAACCAAGAGAAAACTAGAACTTTCTTGAAGAAAACAAGTAAAAACTTTGAAACAAAACCCCTACCTAAGGAAGTCTTTGAAAAGGATGAAAGAAAGCTTGACCCTTGAAGAAATGAGAAGACAAAATCTTCTCTTGAAGGTGGGTATGGATTCGGCCAAGGGGAGAAGTCAAGGAAGATGAATTTTCCTTGAGTTTGTAAGCTTGGAAATGGAAAGTTTAAGTGTTTAAGAGATGGTTTGAGGTGAGGGAGTGGTGGTTTAAGGTTGTTTATGGTGGTTTGTGGTGGTGGAAGGATTCTTTGAGGGAGGAAGAAGATGAGCAAGATGAAGAGAAATTGAGAGAAAATGAGAGAAAGAGCAAGAAAGCTAAACTTAGCAAATGATCTAAAGTGTAACAAGGTTCTTCAAGGCTTGGCATTTATAGAAATTTTGCAGCATGGAGGCTGCACAAGGGAAGGAAGGTCGATGGCCTTGAGGGCAAGGGAGAAGAAATATCTCTTGATTGGCAAGGGCTTAGGCATGGGCAAAGCATGGTTGAAAGCATGGCTAGGTATGGCTCAAAGTATGGCTAGGTATGGCTCAAAGTATGGCTTGAGGTATGGTCTTTGAGTGAAGCAAAAATCAACATGTGACATTTTTCTTGGGGTGAGAATTCGGCCAGATTTACAGGAGGAAGAAGAGAAATTGTTCATGTAATTGTGGTTTAATGATGTGTTTAGGTGTTTCTTTGATTAAGGTTTTGGTTAGGAGTTTGTAAGAAAGTGTTTAGGTGAGGTAATGGCTAATTAAGGTTGTCAAGACTTGATTAGGAGAGTGATCTTGCTAGATTAATAATTTAAAATCATTCTTTTAGTCAAATGAGGTATGGGCACAATTCCTTAATTTAAGGAATTGAGAGAGAAAATACTATTCAAAATTCCATGATTAGGAATCTTGAATCAAAGAATGTAATTAGAGTTTAACTAAGCAATCTTAGGTTCTAATTAAACTTAATAAATTATTTGACTCTAGATTAATTATCAAAATAAATTAATCTTCGATTAAGCCTAATATTGCTTAGGTTTGCTTAATTACGTCATTAGGCTCACTGTACACTGTTTTAGGGGCAAAAGGTAATTTTGCACTAAAACCTGGGAGCTTCCTGCCAACTAATCATCACAAACCACTCATAAACATCATTCAAAGGAAAAGTTTGGGCTCAAACGGCACATTTACCGGTAGAACATAGGGATATTTTGGTCATTTTGAGCCAAAGTTGAAAATGAGATTTTCACCTTGGATATCAAACATAACAGTTACAATCACTTCAAACATTGAGTTGACCCATTTGAGGGCTGGTCACTTCCTAGAATTCTGGGTAAAAATGACCTCAGGAGTATTTTGGTCATATGCACTCAAACAAAAAAAAAGACGTCAGTTCTCATGGAACCTGAGGATTGGACCGACTATGCTTCTTAAGCATGATGCAATAGTTATGTCATGTGTAGTGCTTTGTCGGTGGGACAAGCTATAGGATAGAGATACATGAACCCTGTATGTGTGGTGTGCCACGGTAACTAGCTCACTTTGCCTAAAGTATTGAGCTTGATCACCTCCGTGTTTGTTGCTCTGTGCTTAGGAACCAATGGTACAACCATGATAGGATAGGGCTTAAACTGAAGCGATAAGAGTAGAGAGATGGCAGAAGCCCTTCGGGACATGCCAAGGGCCATGCAAATGATGTTTGGGCGGATGGACCGGCGGGGCGATGCTAGTCACAATGCTGAAGGATTCGAGCATGTCAGTTTGAGAATTCGTAAGGCGAACCTTCCATCGTTTAGAGGAGCCTTGAACTTGAACCAAGCCGATAGTGGATTAAAAGCATGGAGAGATTTTTTTAGTGATCTATCCTGAGGAACAAAAGGTGACTTTTGCTACTTTTATGCTAAAGGCGGACGTTGTTCTAGTGGGTTGGCACCCAAAGGCTGTTGGAGGCAGCTAGCACCATGACAAATTGGGAGATGTTCAAGATTGGCTTCTATGATAAATACTTTCCAGCATCGAATGAGGAATGCCAAGGATGTGGAGTTCATGCAGCTGACCCAAGGAGGGATGAGCATCAGGTCACACAAAGTTTGAGGAGTTGATTAAGTTTTCAAGAATCTTTAAGGTAACCCTACGAGTTATGGAAATGCGTCAAGTATTAGGTGGGGCTAGAGGGGAGATTAACGTCGCGTTGCACACTGGAGATTGAGACTTCCCTACCCTAGTCAACAAGTGCCGCATCATCAAGGACGGGGAAGAAGCAGCACACCAAGCTAGAATTTCACCAAGAAGTTGGCACTGCAAGCTTCGAGCTTTAAGCCATAGTCCAAGTCACGGTTCAGACTCAGTTGGCTATAAGTCCCTAGGAGGAATTTTCATTATAAGGGATCGAATGGTCCAAAGGAGGAGGCACCTTAGGAGGGACCCGTCATTTGTCCAAAGTGCGAAAACCATGGTAACCGTCCGTCTAGCTGGCCAAGGATTGTACTTTAGGTGTGGCAAGCCTGGCCACATGATTCAAGATTGCAATGTGAAGTCCCCACAATTGAACACCATTTTTAGACCCCAACGCCAAGGATGAGTGTTCACCGTTATGTGAAGATACCCCTCACTCTAAAACTCAAGGTAAGTATGTGATAAGTGGTAAGGATTTTGGATGTGCTTCTTGATTTTGGTTCCATGCATTCGTTTGTAGCTAATGGAAGCCCAGTGACACCTTCATGCATGTCCCCTTAGCTTTTGGTAGCCTTCTGGAATTGTTTGTATTCGAGTCTCTTTATGATTCTGGTTATGTTTCTTTTAGTAAAACTTGTCATATGCATCATGATTTCTTGAGAAATTCTTCTAGTAAAAAGAATTTCGCCCTCGAAATTCATTACCTTAGAAAGTTCGGATACTTCGTCCGCATCTCGAATTCCAACTCCCACGTATACTCTTCCGTCTTGTCGCGTCCCCATGCCACTTTCACCAAAGGACGGAGCTTATTCCTCAGTGCACACCACGGTCCACGATCCTCATTAGTGGTAGATTGAAAGTTAGTCCTCTCTAATGCACATGCTTGGTTCTAATGCATGGCTAGGATTGGATCGGTATTTTCTTAGCTGGGAGACATGAAAGACATCATGAAGATCGAGAGGTTAGGAGATAGGCTATTTTGTAGGCACGTCTCGACTCTGAAGGATTTTTAAAAGGTCTGAAAAATGGGGACTCAACTTTTGACTCGCATGGCTCTACCTATGCCTGGAGTGGGGGTAATCCTTAAGAAAACATGCTCGCCCTCTTGGAACTCGATGGCTTTCGCCGTTTGTCCATATAGCTTTTTTCGGCTTTGAGTAGTCAAGATTCTATCCTTAATATTTCTTATTTGTTCGTGGTTTCCCTCACTACTTTCGGTCCCAAACGCTTTGTTCTCGGGTTCATGCCAATACAAAGGCGACTGGCACTTCCTTCCGTACAAGGCTTCGTACGGCACCATACCGATGCTCGCATGATAACTGTTGTTATATGCGAACTTGATAAGTGGAGGTACTTATCCCAACTCCCCTTTCTATCCAAAACACATGCCTTCAGCATATCTTCCAAGGTTTGGATAGTTCTTTCCGATTGTCCATCCTTTAGAGTGGTAAGCCGTACTTAAACACAGCTTTGAACCAAATGCCTTTTGAAAGGCTCCCCAAAACGCGACGTAAACGCGGATCTCGACTCGATTATCGTCGATGGAACTCCATGTAATCTTACTATCTCTTGTATGTAGAACTGGGCTAGCTTATCTAGGGAAAAAGTGATCTTGATAGGTAGGAAATGGGCCGACTTGGTTAATCTATCCACTATCACCCAAATAGCATCATGGCCAGCTTGGGTCCTAGGTGGTGGGTCACAAAATCCATGGATATGCTATCCCACTTCCATTCGGGGATAGGCAAGGATTGCAATATTCCTGAGGTTTTTGGTGCTCAATCTTCACCTTTGACAGACCAAGCACTTACTAATCCAGGCAACTACGTCCTTTTTCAATCCTGGCCACCAGAACATTTTCTTCAAATCTTGATACATCTTGGTAGCACCAGGATGAATGGTGAAGTGCCTTTTGTAGGCCTCCTCCCAGACTCTCCTGAGGTCACTATCTTGCGGTACACAAATCCGCCCTTCAAACCTCCACAAACTATCGGGTCCTTGCTCAAAACCCTTTAGTTTGCTCGCCTTAACCGCCTCGAGGGTCTCCCTAAACTCCTCATTTTTCACTTGTGCCATCATGACCCTCTGTTTAAACCCACTAGTTCCTGTAAGATGACACATCTTCACACTCTTTTCTAGACAAAGACATCCCCAAATTCATATCCCTAAACTTCTCTATTATCTCAACTTCTTTAACCATCATGTGAGATAGGTGCAATGATTTTCGACTCAAGGCATCGCGACTACATTAGCCTTGCCAGGGTGGTAACTTAAGCCAAAATCATAGTCCTTTAGAAACTCCATCCACCTTCTTTGCCTCATATTTAACTCCTTTTGATCAAAGAGATGCTTAAGACTCTTATGATTGGAGAAAACTTCAAACCTTACTCCATACAAGTGATGCCTCCAAATCTTCAAGGCAAACACTATGGCGGCCAACTCTAGGTCATGGGTGGGGTAGTTCACCTCGTGAGGCTCAGTTGTCTAGACGCATAGGCTACCACTTGCCTATTTTACATCAACACACAACCTAAACCCTTACTGAAGCATCACAATACACCTCAAAAGGTACATTGGGTCGGGTAAAACCTAAACTGGGGTAAAGGTTAACCTTTCCTTTAACTCTCGGAAGCTCTTCTCACAATCGGATTCCATGAAAATGGGGTGTTCTTCCTAGTGAGCTTGGTTAGGGGAAGGGCAATCTAGGAAAATCCTTTTATAAACCTATGGTAATAGTCTCTAAGCCCAAAAGCTCAATATTCCGTTACGGTGGTTGGTCTATCCCAATTCATCAGCTTCTATCTTACTGGGTCAACAGCTATACCTCTTTTTGACACTACATGTCCCAAAAACTTCACTTCCTCCAACTAGAATTCACACTTAGAAAGTTCACGTATAACTTCTTCTCCTTCAACACCTAAAACCATCCTTAGATGACATTCATGCTCCTCATGAGTCTTCGAATAGATGAGTATATCATCTATGAAAATGATCATGAACTTATCTAAATAGGGTCTAAAGATCCTATTCATGTAGTCCATGAATACAGCAGGAGCGTTTGTCAATCCAAAGACATCACGACGAACTCAAAGTGTCCGTAACCGTGTTCTAAGGCAGTTTTAGGTATATCTTCATCTCTCACTCTAATTTGGTGGTACCTTAACCTTAAATCAATCTTAGAGAATACCACTCTTTTTAATTAGTCTATAAGATCATCAATCCTAGGCAAAGGGTATTTGTTTTTCACCATCACTTTATTTAATTGCCTATAATCTATACACAACCTCAGATCTCGCATCCTTTTTCTTAACAAACAAGACTGGGTTCCCATGAAGTACTAGGTCTTATGAAGTTCTTCTCTAACAACTCCTCCAACTGGGTTTTCAATTCCTTTAATTCCAAGGGTGACATTCTATACGGGCTATCGAGATAGGTCCCATTTTGAAACCAACTCAATGGAGAACTCCACTTCTCTCTGGGAGGGAACTGGGTATCCGGAAATACCTCGGGATACTCTTTCACTACGGGATATCATCTATGTTTCGCTCAAAATCTACCTCGCTAGTAGCTAGAAGGACACATCCCTTAGTTTTCTCCCATTCCAGAAGACATCTATGGAATTCACATAAAGTTTCAAGGTCTGACTAGTTTTACTAGGGGATGACGAAAGATGACGGTTTTTGTGTAACAATCTAACAACACATGGTTAGCGTAGAGCCAATCAAGCCAATAATTACTCCTATGTCTTTCAAAGTTAAACAAATCAAATCTATGATAAAAGACCTATTTTCAACGGTGATGACAATTAAACAAGGATTACAGGTATGTAGGATGATTGTAGGGGTAGAAACAATAAGATCAAAAGGAAGCTTAGAAACTTTGATATTCAAAGACTTGACACTAGCACGTGAGATGAAAGAATGAGTTGCACTAGAGTTATATAGCAGTAAGGTTCTACCATTTAATGCACACTTACCTTCGATGAGGTCGTTGGATCTGAGACGCCTTCTGCATTGAGGGTAAAGACCCTTCCTTGGTGATGCGGCCTGGGTTCTGACTTGATGACCCTCACTTCTCCAAGTCCTTGGCGTAGTGGCCGGGCTTGCCACATGGAAGCAGACTCCTTGTCCCGCATGGCAAGGGAGGTTACCATGACTTTTCCCGCATTAGGGGCACACGGGGCCGTGCGGGTTCGGGGGAGGCGAGGGCTCCTGGGTGCCTTGTTCTTGTTTCCATTGGGCCCTCCTTGATTGTTGATGTGAGGACCGCCCGATCTTCCTTGTGGGTTGTTACGGTTCGGACGGCTTGTGGTTGAACGGCGGCCTTGGGTGTTACCGGAAGGGTTGGTTGTTGGGTCCTCTTTGTTGTTGTTGTTGGTGTTGTTGTTGCTGATGTTGTTGCTTGAACGTTGGTGTGGTGGGGTTGTAGTGGTTCCTTGGTTGATTTGATGTGACGGCTTGAACCTCGGGGCTTGAGGCCCAATCTACGGGACGATCCGGCCCTCGTGCTCAACTTCTTGTGTCCCTCTTCAATGATTCGGCACTTGTTGACTAGGGTGGAAGTCCCTAATCTCCATGTGCACCACGGCCACATTAAGTTCGGCCCTCAAACCGGCCTCAAACTTACGCACTTCCAAATTTCATTGGGATTCCCTTGGAAAACCGGAGAAACTTGATCAATTCTTCGAACTTCACCGGTATCCTGGCGCAGAGGATCCACCTTGGGTCAATTGCATAAACTCAATGTCCTTCGTGTTCCTTACGGACTTCGGAAAATACTTCTCATAGAAGTAAGTCTCAGCAGCTTTCCAATTGATAGCGTGCCCGTAGCTTCAAGCGCCTCTTGTGCCGGGCCACCAAAATTCTGTCAGACTCCATCATGTATGCGGCAAAGGTGACCTTCTGCTCCTCAGAAGGCGACTATCGAGTAGATCTTTTACATGTTCTTGATCCACTCATCCGCCTTATCAGGGTTCAAGGCTCCGCGGAAGGTTGGGGGATTGGCCTTGCGGAACTCCCAAAACGGGCTTGCTCCACGACCTCGCGAGGGGGACCTTGAGGCATCCTCCGTTGATCATGTGATCGAACATACGCTCCATCACCCTTGCCATCTCATGAACATCGCTGCGGTCTCATTCCCTTGTCACCCTCGTTTGCGTTCGTATTTTGTTTGCGAGGTGCCATTGGTCCCTAAACACACAAGTCAACAAACATTGAGGTGATCAGGCTCAATATTCCAAGCTGGATGAGCTAGTTACCATGGCACAGGCAGCAGAAGGTCATGTGTTTCTATCATATAGCTTATCTCTATTAGCTAAGCTCTATACATGAAATACTACCGTAACATGCCTATAAAGCATGGTTGCCAATCCTTAGGCTCCTGATAAAATTTGAACCTCTAATACCATAATGTAACACCCTAATATTTAACCCAAACATGCCTAGGATGTATTAAGATTAATTATTAGTTATTACTTCCTTTTAAAATTCATTTGCAAAACTACTTAGCGAAAATACGGGTAAATTTTTTTTTTGAAATAGATAAAACAAGATGCGAGCCATTGTGCAACATGAGCGAAACGTAAAGCAGAAGAGAAAGTAAATCATATAGTACAAAAGCAATAAAGAACACCTCAATCATAGGAATAATCATCATAATATTAGATGTCATAGTTTAGTACATATCTGGAGTATAAAAAGACATAAAGTCGTACCCATACAAGTGGGTAGAGCTGCAGGTACATGAAATATAATCAGGAAAACATAAACAGCTAATACATGGATAGCCCTAAAAAACAGGGAGAAACAGAACCTCCCTCTAAAACCTCCAGATGATGCTAATCCTTGGATGGGAGATGTATGCAACTCCGAAGCTCCTCAGATGTGGCCCAACGAAGGGGGCATGGACATACGGATCGACGGGGCGATGTGGCCTCCTCGGCGAGGGCGCCTGGGCTGACGTATGCGCCTCAGCAAACCTCGGTTGAGAGTGTTCCTAGCTACCCCTCCTCACGGCCAGGCAAAGAGCAGATCCTCCAAATAAGGGTCGGCCTAGAATCCTCAACAGGTCCCTCCAACAACGAGGTATGAGGGCACGTACTCCGATAGTCACGCACGCCAAAGACGAAGGTAAACACGGCGTTTCTCATCAAGGGCTTGCATCCTCTAAAGATGATTCCATAGGAGGGTTGAGTGAAACGAAATTGGAGATCGGAATACAATGGACGGCCCATGTATGCAAAAATACGCACGGCAGCGACCCTCAAAATGATAGGACTGATGGTCTGGATCATAGTGCACCTCCCACATAGGCGTATCAACAAAAATCATGAACGACGGCATCAAACTCAAAAGCGTAACGGAAAGAAAGAAGAGGGATGAGAATTGTAACACCTGAAAAATTATTTAAAAATTAATTTGAGTTTTGTTAGTCGTAGTTTTAAAAATATAACAGTTTAACAACGATGAGGGTGGCCCACGAACGTTTAAAAAAAAAATTTCGAGCCGTGAATAGTAACCTTAGTATATGTCATGCATTATAATGTTATATATGTGTATGACTCATTGGAATATTGTTATGGATCTGCCACGCTTAGCTTGGTATTGAGCTATCAACTCGATAATTCTTGTTTGGTGTGACAGGGATCGATGACTTCAAATTGGCAAACTAGGAGGAGAGCAGGAAATAACGCGAAATGATGGACACCTTTCGTGAAATGGAGGGGCTGAGAGACACAGTCGCCGCAGAATGATGGAAAGGTGATTGACATGCTGAAGGAAATCCAGATTGGAATCCTGGAGAAGTAGAGAGGACGTGGAATACTAGAAGTTTGCAGAGTTAAGGAAAGCAAACCCCCCACCTTTTCGAGGAGCCTTCAACCCAAGTAAAGCGGAAGAATGGATTAAGGCCATGTAGAAAATTTTCTCTGTTCTTCCTTGCAGAGATCAGAAAGTGGCTTTTGCTACTTACATGAAGGCAGATCAGGAGTTTTGGTGGGTTGGCACTAAGGGGTTGTTCGAAGCTTCTCAGACTGAAGTCACCTGGGATATCTTTAAGGAAGCTTTCTACCACAAGTACTTCCTGCTTCGTGCGAAATGCAAAGGAGTTGGAGTTCATGGCACTTAAGCAAGGGTCCATGAGTATAGAGTACACGGCAAAGTTCGAGGACTCTGCAAGTTTTCCATTATCTACCGCAATCCTGATGAAGCTTGGAAATGCATGAAGTATGAAGGAGGGTTACGGGAAGATATTGAAGTTGCAGTGGGTCTCTTAGAAATTCGGGATTATGCAACCCTAGTGAATAAGTGCCGACGTGCAGAGGACTTCAACAAGAAGCTAGCAATGGCCAGTCTTAAGGACACTTCCAACAAAAGGTTGGCACTTGAGGACCAAAGCTTTGAGGAGGCTTCGCCCAAAAGAAGCAATAAGGCCATCCCATATGAAGACAAACAGCTACCAAAGTCAACTATATGGCAAGATTGCCCAAAATGTGGAAAGAATCATGGGAGCGACCTTCTTGGACAATACGTATGCTACCGTTGGGAAAGCTGCATAAGATATGGGAGTGTCCCGAAAGATATCCAAAGCCCTGAGAAGCCAACTACAAAGCCACAATGACAGAGTAGGATCTTTACCATAAGCTGAAGGGACGTCACCACCCAAGAATTCGACTAAGGTAGGAACGTTTAGGATTTGATTGAATTGTTTGAACTGGATGTGTGAATTCCTTATTTGATTTGTGAATCTTGTCTTTTGAAATTGTTTTCAAAGGAATTTTGAGGGCAAAATTCTTTTTAAGGTGGGTGGTAATGTAACACCCAGAAAATTATTTAAAAATTAATTTGAGTTTTGTTAGTCGTAATTTAAAAATATGAGGTTAACAACGATGAGGGTGGCCTAATGCCCACGGCCCCACTCCAGGACGGCTGAAACCCTAGATTCATTCAGGTGCCCGAAATTAGGAAAACATGGGAATAATGTTAGAAATAGGTGGAAATGATAATTTTATATTTAGAATTAATTTACGGGTAATATGGGTAAATTGGGTACGGTGTTTACCCGTTCGGGAGATTTCAGTGTGCGATTTTAACACAAAGACACTTCCATCACTACAACTAAATAATATCTACCTAATCAAGACAAGTGGAAGGCCAAGATCTAATCTTGGAATCCAAGATCAAATCCTAGCCATCCATCATAGCCTAGTCATCAAAACTCATCATGATCTTGGATAAATATCTTGGCTTGTATTTATTACAAGCCTAGTCACCAATCTTCCTCCCAAAGCAAGCATCATTCTCGGCCATTCTAGGAGAAATCAGAAGTTGGAAGTCCTCCATAGCCAAGAGCTTCACCTTGTGTTCATCTCACAAAAACCCTAGCTTAGAATCATCAAAACCCAAATCTTCCTTCACAAAAATTGATCTACACTTCCACCTCTACAATTATAACCGATTGAAATTTCAGAAACCTCATCCTTCTTGCACATCCATCATTGATCAGAGGAGGGTTTGAAGTTGTGTGGGGAGTTTTGGTTGTGAAGAAATCCCACCTTGAAGCAAGCTAGAGATAGAAACTTGCTGAACCTTCAAGAGTAGGTTTTCTGCGCCTTTCTTGTGAAATTTTTCAATTCTGTTTTAGCTTGCCCTAATTTTGAAAATTTTGATGATATTGATGATTAACATATTGATATTGATTTATGAATTTTTTTTGTTGTGTTTGGATGGTTTTAAAATGGGTTTTCTCTCAAGTGAAATTGGAACTAGGTTGCTGACTGATTTCTGTTCTATAATCAGAACTTTTCATGAATTTTCTGGAAATTTTTTGGGTGGTTTCATGAGCCATGAAAATTATATGTTGTAGTTAACCTCTTAGACTAAACATACGAATTTTCTTAGGCGTTAATTCTAAGGTTTGATGCCTCAAAAAAATTAGGAACCGAATTGTAACTGCTGTTTGAATTGTTAAGACTGAAGTAACAAACTTGCCCGAATTTTTCATCATAGCAATTGATTGAGATGGCTCCTGAAATTTTTACACAAGACTAATAACATGTTGAAATATCTCTGTCAATTTTCTTGTACCATGATTTCATCGAATTCTAGGGCTAAATATTTTGAGAACACAAGTCTGGACTATGAATTTGTGGCTTTGACCACCAGATTTGCCTATTTTATTGAAGTGGTTATACAACTCTGATTGCCCTGAAATTTTTACAGGTTGTTTTAGACACATTGAAGTGTCATGTGAAATTTTCCTTAAGGTTGGAATGGTTGTTTGGTATGGTAACAAATTGTTGTACCTGGAATATCAATTCTGCCAGGATAATGAGATGTGGAAATGGCTGAAATTCTATGATAGTATGTACATATCTTCCTTGTATGTTTGAAACATATGGGAAAAAGAAACAAGGCTTAGAAAGAATTGAGAGGGAAGGCAAAAGAAGGACTTCCCTAGAAAAGTTATGAGTCAATAGACGTATCGGCTAGGCATAGACCTGAGTGATCCGAAATGAAAAAAATGAAGTTCAATGATCTCGAATAGGAATGAGCTCATGTCCTAGAGTCTATGGTCCTTGTGAAATTGTGAAGTGTGAATGTATCTCTATAAGAATAAGCCTTCCCTATGTTGAGAAAATTGAGAAAGATATGAGAAATAGAGTTTCTGATTGTACATATTATTACTCGATCGATTATTGTGATATTATCCTTAGTTCCCAGCTTACGGGTTTTCAAGATTTCTGTGTATGATTTTGTATGAATATTGTATATGCATGAATTGCTTATGCCTGTGTGTGTATATATGGGAAACTACCCTCCTGAGAATTTTATAATATTCTCACCCTATGTGTTTCTTTAGATGCCTCAGGTTAAGCTGGGGATGAGGATTGCTATAGCATAGCAGTTCCTTTTATTCTCGGACTTAGTGAAATGAGTATGTATGTAAATGTATTAGAAGACAATATGTACTAAAGCTCATAGAGGAGCTTCCTTATGTATTTTAGCTGTATGTTTAATAAACTTGATGTTTACTTGTAATATGTTTTAATAGAATTACGCTTAGTTATCTTGTACGTAAATCGAGCTTGCTATAGATAATTAGAAGTAAGCTAATTAACAAGTAACAACTCTCGAGTATGATATCATAGCTTAAGAATGGGGTTGTACTTGGGAATGTTACAAGAATCTTGCTAAAGAATCTCAGTAGGGAAATCCTTTACCCTAGTGTCATCGTTAAGTCCCAGGAACCTTGGGTTTATTATAAAAAGGTTAATCATGCAAAGGTTCATTATTATCCAAGGTCTATGTCTTTTATGATGGATCTTAATGCATGTATGCAGCATAGCAGAACATGAATGCATGACAATACTTTATGCAGCAAACTAATAAAACATATCATCATCAACTAGTACTCATATAAGTGGCATGCATCTTCTCGTAACCAACTTTTCACTTTCATAAGCATAATGCTTCACATCTTCTCATTCTCAAACTTGTGACATCATGGTATGTAAAAAAGTAACAGACCCTGATACTAGGCTATGAGCTCATATCTTAACTAGTCGTCACTAGTTCTTGCTTATCCTCTTGATAAGCGTATCATAATCATAAAAATAATAATCCAACTCCCAGAGTACGGGGGACCTAAGGAATCACCCATCATGGGACTTTCTTCCTTCTCCAAACGTCAAACTGGTTAAGACTAGTGACTTTGTCCGCTTTGGAGGGCTAATGTCGATGCCCTCATGGTTTTACCTTCTCTTACCGTAGCAAGAGAAGTACGTCTTGGTCTGCGAAACGCATCATCTGGTTAAGCCAATGACATTGTCCGCTTGGTATGGCTCCACGACCATCCCCACGGGTTTTCTTTCTCCTAACCCTAGTAGGAGAAATGCGTTTGGCATGTCATATATGAATCATTCTTTTCAAAACTTTTCTCAAGTCCCTCAAATTTGATGAAAATTCGGCAACATAACATCATCACTCCGAATTTCCTTAAATTTGAGTCATGCCACATAACTCAAATCACACATGTTTTTCTCATGACATTTCTCAATCAAATTGATCTTTTAAACACAGGAGCATACCCTCCTAACTCATTCATATTTCGCATTCTCATGCATCTCAAGCATAGCATGCCACATCACCACAACAACATGTCACATTTACACATATAGTCTCATGTTCATGGCATTAACATATTCACATTATCACGGTATACCCACTCGGTTCATACTCACATCACACCTTCTATCTCATGATGTCTTATGCTTTGGCCCTTACGGGTCTTAACTTACGTTCTAATGATTCTAACATTCATTATGGATCTTTCTTTCACCTAAGGGATCATTACCTATAATTTCTTCTAGTGTTTATGCTTACTAACATAGGCACAGCACCTCATCATTTTGGGCAGAATTTTATCATGTGGTTACGGGGTCCTAGAATCTCTCTTGACCCTTTCTAAGTTCCGTCTTTGCCTAAGGCTCTATAATCAACTCCTAAACCAATTATGAGGGATTCCTACATATATCCACTAATTATAAACCATTTTTCTTAAGTCCAATTATGCTGGAACAGAATTTACAATTTGTGCATCTAAGTGTTCTAGAATTTACATCTTAAGCCCTTTTTGTTACTTGTTCTTTCGTAACTTCCCTAAATCATTCCTTGCCTCACTCAAACATAATTTTACACATTTTAACACCATAAAACAGAATTTATGCAGTGGCCAAGTGCACAAGGCAGAACCGAAAACATAAGCATCAAATAATCACATAATCTCATGATCTAAATGCATATAAGTTGCTAGTTTCTCTTGGAATTATTTTAGTAACTCAAAACTCTTTTACAAACTAATTTATCTCATTGAAATCACATAAATGTGTGCTAGGTCAGTAGCTAAATTATTTAGCTCAAGAAATAGATTTAAAACATAAAGCTTTGTTCATAATGTTCTTAAATGCACCTAAGCTTAGAAAAATTTCAAGATTTAGACTATGGGCACTTATGATTAGATGAACTCATCTCAAGTCCATCATCATCATCACAAGGCCGAAATGGCTTTCTTGAAATGCCTCCTTTCTAAAACTTTATGTAAGATACTTGGGCAAGTCTTTGAGCTCTAGGAGGTTTAAGTGATGGCATAAACTTAAACATGATATGCACTTATTTTATTCTTCATTAGAAAATAAAGTGAGAGCATAAAATAAATATGAGATTCAATCTCATTATTATCTTTAAAGATTAAGTGATGACTTGAAATATAAACATGATAATGCAAGTCCATTTATTTATTCTTGAGAGTTTAGTGATGGCATCAAAATAAACATGCTATGCAAGGCATAAACATAAACATGTATGCAACTCATTTTATCTTAGCTAGAGCTCTTACAAGACTTTGGAGGAACATTATAACCTTAACCCAATATGTATCTTAACAACATAAAGTGAGCTTTAGAGTTCTTGGCAGCAAGTCTTCAAAGAAGTCTTTGGTTTTGAACTTCATCATCAAGCTCAAGAAAATGGACACAAAGCTCAACACTTTGTCTAAACAAACATACAGAGAACTAAGTCATATTCTTTTTTATTGCTCATGGGCTTCAATCTAGAGTAAAACTCTTAGAACGGACAAACTTTAAGGTTGGCAAGGGTAAGCTTAAGCTCTTTGAAAACATAGGATTAATTTTCTTAACAAAACTTTTGTGATCTACTTAACATTTTTAACAAACTTTGTTCAAAGAAAAGAAGAAAATTGAAACCTTGAAGAGAATAAGGAAAAGAAAAAGAAACCTTTGAAAGGAAAAGGAAAAGAAACCAAAAACTTAAGCAAAGAGAAAGGAAAAAAACCAAGAGCATGTATGGTCCAAGACCAAGTTTTTCAAGCTTTAGAGTTTCTCACATGACAACAACAAGCCATTATCTTGAAACCTCATCATCAAGCCAAAGTTTTTCTTGGAAAGGCTCCAAGGCCGAAAAGGAAAGGAATAAGAAAAAGAGCTTTGAACCAAGAGAAAACTAGAACTTTCTTGAAGAAAACAAGTAAAAACTTTGAAACAAAACCCCTACCTAAGGAAGTCTTTGAAAAGGATGAAAGAAAGCTTGATCCTTGAAGAAATGAGAAGACAAAATCTTCTCTTGAAGGTGGGTATGGATTCGGCCAAGGGGAGAAGTCAAGGAAAATGAATTTTCCTTTAGTTTATAAGCTTGGAAATGGAAAGTTTGAATGTTTAAGAGATGGTTTGAGGTAAGGGAGTGATGGTTTAAGGTTGTTTGTGGTGGTGGAAGGATTCTTTAGGGAGGAAGAAGATGAGCAAGATGAAGAGAAATTGAGAGAAAATGAGAAAAAGAGCAAGAAAGCTAAACTTAGCAAATGATCTAAAGTGTAACAAGGTTCTTCAAGGCTTGGTATTTATAGAAATTTTGCAACATGGAGGCTGCACAAGGGAAGGAGGTTGACGGCCTTGAGGGCAAGGGAGAAGAAATATCTCTTGATTGGCATGGGCTTAGGCATGGGCAAAGTATGGTTGAAAGTATGGCTAGGTATGGCTCAAAGTATGACTTGAGGTATGGTCTTTGAGTGAAGCAAAAATCAACATGTGACACTTTTCTTGGGGTGAGAATTGGCAGATTTAGCCAAGGGAGAAGAGAAATTGTTCGTGTAATTGTGGTTTAATGATATGTTTATGTGTTTCTTTGATTAAGGTTTTGGTTAGGAGTTTGTAAGAAAGTGTTTAGGTGAGGTGATGGCTAATTAAGGTTGTCAAGACTTGATTAGGAGAGTGATCTTGCTAGATTAACAATTTAAAATCATTCTTTTAGTCAAATGAGGTATGGGCACAATTCCTTAATTTAAGGAATTGGAGAGAAATACTATTTAAGATTCCATGATTAGGAATCTTGAATAAAGAATGTAATTAGAGTTTAACCAAACAATCTTAGTTTCTAATTAACCTTAATAAATTATTTGACTCTAGATTAATTATCGAAATAAATTAATCTTCGATAGAGCTTAATATTGCTTAGGTTTGCTTAATTACGTCAATAGGCTCACTGTACACTGTTTTAAGGGCAAAATGACAATTTTGCACTAAAACTCTGAAACCTTGGGCCCAACTAATCATCAAAACCACTCATAAACATCATTCTAATCTTCTTGGAAAAGTTTCGGCTCAAATGGCACCTTTACTCGCGTAAAACATGGGTATTTTGGTTATTTTGAACCAAAGTTCGAAACGAGATTTTCACCTTGGATATCAAACATAACAGTTACAATCCCCTTCAAACATTGAGTTGACCCATTTGAGGTGCTGCTTCCTCTTTCAATTAAAATGGCCTAGGGATTTTGGTCATTTGTACTCAAACAAAAATTTGGCGTTACAGTTCTTCATGGAGCCTAAGGATTAGACGACTATGCTTCTTAAGCATGATGCAATAGTTATGTCATGTGTAGTGCTTTGTCGATGGGACAAGCTATAGGATAGAGATACATGACCCCTGTATGTGTGGTGCGCGGTAACTAACTCACTTTGCCTGAAGTATTGAGCTTGATCACCTCGTGTTTGTTAATGTGTGCTTAGGAACCGATGGTACAACCATGATAGGATAGGGCTTCGAAGCTCAAGCGATTAAGAGTAGATGGCAAAGCCTTCAGACATGCCAAGGGCCATGCAAATGATGTTTAGGCGGATGACTGAGGGCGATGCTAGTCGTATACTGGAGAAGGACTCAACATGTCCAGTTTGGAGAATTTCATAAGGTGAACCCTCCATCGTTTAGAGGAGCCTTGAAATTGAACCAAGCCGATTAGTGGATTAAAAGCATGGAGAAGATTTTAAATGATCTCTCCTGGAGGAAAAAGGTGACTTTTGCCGCTTTTATGCTAAAGGCGGACGCGTTCTAGTAGGTTGGCACCCAAGGCTGTTGGCAGCTAGCACTATGATAAATTGGGAGATATTCAAGATTGGCTTCTATGATAAATACTTTTCAGCATCGGTGAGGAATGCCAAGGATGTGGAGTTCATGCAGCTAAGGAAGGAAGGATGAGCATCAACAGGACACTGCAAAGTTTGAGGAGCTGATTAAGTTTTCAAGAATCTTTAAGGTAACCCTTACGAGTTATGGAAATGTGTCAAGTATTAGGTGGGGCTAGAGGGAGATTAACGTCGTCGTTGCACACTTGGAGATTAGAGTTCCTACCCTAGTCAACAAGTGCCGCATCATCAAGGACGGGCGGAAGAAGTCAGCACACCAAGGCTTAGAATTTCACCAAGAAGTTGGCACTGCAGCTTCGAGCTTCAAGCCGGTGCAAGTCACAAGTTCAACTATAGTTCAGGCAAGTCCCTAGGAGGAATTTTCATTATAAGGGATCGAATGGTTCAAAGAAGGAGGCACCTCAGAGGGACCCGCTCTGTTGTCCAAAGTGCCCAAGAACCATGGTAAGGTAATCAGTTGGCCAAGGATTGTGCTTTAGGTGTGGTGTAATCCCATAATTAACCCAATACATTATGAGCCATTTTTTTAAACATAATTGAAAACGTGAGCCGCGCTTAACGTGAATGATTTAGCAAAATTTAAAAGACACATAGGAATTTACAAACATCACATCATAATATATTGGCTCCATCATACAGCATCCATAATTACATATCATATAGATATTTTGCCTACCAAGAGAATAAGACTAAGTGTAGGCAATCTAACAAAACATAAATAATATATGGATGGAAGGACATCCATTAATGGCACCTAGTAATAACACTCAGGGATAGGAATAGATATGAAATATACGAGTGAAACTAGAGGATCAAGTTCAGTGACCGTAAAGCCTCAATGTGATTCACGAACGCTTCCTTGTTTTTGAAGACGAGATGGAAAGAAAAATAGAGGAGTGAGAAACTTATAAAGAATCTCAGTAGGGTACTCACCTCATGATGCATTGTGTCATCATCATCGTCCCCAGGAACCTCGGGTTATTATGAAATAGTGAGCATGCTAAGATTGATTTATTAAGTTCGAAAATATACTTTACGAGGTTCATCGGTTTTAATCATGCGTCTTATAATGCATCATAAACTTAGCATGTCATGTTTATAATGAACTTTTCCTTTTATCAACACATCGTATTCTTCATCATCATATCATAAATACTATGCATAAAAGAACATCATATTTCTCATCATCAAATCATAAATACTATGCATAGAAGAACATCATATTTCTCATCATCAAATCATAAATACTATGCATAAAAGAACATCATATTTCTCATCATCATATCATAAATAATATGCATAGAAGAACATCATATTTCCCATCATCATCTCATAAAATGCTATGCACAGAAGAACATCATATCATAATAGCTATGCACAAGACATGGTGCACATATTTCATTCCTTTAGTGTCCTAGGTGACTTAAAATCTTGTCATCATCATCATTATTTTCCTTAGGGCCACCCTATACTCCACCCTTTTGGAGTAATCTAGGTTATGAGCTCATACCTTACTAGTTGTCACTAGCATATACTTATCCCTTTTGATAAGTTAAAATCCGAATTCTACCATTTGAGAGAACGGTTTAGGGCAAGAATCACCTTTTGACCACCTATAGTCTGATGGGTCCAAAGGATCATTTCCTCATGAGTTTAAGTCACCATTAAGTCTTAGCATGTTATATCATAATCATCAAGATGCATGAACATTCTCATTGTTTGCAATAGCAATTATAACATGCAAGCCATGAAATCATTCAATAATATCAAATTCTCATAGGCATTACATCATCATATAAAATGACATTCAAAGCATCAAAAGATGTCATCTAAAATTTTCACAGGTAAAGCTCCCTTAAATAACCGAACTCTAAAATTGGGTAACCTTAATTATCAAACTAATTACTTATGCATCTAAGGGATTTATTACCATCAATTATAAGCCTTAAGAACATTATTAGACTATATGGGGTAGCATAGTAAGTTGTTCTTAAGGTTTTACCTGTGTAGAAGTTACGTTTTTAACCCTTTCTTGTTACCGGCTTTCCCTATGATGCTAAAATTAATTATTAAACCAATTATGAATCATTGTCCCTTATCTAAACATAATAATATCTGGTTCTTAAGGTCACTAAAGGCTCTGGACAGAATGCATAAATTTCATTCTCTAAAGTTCTAGAAATCTTGCTTTTACGGTTTTCTAGGAAGCTAGTTTTATCTCTAACATGCATAGAATAAACCATAATTATCACAACTTCAAACATATTAAATCATCATCATTTATTGGTACTAATCTCATATCAGAAGCCGAATCATGAACCTCATATAATTGTATAAAATCACATTTTAAGTGAACATAAAATATTAGTTTCCGTAGAATCCTTGCAAAGCTTTAAAACTCTTTTAGAAACTAATTCTTTTTGAAAGAATCTTCATAATTAAAATTCTCACTTAAGATAAAAGGAGCAAGTCTTGAGCTTAAGAGATTTATGTGATATCTTAGAATCATAAACATGCTATGCAACCTCATTTTAATCTTGTCATTATAAGGTGATAACTTGGAATTATAAACATGATATGCAAATCCATTTCTTTATCTTTAAGATTTAAGGTGATGACTTGAAAATTAAACATGATGCAAGAACTTGAAGGCGGTAGTCCGCATAGGACAAGTGGAGGGAGAAGAGAATCTTAAGAATCGGAGCCGGTGGTCGCATGGACCTGAAGGGAGAAGAGAATTATTATTACATCTTTTTAAGCTCCAATCTCAAGACTTCTTAAAGAATCAATTCTTTAACTCCAATAATCTTATTTCTTTGCTTGTGATACTTGGGTAAGTCTTTGAGCTCTAGGATCTTTAGGTGATGACATAAAAATAAACATGTCATGCGTTGATTCTTTTAGCCATTATAAAATAAAGTGAGAACATAAAATAAATATGAGATGCAACTTCTTTATTATCTTTAGAGATTAAGTGACAACATGAAATATAAACATGAAATGCAAACTTGGAAATTTAAACATGAGTATGCAAGTCCATTTATTCATTCTTGAAATTTTAGTGATGACATAGAAAGTAAACATGATTATGCAAGGCATAAACTTAAACATGGATGCAAGTTCATTTGATTTCTTTACTAGAGCTCCTTCAAGACTTTATAGAAATACAAATTCAATATATATATCTTAACAAGACAAAGTGAGAAATACATCTTTCAAATTCTAAACTCAAGATCATAAAATCATCATAAAAACATCATTCTTTAAAGTTTTGCATCAAGTGGAACTTTCAAGCTTTAGAGGCCTAACTTGTGATGGATTCACAACCCACCTTCAAGGTCCTCATCATCAAGCCATCATCTTAGTCCCACCTAGGCCATATGGCTGAATTGGTTAAAGAAAAGGAAGAAGAAAACCAAATGGAAAAACTAGAGAAAATCCATGAAATCATCATTTTGAACCAAGAACAACACTTAGCAAAACATAGAAATAAACTTAAAAACAACTCCCTACCTAATCTGATTTGAAGGAAAGGAAGAGAACTTGGTTTCTTGGAGTGAAATGAAAGAAAATATTCTTGAAAGGTTGAAGAAAGAATTTCAGCCAAGGGAAGAAAGAAAGAAAGTTTTTGAGCTTAGGAAAAACTTGAAGTTGTGAAATTTTTGAGCAAGTCTCTAATGACTTCTAAGCATGCCTATTTATAGAAGAATTAAAGCTCATAAATGGACAAGAGGAGAAGGAAAATCTAATTCAATTTGAGGAGGAGACAAGGAAGGAAAAATCATCTTGTTTGGTGGCTTAAAACATGGAATCATGTTTCAAAGTTCCTTATTTTATGGTGATATTTGGCATTATGTTTTAGTGCAATTTTTTGGTGTATTATGACTGAATTATTTCATGCATTACAGCCTCATGGAAGAGGGTTTTGTGTGTTCCATGTATTATTTAGGTGTAGGCAAGGTATTCATGCAATTTAGAGAATTTACGGTTAAGGGCTTAGGTGAATTAGTAAGCAATTTGAGTGTTTTAAAGCAATTTTAGGTTCTAATCAATTTAAATAAATAATTTTGACTCTAGATTAATAATTAGAATTTAATAAGCTTTAATTTGAGCCTAATATTGCTTAGGTTTCGTTAGACGAATCAAAAATCTCAAAATTTGTAAAACTGACAAAGGGGCAAAATAGTCATTTTACTTAAAAATTGCCGAGACCACTCGAGCTTAACCAATGGTTAATCATGGCTTAAAAACACCTTTTAACACATTTTAGTGAGGTTCTGGTTCAGTCACGCAAATAGGAGTTAAAACAACCAAGGGCGTTTTGGTCATTTCGCGCTGAAGCTCAAAATTAGGATTCTTCTCCTCTATTAACACACATAACACAAACAATCCCTTATTAACATCAAAACATCCCCTTGAGGATGGGTGGGGCCCACGATCCTCATTTTCTGAGTAAAATAACCTCAGGGCATTTTGGTCATTTTACACGTACAAAAAATTGGGGTTTGCAATACTTGCACGAATTGCTCCTAACTTCTCTTCTAACGTTATATTCCTTTATTAAGGATTGTTTGGTCTCAAATTTTATATAATATTTACCTACGTAATTCGGTAATTCTTAATGATAAAAATTACAGTCAAAATTAGGGCGTTACATGTGGCAAGCCTGGCCATATGATTCAAGATTGCAATGTGAAGTCCCCATAGTTGAACACCATTTTTAGACCCCAATGCCAAGGATGAGTGTTCACGTCAATATCGAAGATACCCCCCGCTCTAAAATTCGAGGTAAGTATGCGATAAGTGGTAAGGATTTTGGATGTGCTTCTTGATTTTGGTTCCATGCATTGGTTTGTTGCTAATGGAAGCCCCGTGACACCTTCAAGCATGTCCCCTTAGCTTTTGGTAGCCTTCTGGAATTGTTTGTATTTGTTTCCTTATGATTACTCAGTTACGATTTCTGAGCTTCCATCCTAGCAAGTGATTGAGTGTTCCTTCCTCCCTATTTTTGATTGTCTACTTGTGGATAGTTTTAGTAAGAACTCTGTAAATGTTTGGTTTTGACCTCCCCATAAGAGCTAACATACCTCTCTAACCCTTAAAACCAATTGCACTTGTCACCCCTTTTCAACAAATTCACATATGGTTATAGAAATTCTCCTACCACATTTGAGTTCCAACCATGTGTAAGTCATGAGTATCGATTTATACCTCGCCTAGTCACCTATATCTAACTATATGCATGTTAAGGAGTGCTCCAATTGTTAGCAAACCGTTATATTACCTGAGTTTCCTCAAGCTTGTTTTCATTTCCTTTATTTCTACCGTCATGCCTATCCAACTGATATAACCGTGTGCTTATAACAAATTTTGAGGGCGAGATTCTTTTTAAGGAGGGGAGTAATGTACGCCCGATTTTCCCGTGTGCAAAAACCAAAATGCCCTTGAGGTCATTCCCGAAAAAGGAAGGTCGGTCCAGGCTATATCCTTAGGGTTAGTTTGATGTTTGAAAGGGATTAAATGTGTAATGGATGTGCTAACAAAACTCAAATTAATTTTTAAATAATTTTTGGGGTGTTACACAGTGCATCAGTCTTTATTGCTAAGTTGACCTCGCTTTTCCTTACGACGATGTGCCCTTTCATATGGTACACCCAGGCATTTGATATCCCGATCGCTTACCAGCACCCTCCAGAGATGCACCATCCTCTTCATCATCATCCTCTAAACCACTCGAGGGTCCTGACTCCTGGCGGAGGCGAGGCTATCCTGATGGCCAATGGCTTCCTGAGAAGGATACAAGGTCTTTAGGGACTCTTGGCTTATACATAGTAGTAGTGTAGTATTAGGACTTTACCAGCTTCCTAACCGCTATTAGATGTTTTCCAGGTCCGTTGTATCTATATGTGATTTTGTTGGATCGAATACTAGCAGGCTAGGTTGTAGGCGAGGGCTAGTCCTTTTAATATTGGGTCCCTGGCTAACTTAGGAGTTAACTAGTTTGTTTGCTAGTATGATGTACATATTGTAGACTTAGAAATTATGTTCATATATGGAGCGATAAGCTTTGAAACATATATGTCTAAAGTACTTTATTGCCTTGTATTTCGACTAGTATAGTCCATGAATATCAATAATACTCGATAATTACTGTTAATACGCAAGTAAAATATGGTAATTAGGAGGGTTTTACAATTACTAGCCTATGCAATCGATTACCAAGGATGTTCTTCATACTCTGAATAAGTTTTTGGTCTTGGTACGATTACCAGTCATTTAATTGATTACCATGATGTTCTTCATGCCCAAAACAAGTTTTGGTTTGGGTAAGATTACCATGCCCATGTAATCGATTACCAGGATGCCTTTTAAGCCTAGAACAAGTTTTTAATTCTGGTAATCGATTACTAGCACCTGGAATCGATTACCAAAACCCTAAATGTGCAAATAAGTGTGTTCTAAGCAAGATGAAATAGATTGGTGACCTTATATGCTTATGTGTTGAATTGTGTGGTTGGTGATTCCTAGTACACTGATTACATGTATATCCCTGTTGAACTTTGCATATGCATTAGCTTGTCTGTCCTTGACTTCCAGGATACTAGGTAGGAGTATGTTTACCGCTTTAAAATAATGATTGATAATATGCTTATGCAAATTAATGATATGATGAGATTATGGTTCACTAATTAAGAGGCATGATTAATGAGAATTACAAACATGATATCTTTTATGATGAACTATGATTACATGCTCACATTGCACCTCTAATTAACATGCAAATAAGATTAAGGTGACATAAAACATATGAAAGTGATCCTCTACTTCCAAATTAAAGGTTATGAGAGGTGATCCAAAAAGGACCCTTTAGACTCCAAGAATTAATGGTTATAAAAGGTGATCCTATGCCCTCTAACCTGCTTGGGAGTCGAGAATTTAGCTTATCAAGAGGATAAGTGTAGACTAGTGACGACTAGTTAGGTATGAGCTCATAACCTATAATTCTTAAAAGGAAGAGTATTAGGGTGGGCAAGGAAAAGAGGATAAGAAAGTCTAAGTCACCTAAAGAATGATTAGGTCGGAATAAATTGCATTTGTTATGCTATGTTCATTTAATGTGATCCTATGATATCTTGCTTATGGCATTAACATGCATTCATGATCTAATATGCTGCACTCATGCATTAAGATTCATGCTAAAATGTACGAGCCTCGGAAAAATGTTTAGAACTTAATAAATGAACCCTAAGTAAATGCCCACTAATTTTATGATGAAACCGAGGTTCTGAGGACATAGATGATGACATACACATTAGGAGGCGAAAACCTTACGAGATTCGTATATAAGTTTCTCATCCCTTCTTCTTTCTTTCCATCTTGTTTTCAAAGGCCGATAGCAACCTTCGTGATCTTCATTGATGCTCCCACCTGGAGATGCCCTTCGACGTGCTCACTACGTATCACTTCATTGGTCGATGTGTTATCTGTCTTCTCTTTATAGAGTGTCCATTTGCACATCCAATCACCAGCTTCAGATTCTCCATCGCTGACTCGTCTCTAATGACCTCATCTTCAGCGCGCTGCCCGCGGAGAGGATCCGTCGTACCGCTTGCTGCTTTGGCTATCCAGGATATCCCAGTCACATGCCGTTATCACCTTCTTGCCACCCCGAGGCATGGTCGAACCCATCCGAGGATTCACCCACCCAGACAGACTCTGAAGGTTCTCCCCACCGTTCTAATGATGATGGAGGGTGGTAGCGATGGGGAGGCTGGTCACGCAGCCGATGAGAGGAGTTATACCTATTTGTGGAGGAGCCACCCGACCTCGAGGAGCCCACGCTCGCCTGCCCATCGTCTTGCCACACTCGACGAGCTGGCCCACCGGATTGGTTACCTTCCTCCCTCCCAGAGCGGGAGGAGGAGCCAGGATCAGACCTCTTAAAGTGCCTGTGCACATATAGTAGAGAGGATAGCCTTCTTTTGCTTTTTGTTTATTAGTGGTTATCTATCCTAGGCGCACCCTTAGTAGGAGTAGTGGGAAGAGAGTTCTTTTATTTAGCTTAGCTACTTTTCATTCATGAATATTATGGATTACTTATTTTGAGCCCAACCCTTATTCGTGGGCGTGATATAACTCTCTTTATGTATGTGATGGGTATGCAAAGTGGAACGATTATCTATTGATGATATCTATAAATATAATCTTGCATGTTCATGGTGTATGGTGATGTACTCTGTGATGCTTATGCTTTGTTGTGATCTTCTTCCTTGTTATGTAGATGGGATGTAATTCAGTATGCACGGCTCATGTTTTGCTTTAACGTTCAAAAAAAAAAAATTTACCCATATTTTCACTAAGGTATTTTCAAAAGCTTAAAATAAGAACTAAAACAAAAGAGTAATAACTAATAATTAATTGGAATGCGTCCTAGGCGTGTTGGATTAAATATTAGGGTGTTACATTTTGGTATCAAGAAGTTTAGTTCTCAGAAGCCTTAGGATTGGACTCACTATGCTTCTCAAGCATGATGCGATAGTTATTCATGTATAGTGCTTTATTGATAGAATAAGCTATAGGATAACAATGCATGACCCCTATATATGTGTGTGTGCCATGGTAACTAGCTCACTTTACATGAAGTGTTTAGCCTGATCACCTCAGGATTACTGTTTCATGTGCTTAGGAACCAATGGTGCGACCTCAGAGGAAGGACCCCGAGCTCAAGCAAGCAAAGTAGAGAGATGGCAGAAGGCCTCTGGACATGGCAAGGGCCATACAGATGATGTTCGAGCAGAATGGACTGCCAGGGCAACACTCAAAAGGACTCGAGCATGTCATGTTCGAGGAGTTCTGAAAGTGAACCCTCCACCATTTAGAGGGACCCTGAACCCGAACCAAGTTGATGAATGGATCAAGAGCATGGAGAAGATCTTTCTGGTCATCTCACGAGGAGAGAAGGTGACCTTTTGCCTACATGCTGGAAGCGGATATCGAGTTCTTAATATAAGCCCAATGGAGACCAACTTGGATCAAGAAGCCATTCAAGGTCTTGGTAGTCCAATGACAAGAGCAAGAGCTAAGAAAGCCCAAGAAGCTCTAACTCAATTAGCGGTTCTCTTAATGGACACAAGCCCAAATGCAAGACAAGGAGACAATCAGCCCAAGTTAATCACTTTGCTCATCCAATTTGAAGAAGCATGATTTGTGGGTGTACTCTTGAAGAAAAAGTCTAAGTCTTTTAATTTTTTTTTTCCTTTTAATTCAATAAAGTGTCAGAATTATGAAAGTAGGTCCATTTTGCAAATTGGTGCAGCTCACCTTCCTAATCTACACGTGACTTTAGTGATAGGTTGAGATTCCTTTAGATGTTAATTGTGGGGGTTACACCTGATTGGTGGCTGAGTTAAAATAGGTGTTAAAATGAGTCATTAATGTCATAATTAGGTCAATTCAAGTGGAGGTTATATTTTTGTCTTTGGATGCCAAAGGTTTGGCTGCCCTCACTATTTGTAAACGCGAATTACACTTTTGAAGGCACTTTTCAGATGTTATTTTTTGGATCAAAATCCATTCTGGTGAGAATATTGTTCTCCTAGGTTCTTGGTTGAACCAAGATAAGTTCTTATCAAGAATCCAAGATTCTTGTGGCGAACATCATTAGGCTTATCAAACACCCTTGTTTGTGGCGCCTACATCATTCCTTTCTCATCCATTTTCTTCTTTACCTCTTCACCTTTAACTATGTTACAATTCAGAAATCAAATTTTGTGTTGTTCTAAGGAGTGTTTTGCACAACTTATGTTCTAAATTCAACCAAAAAAGATCATTCCAAGGCAACCTACCATTTGGTTGTCATCAGTTCTGGTGGACTGGTACCTGGAGATTGTTGGAGGCATCCAGCACATTACCAACTAGGAGGTGTTCAAGACCTCTTTCTATGAAAAGTACTTCCAGCATCTGTGAGGAATGCTAAGGACATAGAGTTCATGCAGCTGGTTCAAAGAGGGATGAGCATTGCATAGCACACCACGAAGTTTGAAGAGCTGATCAAGTTCTCTCGGATTTTTCAAGGGAATCCGACGAATTCTGGAAATATGTCAAGTACGAGGCCGAGCTGAAGGCGGAGATAACGTCGCTGTTGCATACTTGGAGATTAGGGACTTCCCCCCTAATCAATAAGTGTCACATCATCGAGGATAGGAAGAAGAAGCTGAGCGCACCAAGGGAGAGAACTTCACCAAAAAGCTGGCGTCACAAGCTCCAAATTTCAAGCCAGTCCAAGCCCCAGTCTGACCACAATTCAGGTCGCAAGGTCCTAGGAGGAATTTCCACCATGGGGATCAAGTGGTCCCAAGGGTAAGGCACCCAAAAGGGCCCGCCCACTCCCATGACCTGCACCTACCCGCTTTATGCCCCAAATGTGGAAGTTACATGGGGATCGACCCTGCTTACAGGCCAGGGAGTTTGCTTCAAGTGCGGGAAGCCTGGTCACTATGCCAGAGAAGGGTTTTTGCCCTCAATATGGAAAACTGATGGAGTCCAAAAGCCTCATAGAAGGTAAATATGAAATGAATGGTAAAACCTTAATTGTAGTATATGATTCTGCGCTCACTCATTCATATCACATGCTAGTGTAGAGTCTTTGCAGTTGCATTTGTCGAAACTTCCTTTTGATCGACTTTTCTACTCCCATGGCAAACCTATTAGGACTTGCAGGTGTTGTTTAAATTGTCATTTCACTATTGAAAGTAGACCTTTATTTGGATTTAGTTTGTTTGCCTATGCATGGTCTAGATGTAATTCTTGGCATGGATTAGCTTTACACCAACCGTGTAATGTTAAACGTTACACAAAGTTGTTATCTTTCTCCTACCCCTGTTATGCCTAGGAAACCTTTAAGCCTTTACATAAACACTGTAGAAGTTCGAACTGTCTGGGAAGAGAATAAGGGATACGTTCTCCTAGCCAGCAAAGTAGACTTTGAGCAAAACATTGATGATGTGCCTAGAAGAGACTATCCTAGGTACTGGACGACATACCTGAGTTCCTCCAATGAGAGAGGTTGAGTTCTCTATAGAGTTGGTCCGAACGGGGCCTATCTTCTACGCCCAATTTTCTATTTGAGTGCAAATGACCAAAATGCCCTTGAGGTCATTTTTATTCAGGGTTTAGGAACGGAATCCTCGAATGGGTCAACTCAATGTTTGAAGGGGATTATAACTGCAATGTTTGATATCCGAGGTGAAAATCTCGTTTTCGAACTTTCGGCTCAAAATGACCGAAATACCCCTACGTTTTATGCGGGTAAAGGTGCCGTTGAGCCGAAACTTTTCCAGAAAGTTTGGAATGATGTTTTTGAGTGGTTTATGATGGTTAGTGGCCTGGAGGTCCAAGTTTTAGTGCAAAATTACTATTTTGCCCCTAGAACAGTGTACAGTAAGCCTAATGATGTAATTAACCAAGCCTAAGCAATATTAGGCTCTAATCGAAAATTAATTTATTTCGATAATTAATCTAGAGTCAAAATAATTTATTAAGGTTAATTAGAACCTAAGATTGCTTAGTTACAATCTAATTTCATTCTTTTATTCAAGATTCCTAGTCATAGAATCTTGAATAGTAATTTCTCTCTCAAATTCCTTAAATCAAGGAACTTTGTCTATGATTTAATTTTACTTGAAAAGAGTTTTAATTTGTTAATCTAGCAAGACCACTCCATAAATCAAGTCTTCACAACCATAATTAACCATTACCTCACCTAAACATTATCTTACAAACTCCTAATCAAAACCTTAATCAAAGAAACACCTAAACACATCATTAAACCACAAATTACATGAACAAATTCTTTCTCCCCTTGGCTGGAAAATCTGGCTCATACCCTTGGAAATGTGTCACATGTTGATTTTATTTCACTCCAAAGACCATGCCTTAAGCCATGCCTTGCCCATACCTAACCATGCTTCCAACCATGCCTTTGAATGACAAGTTTTTGAAGATATTTCTCCTCCCCATGGCCTTGAAACCGTCGGCCATCCTCCCCCTTGGCAGCCTCCATTGTTTCATTTTTCTATAAATACCAAGCCTTAGAAAACTTGGTTACACTTTAGATCATTTGCCAAGTTAAGCTTTCTTGGAACTCTCTTTTTCTCTCAAATTCTCTTTATCTTGTTCTTCTTCCTCCACCATCAAAGAAACCTTTCCACCACCACAAACAACCTTGAACCACTACTCCTCCACCGCAAACCACCTCTCAAACACCAAACCTTTCCATTTCTAAGCTTACTCTTTCAAGGAAAATCCATCTTCCTTATGTTTTTCCTTTGGCCGAATCATCCCTACCATCCAAGAGAAGATTTTGTCTTCTCATTTCATCAAGGACACAAGCTTTCTTTCATTTCTTTCAAGACTTCATTTGGTAGGGGTTTATTTTCAAAGTTTTACTTGCTTTCTTTAAGAAAAGTTCTAGTTTTCTCTTGGTTTTCAAAGCCTTTCCTTTTCCTTTCTTCATTTCGGCCTTAGGGCCCTTTGTTGAGAAAAACTTTGGCTTGATGATGAGGTTTCAAGATATGGTCTTGTGATGTCATGTGAGAAATCTCTAAAGCTTGAAAAACTTGGTCTTGGATCATATATGTTTTCAGTTTCCTTTCCTTTTCCTTCTCAAAGATTTCGGTTTTCCTTTCCTTTTTCCTTCTCAAGATTTCGATTTTTATTCCTTTCTTTGTACAAAGTTTGATAAAAATGTTAAGTAGTTCACTAAAAGTTTTGTTAAGAAAAAAAATCCTATTCTTTCAAAGAGCTCTAAGCTTACCCTTGCCAACCTTAAAGTTAGTTGGCCATTCTAAGAGTTTACTCTAGATTGAAGCCCATGAGAAATAAAATGAAGAATATGAGTAGTTCTTTTATGTTTTCTTTGATAAAGTGTTGATGTTGCTTTCTTAGTCCATTTTCTTGAGCTTGATGATGAAGTTCAAACCAAATACTTCTTTGAAGACTTGGTGCTAAGAACTCTAAAGCTCACTTTATGTTGTTAAGATACATATTGTGTTAAGGTTGTGATGTTCCTCTAAAGTCTTGTAAGAGCTCTAGTTAAAATAAAACAAACTTGCACTCATGTTTAAGTTTATGCCTTGCATATCATGTTTAGTTTTTGATGCCATCACTAAGCTCTCAAGAATAAATAAATGAACTTGCATTATCATGTTTAAATTTCCAAGCTTGCATTTAATGTTTATATTTCAAGTCATCACTTAATCTTTAAAGATAATAATGAGGTTGCATCTCATATTTATTTTATGCTCTCACTTTACCTTATAATGAAGAGTAAAATAAAGTGCATAGCATATTTATGTTTATGTCATCACCTAAATACTCTAGAGCTCAAAGACTTGCCCAAGTATCCTATATAAAGTTTTAGAAAATAGAGACATCTCAAGAATGCCATTTCGGCCTTGTGATGATGATGATGGACTTGATATGAGTTCATCTAATCATAAGTGCCCATAGCCTATGTCTTGGAATTTTTCTAAGCTTAAGTGAACTTAAAGAACATTGCGAACAAGATTTTTGTGTTTTAAATCTAATTCATGAACAAAATAATTTAGCTACTGACCTCACCTATATTTATATGATTTTGATGAGATTAATTGGTTTTTAAAAGATTTTTGAGTTCCTAAATTTGTTCCAAGAAAAAACTAGCAACTTATATGCATTTAAATCATGAATTTATGTGATTATGTGAGCTATATCTTTTCAGTTCTGCCTTGTCCTTTGGCCACTGTATTAATTCTGTTTTATGGTGTTAAAATGTGTAAAATTATGTTTGAGTGAAGCAAGGAACGATTTAAGGAAGTTAGGAAAGAACAAGTAGCTAGAAATGACTTAAAATGAGAATTCTAGAACACTTAGACACAAGAAATTGTAAATTCTATTCCAGCATAATTGAACTTAAGGAAAATGGTTTATAATTAGTGGATATGTGTAGGAATCCCTAATAATTGGTTTAGGAGTTGAATATAGAGCCTTAGGCGAAGGCAAAACTTAGAAAGGGTCAAAGGCGTAGATTCTAGAACCCTGTAATCGAATAATAATCATTGCAACTAATTTATGCAATGCTGTTTGGAGGTGTTAGTAAGCATAAAAATTAGAGAGAATTACAAGTAATGATCCCTTAGGTGTATAAAGGTTTATAATGAGCATTAGGATAATCGAAACACAAGATTAAGACCCGTAAGGGTCAAAGCATAAGACATAGCAAGAGAGGAGACATAATGTGAGTAAGTGACCGAGTGAACAAGTGTATTTATTATTATACTGAAAGTATTAATGTTATGTGCATAAGATTGTGTGAACTCATGATGTGACTGATGTGATAATACGGCATGCCATGATTGAGATGCATATGGATATAAGATGATGATGAGATGAATGAATATGCTATATGGCTTTTAAAGAATTGATTGATTGAGACATTGAATGAGATGGCATGAGTTGAATGAGTTATGTGGCATGACTCAAATTTGAGGAAATTCGTGTGTTATGCCTGTCAAATTTCCATCAAATTTGAGGGACTAAAGAAAGTTTTGAAAAGAAATATTTTGTATGTGACATGCCGAGACGCATTTCTCATGCTATGGTGAGGAGAAAATAAATCCGTGAGGGATATGGATACCAAGCCATACCAAAGCGAACAAAGTCACTGGCTTAACCAGTTGATACGTTTCGCAAATGAGACATACTTCTCTTGCTACGATGAGGAGAAGGTAAAACCGTGAGGGCATCGACATCAGCCTCCAAAGCGGACAAAGTCACTGGTCTTAACCAGTTGATGCGTTTCGGAGAAAGGAAAAGTCCCATGATGGGTGATCCTTAGGCCCCTACCCGTACTCTGGAGTCGGGATTATTGTGATTATGTTACGCTTATCAAGAGGATAAGTAAGAACTAGTGACGACTAGTTGAGGTATGAGCTCATAGCCTAGTTTTAGGGGTGCGGTTACTATTTTTGATACCTTGATATCACAAGTTTGATAAACAAGAAAAAGATGTGAAATATCTTGCTTATGAAAGAGAAAGGTTTTCATGAAGAGTATATGCCACTTATATGATGATGAATCATTGATGACATGTTTTATTGGTTTGTTTGCATAAAGTATTGCCATGCATTCATGTTTTGCTATGCTGCATACATTCATTAAGATTCATCATAAAAGACACGGACCTTGGATAATTACTTTTATAAAAACCACATAATGAACCTTTCCATGTTACACCTTTTCATAATAAACCCAAGATTCTTGGGGACATGAACGATGACATTAGTGTAGGATTCCTATGAGATTCTTTAGTAAGATTCTCACCCCTACTCTTTTCCCGTTACGTCTTCAGATCTCGATGGCATCGTTCGTGATCTTCGTAGATACGCCGATATGGGAGGTGCACTATGACTCGAGCATCAGTCATATCATTTTGAGGGTCAATGTGCTGTCCGTATTTTTGCGTACATGGGATGCCCGTCGCACATCCAGTTTCCAGCTTTCACTTCACTCCTACCTCACCCTATGGCAACAACTTGATTTTGAGAGGACTCACCCCACGATGAGCAAACTTGCCGTGCTTGTCCATCATCCTCACTTGCAACTACCCCAGTACATCCCACTCATACCAAGCACTGGGGTCGACTGTCTAAGGATTCCCTGCGGATGTCTACTCGGAGGTTTACTCCTCGATACCCATGGACGTGGGTAGAGAGTGAGGAGACTGTCATCCAGCCGAGGCTTGCAAGGTGAGTATGACAGCTCGAGAGGCGCCCGCGAGGTGGTCATGTTGTTCCCACTCGGCATGCTACGCCCCTCTTTATCGGGCCACAACCGAGGAGCTCGAGGTCGTGGGACACATCTCCCCATCGCTAGAGGATTAGCATCATCAGGATTGAGGGAAGGGTAGCTATAGCTGGGGTTTGATCTTTTGGGCTCCCTTGTACTTGCTGTTATGTATTCCTTTCTGTTTTATGCTTTATGTATTGCAAGCTCTGCCCATCCTTATGTGGGTATGACTTTATGTTTTTTTATATTTCAGTTAATGTATCAAACTATGTTATCTAATATATTATAGCATTTGCTTTTATGAATGGATGTGTTCTTTATTGCTTTTCATTGTATGTTTAATTTCCTTGCCGCTTTACGTCTCGCGCATGATGGTATATGTCAGCTCACATTTTGTTTTACATGTTTTAAAAAAAAAATTACCTATATTTTCCGCTAAGTAATTTTACAAACGAGTTTAAAAGGAAGTAATAACTAATAATTAATCTCAATACGTCCTAGGCGTGTTGGGTTAAATATTAGGGTGTTACATATCTCCATAGCACCCTATAGAATGTTACCCTTAGAGTTAACCAAGGTGAAGGCGCAGTTAGAAGAGCGTTGGAGAAAAAGTTTGTGAGACCAAGTGCTTCACCATGGGGAGCCCTGGTCTTGTTCGTTAAGAAAAGGATGGGAGTATGAGGCTTTGTATAGACTATAGGCAATTGAATTGAGTAACGGTGAATAATAAGTACCCTTTACTTAGGATTGATGATTTGATAGATCAGTTAAGGGAGCAGTGGTGTTTTCTAATATTGACTTGAGATCAGGATATCACCATATTAGAGTAAAGGATGAGGACATACCCAAGACTGTTTTTAGGACTCGGTATGGCCACTTTGACTTTACGGAATGTCATCTAGATTGACTAAGACTCCTGCTATGTTCATGGACTACATGAATAGGATCTTTAGACCCTATTTAGACTAGTTTGTGGTTGTTTTCATAGATAACATACTCATCTATTCGAAGACCCACAAGGAGCATGAGTGACATCTAAGGTTAGTTTTAGAGATCTTGAAGGAGAAAAAGTTGTATGCTAAGTTATCTAAGTATGAATTTTGGCTGGAGGAAATGAGATGTTTAGGACACGTAGTGTCATGAGGAGGAATCGTGGATCCTAGTAAGATAGAGGTTGTAATGAGCTGGAGAGACCTACCATGGTAATGGAGATACGAAGTTTCTTGGGATTAGCCGTTATTACCATAGGTTCATTAAGGGATTTTCCCATTTCCTTACCCTTGACCAAGCTTACTAGGAGGAATGTCTCTTTTGTTTAGACTCCAGAGTGTGAAAAGAGCTTGTAGGAGTTGAAAGTAAAGTTAACCACAACCCCAGTGTTAGTTTTGCCTAACCCTAATGCACCATATGAGGTGTATTGTGACGCTTCGGGAAAAGGTTTAGGTTGTGTGTTGATGCAAATAGGCAAGTGGTGGCCTACGCATCCAGACAACTCAAGCCTCATGAAGCAAATTACCCACCCATGACCTTGAGTTAGCAGCGTGGTGTTTGCCTGTTGAAGGTGTGGCGAAACCATTTGTATAGAGTGAAGTTTGAGGTATTCTCATCACAAGAGTCTCAAGTACCTCTTTTTATCAGAAGGAGTTGAATATGAGGCAGAGGAGATGGATGGAGTTCTTGAAGGATTATGATTTTGGGCTGAACTATCATCCCGGTAAGGCTAATATAGTGGCTGACGCCTTAAGTCAGAAGTCACTACACTTGTCTCATATGATGATGAAAGAGGTAGAGTTGATTGAGATGTTTAGGGACATAAACTTGGGGATGACATTGACTACGAGAGCATGAAAATGTGCCGTCTCATGTAACGAGTGATTTTAAGGAGAAAATCACTCGAGCGCAACAAGAGGATAAGGAATTTAAGGAAACCTTAGAAGCTGAGAAAAGGGAAGTTGAAGGCTTTCAAGGGGTGGATAAGCTATGGAAGTTTAAGGGCCGAATTGTGTGCCGGCAAGTGGTGACCTCTAAAAGGAGATCTTGGAGGAGGCTCATAAGAGCTATTTCACCATTCATCCTGGTACTACCAAGATGTATTAGGACCTAAAAAAGATGTTTTGGTGGCCCGGATTGAAGAGGGACGTGGCCACATGGGTTAGTAAGTGCTTAGTTTGTCAGAAAATGAAGATTGAGCACCAAAAACCTTCAGGGATGCTGCAACCCCCTTCCATTTCCGAACGGAAATGGGATAGTATCTCAATGGATTTCGTGATGAGTCTACCTAAGACCCAAGTTGGCCATGACGCCATATGGGTGATCATGGACCGACTAATAAAGTCGGCTCACGTTTGCCTATTAAGGTAACTTATTCACTGGATAAGTTGGCTCAATTGTATATCCAAGAGATCATGAGTTTGCATGAGTACCGATGATGATAATCTCAAATCATGATCCCGTTTACGTCACCTTTTTAGGGAGCCTTTCAGAAGGAGTTTAGATCAAAGTTGTGCTTGAGCACGGCATACCACCTGTAACACCCCAAAAATCATTTAAAAATTAATTTGAGCTTTGTTATTCATAATTTCAGAAATCTAACAGGACAACGATGATGAGGGTGGCCCAATGGACCTAAAAAAAAAAAAAATTTCGGGCGGTGAAATTCTTGGGCCCACAGGCCGCCCTGCTGAAACCTGATTCGGGCCTGAGGTGCCCGAAATTAGGAAAACATGGGAATAAGGTTAGAAATGGGTGGGATTGATAATTTTATACTTAAAATTAATTTTCGGGCAATATCGATTTATGGTATGGTGTTTACCCGTTTGAGATTTCTGTTAGTTCTTACATTGAATGAAACTTCCAGTGAAAGTTTGCCACCCATCTACAAGTGTGTGGCTTAGAAGAAGCCACACCATTGCCACTTTATTAGGACCAATAGGATGCTTACAAAAAATTACTACATTTATCTTTAAGAAAAGAAAACATTTTGGACTTGAAAATTCTATGTAGTTTGCCCTAAACTCAAAATATCAACATCTTATCATTTCCCTTCATCACAATTTCGGCCAGACCTCTCTAAGAACCCTTCCTCCATTGTTCTTCCTCTCAAACTCCATTAACAAGCTTCAAGCTTGCAAAACCCTAGCTCAAGTCACTAAAACCACAAACTCTCTTCACTAAACTTATTCTATTCATCATAACCTACAAATCTAACCGATTATAATTCCAATCCATCACATTTTCCAACTTTTAGGCACACAATCAGAGGTTAAAGGAAGGGTTTGATGTTGGTGGGGAAGCTTTAAAGTGAAGCAAAAGCATTCTAGAGCATCCTTTGGAGCATAGAGCTCAAGAGCTCTCAAAGTAGGGTTTTCTGCTGCCTTTCTTGTAGAATTTTTCAATTCTGTTTTGGCTTGCCCTAATTCCGAAAATTTTGATGATACTGATGGTTAACATATTGATATTGATGTATGAATTTTTGTGTTGTGTTTGGATGGTTTTAAAATGGGTTTTCTCTCAAGTGAAATTGGAACTAGGTTGCTGGACTGATTTCTGTTCTGTAATCAGAATTTCTCACGAATTTTCTGGAAAATTTGTGGATGGTTTCATGAGCCATGAAAATTATATGTTGTAGTTAAGCCCTTAAACTAAACACACGAATTTTCTTGGGGTTAATTTTAAGGTTTGATGCCTCAAAAAAATTAGGAACCGAATTGTAACTGTTGCTGTCTAAATTGTTGAGACTGAAGTAACAAACTTGCCCGAATTTTTAATCATAGAAATTGATTGAGATAGCTCCTGAAATTTTTACACAAGACTAATAACATGTTGAAATACCTCTGTGAATTTTCTTGTACCTTGATTCCATCGAATTCTAGGGTTAAATATTCTAGAACACAAGTCTGGACTATGAATTTGTGACTTCTGACCACCAGATTTGCCTATTTTATTGAAGTGGTTATATAACTTTGATTGCCCTGAAATTTTTACAGGTTGTTTTAGACACATTGAAGTATCATGTGAAATTTTCCTTAAAGGTGGAATGGCTGTTTGATATGGTAACAAATTGTTGTGCCTAGAACTTCAATTCTGCCAGGATAATGAGATATGGAAATGGCTGAAATTCTATGATAGTATGTGCATATCTTATGTATGTTTGAGACATATGGGAAAAGAAACAAGGCTTAGAAGAATTGAGAGGGAAGGCAAAAAGAAGGACTTCCCTAGAAAAGTTATGAGTCGATAGACGTGTCGGCTAGGCATAGACCTGTGAGTGATCCGGAAATGGAAAAAATGAAGTTTGTGATCTGAATAGG
Source organism: Dalbergia oliveri (assembly GCA_030441495.1). NCBI lineage: Eukaryota > Viridiplantae > Streptophyta > Magnoliopsida > Fabales > Fabaceae > Dalbergia > Dalbergia oliveri. The sequence continues at coordinate 3,883,125 of JAMLFY010000019.1, read as the reverse complement.
AATGAGCTCATGTCCTCCTAGGTTATGGTCCTCTATGAAATTGTGAATTGTGAATGTATTTCTCTGAGAATAAGCCTTCCCTATGTTGAGAAAATTGAGAAAGATATGAGGAATGGAGTTTCTGATTGTACATATTATTACTCGATCAATTATGGTGATATTATCCTTAGTTCCCGGCCTACGGTTGTAAGATTTCTGTGTATGATTTTGTATGAATATTGTATATGTATGAATTGCTTATGCCTACTGGAGTATATGGAAACCCTACTGAGAATTTTATAATATTCTCACCCCTATGTGTTTGTTTCCGTGTCCTTCAGGTTAAGCCAGGGGATGGGATGCTGCTATGCAAAGGAGTGTAGGATTGCTGTAGTATAGCAGTTACCGTTTTATTCTGTTGTACTTAGTGGGATGGAAAAATGTATGTAAATGTATTAGAGGATAAACATGTAGTAAAGCTCATAGAGGAGCTTCCTTTTGTATTTTAGCTGTGTATTCAATGAATATGATGTTTACTTGTAATATGTTTTAATATAATTACGCTTAGTTATCTCGCACGTGAATCGAGCTTGCCATAGATAATTAAGAGAGGTCCGCTAATTAACAAGTAACAACTCTCGAGTACGATATCATAGCTTAAGAATGAGGTTGTACTTGGGAGGATGTTACACCACCCTCAGACAGATGGGCAATTGAAAGAACCATACAAACCCTGGAGGATATGTTAAGGGCATGTATGTTGGACCAAAGAGGGAGCTGGGATAAGTACTTGCCATTGATTGAGTTTGCATATAACAACAGTTATCATGCGAGTATTGGTATGGCACCGTATGAAGCCCTATATGGAAGGAAGTGTCAATCACCTTTGTGTTAGTATGAGCCCAAGGGGCAAAGCCAGTTGGACTGAAGTTGTGAGGGAAACAACAGAAGATCCAGAGGATCACTGATAGGATCCTTATAGCTCAAAGTCGACAGAAAGCTATGCGGATAAATGGCGAAAGCCGTTGGAATTCTAAGAGAAAGAGCATGTGTTCTTTAGGATCACCCACAACAAATATAGGACGAGCCATGAGAGTCAAAAAGTTGAGCCCTAGATTTCATGGCCCCTTTGAAATCCTTAATAGAGTCGAGTCAAGCATACCGAATAGCTTTACCACCCAATTTGTTCAACCTTCATGATGTCTTCCATGTCTCTCAATTGAGGAAGTATCAATTCGACCCTAGTCATGTGTTGGAGCCAGAACAAGTGCAGTTAAGGGAGGACCTAACCTTTAACCCTCACCTACGAGGATCATGGACAGAGGAGTCAAGAAGTTGAAGAACAAAACCATACCCGTAGTATTAAAAATCAAGCCGCTGGTTTGGACCAGAAACTAGTGAACTAGATACTGGTCCTTTGCTCTTCAATCAGACTGGCCAAGCATCAAACTGGTCAAACCTTGGTCAAACTCAGAGTTGACCAGAGCAAACCGGAGGCGGAGTCGAACGATGGACCAAACTGTCTGACTACGTCCACAGTTGAGCGTCCTGTATGTTCACCACGTCCCAGTTAAGCGTCCTATGTGTTGGGGAATCGAACCCCACTCCCCACAATGCACAAGCCACACTCAGCCACTAGACCAAGCACTCATTTGTTATATATAGGGTCAAATAATATATATATTACATCCTTGGGAATTTTGAGACAAAATCCCAAAACTCCAAAGTGGGGGCTCGAACCCTACTTTTCAACATGCACAAGCCATACTCAGCCATTAGGCCAAGTGCTCCTTTGTCATATATAGTGTCAAATAATATATATATATTATATCCTTACTCATCTCAATTTATATATTTATTTAATTAATTGGTTCAACCATGACCCAATGGTTGAACCATGCATGCCCTTGCCTTGCGAGTCGATCACGGTCCTTTTAATACTATGACTGGACTTCTGGTGAAAGTGGCATGGGGACGAAGGAGAGCAGAGGAATTCACGTAGGAGTTAGAATTAGAGATAATGACGTGATACCTGAGTTATTCACATGTAACGAATTTCGGGAACAAAATTCTTTTAAGGAGCGGAGAAATGTAGCGCCCGAATTTTTGAGTGTGAAAATGACCAAAATGCCCTAAGGTCATTTCTATCCAGAAATTCAGGACGGCCGGTTAGGTCCAGGCTATCCTTGACGGGTTAGTTTAGTGTTTGAAGGGCATTATATATGTAATAGATGTGTTAGAGATGAAAATCTCATTTTGATTTTTACCATACGTAAAATTACCAAATTACCCCTAAGGTAATTTAACGCGGGATTAAGTGACGAACGAACTAGCTATCACCTGGAATTCGAAAACATTAATTATAAGTGCTGCATGATGTCCTGAAAGTCCGGGTGGTCCTGGGAGTCCTTGTGTGAATTAACATTTCTACCCCTATTAGTGCTAAGCGAGCTTAATTAAACAAATGGAAATATGTGCAATATTAGGCTTTAATTAAAGATAAATCAATTTTATCTATTAATTTTGAGTCTAAATAATTGTTTGAAGTTAATCAAGGCTTAAGATTGATTAAGAAAGTTCAAACTCCCTTCTTAATCAAAGACATTATGTCATTTCAAACCAAATAGTAATTTCTCTCCAATTCCTTAAATCCAGGAAATATGTTGGAGTTTGAATTTCAAACTAATGAAGTTTAATTCAAACTAAACATGCAAGACCACTCCTAATCTTGTCTTGAAATGCCTTAAACACATGATCACTAACCCAAACACCCAATTGCCAATTCCTAACTCATTTCTTAATCAAATATATCTCTAATCCATATCCTAACACACTTGGAAAAGTGAAAATTTCCTCCCAAAGGCAGCCAAGAGGCCGTGGCCTCCTCCCCCATTTTTCCTTCATATTTCAATTCTCATAAATACCAAAACACAAAAAAGAGTCCTTACTTCACCATTTGTTTGTTTTTTTGTAGTAATCTTACTCAAGAAGTTGGCCAAAAATCCTCTCTTTTCTCTCAACTCAAAAGCTCTCATCTTCTTCCTCATCTACCACCATTCTCAACCTCCTTTCAACTCACAAACACATAATCCTTCCATTTCCAAGATCAAGCTTTCTTATTTTCAACTAAAGAAACAACTTTGGTAGGGATTTTGTTTTGAGTTCCTTCTCTTATTTCTTGTCTTTCATTTTTCAGATTTTTGATTATGATTGAATGATTGGGTTGTTGTTCTTCTTTTTCTTCCTATTTTCAATTTGAATCCTCTTTTTTCTTTCTTTCCATTTTTGGTTTTTGTTGTTATTGGATGATGGGAAACCATGGCTTGATGATGAGAGATCTTGATGTTGGTTGTGAAACCATCATGTACTTGACCTCTAGAGCGTAAGTTTTAGTTTATTTTGTTAGCTTTAAAGAATGGTAAAAATGAAATGTTGTTGGTCCCTTTGAAATACTTTTCTTTCTTTGATGTTCAAGGCCATAGCTTGACGATGAGGGTTTCTTAATGTTTGGTTGTGTAACCATCATGTATTGGACCTCTAAAGCTCAAGGCTTGATTTTGGTTTCACAGGAGTATAGAAAATGGTTCATTGTTGGTTGTCTTTGTTAGTTTTTCCTTTGAGCTTATGGTGAGTCTAGATAAATGAGGTTCTTTGAACCATGGTGTCAAGAAACTCTAAAGCTCATTCCCATTTGGTTAAGATTGATTGGGGTTGAGAGTTTAATTCTTTAAAGTCTTGAAATGAGCTCTAACAAGATGTAAAAATGGATTTGCATCATGTTTATATTCCAAGCGCTTGCATCTCATATTTATATTTCAATGCCTTTCATATCATATTCATTTTCAAGTCATCACCTTAAATCTTAACGACTAAAGAAATGGACTTGCATTTCCATGTTTAAATTTCTAGTCTTGCTTTCATGTTTATATTTCAAGTTATCACCTAAACTTTGAAGATTTAAAAATGAACTTGTATTCTCATATTTACATTTCAAGTCTTGCATATTATATTTATATTTCAAGCCATCACTTAATAATGATAAAGATCAAAAATGGGATTGCATGGGATGTTTATTACTCTTGTCATCACCTAAATCCCTAGAGCTCAAAGAGTTGCCCTTGTATCTTAAAATGGAAATCTTGATCATGGCTATTGGATGTGTTTTAGCCATGATACAATGTTGGTTTTGATTTGTAAAAATGTGAACTTGATTTCAAAAGGAATGTTAGAATGATGTTCTAAAATGATCTTGAAGTGAAAGAGCAACTTGAAATGTGTTAAAACTTTGATTTCACAAATTTTGAGGATTCTAGAATCGAGTTACCAGCCCATGTAATCGATTGCCAGGGTGGTTCTTTGGAAGATTTTGGTTCTAGTAATCAATTACTAGCCTATGCAATCGATTACCAAGGATGTTCTTCATACCCGAACAAGTTTTGGCCATGGTAATCGATTACTAGTTTATGTAATCGATTACCATGATGTTCTTCGTGCCCAAAACAAGTTTTTGGTTCTAGTATTCGATTACCATGCCCATGTAATCGATTACCAGGATGCCTTTTAATCTCTGAATAAGTTTTAATTCTGGTAATCGATTACTAGCACTTGTAATCGATTACCAGAACTCAAATGTGCAAATAAGTGTGTTCTAAGCAAGATGAAATGGATTGGTGACCTTATATGCTTATGTGTTGAACTGTGGTTAGTGTACGTCTTTATTTTACCTTTGAGTATAAATGACCAAAATGCCCCTAAGGTCATTTTTACCCGAAATTCAGGAGCGACCCATGTCTCGAATGGGTCAACTCGATGTTTGAAGGGATTATACCTGTTATGTTTGAAATCCGAGGTGAAATCTCGTTCTTAACTTTCGGCTCAAAATGACCAAAATACCCTCTGTGTTCTACGTGGGTAAAGGTGCCGTTTCAGCCAAACTTTCCAGAAGTTTGGAATGATGTTTTTAAGTAATTTTTTATGTTAAGTTGGCCTGAAGGTCCCAGTTTAGCTTTAGCAGAAAATTACCATTTTGCCCCTAGAACAGTGTACAGTGAACCTAATGACGTAATTAAGCAAACCTAAGCAATATTAGGCTCTAATCGAAGATTAATTTATTTCGATAATTAATCTAGAGTCAAAATAATTTATTAAGGTTAATTAAGACCTAAGATTACTTAGTTAAACTCTAATTATATTCTTTAATTCAAGATTCCTAGTTATGGAATCTTGAATAATATTTTCTCTCTCAATTCCTTAAATTAAGGAATTGTGCCCATACCTCATTTGACTAAAAGAATGATTTCAAATTGTTAATCTAGCAAGATTACCCTCCTAATCAAGTCTTGACAACCTTAATTAGCCAATTACCTCACCTAAACACTTTCTTACAACTCCTAACCAAAACCTTAATCAAAGAAACACCTAAACACATCATTAAACCATAATTACATGAACAAATCTCCTCCCTTTTAGGCTGCAAAACTGGTGAATACATGGCCTCAAAGGAGTGTCACATGTTGTTTTAATTCTCACTCAAAGACCATACCAAGCCGTACCTAGCCATGCTTTCAACCATGTTTTGCCCATGCTTAGCCCATGCCAATCAAAGAGATATTTTCTTCTCTCTTTGGCCATGAAGACCGTCGGCCTTTTCCCCTTTGTGCAGCCTCCATGTTGCAAAATTTCTATAAATACCAAGCTTGGAAGAATTTGGTTACACTTTAGATCATTTTCCAAGTTTAGTTTTCTTGCACTTCCTTGCTTTTTCTCTCAAATTTCTCTTCATCTTGTTCATCTTCTTCTTCCTCTCAAAGAACCTTTCCACCACAAATCACCACAAACAACCATAAACCACCACTACCTCACCTCAAGCCATCTCTTAAACACTCAAACTCTCCATTTCCAAGCTTAGAAACATAAGGAAAAATCATCTTCCTTGAGCTTCCTCCTTAGCCGAATTCATCCTCATCTCCAAGAGAAGATTTTGTCTTCTCATTCCTTCAAGGATCAAGCTTTCTTTCATCTTTTCCAAAGACTTCCTTAGGTAGGGGTTTGTTTTCAAGTTTTTACTTGTTTTCTTCAAGAAAAGTTCTAGTTTTCTCTTGGTTCAAAACTCTTTTCCTCTTCCTTTTTCATTTCAGCCATGAGGCCTTTTCATGGGAAAAACTTTGGCTTGATGATGAGGTTTCAAGATAATGGCTTGTTGTTGTCATGTGAGAAACCTCTAAAGCTTGAAACAACTTGGTCTTGGACCATACATGCTTATGCTTCTTTCTTTTTCATGTTTATATTTTCGGTTCCTTTTTCCTTTTTGCTCTTGAATGGTTTCAGTTTCTCTTCCCTTTTCCTTTAAAGGTTTCGTTTCCTTTTCCTTTGTTTGAACAAAGTTTGCTAAAATTGTTAAGTAGATCACAAAAGTTTCGTTAAAGAAAAGTAATCCTATGTTTTCAAAGAGCTCTAAACTTACCCTTGCCAACCTTAAAGTTGGTCGTTTCTAAGAGTTTTACTCTAGATTGAAGCCCATGAGCAATAAAATAAAGAATATGACTTAGTTTTTAACATATTTGTTTAGACAAAATGTTGAGCTTTGTGTATATTTTCTTGAGCTTGATGATGAAGTTCAAACCAAAGGCTTCTTTGAAGACTTGGTGCTAAGAACTCTAAAGCTCACTTTATGTTTGTTAAGATACATATTTGGGTTGAGGTTATAATGTTCCTTTAAAGTCTTGTAAGAGCTCTAGTTAAGATAAAATGAGTTCTATACATGTTTATGTTTATGCCTTGCATAGCATGTTTACTTTGATGTCATCACTAAACTCTCAAGAATAACTAAATGAACTTGCATTATCATGTTTAAATTTCCAAGTTTGCATTTCATGTTTATATTTCAAGTCATCACTTAATCCTTAAAGATAATAATGAAGTTGCATCTCATATTTATTTTATGCTCTCACTTTATTTTATAATGAAGAGTAAAACAAGTGCATATCATGTTTAAGTTTATGCCATCACTTAAATATCCAGAGCTCAAAGTGTAATGCCCAATTTTTACTCGTAGAGTACAAATGACCAAATGCCCCTGAGGTCATTTTTACCCAATTTAAAGGAAAACCCATCCTTTAATGGGTCAACTCAATTTTTAAAGGGGATTATATTGTTATGAATAATATCTGAGGTGAAAATCTATTTTTCGAACTTTCGGCTCAAAATGACCAAAATACCCCGCGTGTTCTACATGGGTAAAAGGTGCCGTTTGAGCCCAAACTTTTCCAGAAGTTTGGAATGATGTTTTTGAGTGGTATTTGATATCTAGTCGGGCCAGGGAGGTCCCGGCAGTTTTAGTGCAAAATTACCATTTTGCCCCTAGAACAGTGTAGTCTAATGACGCAATTAAGCAAACCTAAGCAATATTAGGCTTAATCGAAGATTAATTTATTTCGATAATTAATCTAGAGTCAAAATAATTTATTAAGGTTAATTAGAACCTAAGATTGCTTAGTGAAACTCTAATTGCATTCTTTAATTCAAGATTCCAAGTCATGGAATCTTGAATAGTATTCTCTCTCCAATTCCTTAAACTAAGGAATTGTGCCATACCTCATTTGACTAAGAAAATGAATTTAATTTGTTAATCTAGTAAGATTACCCTCCTAATCAAGTCTTGACATCCTTAATTAGCCAATTACTTCACCTAAACACTTTCTTACAACTCCTAACCAAAACCTTAATCAAAGAAACACCTAAACACATAACTAACCCACAATTAGATGAACTAATTTTCTCTCTTAAGTGGCCGGCCACTCCTCCCCCTTTTTGCCCATCATGTGTTGACTCATTCACACTCCAAAGGCCATACTTCAAGCCATGCTTTGCCCATACCTCACCATGCCTTCAACCATGCTCAAACTCATACCTTTGCAAAAGATATTTCCTCCATCTTCCTCCTCCAAAAACGCGCTGATTGCCCCTCCCAAATCAACCTCCACATTCCAAATTTTCTATAAATATCAAGCATTGGAATACTTGGTTGCTTTTTGGATCATTTGCCAAGTTCAAGCACTCTTACACTTTCTCTTATTTCCTCTCAAATTCCCTCAACTTGGCCGATTTCTTCTTTTAAGTTTCAAGAGGATTTTCCTTCTCCATTTCATCAAGAACTCAAGCTTTCTTTCATCCTTTTCAAAGACTTCATTAGGTAGGGGTTTATTTTCTAAGTTTTGTGTGCATCCTTTGAGAAAGAGTTCTAGTATTTCTCTTGGTTTTTCCAAGTTCTCCTTCTCTCCTTTTATTTTCGGCCTAGAGCCTTTGTTAAGGAAAAACGTTGGCTTGATGATGAGGTTTCAAGATAATGACTTGTTGTTGTCATGTGAGAAACCTCTAAAGCTTGAAACAACTTGGTCTTGGACCATATATGCTTGTGTTCTTTTCTTTTCCTTGGTTTTATTTTTCGGTTCCTTTTCTTTTCCCCTTAGATGATTTCAGTTTCCTTTTTCATTTGTTTGAACAAAGTTTACTAAAATATTGGGTAAATCACAAAAGCTTTGTTAAAGAAAAATTAATCACATGTTTTCAAAGAGCTCTAAGCTTACCCTTGCCAACCTTAAAGTTGGTCGGCCGTTCTAAGAGTCTTACTCTAGATTGAAGCCCATGAGCAATAAAATAAAGAATATGAGTAGTTCTATTTGTATTTGTTTTGTTAAAATATTGGTATTCTTGTTTTAATCTACTTTCTTGAGCTTGATGATGAAGTTCAAAACCAAAGTCTTCTTTGAAGACTTGGTGTTAAGAACTCTAAAGCTCATCTTCCATTGTTAAGATACATGTTGGTACCATTGATGTTCCTCTAAAGTCTTGTAGGAGCTCTAGTTAAGATAAAACAAGTTGCATTCATGTTTAAGTTATGTCTTGCATCTCATGTTTATTTTGATGCCATCACTAATCTCACAAGAATAAATGAATGAACTTGCATTATCATATTTAAATTCCCAAGCTTGCATTTCATGTTTATATTTCAAGTCATCACTTAATCCTTAAAGATAATAATGAGGTTGCATCTCATATTTATTTTATGCCCTCACTTTACTTTGTAATGAAGAGTAAAATGAAGTGCATAGCATGTTTAAGATTATGTTATCATCTAAATACTCTAGAGCTCAAAGACTTGTCCTAAGTATCTTCAAAAGGAAATTTTAACCATGATAAGTGACTATGTTTAGTATGATACAATGATGGTTTGATTTTGTAAAATGTAAGAATGATTTCAGGAAGATGTTGGAAAAATGTTTCATGAGGTCTCAAGTGTTTAAATAGGTTGAAATGTGTCAAAAATCATATTTTCTCAAATTCCGGAGGTCCTGTAATTGATTAACAGCTTATGTAATCGATTACTAGAGTGATTTTCGAAGGGTTTTTTTTATCGATTACCAGAGACAATGTAATCGATTACCAAGGCTATTCTTTATGCCCAGAACCGATCTTTAAAACCCTGTAATCGATTACCTATTTGTGTAATCGATTACTCTAATGTTCCTTATTTTCAGGAAACAGATTTAACCCTAAGTAATCGATTACCATACTATGTAATCGATTACCCTTGTTGAACCCAGAATAAAATTTAGTCCCTGGTAATCGATTACTAGGAACATGTAATCGATTACCAGAACACCATTTTGCTCCTGAAATTGTCTCAAGAGAAAAACTAGCAACTCGTGTGCACTTATAACATGAGTTTATGTGATTATGTGTGATGAACATTTTTGGTTTGTGTCTTATCCCTGTGGCCACTGTATGAATTATGTTTGAGGAGTTAGAATGCGTAAGATTATGCTTGAGCGAAGTAAGCAACGTTTTTGGAGGATTGGAAAGACTAAGCAAATAGGGAGGATTTAGAACTAGAATCTTAAAGCACTTAGACACAAGAATAATAACTTCTATTCCTGCATAATTGAGCTTAAGGAAGATGGTTCATAATTAGTGATTATGCCTAGGAGTTGAATATAGAATCTTAGGCGAAGATAGAACTTAGAAATGGTCTAAGGCATAGATTCTAGAATCCCCATAGTTGAATAAATGATCATGATGAGTAATCTATAATGCTTGGATGAGTTAGTGAGCATAATGTTAGAAAAAAATTATAAGGAACGATCCCCTAGGTATGATAAAGATTTGCAATGGGTGATAAGATCACTAGAATAAGAATTTAGGACCCGTAAGGGCCAAAGCATAAAATACCATGAGATAGGAGGTGTGATGCGAGCATGAGGACGAGTGAGCATATTCTTATTAATGTGATTATGATAATATCACAAGCATGAAACCTTATGTGTATAATTGACATGTTGATATGACGAAATGTTGTGCCATGTATTTGAGATGCATGAGGTTTCAAAATATGAATGAGTAAAAAAAATATGCTCATGTGAACTAGAAAGTTTATTAATTAAAAGAGTTCCATGAGAATGATATGTGTGATTGAGTTATGTGGCATGACTCAAATTTGAGGAAATCCGAAGCGTAGTTGTATGCTCCGACTTTCCGTCAAATTTGAGAAACTTAAGAAAGTTTTGAGAAATATGATGTTTAATGTGACACACCGAGACGTACTTCTCCTCTTCCTGAGGAGAAGGTAAAACCTTGAGGGCATCGACATTAGCCTGCAAAGCGAACAAAGTCGCTGGTCTTAACCAGTCGATGCGTTTCGAAAAGGAAAAAGTCCCATGATGGATGATCCTTAGGCCCCCTACCCATACTCTGGGAGTCGGGATTATGATGATTATTATTATGTTTATGATTCGCTTATCAAGAGGATAAGTAAGAACTAGTGACGACTAGTTAAGGTATGAGCTCATAGCCTAGTTTAAGGGGTGCGGTTACTATTATGTTTGGTGTCACAAGATTAAGATGAAGGAAGGATGTTCAAAGAGAAGTTACATGCCACTTATATGTTGATGATTATTGTTTGGTTTGCCTAAGATGTTGCCATGCATTCATGTTTCGCATTCTGCATACATGCATTAAGATTCATGATAAAAGACACGGACCTTGGATAATTAACTTCTGAAAACTTCATAATGAACCTATGCATGTTTAACCTTTTTCATAATAAACCCAAGGTTCCTGGGACGTAAACGATGACACTAGGATATAGGATTTCCTACTGAGATTCTTTAGCAAGATTCTCACCCTCTCTCTTCTTTCTTTTCCCATTATGTCTCCAGACATCGATGGCGTCGTTCATGATCTTCATTGACCCGCCCACTGGGAGGTGCACTATGACCCCGAGCATCAGTCCTACCACTTCCAGGGTCATTGTGAGGTGCGTGTTTTTGTGTACGTGGGACGCCCGTTTGCTTTCCCCGTCTCCAGCTATTGCTTCAACCTAACTTCACCTTTTGACGACGATCTGATCTTTGAGAGGACGCTACCCGAGATGAGCAGGCCCATCGTGCCCATCCTTCTTCATCGACGGTACACGGATATCCGAGTATGTTCCCCGTTCTCGATCGGAGGCCAACCCTTCAGAAGGCTCTTCCCCTTCGTTCCCTATGGATCTCGGTGGAGGTAGTGAGGACACGTCACCCAGCCAAGGCATGCGAGGCGTGTTTCAGGAGAGGCGACCACGTCGGGGAGGCCACGCCGTTCCCCGATTCCCGTGCCTAGATCTCGCTTCGTTGGGCTACATCTCCCCATTCGAACGAGCGTCATCAGGAGGCATGGAGGGTGAGGGTAGTGATAGTTGGGAGTTTCATCTTTTGGGGATTTACCATGTACTTGCTTTTGTTTTCCTTTCCGTTTATGTATTTCCAGTCTCTATGTCCTGCAAGCTCTCCCACGTATATGGGTAAGACTTTATGCATTTCTTTTATATTTCATGGTTATGTACTAAACTATGTTAATTAATGTTATGATGAATGTTTTCATGATTGGGGTGTTCTTTATTGATTTTGTCTTGTATGATTTATTTGTTCTTCCGCTTTACGTTTCGTTTATGTCATACGCGAAGGCTCGCACTTTGTTTTACATATTCCATTTCAAAAAAATGTATCTGTATTTTCCGCTAAGTTATTTTACAAATGATGTTAAAAAGGAAGTAATAACTAATAGTTAATCTTAATACGTCCTAGACATGTTGGGTTAAATATTAGGGTGTTACACAAAGACTTGCCCAAGTATCTTGCATAAATTTTTAGAAAATGGAGGCATTTCAAGAATGCCATTTCGGCCTTGTGATGATGATGATGGACTTGAGATGAGTTTATCTAATCATAAGTGCCCATAGTCTAAGTCTTGGAATTTTTCTAAGCTTAGGTGTATTTAAAGAACATTATGAACAAAGTTTTGTGTTTTAAATCTATTCCTTGAGCTAAATAAATTAGCTATTGACCTAGCACATATTGATGTGATTTTAATAAGATTATTTGGTTTCTAAATGAGTTTTGAGTTACTAAAATGATTCCAAGAGAAACTAGCAACTTATATGCTTTTAAATCTTGAAATTATGTGACTATATGATGCTTATGTTTTTGGTTCTGCATGGTGCATTTGGCCACTATATTAATTCTATTTTATGGTGTTAAAATGTGTAAAATTATGTTTGAGTGAAGCAAGGAACGATTTAGGAAAGTTAGGAAAGAACAAGTAACTAAAAAGGGTTTAAAATGTGAATCCTAGAACACTTGGATGCACAAATTTGTAAATCTGTTCCAGCATAATTGGACTTAAGAAAAATGGTTCATAATTAGTGGACACATGTAGGAATCCCTCATAATTGATTTAGGAGTTAATTATAGAGCCTTAGGCAAAGGCTGAACTTAGAAAGGGTCAAAGAGAGATTCTAGGACCAGTAATCACAAGACAAAATTCTGCCCAAGGTGATGAGGTGCTGAATGGTTATGTTAGTGAGCTTAAAAATTAGAGGAAATTATAGGTAATGATCCCCAATGGGTGATAAAGATTCATAATGGATGCTAGGATAATCGAAACACAAGTTTAAGACCCGTAAGGGCCAAAGCATAGGACACCATGAGGTAGAAGGTGTGATGTGAGTATAGACCGAGTGGGTATACTTGTGATATTGAGATTATGTTAATGACATGATATATGTGGCTATATGTGTGTTTGAGACATGTTGTTGTCATAATGTGATACATTATGCATGAGAACAAGAATGAGAATGAGAATGAGAAATACGAAATGAGTTTAGGAGGGGTATGCTCCTAAAAATAAGATATTTATTCGATTGAGATATTTCATGATAACAACATGTGTTGTTGAGTTATGTGGCATAACTCAAATTTGAGGAAATTCGGAGTATAGTCGTTATGCCTTCAAATTTCCGTCAAATTTGAGGGACTTGAGAAAAGTTTTGAAAAGAATGATTTATATGTGACATGCCGAGATGCATTTCTCCTGCTACGATAAGGAGAAAGGAAACTCGTGGGGGTATGGTCGTGGAGTCATACCAAGCGGACAATGTCACTGGTCTTAACCAAATGATGCGTTTCGCAGGTGAGACGTACTTCTCCTGCTATAGTGAGGAGAAGGTAAAACTGAGGGCATCGACATTAGCCTGCCAAAGCGGACAAAGTTCCTGGTTTTAACCAGTTGATACGTTTCAGAAGGAAGAAAGTCCCATGATAGGTGATTCCTAGGTCCCCTACCCGTACTCTGGAGTCGAGATTGTTATTTTTATGATTATGATTCATTTATCAAGAGGATAAGTAAGAACTAGTGATGACTAGTTAAGGTATGAGCTCATAGCCTAGTATCAAGGGTCGGTTACTATTTTTACATACCATGATGTCATAAGTTGAGAAATGAGAAAAGATATGCCACTTATATGAGAACTAGTTGATGATTATATGTTTTAATTGTTTACCTGCCTAAGCATTGCCATACATGTTCTACTATGCTGCATACATGCATGAAGATCATCCTAAAAGACACGGACCTTGGATAATTAACCTTTTTATAATAAACCCAAGGTTCCTGGGACGTAAACGATGACACTAGGATAGAGGATTTTTCCCTCCGAGATTCTTTAGCAAGATTCTCACCCCTTCTCTCTGTTTCTTTCTGTTACGTCTTCAGACCGCGATGGCGTCATTCATGATTTTTGTTGACATACCCGTGTGGAGCTGCACTATGATCCGGATCACTAGTCCTACCATTTCGAGGGTTATTGTGTTGTGCGCATTTTTGCATACATGGGACGCCCGTTTGCTTTTCCGGTCTCCAATTTCTGTTTCACCCCGACTTCTCCCTATGGCGATGATTTGATTTTTGAGAGGACGTGACCCGTGACGAGCAGAACTCCGTGCTTGACCATCATCTTTAGCAGTGCGTGGCTACCCGAGTACATTCCTCGCCTGAGGCACTCGGAGACCAATCGTCGGAGGATCCCCCTTCTCATCCTTTTCGGAGGATCTGCCCCCTGCAATTCCCATGGATATTGGGAAAGGGCAGTGAGGATAGTGACGCAATGGAAGCTAGCTCGATGCAGGAGATGCGCCCTTATCAAAGGAGGGAGTAGTCATGGCTTGGGATCGATCTTTTGGGGGCTATCCATGTATTAGTTGTTTATGTATCCCTGTACTTTATGTTTCTTGTATTTTCTGTACTATGTCCTGCAAGCTCTCCACTAGTATGGGTAAGACTTTATGTTTTATTTCAGTTGTGTATTAAACTATGATATTTATATTATGATGGTTGTTTCTATGGTTGAGGTGTTCTTACTTGCTTTACCTTGCATGATCTATTTACTCTTCCGCTTTACGTTTCGTTTTACGCGATGGCTCGCATTTTGTTTTACAAGTTTTCAAAAAAAAAATTTACCCGTATTTTCCGCTAAGTAATTTTATAAATGAGTTTAAAAGGAAGTAATAACTAATAATTAATCTTAATATGTCCTAGGCGTGTTGGATTAAATATTAGGGTGTTGAGTTACGATTCCCTAGTATGCTGATTATATGTATATCCTGTTGAACTTTGCATATACATTAGCAGTCGGTCCTTGACTTAGGGCATCCTGGGTAGGAGCATGTTTACTGCTTTAAGATAATGATTGATAATATGCTTATGTGAATTAATGATATGATGAGATTATGGTTGACTGATTGAGAGGCATGATTCATGAGAATTACGAACTTGATATGTTTTATGATGAACTATGATTACATGCTCACATTGCACCTCTAATTAACATGCCAATAAGATTAAGGTGACATAAAACATATGGAAGTGATCATCTAGACTCCCGAATTAAAGGTTATGAGAGGTGATCCAAAAAGGACCCTTTAGACTCCAGGAATTAATGGTTATGAAAGGTGATCCTATGCCCCCTAACCCGTACTCTGGGAGTCGGGAATTTAGCTTATCAAGAGGATAAGTGTAGACTAGTGATGACTATTTTAGTATGAGCTCATAACCTAGAACTCTCAAAAGGGAAAGTATTAGGGTGGCCCCAAGGAAAAGAGGATAAGAAAGTCTAAGTAACCTAAAAGAATGATTTAGGTTGGAATAAATTGTATTCGTTATGCTATGTTCATTCAGTGTTCCTATGATATCTTGCTTACGGCATTGACATGCATTCATGATCTAATATATTGTACTCATGCATTAAGATTCATGCTAAAATGTACGGCCCCGGATAACGATGTTTAGAACTTAATAAATGAACCCTAAGTATAAATGCCCGCTAATTTCATAATGAAACCCAGGTTCCTGAGGATGTAGATGATGACACACACATTAGGAGGTGAAAACCCAACTAAGATTCTTATATAAGTTTCTCATCCCTTCTTCTTTCTTTCCATCTCGTTGTCAAAGGCCGATGACAATCTTTGTGATCTTCATTGATGCTCCCACCTGGGAGATAGGTTGACGCGCTCACCAGACATATCACTTTGTTGGTCGATGTGTTGTTTGCCTTTTTGTCTTCATGGAGTGTCCCTTTTCACATCCGTCACCAGCTTTAGATTTTTCACCGCTCCTGCATTCTCTAATGACCTTATCTTCGAGCGCGCCTGCCCTCATGTAGAGTAGATCCGTCGTACTCCCCTTGTTGTTTCGCCTAGGGATATCCTATTCTACATGCTGTTATCACCTCCTTGCCACCCCGAGCCATGGTCGACCCATCGAGGATTCACCCACCCAGATCTACTCTGAGGATTCTCCCCCACCATTCCTATGATGATGGAGGGTGGTAGTGATGGGGAGGCTCCAGTCACGTAGCCTATTAGAGGAGCTATACCTATTCATGGAGGAGCCACCCGACCCCGCCAAGGAGCCCATGCTCGCCTTGCCTATCGTCTTGCCATCAGACGAGTTGGCCCATTGGATTGGTTACCTTCCTCTCTCCTATGAGCGACAGTGGGCTATATTGGACCTCTTAGAGCACCTGTGCACATATAGTAGAGAGGATAGTCTTCTTTTACTTTTTGTTTATTAAAGGTTATCTATCCTAGGCACACCCAGAAAGAGTAGTGGGAAGAGAGGTCTCTTATTTAGCTTGATGTAGCTACTTTTCATTCATGGATATTATGGGATTCCTGTATATTTTGAGCCCAACCCTTGTTGCTAGGTGTGATATAGCTCTCTTTATGTATATGATGGGTATGCAAAGTGGAATGATTATCTATTGATGATATATATATATATATATAATCTTACATGTTCATGGTGTATGGTGATGTACTCTATGTATGCCTATTGTAACATCCTCCCAAATACAACATCATCCTTAAGTCATGAAATTATGCTTAGAAGTTGTTACTTATAAATTAGCGGACATTTCTTAGTTATCTATAGCAATATTGATCGAGTCGAGTAGTAACTAATTCGTGGTTCTACTAAATATATACAACAAATACACAAAACATTTATTTATTTCATAAGTAAATACAAAAGGAAGCTCTTTTATGAGCTTGATTTTGTAACATCCCCTCCTGCTTTATGGATTGCCAATTCCCCACAAACCAACACGTTTTCAGCATGTTTTATCATCACTCACACGCTTCCTGGAAAACTTCCAGGAGGTCACCGTCCAAAATCACCCGTCCCAGCCAGGTTAAGCGTGCTTGACTTGGGGTTTGGGATGGGTGACCTCCTGGAGTTTTCCAGGAAGGTGTGAGTGAGGATAAAACATGCTCAAAAGACCGTTGGTTTGGGGATCCATAAAGCAGGGATGTTACAAATGGTATCAGAGCCTGCACCTCTCCCAGGACGGTGTGGTTCGGGGACGAACCAAGCGGAAGCTGGTGGACATGTAATGCCCAGGGACGAGGGGAGTAAGGTCCGAGAAGGCACGGACAAGGAGCTCCTGCCTCCAAGCGGAGGGGTACATGAATGAACCGATTACACACCCGAATGAGAGGATCCTAAACCTATAGGTATGGGACTATCCAGTTAAAGAGGGCTTATATGAATTGATTGGTACTACCTATGCCACAAAGATGCATCTTTCTTTTGGTAGCCCATTACGAAGAACTCCAGGTAAGCGTGCTTGACTTGGGGGTTTTGGGATGGGTGACCTCCTGGGAAGTTTTCCAGGAAGCGTGTGAGTGAGGATAAAACATGTTCAAAAGACCCGTGTTGGTTTGTGGGGAAGTCGGCAATCCATAAAGCGGCGGGGATGTTACACCTATGTCTTGCTGATCTTCTTCCTTGTTATGCTCGAGACGAGATGTAGTTCAATATGCGCGGCTCATGTTTTGCTTTTAAAGTTCAAAAAAAAAAGTTTACCCATATTTTCACTAAGGTATTTTCAAGAGCTTAAAATAAGAACTAGAACAAAAGAGTAATAACTAATAATTAACTGAATGCGTCCTAGGTGTGTTGGGTTAAAGCATCAGTATGTTTTCTTTTCTCTATCATGCATGCTCTCTTATGTCTATCATGTATACATATTGAGTATTTGCTTGCAAATTTTTTACTTGGACAAAGTTTTGCTGAATAAGGATTAATCAAGATATAATCAAAAGTATTATTTGTTAGTTTTTCAAGCATGTGAATCTTCAGAAAGTTTTTTTTAACTGAAGATCAAGCTGGTTACATTAAAAGAACTTAAATGATAATATCCGGGTTCATTACTACTCTGATGTATCTAAGAAAGTACTCTGAGTAAATTCAGAACTTTCATAAACAACAAAACCAGCTTTGATTTAAGTTACTTAAGGCCATAAAACGTTTTTGAACCTATCCATATCATGCCTTAAGAAAAGAACTTCCTGAATGTTACAAGCTTATGATGTTTTGAAATAATAGCTATTATCATGACATATTCAATTCTATTTCTTTCAACATCTCTTCAAAAGATTTTCTTTAAATTGGTTTGTCATCATTAAAAAGGGGGAGATTGTTAGCTCCAAAACCCTTCAAAAAGCTTCATAGCAATATGTTTTGAGTGACAATAAAACCAATTTAAAAAAAATATTTTGAGGAATGATTAATGTCTATCTTGAGTTTCTTGACATAGTGTATAGGTATTTCTGGATTGCATAACACGAACTTGAAACAAGAATAATTTCACTTTGCATGTGCAAACATAATTTATCTCATATAAAGAGATCGAACTTAATAGAAAGTGAATGTTATATCATGCAAGGTACATATACATGCCTTACGAATGAATAGAAATCAAAACAAGGGCAAGAAACCAAGGCACAGGACTAGGAAAGTAACACTAGACATCAGAAAATATGCTCAAAATGAAGATATCAAGTAAACTCGAAAACAACGTGTTACACAATCTTTAACCATCATGATTGTAAATCTTTCATCGTCATAAAGTTTGGATTGAAGATCGAAGACCGAAGATTCATCAAGGAATTGATACCACACGTCAACAACCTTACTTCAATGTGGAGCACTGAATGTTCCTGGAAAATGAACGAAATTTGAATTTCAAAAATTCAAATTTAAAGTCAAACCTAGTTTTAAACTAACGATTATCTCTTCTGCCAACTTGGTCAACAACCTCAGCTTTTAGAAGAAGAAGTTCAAAAACCACATTCAGAAAGTAAGAGTAATTCTAAAGTAGTATTAGAGCCTGAATCTTGCAACGCTTCTGCAAAGTCCTAAGAAAGACAAGCTACATTTCTAGATTACTTTTCCAAGACACAAATGGATGATCAACACATGTCACTTGGAGATTTGATCAAGGGTAATGGTCACAAGGAATACTTTCTATAAATAGAGATGCTGTGCTCAAACATAATAGATATTGATGCTACACGAGAGTGGAAACTGTGAAAATCTCTCCTCACATCCTGTAAGGTTCATCATATCATGTAATCAGTTTCCTACTTGTAAAAATCTTCTTTCTACATTCTTAAATAGACATATGTTCCTTCTAGGAAGAAATAATAGAAAGAAGTCATTCAAGTTATCCCAGGTTATTCATGTGTATTTTAAGAAAACTTGAGTATAGGTTAGTTTGAGTGGCAACCCAAACACAAAAATTTGTATCCTTGATCCAGTAGTGATCATTGTGAGATATCTTCAAGAGGCTAATGTAAAACTACTTGTAATGTGAAGTAAGGGTTGTCTCCTGGTCATGGGTTCAGCTTGGAGAGGCTGGAGAAAGACTATGAAGCTGGTGAATAACTACTTTCAATGGGACAGTAGTTGTTGTCTCCTGGTCACGAGTTCAGCTTGGAGATACTAGAGAAAGACTACTCGTTTCAGCTTGGCGAGGCTGATGAATAACTACTTTCAACGTGACAGGTAGGGGTTGTCTCCTGGTCAAGGTTTAGCTTGTAACATCCTCCCAAGTACAACCTCATCCTTAAGTCATGGCATTGTACTTGATAGTTGTTACTTATAAATTTACAGACCTTTCTTAATTATTTATAGCAAGAATCGTCAAATCATATAGTAACTAACTCGTGGTTTTATCAAAATATATAGCAAGGAAACAAAATATTTAGTTTGTACAAGTCAAGTATAAAAGGAAGCTCTTCTATGAGCTTTAGTACACATCTATTCTTTACTATATTTCAGACACATGTATATAACTAAGTACAACAGATACAAGTCTCCACTACCAACTCCAGAAATTCCAATTTAATCCTTCTTGTAGGGGCTTTACTATTCTATGGAATCAACCTGAAGACGACATGAAAACAAACACATAGGGGTGAAAATTCTAAAATCATGAAAACAAACACATAGGGGTGAAAATTCTAAAATTCTCAGTAAGGCATCCCCAAAACATATAATGAAACTCATGTCATCGTTAAATTGTGAGCATGCAACATATATCAGAGGTTCATTTTAAAGTTCAAAAATCATCCTTGCAAAGTGGGTTTATTTTTACTTACTCAATCACTCAATATGCATATGTCATACTACTCAACTTCATAATAATTCATTCTTAACTTTACGTGCCCTCAGTACATAAAGGGGACCTTTCAGTGCCCTTTACACATTCAGGGACCTTTCCTATGTCCTTTACACATTAAGGGGACTTTTTGTGCCCTTTTTCCATTAAAGGGGACCTTTTATCTACTTAGCATATACATCATCATCAAGCTTATATAAGCATCCATTCACAATATAATTTTCAATCAGGTCTCATAAACCAATCTTTTAAGTTGCTATCATGCATTCACATACATCATACTTGAACCAAATGCCATTACATTACCAATTCAAGGTTTGGGTTCATTTCTAGCAATTTGACAGATTTCACACCATTGTAGCACAAATTTATTTGCACACCAAACAATTAATTCAGGAGCTATAAAAATTATCCAAGACACTTCAATGTGTCTACAAGGTTCATAAAAATTTCAGATCAAAAAGAGTTCTCTAACTATGTTAACAAAATTAGACATGTTTGGTGGTCAGAAACCACTTAACCTTTTAGAACCCAAAATTCATAATTTTTAACCCTAGCAAATGATTGAATCAATTTAAAAGAAAAATCAGGTTGAACTTCAAGATGTGCCCAATACTCTGTAAAAATGTTAAGGAAAATTGAATCATTTGCTATGATAATAAAATTATATAAAATCAAGCTTCATGCCACAATCAGGCAGCATAGTTACAATCTCAGTTATTAATTTTTTTTAAAGCAATATAACTCAAAACTAGAACTCAAGAAAATTTTTGGAACTAGCCTAGGATGTTAGCTTCAACATATATTTTTTCTAGTTGTACCAACAATTGTGCCAAAAAATTCGTGAACAATCCCTACCCATAGTAAAACTGAAATTCAGCAACATAGTTCAAAATCTCTTTAAACAAAAATGATTTCTAATATCATCCAAACTCTCCACCAAAATTAATACATTAATATCCATATATTATCACTTAATACAATGAAAAATATTTAACCAAATCAGTAAGCAAATCATAAAAATAGATTTGAACTAAAAGAGGTTTAAAAAGCCCTACTTTTGGTATCTAATGGATCATTGGCTCCAAGTTGCTCCAAGATTGATTCTCTTCACTCCAAAGCTCCCAAATCAAACCCAAACCCTTCCTAAATCAATGACGAAGTAAGGTATCAATGTGAGGATTGATAGGAATTGAGATTTCAATCGGTTGGATTAATAGATCTTGATGAGTAGAACAAGTTTTATGAAGGGATCTTGGTGTTTTAGTGAATTTGAGCTAGTGTTTTGGGGATTTGAAAACAAGTTTGAGTTCTTGAGAGATATGACAATGGTGGCTGCCTCCTTTCCTTGTCTTGGCCGAAATTGTGATGATGATGAGATTAGGTTAGCTGTTTTGTATTTATCCTAACTTAGCTTTAGCATTTATGTTACATAAATGCATATCCTTTTCAAAAGAAAGAAAATAAATTGGACGGCTAGGATTTAATCTTATAATTCAAAATTAAATCTTAACCTTCCATTTGTCTTGAATGGATATATAGCATCCATTTGTAGTGATTAAATCATCTTCGGTATTAGAAATCGCACATCGAAATTTCACCAAACGGGTAAACACCGTACCCAATTGTGAACACTCGATTTTGTTTGGCCCATAAAATGAAAAAAAAAGCAAAAAATTATT
Organism: Dalbergia oliveri; assembly: GCA_030441495.1. Classification (NCBI taxonomy): domain Eukaryota; kingdom Viridiplantae; phylum Streptophyta; class Magnoliopsida; order Fabales; family Fabaceae; genus Dalbergia; species Dalbergia oliveri. The sequence continues at coordinate 3,861,129 of JAMLFY010000019.1, read as the reverse complement.
ATTATCAGCCCATTCTATTTCATTTTTTGTCATTGTTGTTGTTTTTTTTGTTGTACAAAAATAAAAGAAAAAGCCTATTTCATTTTTTTGTTTAAAAAAAAGGTCTCAAGACAAGCCCATTTTTCTTTTAGCCCATGACGTCCTAATCAAAAAAAAAATCCTCGTTGCATTGATTTTATTTTACTTTATTTCTTTATTATTTCTTTAAATTGGAAAAAAAAAGATAAAAAAGAATCAGTGCTACCTAGCAAAACAATGAAGTTAGATGCTAAAGTGTGCAAGTTTGCAGAGAAAACAAAATGAGCGCCAAACAAAGTTGCAAAAAATATGCACGAGTCAAAAACGGTAGGCAAGAAGGAACAAGTCAGGAATGGGCACAGAACAATGCATGAAAAGATTGGAGAATCAAGGCATTCAAAAAAAAATCCCATGAAATTAACAATTAGATCACAAGAGGACCAAACAAATTCATTGCACAACTGTATAAATGGAGATGAAGATTCACGTCCAGGGAATCAGATCCTCTTCCAAGAAAAATTTTTCTCATCTTCATTTTCATTTGAAAATATTTTGCCATACGCACAAAAAAAAAAAAGAATAGCAAGGATCAGGTAAACCATTTTCAATCATTGATTCATTTTTTTAGTGTCTATTTTCCATGTCCATCAAAACCCATACCCTTTAACAGCCAAAAATCCAAACAATAAACAAAATAAGCCCAATCCCCATTCCATCATCCAACAAGCACAATAGCCATAACCATAAAACCACAGATCAAAGCAAAATCCATCATCATCAACGGTCAGTTCAATTTACAAAAAATTATCAGATCAAAATCAAACAATAATTCCAGTTCCTTTCCAAAAAAAACAATAAATAAATAAAAGGAAAAGGAGCAGGAAAAAGGGGAAACTACCTTGGCTAGCGCCCTCCTTCCTCCGCCTTCCACCATCACGGCTGGACTCTTCCTCCGCGTCCTCCTCTTCCTGAACTCACCACAAGCCCAGCCATTCCTTGTTCGGTCCTCCTTCCCCCGCGAAGACCACCGGCTAGCAAACCCAGCCACTGCACAAACCACCATCGCACGAACCACCGCGCCTTCTCCTTTCCCGACGCACCACCGCTAACTACTCCTCCTCAGCACCCTTCTCCTCTCCGCCCCACACTCTCGGTTTTTCTTTCTCTCTTTGAATTTGTGTGTGAATGTTTTTGAGCAAGTGTATCTGTATGGGTGAGTTTGAAAGTGCTTTGTGCGCAATGACCTCTACCCGACCACAACATTTTGTCTCCCCTTTCTTTTCCTGAAAGTGAATCTCTCACTCTCCCATGCTCTTTGCCCCATCTCGTTGCCAAGGGAAATTGAAATCCTAATGCTTGTGTGTGTATGAAAGTACATTAGACTTAGGATTCCTTCTTTTTTTATTTATTTTTTTATATATGTTTATTGATTGGTTTATTTTTATGACAAATGTCTCTTTGTGAATGTGTGTTTATGTGGGTATGTGTGGGTAAGGTATCTGTCTTCACATGCCTTTGTTTCTGTTTTAAAAGAAACCAAGGCAAATATTAAAAAAAAAAAACAAATCTTACTACCAAAGTTACTAGAAATAATGATGCCTTATGTTTGTTTTTTTTTTTAAAAAAAGAAAATGATGAAAACTAAAGTACCCCAACGTTTGTTTTCTTTCATTTATGTCCTGTATCTATTTTTATTTAATTTTACTTCTTTTAATTTTTAAGTATTTTTCTTTTTAAAAAAAAATAATAAAAAAAAATGAAAATCAATCGACAAATTATATTTTTTAGGATTAACTGAACCGTAATGGCTTGTTAATTCTATTATCTAAAATATTTCAACTATGACATCTTGATATTCTAATTTTTTTTTCAAAAATAAAATCAATCAATACACAAATATTTTTTATAGAACTACGTAACTTTGAGTTCTCCATTGCACCAAGGGATATGTAGGAGCGATTTGTCAAGCCAAAATTAAATTTTTATAATTTTTGTCTTAATTGTAAATAATTTTTCTAATGATTTTTTTTTCTATGAGATATTTTATTTTATTTAATTTTTATTTCTTTGGGAAATATTTTATTTTGAATAAAAATGTTAATTTAGCCGTGACGGCTTGTTAACTGATATTTTGGGCATTTGAGTTATAATAGCTTAATGATCCAAAAATTTCCCAAAAATATATTTGTTCTCTTTTGTATTTTCTTGTCCTTTTTTTATAAAAAAATCAAAATAAATTTTTTTATTTGTAAATATTTATAATTCATAATAAATTTTATTTTCATGTTTTCAATTTAAATTATTCATTTATTTGTCAAATATTTTATTTCAAACAAAAATATTAATTTAGCTGATGGCTTGTTAACTCAATATTTTGGACATCTAAATTGTGACAATTTGATGATAGAATTTTCTTAAAAAATATTTTTTTAATTTCCTTGTAAATAAAAAATAATAAAATAAATATTTTGAAAGGTTATTAGTAATTTGCACAAATCAATAAAAGGTATCGTCTAGGACTGCGTATTAAGGTGCTGTAGGATTAAGTTCTTACCCTTCCCTATGCATAACCGACTCCGAACTCAAATCTAGTTTCAAAGATCATTTCTTTTAAAATAAAATGGGTTTTTCCATATTTTCCCAATTTAAATAAACTTGGTGGCGACTCCAAGTCTCAATCAACTTTCTCGCGTCCCTCGCGATCCGTGGCAGATGGCGACTCCATTGGGAAGTTTGAGAGTCAAGCCTTATAATTGATTGTTTACATTATAATTAACCTTCTTTTTTTCGTTCTTCTTTCTTTATTTCTTTATTTTCTCTGCTTTTTTTTCCTTTTGAAGTCGTCTTTTATTTCAAGATACGTTTTCTTTTTCTTTTTATCTTTTTATTTTAATGAAAACCATAGGGTAGATGAATTTTATTTTGTATTGTTTATTTGCAGGTATTTGTCATGGGTAGTTTTAGGATTCCGGGTTTGTATGCTCCTTTCACACACAATACTCACACATTAATCACACACGAGTTGGGCCCTATACCCGAGTCTTGGTGCAACTTGAGATAGGTAAGAGGTTGTGTAGCAGTAGCCATATTGGATGCACGTCCTATTTGGTTATTATGAAAATCTTGTCTAGAGTATGACTTTCGTAAATGTCCTACACCTAGGTTCACCTCCGTTGTGGATAACATTCCGAAAAGAGTTCTTAGCTCAGAGGCCTTAAAATCCTAAATTCATAGTTCTACCTGATGAGAGTCTTCACAAAGTAGAAAGCTTATGAGACAATAGGATAGCCCTCCACAGTTCACCTCAAATAGGACACAAAGGGAGTATATTTCTTCTTTAACTTATTTTCTTTGTACATAAATTCTTTAACATGCTTAAAATGTTTATTGTTCTTTTCTTTAAAAAAAAATCACTTTTTCTTCTTTACTTTAGCAAGTTTGTTAAAGAACTATATCAAGTCTTGTTGTGAGTATCTTTAGAAAATGGAATGAAACATGAGATCAAACAATTATAAAAAAGAGAAATTGAAAAAGACTTTACATCTTAAAGCCAAGAAACCTAACACAGAAAGCCTGAGATCCTTGAGTCAGCTATTGAAAGTACCACAACATCTTTCTCTTACTAGAAAATATGGGAAAGTCCTGAGCCTATTAAAGGTGGTAATATAGGTAGAGGCAATCACAACATGGCACAGATTATGATCCTTCACTCTAATGCTTCACCTTTCAAGATTTCCAATTGGTACTAACCCTTGAAGAATTTGAGCAAATCCTAGGGTTAACACTAGAAGGAGAAAAACCTTACAATTATCAAGGACATTATGCTTCTTTGCACATTATAGCAAATGTCCTAAAGGTAAATGTAAGAGATTTGCATGAGCCACAGAAATGTAGAAATTGGACCAAGGGATTCACAAAAGATTACTTGGAGGAGCACATGCAGTGCTTAGCTCAAGCCGAAGATTGGGACACTTTTTCATATGTGTTGACTCTCACTATTTATGGCATTGTTTTGTTTCCAAATATTGATAGGTTCATAGATCTTGCAGTAATTGATGTATTCCTTGCTCGAAAGTTTCATGGTCATAATCCTTTGCCTCCTACCAGATGTCTCCTGTTCCTTGAATTTTTGCTATGAGAGGAATGATAAGAGAATTTTGTGTTGTCCACCGATGTTATATGTGTAGGTTCCTGCACACATATTTCAAAGGAGTTACAAGACATCATGTCCTATTAATGATCTAAGGAAATATCGGGTCAAAAGAAAAGAGGTGAGAATGGGCTAAAGAATTTGCAAAATTAAGTGAAAAAGTGATCCGATGGTACCCTTGGTGGGAAGATAGGCAAACATTGATTTACCAATGTAGAAATTTTCCAAATGTACCCTTCATGGGTACTCAAGGATGTATAAATTACAATCCAGCATTTGTATTGCGCCAACTTGGTTACCCTATAATGGAACCACCTTCTGAAGCTACAATAACTCCTTTCATCATGTACTACTTGGATTCTAATGACATTGGCCTACTACAAAAAGTCCATCTGCTTGGAACAATATTGTCCGAAAGGAAAAGAACTGGAGTTAGGAGCTGTATGAAAGAAAGCTATCGCCAATAGGTGAAAAGTAGGGCTCAAGAGGTTAATCTGTCATTTGAGTCCTAACAACAATTACTCCTAACAAGACATCGGCCTTGTATTTTGATGAAATTGAAGAAATCAAAGAAGTGAAAGAAAGACTTGGACAAGGCAGAATTGAAAAGCATCCACCATAATTATGCAACTCTAAAGTGAGAAAGCATGAAGAGATCAAGTTCTAGAAGTGACCAGCAAGAAGTTAAAAATGGGACATGAGCACATGATGAAGACCAAGGAATGTCTTATAGCTTCCAACAAGGAGCTAGGGTTTCGAAGGCAAGAGCTTGATAAGGCATTAACTGAAAATCAGCAATTGAAGAAGCTACTTTGAAAAGCCAAAATCGCTGAAAAAGCTACGTTAAAAGGTGAGGAACAAATTAAACAAAAAATGGGGGAATTGAACAAGGAATACCAGGGGAAGGTTGAGGAACTAAATCAACACATGAAGGATAAGATCATGAAGTATCAAGCTGTCTTGGGAGAAGAAAAGAAAAAAGTTAGAGATTTGGATTTTGAAGTGTAACACAAGATCACATCATTTGTGAGTTGAAGGTCCGCTTTTAAAACTTGGCAAGGTTGGCTAATGCAGCAATAGAAGATGTTCCAAGATACCTAGAAATGGCTGAGCAAGAAATTATCCACTTTGAGACCCCAGATGAGATTCACAACTTTGTCGATTACTACAAAGATTTGATTAGAAGGATGAAATGAATAATTGCATAAAGACATTGATGAGATGTTAACTTTTGAGTGACAATGTTGGTTAGAAAATAATGTGTAGTTTTATGATGTATTTCTTTTGAAAAATGGCTGTAAGAAAGATGATGATTTGAAAAAATTATCATTTCTTTATATTGTGTTGGTCTCATGGAAATATTCATTAAAACATAACATGTTACCTTTGAATGAGACGTTCTGGGGAATAGTTATCATCAAAGATACTCACATCAAGACTAAGCACGATGGAAGGTCTCTAACAAATAGCAATGTTTTTTTTTCATTTTAATAAAAGTTATTTTCACAGGTAAAACTTCGTCACCATTGGGTGCCCAAGGAAAACAAAAATCAATCAAACTCGTGTTCATAATACTAGAGCTTAGACCAAGATGGCCGAAGCAAATTCTGACCTAGGAAAGATGCACTCAGTTACAACCAATGATGAAGCGGAAGAGATCTAAGCTTAGAGGTTGATGAGGAAGAGGAAAGCTGAATGAATTATCGAATAACCAAGCTAGGTTGGAGGATATGATAAGGGCCATGAAAAAGTCATTTGACTTATGGGGAGGAAACAGAATGGGTATGCCTATAGAGTAAACTAATGTTGCCACTATACCTGATGTCAAACGAGACTATGGGTGTCACTCAGAGGGTGAATGACATGGGGGAAATCCCAAATATCCTCCTTGGACAACCACCATCCACAATGCCATTAGTAATCCCTATCGGAGAAAGCTATCATTCCTTAGATAATGCACATGCAAAGGGACACGAGCATGCTACCCCTGTTAGGAGCATCCTCGTATTACTATCCTAAAACAATCATCTTCCTTAGGGAATAATCATTCAAAGGAAAAAGACAAGTTCAAAGAAGAGTGGATGAAGAAAATATAGAAACAAATTAAGGCTATCCGAGGTCCTAGCTCCTATGGCTGTGTGGAGATTGAGCAATTGTGCCCTCCTATAAACCTGATAGTCCTAAAGACTTCAAGGTCCCTGATTTCTGAAGTACGATGGAACGGTAACCCTTTGTTCCACTTGAAGAGTTATTGTACTAAAATGGTAATATGGTCCAAAGATGAAAGGTTTCTTATTAGCTCTTTCCATGAATGCTTGACTAGACCTTTGGAATGGTACATTTAGCTAGACCATTCAAAAATTACAGCTGGAGAGAATTGGCTAACCTTCATGAGCCAATACAAATTCAATCTTGAAGTAGCACCTATGGGAGGTTAAGCTCAATGCAAAAGAAAAAGGATGAACCGTTTAAGCAATATACTCAAAGGTGGAGAGCCTTGGTTGCTCAAGTTCAACCACCACTCATCCCGACTGAAATGTGTTTATACTTCTTGGGAACCTTGGGATCCCCTTATATCGGGGCAATGGAGGAGCAGCATATAAGAATTTCTCTAAGTTGATAACTCTGGAGAAAGGATTGAGAGCTTGGCTAAGGCCGAAAAACTTCCCATGAGTAGTGAGGACACAAGAAAAGGTTTCCCGACAGGAAGAAAGAGACGGATGAGAATTATGTGCATGGTTAGCAATCCTTCGTCCCAAAGTATGCACCATCATGTCCACGACCCCAGATGCCATCATACCAAACCTCTATCCCTCCTTACACATTTTACCAAACCACAACAACCATAAACATTATCCCATATTCCTAGCCTCAAGTTAATAATATCCATATACGACCATATCAACCAACTCGCCCAACATCTACCCCAGCCTCGACTAAATTTCCAAAACCAGAATCGCAATCGATTTCCTAACCTTCCACCTTTTCCAAAGCTGTCCATTTCGAATACTGACCTTTTTCAAAGATTAGTTGATGCCCATCTGATCTCGGCATATCCTGTGTGCCAATTAGAACTGCCATACCCAGGTTGGTTTAACTCGAATCTTACTTGTAAATACTATATGGACATAGCAGGGCATTCCATTGAGGATTGTGAAGGTTTTAAGACAATGGTGAGGAAACTGATTGCTTGTGGGAGATTGGATCTTCAAGAAGAACCAAAGCCAGATATTGTTAATAATCTAATCCCAAATCACGAAGGAGGAAATCGGGTGAATGCTGTGGAAATTGAAGAATCACTTATCAAGAAGGTTTTGAATCTTCAAACCCCTATGGACAAAATTTTCATTAGCTTGAAAGGGTATAACATCACAATACCCTCATCTATGATGAAAGAAGATGAGAAATGTGATATGGAATTGAGTTGTGAATACCAATGTGGAGGCCATGATATAGAAAATTGCTGGGATTTCAAGGCGTGTCAGGGACTACTTAACTTAGGCATGATACAAGCAAAAAAAGGGGTAAATATCCCCGAGGAAGTGAATGTGGTTGAACATTTTGTCCTTCAAGTTCCTTAACTTAATCTAAATCCCAAACTAGAAACAGTGGTGATCATTGTGAAGAAACCCACACCTTTTGGGTATGAGAATACACGTGTTGTGCCTTAGAATTATGAAACCAAAGTGGAGACAAATGGAGACATAAGGGAAACCTCAAAAGCTGAAGCAAGTAAGGCAGTCACTAGCATTATGGAGGTAAAAGGAATAACAAGAAGTGGAAGGGTTTATGGGCCCAAAGAGCTAGAAAAAAGGAAGTTTGTTGATGAAGGGAATGTTGAAAAAAGTTCAAATTTAGGAAGAAAGAAAAGGAAGATAAGGAAGAAGAGTTCCTAAAGATCATGAAACAAAGTGAATATGATATTTTGGAACAATTAAAGAAGACTCCTGAGGATATCTCTTTTGTCACTAATCCTGTCATCTAAATCTCATCAAAGGGCAGGATTAAAGGTCATGCAGGAAGCCTATGTCAAGCCGACATTTCATTGGAGAACATAGTGAATATGGTGGATCCAGTGAAACGTGTCAATATGACCACATTCTTAGATGAAGAAGTGGTGTCACGGACTAACCCATAAGCACTACATATAACCTTCAAATGCAAAGGCCACATAGTGCCTAGAGTCCTTATTGATGGAGGATCTGGGTAAAATGTATTACCGTCAACCTTGAAACAACTGTCAATGAGTGTAGATGATATATCACCCAACCGATGGTTGTAAAAGCTTTTGATGGGGCTACGAAAAACATTCTAGGGAAGGCGGTGTTGCCACTAAAGATTGGACTAAGCAAATCAGAAGTGTTATTTCAAGTGATGGAGATCGGCTCAAATTATAACATACTACTAGGAAGATCATGGATTAATGATATTGGTGTTGTCCCTTCAGCCTTGCATCAAAAGGTTAGATATATTGAGAATAGATAGTTGTTACAATCCATGGAGAAAAGGACATCATTGTATCCAAGCCGGTCTCATTGCCATATGTGGAGAATGTGGAGCTAATAGACAATAATTAGTGGCATAGCCTGGAGTTGGTAAAGCCCAAGCATGAGTGCAGTGGGTCCACAATGCAAAATGTTAATCAAATAGTGGCTCATATCATGGCTAAGAGTAGATATCTATAGGGTAAAGGGTTAGGACTACAATTGCAAGGTATCAGAATACCTATACCAACTCCAAGAAACCTAACCGATTTGGTTTGAGATATGATGCATCATTAAAAGAGAAAATGGGTGCCATGGCCCTCCAACAGGAGAAATATGAGAAGAAAATGAAACAGATCCTCACTTGAAGGAGACATTTCCTGGTCTCAGCTGAAATGATTATGGATGGAAAAGTTCGCTCTCCTTGCTACCATCTCACCATCAACACCTTGGACGTGGAGACAACTGAAGAAAGCAACAAGGTTTATGCTGCCAACAATGATGAAATACGATGAATGGACAACTGAACAAGTGATTTATGTTATTGCTGCAAAGTAATTATTTGTGTTGTATCAGTAAAGATTGTTTATGCTTTTATTTATGCTACTTGAAGACATCATTTAAATGAACTTGTGTGTTTATTCAGCAATATCTCTTTGATATTCCCTCATCTTTTACATTTCTTCGTGTCTTTCATTCTCCTTGTTTCCGTCTTCTATTTGCTTTTTCTTTTTAATTTTACTACCATTTTTTTTAGGTCATTAATTTTTGTTTCTCCTTTTTTATTTTGCATTTGCCTACTTTTTGTTTTGTATTCTAACCCACCACCATTGCTTTCCAGGAATCTAAATGCTATAAAAATTTTGCCACATGAAAGGGAATTTGGAAGCTTATCAATTGATTCTCTACCTCACTTGATTGCTATAACCATGAATCCGAAGAAAATGAAGAAACTGTTGGCAATTTTTAGACTTGCTGGAACATATAGAAAAAGGATTTGGTCTAGACAATGAGGTGATCAAGTTGGTTAACATGGGCATTGAAGAAGAGAAGAAGGAGCTTAAAGTAGTGGAAAATCCAGAACACTCATAAATGATTGCATTGTTCAAAGAATACCTGGATGTCTTTGCATGGTCTTACCATGATATGCCGGGTTAGATCCAAAAATAACTTCACATAAGATCCCTTTATATCCAGGAGCTGAGCCAAAAAAGCAATAGTTAAGAAGGATGCGGCCTGAAATATCATTAAAAATAAAAGAGGAGGTGTCCAAACAGCTAGAGATTGGATTTTTGGAGGTATCAAGACACACCGCCTGGGTGGCTAACATTGTGCCCATGCCTAAGAAGGATGAGAAAGTTAGAATATGTGTGGATTATCGGAATCTAAACAAAGCTAGCCCAAAGGATGATTTTCCTCTCCCTTACATTGATGTCCTTGTTGGTAATACTGCAAAAAACCACCGATTTTCATTTATGGATGGATACTCGGGTACAACCAAATTCCCATGGATGTTAATGACAAAGGAAAAACTACTTTCATAACACTGGGGAACATTTTACTATACGGTCATGCTATTCGGATTGAAAAATGCCAAGGCTACATACCAGCATGCTATGGTTGCATTATTCCATGATTTGATGCATAAGGATTTTGAAGTGTATGTGGATGACATGGTTGGTAAGTCCAAAGAGGGAGAAAGCCATGTAGCAGTCCTACAAAAGCTGTTTGAAAGACTCAAAAAATATAAGTTGCAACTTAATTTGAATAAATGTATTTTTGGAGCTTCGATGGGGAAACTACTTGGATTCATTGTTAGCAGAGAAGGGATAAAGGTAGACCCAGATAAGGTGAAAGCAATACAAGATATGCCTGCTCCCCAAGCTGAACGGGAGGTTAGAAGTTTCTTGGGAGGCTTAACTACATCACTAGATTCATCGCTAATTTGACTAGTACTTGTAAGCCCATATTCAAGCTGCTATGAAAACATCAACCTAGAGAATGGAATGAAGAATGCCAGGAAGCCTTTGCTAAAATAAAGACTTATTTAATGAAACCTCCATGTTGACCCCACCTACAATGGTTCGTCCTTTAATACCTGGACCTTATGTTACCAACATTAATGGGGGCAATGTTAAGACAATATGACGAGTCTGGAAAGAAAGACAGGAAATTTATTATCTGAGCAATAAGTTTAATGACTGTGAATCTCGCTACCTGGCAATTGAAAAGACCTATGCATTGGCATGGACTTCCAAGAGGCTTAGGCAGGACATGTTATACTATACCACTTGGTTGATCTCTCAAATGGATCCGTTAAAGAACATGTTTGATAGTCCCCATGTGTCATTAAGAATGTCGAAGTGGCAAGTGATACTATTTGAATTTGATGTCAAATATGTGACTCAAAAATCTGTCAAGGGAAGTGCAATTGCTGATCATCTAGCTAAGAACCCTTTTGAAGATGGTCAACCAACCACATCAGAATTCCCTGATGGTGAAGTGTGACAATAGAAAGAGAAGAGTAGGAAGAGGAGGTTGTGTGGAAGATGTATTTTGATGGGGCTGCCAACATGAATGGATATGGAATAGGAGCTGGTGGTGTCACCAACTGGAAAACAATACCCAGTTTCCATCATGTTGGATTTTGAATGTACCAACAACATCGCATAGTATGAGGCCTGTGCAAATGGTTTGCAAGTTGCAATTGACTCACGAATCAAAGAACTAAAATTCTTTGGAGACTTTGCACTCATAATTTATCAAGTTAATGGACAATGGCAAACAAATGATCCAAAATTGGTACCTTACCAGAAATATTTGTCTCAACTAATTGAGCGATTTGATGATGTGTCATTCTCCAATTTAACTTGAGACAAGAACCAATTTGTGGATGCTTTGGCAACTTTGGCTGTAATGACCAAATTGGAAGTCCACGCCAATGTCCAACCTATCCATGTAGAGGTGCAAAGGAACTTGGTACATTGTGGCAATGTGGAGATTGAATCAAGTATCATGACATTAAGCAGGATATTCAAAGGAGAATACCCAGCCGGTGCAAATAAGGTGAATAAAAAGACAATTCGTCGACTGGCTATGGCCTTTTTCTTGAATGGTGAAGTCCTCTACAAGAGAAATCATGATGGTACCTTCTTAAGATGTGTAGATGCTCAGGAAGCTAGCATAATCATGACCGAAATCCATGAAGGAATCTATGGAACTCATGCTAATGGACACATGATGGCACACAGAATCCTAAGGAGTGGTTATTATTGGTCCACCATGGAGAGTGACTTTACCAATTATGTTTGAAGTGCCACAACTGCCAAGTATATGTAGACCTAGTTAATGCTCCTCCATTTCGCTACATAACATGGTATCTCCTTGGCCTTTCTCAATGTGGGGCATGGATGTCATTGGCCCAATCAATCCCAAAGCGTCTAATGGTCATCATTTCATTTTGGTGGTAATAGACTATTCCACTAAATGGGTGGAAGCCACTTCATATGCCAATATCACACAAAACATGTTTCTCAATTCATTAAAAAGGACATTATCCATAGATATGGGATTCTAGAAGAATTATCACAGACAATGCTCCTAACCTCAATGGTGCTGAAGTTTAGAAGTGCTTTGAGACTTTCAAAATCAAACATCACAACTCAACTCCTTATAAGCCTCAAATGAATGGTGCAGGTTGAAGCCGCAAATAAGAATATCAAGAAAATCATCGCCAAAATGTTGGTGAATTACAAAGATTGGCATGAAATGCTGCCATATGCTTTGCACGCTTATCGTACCAACATACGATCAAGCACAGGGACAACTCCTTTCTTATTAGTATATGGAATGGAAGCTGTATCCCCCATTGAAGTTGAAATCCCATCATTAAGGCTTTTGATAGAGGCTAAGTTAGAAGAATTGAGTGGGTGAAAGCTCCCTATGAATAGCTAAACATGATAGAAGAGAAAAGACTGGCAACCATTTGTCATGGCCAGTTGTACCAAAGTAAAATGGCTAAAGCTTTCAACAAGAAAGTCCGCCAGGGATTTTTATCCAGGAAATTTGGTTTGAAGAGAATTCTCCCTAATCAAGAGGACACATGAGGAAAATGGGCTCTAAGTTATGAAGGTCCTTACATTGTGAAACAAGCATTTTTAGGAGGGGCATTAATCTTGCAAAATATAGATGGACAGGAACTACCTAGACCAGTCAACACTGATGCAATAAAAAAAGTTTTATGCTTGAAAAGATGCTGTGAAAGCTGGTTAGGTTGAAAACTCAAAGAAGCGGCCTAAACAAAAGCAAGGATGAGAAATAAATAAAAATAATTAAAAAAAAGAAAAATGTCCATTAGGATGAAAACCCAAAAGGCTAGCCTAGGCAAAAGTTAGGGAAAATAATAGGTATCATCTCAAACAATTTACACTTGGCAATTTTTGGGGATCAAAGAAGGAAAGATTGAAGGCTCATAAACAGAGAGACAGTGGCTATGACATCCAATTTACTGCAAGAAATCAATTGAATAAGCCACTAAGAACCAAAATTGGGGCCAAATTTTATGCTTTTAGCAATCCCGTTTTTCATGTGGTTTTGTTTCCTTCTTCCGAAACATGTTATGTTATTGTCGTCCAATACACCAAGTAATAAAAATGTTCGTTCAGTTAATCCTTCCACTTTTCCCTTGAATGCATGTTTATGTATGATGTCTTGAGTAAGCATAAATTTAAGATTAAACTATACGACCTAACTTTTGTAGCAATACATTAATGATTAGCATCACACCAAGGGAATTTAGAAGCTTCAATTAAGCTTGGCAGAAAAGCAATCATCATCCTAAAAAAGAAAAAGAGAGAAAAGGAAGAATGGGAAGAAGTGAGCAAAGTTAGAGAAGGAAAAAGAAGTTTCATTTGTGTAATGCCCCGATTTTCCCTGAAGTGCAAAAATGACCAAAATGCCCCTAAGGTTGTAACACCCTAAAAATTATTTAAAAATTAATTTGACCTTTGTTAGTTGTAATTTCAAAATCTGTTTAGCAATTATGAGGATGGCTAACGATGTATTATTAATAGTCTGCCGAAACCCTAGATCTGGACCAGGAAATGCCCGGACTGAGAAAAGAGAGGATTAAGATTAGAAATGATAAGGAATGAGGAGTTATACCTAGAATTAATTTTCAGGTAATGTTTGACTACCAGGGTATGGTGTTTTACCCATTCAGGAGAGTTTTGATGTGAGGTTTTTGACATCGTACAAGTTATTTGGTGGCCAAGTAACCTTTACCAACCACTTTATGTCAAGTGGATGGCAAGGATTGAAACTTGAAAAATAAGTTTCAATCATAGCCTTTCATTTATTATATTTTATTTGAGAGCCAATATCTCATCCGTTCGATGGAATTTCTACGTAGTTTTAACATGAAAAGCTACTTGCTCCCTAAGTCAATGAGAGCCACTTATCATGAGCCAAGTGGATGGCCAAAGTTCATTCTTTGACCAAAAAATAAATCCTAGCCATTCATATAATTTCTTTTCCCAAAAAGAAAGAAAACTACACATTACTTACATAAATATTACATTTACTTCAAGATAAAAATAAGCCACCAATCTTTATCACTTGGACCTATCATTTTCGTCCAAGCTCTTTCAAGAACCAGCCTCCATTTCTTTCTTTCCAAACCTCCATTGAAAAGCTTCAAAGCTTGCAAAACCCTAGCTCAAAGTCACTAAAACCACAAACTCTCTTCACAAAACTTGTTCTACTCCTCATGATCTATCAATCCAATCGATTGAAATCTCAATTCCTCACCAATCCTTACTTTGATACCTCACTTCCTCACTGATTTAGGAAAGGTTTGAGGTTGATTTAGGAGCTTTGGAGTGGAAAGAATCAAGCTTGGATCACATTGGAGCCAAGGATACACTAGCTTCCAAGAGTAAGGCATTTTAAACTCTTACTTCAAATTTGTTTTTCTAATTTCCTTACTGATTGGGCTGAATATTTTTAGTTGTGGTGGTTGATGATATATTGATATTGATTTATGAATTTTGGTGGAGTGTTTGGATGATGTCAAAAACCATTTTTGTGAAAAGAGATTTTGAACCTTGCGCTGGATTTTCAATTTTTACAGGTAGCCACTTAATTACGAATTTTCTGAGAAAATTATGGGTATTTTCATAAGCTAAAAAAATATATGTTGAATCTAACATCCTAGGCTAGTCCCACAAATTTTCTTGGGCTTTGATTTGGACTCCTAATGTTTTAAAAAAATCAGGGATCGAAATGAACTATGTGCTGCTTGATTATTGGAACTGAAGCTATAAACTTTACTAATTTTTTTTAACATAGCAAATGATTGATTTTTCCTTTGTAATTTTTAAAGAGTGTTGAAAACATCTTGAAGTTCAACTGCAATTTTTCTTTTGAATTGATTCAATCATTTGTTAGGGTTAAAAATTATGAATTTTGGGTTTGAGCTGAGGTTAAGTGGTCTCTGATCATCGAATTTGTCCAATTTTTTTAACATAGTTAGACCTTGTGGACACATTGAAGTGTCATTGAGAATTTTTATAGCCTCTGAATTGATTGTTTGATGTGCAAATAAATTGTGCTATGAATATGTGAAATCTGCCATTGTGCTGAAAATGAATTGATGCTTGAAATTGATGAAATAATGACATCTTGTACTAGTATGGCATGAGCACAAGAATACGAATATGAATAATTGAGCATGTGAACTTATTGATGAGGTTAGGCACACATAGATATGAATGCTTATTACAATTGCTCATGTGTGAAAGGAAAGTATAAGCTTGGGCTGGAGAAAGTAATTCCTTGTGGGGAAAGTAAACCTGACTAGTCGGGAAAGTAAACCTGACTACCAAGAAAACATAAAGTTTATAATTCTTGGGCTGGATAAAGTTTATAATTCTTAGGTTGGAGAAAGTAAATCCATTGTAAGGAAAGTAAACCTGACTACTCTTGAATTAGGTCAAGGAAAGTAAACCTGACTAGGAATAGATCTATGAGAATTGGAGAAAGTAAATCCAATGATTATGTATAGGAATGAGCTCAATCCTTAAAAATGCAGCCTATTACCCTAAAGTAGTCTTTTATCTTATGTTCTAAGTGAAGAATTTTAGTATCAATATTGAGGCCAATATGTTAAGTTGTGATTTAGCATATAGGGTTTATATTGTTGAGTAGTATCATATGTGATTGAATAATAAAAGCTACCCACTTCGAAGGATAATTTTAGAACTTCAAAATGGATATTTAATATGTATTGTATGATCACATTTTCTTGATAAACCGAAGTGGCTTGGACGATGACAATGACATTATAATTATGTATTTCTGGATACCCTATGGAATTTCAGAATTCTCACCCTGCTTATTGTGTTTCCTGTTCGTCTCCAGGTTGATTCTAGAGGATAATGAAGCAACTACAAGAAAGACTAAATTGTAATTTCTATAGTTTAGTTGTGGGAACTTGTATCTATCGTACATAGTTATATATATATATATATATGTGTGTGTGTGTGTCTATAAATGTGGTAAAGAACAAATGTGAACTAAAGCTCATAGAAGAGCTTTCTTTTGTACTTGACTTGTATTAAATAAATACGTTGTTTCTTGCTATAGACAATTAAGAAAGGTCCGCAAACTATAAGTAACTACTCCTCAAGTACGATGTCAGGACTTAAGAATGATGTTATACTTGGGGGATGTTACAGAGGTCATTTCTGCCCGGAAATCAAGGACGGCTCCTATCCTCGAAAGGTTAGTCTAGTGCTTGAAGGGGATTATATATGTAATGGATGTGTTAGAGATGAAAATCTCAATTTCCTGGTTTTTGTATGTGAAATTACCTATTTACCCATGAGGTAATTCAACGTGGATTAAGTGACGGACAAACCCGGCCATCACCAGAGTTTGAAGATGATAACAAAGAGTGTTTCATGTTGTTAGGAAAGTCCAGGTGGTCCGGGAGTGCTTGTGTGAATTTAAGTTTTACCCGTTTGGTGCTAAATGGGCATAATTAAACGATTATGGAAAATGGGCAATATTAGATTATAATTTAAGATAAATTAATTTTATCTATTAATTTAGAGTCTAAATAATTAATTGAGGTTATTAGAGGATTAAGATGGATTAAGGAATCTCAAATTCCCTTATTAAATCAAAGACATTATGTCAAATTAAACCAAATAGAATTTTCTCTCAAGTCCTTAAATCAAGGAAACATGTCGAGTTTAAATTTCAAACTAATGAAGTTTAATTAAAACTAAACATGGAAGACAACTCTATATCATGTCTTATAAGCCTTAAACTCATGATTACAAACCTAAACACCCAATTACCAATCCCCAACTCACTCCTTAATCAAAACTACCTCTAATACACATCCTAACCTACATGAAAAACAAAATTTCTTCCCCCAAATTAGCCACAAGGCCGCGACTCTCCCCCATTTTTCCCTTCATATTTCAATTCCCATAAATACCAAAACACCAAAAAGAGTCATCACTTTACCATTTGCTTTTTGTCAAGTCTTGCTTCCAAAAAAATCGTCTCTTCTCTCAAATCAAAGCTTTCTCTTCTTCCTCTTCCACCACGACTAAATCTTCCCTCAACTCACAAACACCCAAACATCTCATTCCAAGATCTGAGCTTTCTCTTGTCAACCAAAGAAAATAACTTGGTAGGGATTTGTTTTGAGCTTTCCTTCTATTTCTTATCCTTTTTTTTTTTCAGATTTTGATGATGAGTAAAGTGATTGTTGTTGTTGTTGTTGTTGTTGTTCTTGTTCTTCTTCTTCTTCTTCTTCTTCTTCTTCTATTTTCAATTGGATCTTCCCTTTTCCTTTCCTTTCATTTTTGGTTTTATTGTTGTTTGATGATGGGGAACTAAGGCTTGATGATGAGAGATCTTAGTGTTGGTTGTGAAACCATCATTTACTTGACCTCTAGAGCCCAAGTATGTCTTATTTCGTTGGTTTTAAAGAATGGTGAAAATGAAATGTTGTTGGTTCTTTTGAAAGGTTTTCTTCTTTAATGTTCAAAACCATAGCTTGATGATGAGGGTTTCTTGATGTTTGGTTGTAGAACCATCATGTGTTGGACCTCTAAAGCTCAAGGCTTGATATTTTTCTTAGTTTCACAAGAAAATGAAAAATGATTTATTGTTGGTTGTCTTTAATGGTTTTCTTTTGAGCTTGTTGGTGAGTCTAGATAAATGAGGTTCTTGGAACCATGGTGTCAAAAGACTCTAAAGCTCACTTCAATTTTGTTAAGATTGATTGGGGTTGAGATTTTATAGCGGAGGCGAAAATCTCATTTTTCTAATTTTGCTCAAAATGACCAAAATACCCTTATAGCGTTTTACGCAAGTATAAGTGCCATTTGAGCCCGAACTTCTCCAGGAAGTTCGAAATGCTAATTATAAGTGACCAATGATGATTGTATAAGCCCGGTAATCCGGGTAGTGTCTAAACCGTTTTGCCCCTGGCTAAGTGTATTTTGGGCCTAATGATATGATTAACAAAACCTAAGCAATATTAGACTCTAATCGAAGATTAATTAATTTTGGTAATTAATCTAGAGTCAAAATAATTTATTAAGGTTGATTAGAACCTAAGATTGCTTAGATACACTTTAATCTTTATTTTAAAATCAAAGATTTCATGTCATGGAATCTTGAATAGTGTTCTCTCTAATTCCTTAAATTAAGGAATTATGTTTGTGAATGGTTTTAATAAAAATGAGTTTTGATTTCACTAATGAAGCAAGACCACTCTATAATCATGTCTTGACATCCTTAATTATCCATTACCTTACTTAAACACTCACTTACAAACTCCTAATCAAAAGCATAATCAAATATACACCTAAACACACCTCTAAACCACAACTCGATGACACATTTTCCTTCCCCTTGGCTGCATAGTGGCCGAAGCCACTCCTCCCCATATTCATCACATGTTGATTTATTTTACACACAAAGAACCATGCTTTGAGTCATGTCTTGGATCATGCTTTGAACCATACCTAGCCTTATCTTTGAATGACACTTCAGGAGATATTTTCTCTCCCCATGGCTTGCACAAAGTGCCACGGCCTCTCCCTCCATTTGCACCCACACAATTGCAAATTTTAACCCATGATATATATAGCAAAATGTAAAGAAATCTCACATTTTTACCACTAGCTTTTTTGTTTGAGTTTGTGACCAAAAAAACTCTCTAGTTTTCTCTCAACCTCAAGTTCTCTCCACCACCAAGAAACTCTTTCCACCACCATAAATCACCATAAGCCACCTTGAACCACCACTTCACCACCTCAAACCACCTCCTAAACACACAACCTTTCCATTTCTAAGCTCAAGCTCTCAAGAAAACTCATCCTTTCCTTTTCATCTCTCTTGGCCGAAACCACCAAGACACCAAGAGAAGATTTTTGTCTTCTCATTTCAAGCAAGAACCAAGCTTTCTTTCTTTCTTGCAAGAAAAACATATTTGGTAGGGAGTTTTTTTAAAGTTTGCTTTTCTTTTCTTTGTTTTAAAATGTTACAATGTTGAAATCTTCCTTTTTCCTCTACATTTCAGTTTCTTCCTTTCCTTTTCTTTTCTCTTGGATTTTGGCCTTAGTGGCCTATATGATGAAGGAACCATGGCTTGATGATGAGGATCTTGGGTATTGGTTGCAAAACCATCATTTATTTGATCTCTAAAGCTTGAAGGTTCCACTTTTAAGAAAGTTTTGAGCAAGTGTTAATGTTATGTTGTTAAAGTGGTAATCTTGAGCCTAGGATTTAAAGAAATGCATTCATATCTATATTTCAAGTCCTTGCATCACATATTTATATTTAAGCCTTGCACTTTGATGTTTACATTATTATCTAATTAATTAACTTCAAAGCCCACCTATTTCAACCTTAAAATTGAAATGTGATTTAGAGCAAAAACTCTAAGGGGCCTAGAGCAATAAAATAAAGAATTGAACTTGCATTCATATTTATATTTCCTTGCCTAGCATATTTATTTTCCAAGTTATCACCTAAACTTAAAGATTAAAACAAGAGCTTGCATTCTCATATCACCTAAATGATTAATCTCAAAGCCTACCTATTTCAACCTTAAAGTTGGAATGTGATTTAGAGTAAATACTCTAAGGGGCCTAGAGTACTAAAATAAAGAATTGAACTTGCATTCATGTTTACAATTCTTGTCTAGCATATTTACTTTTCAAGCCATCAACTAAAACTTAAAGATGTAAAAACTAGAGCTTGCATTCTCATATTTAAAGTTAAGCTTTGCATAGCATATTTATGTTTTATTGCCATCACTCTATAATGCCAAGACTAAAAAAATGAAGCTTGCATTACATGTTTTTAATTATGCCATCACTAAAATTAACCTAGTGCTCAAAACTCGCTATTTCAACTTACATAAGAAACTTTGACTCTTGGAACATATATATGTTATCAATAATGATATATTTTATTTTTGCTAAAGATTAGATATTATGCCAAGGTGATGAAAAAATTATTTATAAGGACAAGTTAGAGTTAGAAGATGTGAAAAGACTAGTTACTAAAGAATGTTATAGTTTTCCATATACTTAAAGAGTTATGTGGAATTGAGGTCTTACATGTTTGAGTTATTTGATTATTGAATGGATATGGCATGTTATGATCTTACTTGATATATTGTAAAGTTGCATATGATCAAAAGTAAAGTATATGATATGGTTGTGGCCTTGCATCTTAACATAATATGTTTGATGATAATCTATGATTTCATGCTCATATTGCACAAATGATATGCTAATATAAAGGTGACATGAAAGATATGGAAATGATCCTCTAGACTCCTGAATTAAAGGTTATAACAGGTGATCCAAATAAGAAGTGATCCTTTGGACTCCTCGAATTAAAGGTTATGAAAGGTGATCCTAACCCGCACTCTAGAAGTCGAGAATTTAACTTATCAACAAGGATAAGGTTACGCTGGTGATGACTAGTGAGGTATGAGCTCATAACCTAGAACTATCAAAAGGGAGAGTATTAGGGTGGCCCCAAGGAAAAGAGAATAAAAGTTTAAGTCACCTAAAGAATGAATCATGTTGAGATATGTTGTGATTATGTTGTTTTCTCACTTATATCTTGCATATAGTATGGACATGCATTTCATGATAAAGTATGTTGCATTCATATCCAAGATGCATAATAAAATGGATAGGCCTCGGAAGTCACACTTTAGAACCTTAAAAATTGGAACTTATGCATGTTCACTTTTTATAAAGAAAACCCGAGATTTTTTAGGACGTAGATGATGACATTAGAATAGGAGGTTTTCCTTATTGAGTTTCTTCATCAAGATTCTCACTTCCCCTACCTTTCTTTCTTTCCGTTACGTCTTCAGAGGCCGATAGCGACATTTGTGGTCTTCATTGACATGCCGGTAGGAGGTGCACTATGTAACAACCTAAAAATTATTTAAAAATTAATTTGAGCTTTGTTAGTTGTAATTCCAAAAATCTGACAATTTAGCAACGATGAGGATAGCCCAACGGACGTTTTAAAAAAAAAAATTTTGGTTAGGGTGAATAGTACCTTGCGGGCCCATCTGCCCATCCTGATAGCCGAAACCCTAGATCCTGACCAAAAATGCCTGGGGCTGAGAAAGAGAGGATTGAGGTTAGAAATAGTTTGGAATAAGGATTTTATACTTGGAATTAATTTTTGGACGATGTTTGATTACCCGGGTATGGTGTTTTACCCATTTGGAGAGCTTCAATGTGCGATTTTTGACACTG
Organism: Dalbergia oliveri; assembly: GCA_030441495.1. Classification (NCBI taxonomy): domain Eukaryota; kingdom Viridiplantae; phylum Streptophyta; class Magnoliopsida; order Fabales; family Fabaceae; genus Dalbergia; species Dalbergia oliveri. The sequence continues at coordinate 3,839,659 of JAMLFY010000019.1, read as the reverse complement.
GACAAGTTACTTTGTGGCCAAGTAACTTTTACCAACCACTTTATGCCAAGTGGATGGAAAGGATTGAAACTTGAAAAGTAAGTTTCAATCATGGCCTTTCGTTTATTATATTTTACTCGGAGCCAATATCTCATCCGTTCGATGGAATTTCAGTGGTTTAACATTGAAAAAGTTACTTGCTCCCCAAGTTAAAGTGAGCCACTTATCTTAAGCCAAGTGGATGGACAAGATTCATTCTTTGAGCAACAAAACAAATCCTAGCCATTCATATAATTTCTTTTCCCAAAAAGAAAGAAAATTACACTTTACCTATATAAATACTACATTTATATCAAGATAAACATAAAACAACCAACCTTATCACTCCATCATCATCAATTTCTGCCAGACCTCTTCAAGGACACTTCCTCCATTGTTCTTCCTCTCAAATTCCATTAACAAGCTTCAAGCTTCAAAAACCCTAGCTCAAAATCACTAAAACACCAAGATCCTTTCACAAAACTTGTTCTACTCCTCATAATCTATCAATCCAATCGATTAAAATCTCAAATCTCCATCAATCCTTGTAACGCCCTAATTTTTACTGCGTTTGAAATTATCCGAATTACCCTAAGTAATTCTTACATGAAATTCGAGGTTGAATAATCCTCAATAAAGGAATATAACATTAGAGAAGATGTTACGAGAAATTTGAATAGCGATTCGTGCGAGAGTTGCAACCCGATTTTCTGTACGTGTGAAATGACCAAAATACCCGAGGTCATTTGACCCGAAAATGAGGACGTCCGGCCATCCTCAGGGGACGTTTTGATTATGATAGGGGATTATATGTGTTATGTGTGTTATAGAGCAGAAGAATCTCATTTTTTGAGTTCCGATGAAATTACCAAAACGCCTCTGTCGTTAATTAACACTGATTTATGTGCCAGTTGAGTTGAACTTCACCAAAAGGTTTTAAATGATGTTTTAAGTAAATGTTTAACAACGGTTAAGCCCGGTAGCCCAAGGAGGTGTTTATGAAAAATTACCGTTTTACCTCAGGAACTTTACATAAAATGATGTAACTTTTGAATCCATTTTCACCCAAAGTTCAAAAAGACCATTTGAAGTATAATTAGAGGATGTCCAGGAATTATAGGAAGTTTTTACGTGAAATTACCTTTTTGCCCATAGTGAATGCTTAATAAGTTTTACTTAAGTGATTAAGGCAATTTTAACTCTGATTCAATTCGAGTTGATTTTAATCATTAGCCTAGAATTAAAAATTAATTACCTAAGGTTAAAAATAATTACTTGAGGTAATTAAAGCCTAATATTTACTTAAGGAAAAATTATATTTTCTTTTCCTTAATTACAAGAATGTATTATTTCAAGTTTACGGTTAGGGTTTCGTTAGGTAAAATCTAGTAAAACTATATTTTCTTATCCTAAGTTTTGAATTTATGTTACAAATTGATTTTTACCTACTTGAAATTAACTTCATTCACTAATGTATGATTGTTTACTTTACCTTGTCTTGAATTGACCTAAACACCTAACATTTTATCCTTTTTCACTAACCTATTGATTCCTAACCTTTTACCTAAGTAATTAAACATCTAATACATGATTTCCCACTAAAAAATAAAAGCCAATCTGATCCCAATGCAATCAGAAATGGAGCCACTTCATGGTCCATAATCAGCCATGTTTTTATATTTTTTCAACAACCATACACTTGCAAACATATCCAACCAAAATACCATTTCTTTAAGTATTCTTTTCCACCAATTAAGGCCATATTTAATCAAAAGAAATCTCACTCAATTCCACTATAGGGTAATCAGCCACCTTTGTCGCCTATTAGTACCAAATTTTGGAGTTTTTCATCCATTATACATAAATAAAACTATTACCACTAATTATGCTTTCTTTCTTTAATGTTTCCTATAATTAAAAATTTAAATAAAACTCCATTTTTCCAGTCTGATTAGCACGTTCATATAGCCCCCAAATGGCTATAAATAGGTGCTCTTCCATGGCCAAAATGCATACACAAACTCGTTAGCCTTAACACTTGCTTTCTTGATAGTTTTCTTACTCAAAGTTTGCTCAAAGTTCTCTAATTCTCTCAATATTTCCAGCTTTCTTTTTCTTCCTCATTCATATTCAAGAGACTTCCATTCTCAACCTCTAACCAAGCTCTAAACCTCAAGCATACACATTCCAACCATGAATCAACTCCTAAATACATAACCTTTTCATTGCCAAACACAAAAACACAAGAAAAATCCTTCCTCCGATATCAAGCTTTGGCCGAACTTATCATCACCATTGTAACGCCCTAACTTTTACTGTCATTTAGAAATTATTGAATTACCCTAGATAATTCTTATATAAATTCAAACCGAACAATCCTCAATAGAGGAATATAACATTAGAAAAGAGGTTATGAGCGATTCCTGCAAGAGTCGCAAGCCCCGAATTTCTGGACGTGTAAAATGCCCAAAATGCCCCTGAGGTTATTTTACTTTGAAAATAAGGATCGTGGACCTGGCCGTCCTCAAGGGGATGTTCTGAGGATAATAGGGGATTATTTGTGTTATGTGTGTTAATAGAGGAGAAGAATCTCAATTTTGAGTTTTACGCACGAAATGACCAAAACGCCCCGCGCTGTTTTAACTCTTATTGCGTGTCGACTTAGCCTGAACCTCACTAAAATGTTTTAAAACATGTTTTTAAGCTATGATTAACCATTAGTTAAGCTCGGGTGGTCTCGGGCAATTTTTAAGTAAAATGACCATTTTGCCCCGTCTTTGGAGTTTTGCAATTTTTGAGATTTTCGATTCGTCTAACGAAATCTAAGCAATATTAGGCTCAAATTAAAGCTTATTAAATTCTAATTACTAATCTAGAGTCCAAATTATTTATTTAAATTAATTAGAAAATGAAATTACTTAAAAACACCTAAATTGCTTACTAATTCACCTAAGCCCTTAATTGCAAATTCTCTAATTTGCAAATATACCTTACCTACACCTAAATAATGCATGGAACACACAAATTTCTCATCCTTGGGCTGTAATGGACGAAATTATTGATGCCATTATGCATTAGAATAATTGCCCAAAGATACACTAAAACAAAATGTCAAAATGTCACCATGAGACATAATTCCCTAAATTCATACAACTTGTCTTGAATCCATGTTTTCCTCCCTTTGTTCCCCATGAAAATCCATCAGCCTTCCTCCTTCATTTGTCCATTTATGAGCTTCAAAATCTCTATAAATAGGCATGCTTGAAGAGGTGTTAGAAGCTTTTGATCATAACTTACACAATTCTAGTTCTTAGGAGCACCAAAAGCTTTCTTTCTTCCTCTTCCTTGGCCGAATTTCTCTTTAGTTTTTCAAAGAGATTTTCTTCCATTTCACTCAAAGAAACCAAGTTCTCTTCCTTTCCTTCAAATCAAATTAGGTAGGGAGTTGTTTCTAAGTTCATTTTATGCTATGACAAGTTATGTTTCTAGCTCAAAAACAATGATTTCATGGACTTTCTTCTAGCTTTCAATTTCGGTTTTATTTTCCCCTTTTCTTTTAAAAACATTTCGGCCTTGTAACACCTAACTCTTAACCTCATACACTCGAGTTGCATTTCGGTTAATTGTTAGTTGCTACTCCTTGTTTCAGATCTTGACATGGCTTTCTTTAAAATACGAGTACTAAAAAAATACGACTAAATTTTTCTTTTTGAACTTAAAACTTGAAAATGCGAGCCGCGTACGCATACATAACGATTATCGTACATAACACATAGCAATCAAATATACATCATCATGTCATTCACGAATAAATCATAGGAAAGTCACAGCATATATTATAGTATCATATCATAGACATAACATAGCATCGATGCCCTTAGAACTATAAGGACACCTAGGGTACCAAATACATCAACGACTTGAACTAATGCAAAACGTAACCTAAACAGAGCTAGACTAATCTTCATGCTTCCGCTGCCCACTGATCCAACTCGACGACGTGAGTCCTACGCCCGTGCCTCAAGGTAGCTCGCGATCAATCCGCATCATTCTCGTCGGAGATGACAGAGGAAAACAAAAAGGGGTGAGAAGACTTATACAAGTTCCTCAGGAGGGTTCCCAACTCTAACACAAGTGTCATCGTCGTCGTCCCCAGCCACTTCGGGTTTCATTATGAAAGAGGTGTACTTGCATAAATTCAATTTTTATTCTCAAATCTTATTATCCGAAGTGGGTTCCTTTTCGCATGGTCTTAATGTTATGAATGCAGCATAATATCTATGTATGCATGACAATACTTCACATATAATCGACATGAGTAAATAACACATATAACCCAAGAAATCATGAAACGTATGCATGTATGTCTTTTACGTTACTCTTGGTGTTCCTTTCATAACTTGTTCCTTTTATAACTTTGTTCCTTTTATAACTTTGTTCCTTTTTATAACTTTGTTCCTTTTTCCACCCTCATCATGGTCGCCAAAATCCACCCAACATACCAGCCCAGCGATTTTAACATGGTCACCAAAACTCCTAATCACCTATCGCCTAGGAATGAGCTCATCTTAACTAGCCGTCGCTAGATTTACACTGGAAAAAGGGGGAACCATATCTTTTTCTCTTATCATATCTCTTTTCCTGGATCACCCCTACAACCCTTAACTCGGGAAGTCATAATGGGATCATTTCCTCTTTATCATATCTTGTATGAATACAACATGAGCATGCAACCATCGAACCTTGTATGACATATCATATATTATTATCTCATGTTCTCATGCATTGTAAACATAGCGTACCACATCATCATAGCAACATGCCACCCATCCATACATTCTCATGCCCAAGGTATTTAAAACATTCACATACATAAAGACAACGCTTACTCGATCTCATTCTCACATCACATCTCCTTATCTTATGATATCTTATGGTTTGCCCCTTGCGGGTCTTAACCTTGAGTTCCAAATATTCTAATGTCCGTATTACATTTTTATCTCAACTAGGGGTTCATTACCTATAATTCTTACTAAGTTTTATGTTTACTAAAAATCCAAAAAGAACCTTATACTTAAGGGAGAAAATATCACATGCTTATGTGGCTCTAAAATCTCCATTTTTGACCCTTTCTAGATCCGTCTTCGCTATAGCTTTATAATTAATTCCTAAACCAATTATGAGAGGTTCTTACACATATCCACTAATTATAAACCATTTTCCTTAATTTTAAACTTGCTGGAACAGAATGCATAAATTGTGCATTTAAAGGGTTCTAAAATTCTCATTCTAAGTCCTTTATTGTTACTTATACTTATCCAACTCCTCTAAAACGTTCCTTGCTTCACTCAAACATAATTTTACACATTTTAACACCATAAAATAGATTTAATACAGTGGCCAAACATGAGGGCAGAACCGAAAAGTAAACTAACACCTAGTAATTAACCAAATACACCTAGGTTGAATTGGATTAATGACTAGACTTTACTCTTTACTTTGGTTCTTTCATCGTATTTTGAAAATACTTAGTGAAATTATGAGCCATTTTTTTTTAACATAATTGAAATCGTGAGCCGCGCATAACATAAACGATTAAGCGGTAGTAAAATAAGACATTTAAGAATCTAAATATATCATATTGGCTCCATCACATAACATCCATAATGCACATCACAACATATATACAATAACCTCACTCAAAAGGTGAGTTAAGTTCATACATCATATCTTACATATTCACACCATAGGAAACTATTTATAAGGAAATTCATGCCCCTAAACTAGATGACCTTAAAAGCTGAGGAAGGCTACTCTAAACCTGGATGTATAACACTCTTAAGACTACTAAAAACTCTCTAGGGCCACTGTCTTGGAAACGGGAAGAAACCCGATCACTGACGAGCTTCCTCTGAAGGGGCACACGAGATGCACCAGGCTGGGTCGCATGGACGATCTTCTTGCTAACCTCGGCTGAACAACCTTTCCTCACTACCCTCTCTTACATGTGGGAGAGGAGGAGAGAGCTCTCAAAATAAGCATGAGTAGGAGGGTCCTCTGAAGGATCGTTTAGAATATCTCGTTCGTGGATTATACTCTAGAAAACCATGGATAGCAGATGAGGCGGGATAAGAACGTAACATTCTTTCATCAAGTGGACGTGCATGTTCAAAAACCATTTCATCGCCATAGGGAGAAGTAGGAGAAAAATGATAACTAGGGACAGGATGTGCAAATGGACGACCTACGTAAATAAAAACACGAACTGATCACCTTCCTTCAAAGTGATACGAATGATGCACGGATCATAGTGGAATTCCCAAGTGGGTGTCAACGACGGACGAATGTCGCCATCTGAATCTGAAGACAATGACGGAAATAAAGGAAAGGGAGTGAGAATCTTACTAAAGAATTCAGGAGGGTATCTCCTTCTATGGTGTCATCATCAAAGTCTCCAGGAATCTCGGGTTATTATAAAATAGTGAACATACGAAGATTAAATTTTAAGTTCAGAAAATACTTTTACCGAGATTCGACCAATTTTAATTATGCGTCTTATAATGCATCATAATCTTAACATGTCATATTTATAATGAACTTTTCTTTTATCATTACATCATATTCCTCATCATCATCATTAATATAACATGCATAGAAGAACATCATATTTCTCATCATCAACTCATGTATGTTATGCATAGAAGAATATCATAATAGCTACACATGGACATGGTGCACATAATTTATTTCTTTAGTACCTTAGGTGACTTTAAAATCTTATCATCATCATTATTTTCCTTGGGCCACCCTATACTCCACCCTTTTGGGAGTAATCTAGGTTATGAGCTCATACCTTACTAGTCGTCACTAGCATATACTTATCCTTTTGATAAGTTAAAGTCCTAACTCTACCCTTTTGAGAGAACAGGTTAGGGGGCAAGAATCACCTTTTCACCACCTATAGTTTGATGGGTCCAAAGGATCATTTTCTCATAAATTTTAAGTCACCTTTAAGTCTTTGCATGTTACAACTACAATTCATAATAATTCATAACATTTTCTATTTACAGTCTTATTCTGGAATAATATATATCAACTATAATCATGCATCTGGAGATTCCCAGGAAAGAGAGGTGGGTCACAATGGACACGCTTAAATACCAAATCTTTCCTTAGCCAGAATCTTTCCAAATTGCACTCTTACAGGAATACACTTTCTTCCAGGAACAAATATGTCTTTATTTCATGCATAAGTTTTCATTGTTTGCAACAGCAACTATAACATACAAACCAGGGAATCAATCAATGACACCAAATTCTTAATAAGCATCAAATCACATTTTAAGTACACATAAATTACTAGCTTCCCATAAAATTCTTACAAAGTTTTAAAACTCTTTTAGAACTAATTCTTTTTGTTAAACTTGAAAGAAGTCATAGGACTTTAGGCCTAACTTAACCATGGGACCGATTTATAACTTGAAAGAATGTTCATAATTAAATCTTTCACTTAAGATAAAAGGAGCAAGTCTTGAGCTTTAGAGATTTAGGTGACATCTTAGAATTATTACCATGCTATGCAACCTTATTTTAATCTTATCTTTATAAGGTGATAGCTTGGAATTATAAACATGATATGCAATTCCATTTCTTTATCTTTAAGATTTAAGGTGATGACTTGAAAATTAAACATGATGCAAGAACTTGTAATATAAACATGATGCAAGAAACTGGAGCGGTAATCGCATAGGACCAGGAGAGGAAGAAGATCTTAAGCAAGGAGCGCGTAGTCCGCATAGGACCTGAGGGAGAAGAGAATTACATTTTTTTTAAGCTCCAATTCTCAAGACTTCTTAAAGAATAAATTCTTTAACTCCAATTATCTCATTTCTTCGCTTATGATTCATAGGCAAGTCTTTGAGCTCTAGGATTTTTAGGTGATGACATAAAATAAACATGCCATGCATTGATTCTTTTAGCCATTATAAAATAAAGTGAGAGCATAAAATAAACATGAGATGCAACTTCTTTATTATCTTTAGAGATTAAGTGACAACTTGAAATTTAAACATGAAATGCAAGCTTGGAAATTTAAACATGAGATATGCAAGTTCATTTATTTATTCTTGAGAATTTAGTTATGACATAAAATAAATATGGTTATGCAAGGCATAAACTTAAACATGGATGCAAGTTCACTTGATTTCTTTACTAGAGCTCCTTCAAGACTTTAAGAAAATTATGATTTCAACCCAATATATGTATCTTAGCAAGACAAAGTAAAAAAATACATATTTCATATTCAAACCTCAAGATAAAAACATTATTCTTTAAAGTTTTGCATTAAATGGAATGTTCAAGCTTTAGAGGCCTAACTTGTGATGGATTTACAACCCATATTCAAGGTCCTCATCATCAAGCCATCATTTCATTCCTTCCTAGGCCATTTGGCCGAAACCATGAAAGGAAAATAAGGAAAGAAAAACTGAAATTTTAGAAGCTTTGGAAACTAGTGAAACCTTCAAGTTTTAGAGATCTAACTTGTGAAAGCTTTGCAACCAACACTCAAGAATCTCATCATCAAACCATGGTCTCATCATAAGCTAGGCCATATGGCCGAAATACTTTAAAAAGAAAGGAAGAAGAAACTGAAAATGAAAACTTAAAAGAAAGCTCATGAAAACATCATTTTTGAGCTAGAAACATAACTTGTCTTAGCATAAAATGAACTTAGAAACACCTCCCTACCTAATTTGATTTGAAAGAAAGGAAGAGAACTTGGTTTCCTTGAGTGAAATGAAGCAAAATATCCTTGAAAAGCTGAAGGGAGAATTTGGCCAAGAGAAAGAAAGAAAGAAAGCTTTTGGTGCTCCTAAGACTAGAATTTGTGTAAGTTATGAACTAAGCATCTAAACTATCTTCAAGCATGCCTATTTATAGAGATTTTGCAGCTCATAAATGGACAAAGGAAGGAAGGAAATCTGACCAAAAATTAGGAAAAAAATAAGGAAGAAAAATCATTTTGTTTGGTGGCTTAAAACATGGAATCATGTTTCCATGTTTTCATGATTCTTTGTTTTCATTCTTTGGATTTTTGTGTAATAATTTTCTGACTTATTACTCAATAATTTCGTGCATTACAGCCTTGTGGAAGAGGATTTTGTGTGTTCCATGTATTATTTAGGTGTAGGCAAGGTATTCATGCAATTTAGAGAATTTACGGTTAAGGGCTTAAGTGAATTACTAAGCAATTTGGGTGTTTTAAGCAATTTTAGGTTCTAATCAATCTAAATAAATAATTTTGACTCTAGATTAGTAATTAGAATTTAATAAGCTTTAATTTGAGCCTAATATTGCTTAGGTTTCGTTAGACAAATCGAAAATCTCAAAATTTGCAAAACTACAAAGACAGGGGCAAAACGGTAATTTACCCAAAACCCGGACCATCCGGACTTAACCAATGGTTAATCATAACTTAAAAACACCTTTTAAAACATTTTAGTGAGGTTCGGACTAAGCGGCACGCAAATTGGAGTTAAAACGCCGCAGGGCGTTTTGGTCATTTCGCGTCGAACTCAAAATTGAGATTCTTCTCTCTATTAACACACATAACACAAACAATCCTTTATTATCCTCAAAACATCCCCTTGAGGACGGGTGGGGCCCACGATCCTCATTTTCTGAGTAAAATAACCTCAGGGCATTTTGGTCATTTTACACACAGAAATTCGGGTTTGCAATGCTTGCACGAATTGCTCCTAACTTCTCTTCTAACGTTATATTCCTTTATTGAGAATTGTTTGGTCTCAAATTTTATATAATATTTACCTACGGTAATTTGGTAATTTCTAATGACAGTAAAGATTACAGTAAAAATTGGGGCGTTACATAAAGCCCATAAGTCACACAATTTCATGAATTAAAAAGCATACAAGTTGCTAGGTTTCTCTTGGAATAATTTTAGAACCTCAAAACTCCTTTAGAAACCAATTTATCTCATTAAAATCATGTAAATATACATGAGGGCAGTAGCTAAATTAATTTCTCATAAAATAGATTTAAAACATATAATCTCATTCATAATGTTCCTTAGGTACTCCTAAGCTTAGAAAAAATTACCAAAACATGAGCTATGAACACTTGTGATTAGATGAACTCACACCAAGTCCATCCTCATCACCACAAGGCCGAAAGGCTCCTAGGAGAAAAGAAAATCACATTTTCTTAGAAACTTTACATAGGATACTTGGGCAAGTCTTTGAGCTCTAGACCATTTAGGTGGTGACATAAATTTAAACGTGTTATGCAACTCATTTTACTCTTCTTTTAGAAAATAAAAGAGCATAAAATAAATATGAGGTGCACTCATTTGTTATCTTTAGAGTTTAAGTGATGACATAAAATATAAACATGCTAGACAAGAAAGTAAACATGAATGCAAGGTTCAATTCTTTATTTTAGTGCTCTAGGCCTCTTGGGGTGTTTACCCCAAATCAACAATCAACTTTAAGGTTGAAATAGGTAGGCTTTGAGATTTATTACGTGATAATGCACATTCTTGTTTTAATCTTTAGATTGCTTAGTGATAGCTTGAAAATAAACATGCTATGCAAAGCATAAAAGTAAACATGAATGCACTTTAATTTAGATCTTAACTAGAGCCCTTACAAGACTTTAAAGGAACATAAAAACCTCAACCCATTATGTATCATTAGGTGAGCTTTAGAGTTCTTAGCATCAAGACACCAAGGAAGTCTTATGTTCTTCAAACACCATCATCAAGCTCAAGGAAATGATTTTTCAAGAGACAACCTTTCAATCAAACATAAAAGGGCTACCTTATTTTTAGCAAACTTTGTTCAAGAGAGGAAAGGAAAAACCAAAACCATTGAAGAAAAAAAGAATAAAAACCAAAGCTTGAACAAGGCAAAAAGGAAAAACCGAAACCTTAGAGGAATGAAGGCCAAAACTTTGAACTAGGAAAAACCAAGGAGGAGCCGAAATCATAAAGGAAAGGAAATGAAAAACCAAAACTTTGAACTTGCAAAGAAAAAAAACCGAGTTTATATATGGTCCTAGACCAAGATCCAAGCTTTAGAGGTTTCTCTCATGGCAAACACCAAACTATCTCCATGAGACCCCATCATCAAGCTAAAGATTGGTTTATAAAATGGCCTCATGGCCGAAATACAAGGAGGAAGAAAAAGAGTTTGAAACCAAGAGAAAACTAGAAACTTTTCTCAAATAAAGTAAGGAAAACTTGAAAGAAAACCCCTACCAAATGAAACCTTGAAAGAGATGAAAGAAAGCTTGATTCTTTGAAGGAAATGAGAAGACAAAATCTTCTCTTTGTTGGGGATATAGGTTCGGCCAAGAGGAAAAACCAAGGGAAAGGATTTTTCCTTGAGGAAACAAGCTTAGAAATGGAAAGATTGAGTGTTTGAGAGGTGGTTTAGGTGAGGGGGTGGTGGTTCAAGGTGGTTTATGGTGGTTTGTGGTGGTGGAAAGCTTTCTTTGAGGGAGGAGGAAAAAGAACTTAGAAGGAAAGAAAATGAGAGAAAACAAGAGAAATTGCAAGAATGCACAACTTAGCAAATGATCTAAAAAAAATGGCCAAGCTTTCCAATGTGTGTTATTTATAAAGAATGAAATGTTGTGGCTAATTTAGGGGAGGGCTGGCCGAAATTCATTGGCCTTGGAGGGAAGGAAAATATCTTCCAAAGCTTGTCTTGGAAGCTTGGTTAAAGTGCTAGCTTAGGTGTAGTCAAATCCTAGCTTTTGCATAGCCTTTTTGGATGAAATTTGAACTCAAAATTTGTGGCTTTTGGGGGAAATTCTAACTAGATTAACAATTTTAAAATAATTCTTTTTGTCAAAAAGGTGGTAGACAAATTTCCTTGATTTAAGGAAATTTGAGAGAGAAAAACATTATTCATTACTTTTTGATTAGACATCTTGAATTAAAGAATGTAATTAGAACTTGACTAAGCAATTTTAGTTTCTAACCAACCTTGATAAATCATTTTGACTCTAGATTAATTCTCAAAATAAATTAATCTTCGATTAGAGCCTAATATTGCTTAGGTTCAACTAATTACGTCATTAGGCGCACTGGACACTATTCTAGGGGCAAAATGGTAATTTCGCACTAAAACTGCCCGGACCTCGCGGGCCCAATCAAACATCAAAACCCACTTATAAACATCATTCCAAACTTCCTGAAAGTTTCTGCTCAAACGGCACCTTTTACCCGTAGAACACAGGATGGGTATTTCGGTCATTTTAGCGAAGTTTGAAAATGAGATTTTCACCTCCCTCTCAACCTTACAAACATAATCCCCTTCGAACATTGAGTTAACCTATCGAGGACCGCTATGTCGGCTTCCCTCGAATTCTGGAAAATGACCTCAGGGCATTTTGGTCATTTTGTACTCAATTAAAATTGGTTACAGGCCTTATGGCCCAGATTATGATGAGACCATGGTTTGATGATGAGGTTCTTGAGTATTGGTTGCAAACCTTCACAAGTGAGACCTCTAAAACTTGAAGGTTTCACTAGTTTTTAAAGCTTTACAATTTCTTTTTCTTTCCTTATTTTTCTTTAATGATTTTGGCCAAATGGCCTAAGAAGGAATATGATGATAGCTTGATGATGAGGACCTTGAGTGTTGGTTGTAAATCCATCACAAGTTAGGTCTTTAAAGCTTGAAAATTCCACTTGATGCAAAACTTTAAAGAATGATGTTTTTATGATGTAAAAATAAAGATCTTGAGTTTAGAACTTGAAAGATGTAATTTTCACTTTGTCTTGCTAAGATATATTGGGTTGAATTTATATTTCTCTAAAGTCTTGGAAGAGCTCTAGTAAAGAAACAAAATGAACTTGCATCCATGTTTAAGTTTATGCCTTGCATAACCATGTTTACTTTCTATGTCATCACTAAATTCTCAAGAATGAATAAATGAACTTGCATATTCATGTTTAAATTTCCAAGCTTGCATTCATGTTTATGTTTCAAGTTGTCACTTAATCTCTAAAGATAATAAAGAGGATGCATTTCATATTTATTTTGTGCTCTCACTTTATTTTATAATGGCTAAAAGAATCAATGCATGACATGTTTATTTTATGTCATCACTTAAAGATCCTAGAGTTCAAAGACTTGCCCAAGTATCACAAGCAAAGTTGGAATCATGGTAATAAAAACTCTAAAGCTTCCTTAAGATTATGGGAGTCAAAGAATTCATTCTTTAAAAAGTCTTGAGTTTGGAGCTTAACAAGATGTAATAAGAGTTCTCTTCTCCCTTCACTGGTCTAGTGCGACTACCGCCGCTTCCTTCTTAAGATTCTTCTCCCTCCACTTGTCCAGCCGACTACTACGCCTTCAGTTTCTTGCATCATGTTTACAATTCCAAGTTATCACCTTAAAAAGATAAGATTAAAATGAGGTTGCATAGCATATTTATGATTCTAGTATCACCTAAATCTTTAAAAGCTCAAGACTTGCTCCTTTTATCTTAAGTGAGAATTTTAATTATGAAGATTCTTTCAAGTTTAGCAAAAAGAATTAGTTTCTAAAAAAGTTTTAAAGCTTTGCAAGGATTCTACGGAAACTAATATTTTATGTTCACTTAAAATGTGATTTTATACAATTATATGATGTTCATGATTCGGCTTCTAATATAAGATTAGTACCAATAAATGATGATGATTTAATATGTTTGGAGTTGTGATAATTATGGTTTATTGTTAAGAGAATGATTCTATGCATGTTAGTGACAAAACTAGCTTCCTAGAACAACCTAAATCTAGAATTTACCTAGCCTTTGACCCCTTTAAGTTTATCCAATGCCAAATCTGTTTTAGTATGTTATAATTTTGTCTAAGATTAGTTAGCCACGAAAACTTGGTATCAATTAGTGTAGGATTAATCCGAACACTAAAAATGAAACTAGTAATTAGAAAACCGTAAGCAAGATTTTTTTTTAGAACTCTAAAGAATGAAATTTATGCATTCTGTCCAGAATTATCAGCAACTATAAGAACCAGATTTTATTATGTTTAGATAAGGGAGAATAATTCATAATCAGTTTAGTAATTAATGTTAGCATCGTAGGGGAAAGCTGTAGCAAGAAAGGGTTAAAAACGCAACTTCTAACACATCGTAAAACCTTAAGAATAACTTACTGCCTATGCTGCCCCATAGAGTTTAATAATGTTCCTAAGCCTTATAATTAATTGTAATGATGGTAATGAATCCCTTAGATGCATAAATAATTAGTTTGGCAATTGAGGTTACCCGATTCTAGAGTTTCGGTTGTTTAAGAAGTTTTCGATAAGGATTTATGATGATGCCTCTTTGATGTTTTAAGTGATAAGTCTATAAAGTGATTTGATGCTTATTAAGTATTTGATGCCATTGAATGATTCCCTAGCTTGCATGTTATAGTTGCCATTGCAAACAATGAAAATGCTTATGCATGAAATAAAGAAATAATCTCTTTATTTAAAAAATTACCTTTGTTGCTGAAGAAAGTGTATTACTATAAAAGTGTAATTTGGAAAGGTTCTGGCTAGGAAAGACTTGGTATTTAAGCGTGTCCATTGTGACCCACCTCTCTTTCTTGGAATCTTCCAGATACATGATTTCAGTTAGTATATATTATTCCATCATAAGACTATAAATGAGAAAATGTCATGATGATTATGAATTGAATTATGATATAACATGCAAAGATTTAATGGTGACTTAAATGTAAGAGAAAATGATCCTTTGGACCCATCAGACTATAGGTGGTGAAAAGTGATCTTGCCCCCTAATCCGTTCTCTCAAAAGGGTAAGTTGGAACTTTAACTTATCAAAAGGGATAAGTATATGCTAGTGATGACTAGTAAGGTATGAGCTCATAACCTAGATTACTCCCAAAGGGTGGAGTATAGGGTGGCCCAGGAAAATGATGATGGAAGTAACTTTAAGTCACCTAAGGAACTAAGTAATGCATGATGTAAATTTGATGTTCTTCTATGCATAGTATTTATGATATGATGATGAGAAATATGATGTTCTTTTATGCATAGTATTTATGATATGATGATGAAGAATATGATGTGTTGATAAAAGGAAAAGTTCATTATAAACATGATATGCTAAGTTTATGATGCATTATAAGACGCATGATTAAAACCGACGAACCTCGGTAAAGTATATTTTCGAACTTAATAAATCAATCTTAGCATGCTCACTATTTCATAATGAACCCCAGGTTCCTGGGGATGATGATGATGACACAATGCATCATGAGGTGAGTACCCTACTGAGATTCTTTTATAAATTTCTCACTCCCTCTATTTTTCTTTCCATCTCGTCTTAAGAAACGAAGGAAGTGTTCGTGATTCACATTGAGGCTTTCACCTGGTAGTTGAACTTGATCCTTAGTTTCACTCATATATTTCAAATATCTATCTCTATCCTTGGAGTGTTATTACTAGGTGCCATTAATGGATGTCCTTCCATCCATATATTATTTATGTTTTGTTAGATTGCCTACACCTAGTTTTATTCTGTTGGTAGGCAAACTATCTATGTGTTATGTAATTATAGATGTTATATGATGGAGCCAATATGATATGTTTTTCATGCTATATCTGCACGTTATTCGCTTTATTTCGATTATTGTTCACATTATGTGCGGCTCACGTTTTCAATTATGTTTTTTTTTTAAAATGGCTCATAATTTCACTAAGTATTTTCAAAGTATGATGAAAGAACTGAAGCAAAGAGTAAAGTCTAGTAATTAATCAGATACAACCTAGGTGTATTCGGTTAATTATTAGGGTGTTACAACCATAGCATCAGATTTCTTTTCTTCTTACTTCATATAAGATCAAGCTTTATCTTTTGAAAACAAGAAACAACTTGGTAAGGAGTTTATTTCATGTTCTTTCTCTTGATTCTTTGCTTAAAGTTTCGGTTTCTATGGCTTGTTAGTAACCATGGCTTGATGATGAGGAATCATGATGGTGTTTATGAATCCATCACCTAATGAACCTCTAAAGCCCAAGGTTTAGTTTTTGTTATCAAAAGTTTTATGGAAAAATTGTTAGTTTTCTCTAAACCGATTCTTTTTGAGCTTGATGATGAGTTCAAGAAATAAAGTTCTTGGCAACATGGTAATAAGAACTCTAAAGCTCACTTTCATTTTCCTTAAGATTATTGGAGTCAAAGAATTCATTCCTTAAGAAGTCTTGAGTTTGGAGTTTAACAAGATGTAATAAGGAACTTGCATCCATGTTTATGTTACAAGCACTTGCATATCATGTTTAAATTTCTAGCTTTGCATATTCATATTTATATTTCAAGCAATCACTCTAATTCTTGAAAGATAATAATATGGACTTGCATCATGTTTAATTTCAAGCTTTGCATTCATGTTTATATTTCAAGTCATCGCCTAAATCCTTAAAGATAAGTAAATGAACTTGTATCATGTCTATATTTCAAGCTCTTGCATCATGTTTATTTCAATCTCTTGCATCATGTTTATATTTCAAGTTATCACCTAAATTCTAAAAGATAAGCAAATCGACTTGCACATCATGTTTAATTTTCTAAGCCTTGCATTATCATGTTTAATTTTCAAGTCATCACCTTAAATCTTAAAGATAAGGAAGTGGACTTGCTTATCATGTTTATTTCAAGGCCTTGCATATCATGTCTATATTCCTAAGTTATCACCTTATAAAGACAAGATTAAAATGATGTTGCATAACACGTTTATGATTTTAGTTATTACCTAAATCTCTAAAGCTCAAAACTTGCTCCTTTTATCTTAAGTGAAAATTTTAATCATGAATATTCTTTCAATGTATAAATCGGCCTCATGATTGAGGTAGGCCTAAAGTGATTTTATTTTAAAAGTCTTATATGTCTATAACATCTTGATATAAGATCAATGAAAAACTAGTAACTAGAAATATGTAAAACCGTAAATTTTGAAAGTTCTAGAATTATAAATATTAGCTACTGATTTGAGGTTATTCAATTATGTAATCAAAGGATTCTTATAAGAGTTAGTAATTCTCTTTGATGTGTCTATGTATTTAAAGTACCATGTATAACGTTTAGAAATAGTTTTGGAAGTGTTGGCCTTTGTTAAAATATCAAAATTTAGCAACTTTGCACTTTGACCCATAACCTTTGAAAAATTACAATTTGACCCCTTTGGGGCTTATGTGTAAATATTGATAATTTGATAAAATGAATGTGAATGATATCTTAAGATGGCTTTGTTCATGTATTGAAATTATATGGTATGTTATAGTTATATTTAATTCATTGAGATGCACGATTTTATAAAGTTTTTATGAGCATGAAATGAAGATATATGATGAGTTATAATATTTATGCATTATGTACCGCATCTTGCTAAGACTTAAATGGTGACTGAAAATATGAGAAAATGATCTTTTGGACCCATCAAACTATAGATGGTGAGAAGGTGATTCTTGCCCCCTAACTCGTACTTTAAGTTAGGACTTTAGCTTATCAAAAGGGATAAGTATACGTTAGTGATGACTAGTGAGGTATGAGCTCATAACCTAGAACTCTCAAAAGGGAGAGAATTAGGGTGGCCCTAAATAAAAAAAGAAAAAGAATAAGAAGTTTTAAGTCACCTAAACGAATGAACTATGTTGGAATAAATTGCATATGTTATGTTATGTTATGTTCATTCAATGTATATTTTATTGCATATGGTATAGACATGCATTCATGATATAGTATGTTGCATTCGTTACATTAACATTCATGCTAAAAGACACAGACCTCGACTAAAGGTATTTGGAAATTAATAAAAGAACCTTATGCATGCTTACATTTTCATAATGAAACTCTAGGTTCCTGAGGACGATGAAGATGACACAATGCATTATGAGGTGAGTACCCTACTAAGATTCTTTTGTAAGTTTCCTACTCCCTTTCTTTCTTTCCATCTTGTCTTCAGAGGTTGATGGCAATGTTCGTGATGAATGCTGATGCTTTTCGATCTGAGCTACCCTTAAATAGGAGTAGGGAGTGGAAAAATATTATGCTAGATTATTATGCTTATGTTGGCTTATTATTCATTTTAGATATTTGTATTTGACAAAACTCTTATTGATGGCATGGTTAATATTTGTGATATTATAATATTTGGATGTGCAATATGTTAATACTTGTTGACTTGTTTGTTTAATTTTCTTATGCAGGGCGAATAATGTTACCTATCCAGTATGCGTGGCTTACGTTTTGTTTTATGTTTCAAAAAGAAAAATTTCACCCATATTTTTCGCTAAGTATTTTGACAAAATGAATTTAAACAATGGATCAAAAGAGTAATAACTAATAATTAATCTCAACACGTCCTAGGCATGTTAGGTTAAATATTATGGTGTTACAATCTTCACCTTGATACCTTACTTCCTCACTGATTTCATAAGGGTTTGGGTTTGATTTGGGAGCTTTGGAGTGAAGGGAATCAATCTTGGGGCCAATGATCCATTAGCCACCACAAGTAGGGTTTTCCTTGCCTTTTCTCTTCAAATTTATTCTAATGATTTCTGATTGAAGTAGGTCCAAATTTTTGATTGTATTGGTTGATAATATGTTAATATTGATGTGTTAATTTTGGTGGAGTGGTTTGATGTTGGTAAATCAGTTTGGTCAAAGAGATGTTGATTGATACTTGCTGGATTTTCGAGTTTCTTAGGCAGGATGTAATCATGATTTTTGGGCATGTTGTAGGCTTTTCGTGAGCTGAAAAAAATATATTTCAAGCTAACATCTTGGGCTAGTCCCACAAATTTTCTTGAGCTCTAATTGTGACTCCTAATGCTGTGAAAAAAAATCAAGAACCGAAGTGGTTCTATGCTTTTGAGATCAGTGGAACTGAAGTTGTGAATTTGTATAATTTTATTAACATAGCAAATGATTGAATTATCCTTTGAAATTTTTACAGGATATTGTCAACATCTTGAAGTATACCCATGATTTTTCTTTTGAATTGAGTCAGTCATTATTCTAGGGTTAAAAATTGTGAGAATCTGGTTCTAACTTGAGTATTAGGGGTCTCTGACCACTAAAATTGTTGAATTTTATTATCATACTTAGAGAATTTTTTACCCCAAAATTTTTATAGAACCTTGTGGACACATTGAAGTGTCTTTGAGAATTTTGATGGCCTCTGAATTGATTGTTTGGTGGGCAAATAAATTTGTGCCACAAAGGTATGAAATTTGCCATTGTGTTGGAAATGCAAAAATCTTTGAATTAATGAACTAATGGCATTTTTTGTTCTAGTATGATATGAATACTTGATGTTACCTATTTGGCCATGTTACTTGTGACATATAAATGCATGCTAGAGGAAGTAAAGAGTGGTTTATGAGGCATGATTGAGATTTCATTGTGAATGAAATGCCTTTATGTGCTTTATGCATGCATTTGGAAAAAGAAAGAGAATGTACAAAGTTTACTCGTGCATGTTTGACATATGGACAAAAGAAACAAGACTTAGGTTGAATGAGGGAGGGAAATAGAAAAAGGAACTCCCCAAATTTATAGTTAGTAGACATATAAGCTAGGAATAGATCTGTGTGTGATTTAGAAATGGAAAAAAATGAAGTTCGATGATCATTATAGGAATAAGCTTAATCCTACAAGCGCCTATTTCTTGTGTGGTGTGATCCACTACAAATACCATTTGGTATAAATTAGTTATTGTGGAATTGTCCACAACAAATACCCGTTGGGTATAAACTAAGTCTTTCCTATGTCAATGAAAAGAGAAAAATGTGTTGCTTTGATTATATGGTCATAAGTGAAAGAGGGTTACTTTGAGATAATTTCACCACATTTAACATATGCATAATCATAGCATATGTAACCTCTTGATTAGAGTTACTTATTATGTGTTTGGACTTCATGATATATGTGCATTAAGTGAAGTGAGTGAATGCTAAAAGGAATCCACTTCAAAAGAATGGTTTTTGAACTTTAAAATGAACCGTGATATATTTTGCATGCTCACATTTTCATAATAAACCGAAGTTCTTGGGACGACGACAACGACATGGATTTTTAGTATCTGCGAGGGATGCCCTACTAAGAATTTTATAATTCTCACCCTATGTGTTTGTGTTCCCGTGATCTCCATGTGATCAAGAGAACTACGAGGCTGCTACACTACAAGGAATCGGTTTAGTAGTTTAGTAGTTAGTGTTTTATTATCTTGTACTTAGTTGGAATCACATGTATGTAAATGAAATAGAGAACGTATTGTATTAAAACTCTTAGAAGAGCTTCGTTGTAACACCCTAATATTTAACCCCAATACGCCTAGGACGTATCAAGACTAATTATTAGTTATTACTTCTCTTTAAATTCATTTATAAAATACTTAGCGAAAAATACGGTAAATTTTTTTGAAATGATTTATATAAAACAAAGTGCGAGCCTTTGCGCGTAACATAAACAACGTGAAGCGGAAGAATAAATAAAACATACAGAACATAAACATTAAAGAACACATCCATCATAAACATCATTCCTCATTACATTAGATAATATAGTTTAGTACATCACAAAATATAAAGTCTTACCCGTACTAGTGGGCAGAGCTTGCAGTACAATAGGAAACATAAAGACAAATACATGGTAATAATCCCAAAAGATAAACACCCAACTATCACTACCCTCCCACTCCAAGCCTACTGGTGACGCCGCCCTCGTTGGGGAGATGTAGCCCGCGACTGACGAAGCTCCTCGGATGTAGCCCAACGAAGCGGAGATCTAGGCATGGGAATCGAGGGGACAACATGGCCTCCGCGTCGTGGTCGCCTCTGCTGTGAACGCGCCTCGCATGCCTCGGTGACCGTGTCCTCACTACCTCCTCCGTGACCCATAGGAACGAAGGGAAGATCCTCCAGGATCAGCCTCTAATCGAGAACGGGGAACATACTCAGGATATTCGCGTACCCGACGAGGAAGGTTGGGCACGACGGTCTGCTCATCTGGGGTCGTGTCCTCTCAAAGATCAGGTCGTCGCCAAAGGGTGAAGTCGGATCGAAGCGATAGCTGGAGACGGGGAAAGCAAAAGGGCGTCCCACATATGCAAAACGCGCACCTCGCAATGACCCTTGAAGTGGTAGGACTGATGCTCGGGGTCATAGTGCACCTCCCATGTAGGCGGGTCAATGAAAATCACGAACGACGCCATCGATATCTGAAGACGTAACGGAAAGAAGAGAGAGAGGGGTGAGAATTCTTACTAAAGAATCTCAGGAGGAAGTCCTCTATCCTAGTGCCATCGTTTACGTCCCAGGAACCTTGGGTTTATTATGAAAAGGTTGAGCATGCATAGGTTCATTATGAGGTTTTCAAAGGTTGTTGTCCAAGGTCCATGTCTTTTATAATGATTCTTAATGCATGTATGCAACATAATGTTTCATGGATGCATGGTAGCACTTTAGGTAAATCAAACATAATTCAAACAACATTTGTGTGGCATGAAACTTTTCTTTGAACATCTTTCCTTTTCTCATACTTGTGTCACCAATAATATAGTAACCGCACCCCTTAAGCTAGGCTATGAGCTCATACCTTAACTAGTCGTCACTAGTTCTTACTTATCCTCTTGATAAGCGAATCATAAACATCATAATCCCGACTCCCAGAGTACGGGTAGGGGCCTAAGGATCACCCATCATGGGACTTTCTCCTTCTTCGAAACGCATCGACTGGTTAAGACGACTTTGTCCGCTTCTGGATGGCTCGACGTCCATACCCCCCACGGTTTACTTTCTCTCTCTAGAAGGAGAAATGCGTCTCGGCATATAACTTTAAACTTCATATTTCTCAAAAACTTTCTTTTTGTCCCTCAAATTTGACGGAAATTCGGCATAACAGCTACTCTCGAATTTCCTCAAATTTGAGTCATGCCACATAATTTCAGTCACATGCATCATTTTCATGGAACTTTCTCATTGCCACAACTTTCTAGTTCACATGAGCATATTTCTCAATTTCATTCATATCTTTGAAACATTATGCATCTCAAACACAACATTTCATCAAATTATGCATATAAAGTTTCATGCTCAAGGAACTAACATAATCACATCATCATAAGTGTGCACGAGGTTCATCATCATAATCATACTCTCTCGTCCACCTATCTCACAGTATCTTATGCTTTGCCCCTTTCGGGCTTTAAACTTGTATTTGCATTATTATTACCCTCAAGGGGTTGGCACTTAAACTTTTCCTCTAAGATTTGAACTCACCAAGATTCCACTCACTCAACATAAAAAGGCAGAAAATATATATCATTTGCTTAAGGGGCTCTAGAATCTCCATTCGCGACCCTTTTAAGATCCATCTTCGCCTAAGGCTCCATAATTAATTCTTAGATCAATTATGAGGGATTCCTAGGCATGTTCTCTAAGTTATAAACCACTTAGATCTCTTATCATCATCTTATACTTAGAAATTAGCACCTAATCATTTATGAAGGGATCTTGTACATGTCTTACTAATTATGAATCATTTATCCCTGAATTAATCATGCTAGAACAGATTTGCACTTCTTTGTATTAAGGTGTTCTAGAATTCTCATCTCAAGTCCCTTTTTAGTTACTTATTCTTTACTAGCTTCTCTAAATCGATCCTTGCTTCACTCAACATAATTTTACACATTTAACACCTTAGAACAGCATTTATACAGTAGCCAAACATAGAACCAAATCATGAACCCATAAGATCACATAATCTCTTGGGTTGAAATGCATATAAGTTACTAGTTTTCTCTTGGATGTTCTGAAACAAAAGGTGTTCTGGTAATCGATTACATGTTCCTAGTAATCGATTACCAGGAGCTCAATTCATTCTGGGTTTTCAAAACAACAGGTAATCGATTACACATAATGGTAATCGATTACGTAGGGTTAAATTGTTTCCGAAAAGTAAAGAACATAGGGTAATCGATTACATATGACGGTAATCGATTACTTAGGGTTAAATCGTTTCCTAAAGTAAAGAACATATGGTAATCGATTACGGTAATCGACCAGGGTTTCAGAAGGTTCTGGGCATGAAAAGCCATAGTAATCGATTACACTGCCTCTGGTAATCGATTACCAGAACCAAAAGTCCTTCCCTTTGGTAATCGATTACATGGTGGTAACGATTACCAGAACCTTCTAAAATTGAGAAAACATGATTTTGACACATTCCAAACTATTTTAAACCTCTTGAGACCTCATAAAACAGTTTTCCAACATTTCCTTGAAAATTATTCATGTATTTTACAAAATCAAACCATTGTTGGTTCATACCAAAACTCATCCATTTCTTTTTAATGGAGTTTCCTTTTTAGGATACTTAGGGCAAGTCTTTGAGCTCTAGAGTGTTTAGGTGATGACAAAATCTTAAACATGCCATGCACTTTATTTTACTCTTCATTAGAAAGTAAAGTGAGAGCATAAAATAAATATGAGATGCAACTTCATTATTATCTTTAAGGATTAAGTGATGACTTGAAATATAAACATGAAATGCAAGCTTGGGAATTTAAATATGGTAATGCAAGTTCATTCATTTACTCTTGTGAAATTAGTGATAACATCAAAATAAACATGAGATGCAAGACATAAATTTAAACATGAATGCATCTTGTTTTTATCTTAGCTAGAGCTCTTGCAAGACTTTTAGAGGAACATAAACCTCAACCCATTATGCATCATAAGGCAAGCTTTAGAGTTCTTAGCACCTAGACTTCAAGAGAAATCTTAAGGTTTGAACTCACCATCAAGCTTAAGGAAATGGACCCAAAGTTCATCACTTTGTCTAAACAAAACTACAAGAACTAAGTCATATTCTTTATTTTATTGCTCATAGGCTTCAATCTAGCGCGGATTCTAGAACGGCCGACCAACTTTAAGGTTGGCAAGGGTAAGCCTAGAGCTCTTTGAAATCATGAGATTAACTTTCTTAACAAAACTTTCGTGATCTACTAGACATATTTTACAAACTTTGTTCAAATCCATAGAAGAAAAACTGAAATCCTTAAAGGAAAAAGGAAGAGGAAAAACCGAAACTTAAGCCAAGAAAAGAAAGGAAATCCAAGCATGTATGGTCCAAGACCAAGTTGTTTCAAGCTTTAGAGGTTTCTCACATGACAACAACAAATCATTATCTTGAAACCTCATCATCAAGCTCACATTCTTTTTGTAAGAAGGCCTCTTGGCCGAAAAAAAAGAGGAAGGAAAAGGAGTTTGAAACCAAGAGAAAAACTAGAACTTTCTTGAAGAACACAAACAAAAATCATCAAAACTTAACCCCTACCTTAAGAAGTCTTGAAGAGATGTAAGAAAGCTTTGTTTTCTAGATGGAAGGAGAAGGAAATCCTTTTGGAGTCTTGAGGAAGAAATCAGCCAAGTTGAGGGAATTTGAGAGGAATGAGAGAATTTGCAAGAAGTGTGAACTTACCAAGTGAACCAAAGTGTGACAAGGTTCATCAAGGCTTGGTATTTATAGAAAAATGAGACATGTTGGCTGATTTAGGGAGGGAATGGCTGATGACTTTTCAAGATCAAGGGAGGAGGAAATATCTCTTACAAAAGCATGGGCTTAGGCATGGCAAGCATGGTTGGAAGCATGGGCAAGGTATGGCCTAAGGCATGGCTTGGAGTGCATCAAACTCAACATGTGGCACCATTTGGGGACAGATTTTCGCCCCTCATCAGCCAAGGGGAAGGGATTTTTGTTCATGTAATTGTGGTTTAAGGATGTGTTTAAGTGTTTCTATGATTAGGCTTTTTGATTAGGAGTTTGTAAGCAAGCGTTTAGGTGAGAAAATGGTTAATTGAGGTGTTTCAAGACTTGATTAGGAGGGTGATCTTATTAGATTAGTAATTTAAAATAATTCTTTTGGTCAAATGAGGTATGGCTCAATTCCTTAATTTAAGGAAAGAGAGAGAAAACACTATTCAAGATTCCATGACTAGAAATCTTGAATTTAAAGAATACAATTAGAGTTTATCTAAGCAATCTTAGGTTCTAATTAACCTTAATAAATCATTTTGACTCTAGATTAATTATCGAAATAAATTAATCTTCGATTAGAGCCTAATATTGCTTAGGTTTGCTTAATTGTCATTAGGCTTCACTTACACTGTTCTAGGGCAAAATGGTAATTTTGCACTAAACTGCCCGGGACCTTTCTGCTCAACTAAACATCAAACATTGCTCATAAACATCATTCTAAACTTCCTGGAAGTTTCGGCTCAAACGGCACCTTTTACCCGTGTAGACAGAGGAGGGTATTTTGGTCATTTTGAGCCGAAGTTTAGAAAACGAGGTTCCCTCCTCCTATATCATTCATAACAGCATAATCCCCTTCAAACATCGAGTTGACCCATTCGAGGGTTGCCGGCAACTGTCCTCGAATTTCGGTAGAAATGACCTCAGGGCATTTCGGTCATTTGTACTCTAACAGGAGAAATTCGGGCGTTACATTCGTCCCTATTAGCTATGTATTCAATAAATGTTGTATTTCTTTGTTATATATATTCCAATAAAATTTTGCTTAGTTATTACACATTAATAGCTTTCTATAGATATTTAAGAAAAGTTTGCTAATTAATAAGTAACAACTCTCGAGTACAATGTCATGATTTAAGGGTAAGGTTATACTTGGAGGATGTTACACACCTCTTACCACCGTTCTTACCACTTCGAGGGTTGCTTGCGCCATCGTATTTTTTCATACATGGGACGCCCCTTTGCTTATCCAGTCTCCGACTTCATGCTTCACCCTACATCCCCCTACCCTGATGATTCTCTGTTCAGCAATTCTTTACCCGCGACGAGCAAACACCCATGGACGTATGTACCCCGTACGAGGCGTTTAGAAACCCATTGAGGACTCCTTACACACATCTACTCTGAGGGTTCTGACCTACAACACCCATGGACATAGGCAGAGGGTCTGAGGACACATGACCCAAACCGGCTAGCCCGACGATTAGATACGTCCACGCCGTGGAGGCCATGTTCATCCCCATTCCGTCTGCATACACCCAGGAGCTTGCCCAGTTCATTGGGTATGTACCAACCTCGCCGAAGGATCAGTTCCACCAGGAGACCATGATGGACCTGGAGAGTGCCAGCCTCACCAGGATCCTTTCTTGCAGCATTTTCATACGGGTGACTTTTTGGTTAAGGACTTATCTGGTCTAGTGAGGGGGAGCTGTAGTTGGTTTTTAGTGTTTTGCGTTTCCATGTATTTCTTGTTTTCCTATATTTTCTTTCTGTTGTTTACTTATGTACTGAAAGCTCAACCCATTATGTGGGTGTGACCTTCCCTTTTAATTCTCATGTATTGTGAACTATGTTCCTTGTGATATGTAATATAAGTTTGTTTCCTTTTCGTGAATCTTGTCTGAAATGTATAAATGCATGGTTTATATATCCCTATGTTTACTTTGATAGCGCTTAATGTTCAGTTAAGCTAGCATGCGCTCACGTTTTGCTTTATGTTTTCAAAAAAAATTTACCCATATTTTCCGCTAAGTATTTTAATAAAAATGAATTTAAAGAACGAAACAAAAGAGTAATAACTAATAATTAATCTCAATAAGTCCTAGGCGTGTTAGGTTAAATATTAGGGTGGTACAGTTTTGATTTTTCAAATTATAGGGATCTAGTAATCAATTACCAGCCTATGTAATCGATTACCAGGATGGTCTTTTGGAAGATTTTGGCCTTTAAATCGATTACCAGACTATGAAATCAATTACTAAGTATGTTCTTCATACCCAGAACCAGTTTTGGCCTTTGTAATGATTACCAGTTCATGTAATCAATTATTATGATGTTCTTCATGCTCAGAATAAAATTTTGGATTTTGTAATTGGTTACCATGCCTATGTTATCAATTACCAGGATGCCCTTTTTACTCCTAACAAGTTTTTGATTCTACTAATCGATTACCATCACCTTAATCGATTACAAGGACCCCAAATGTGAATATAAATGTGTTCTAAGCAAGGTGAAATGGATTGATGAACTTATATGCTTATGTATTGATGATCATTCCCTAGTATGGTATTTATAGATATATATTGTTAAGCATTGCATATGTATTAGCTGTCCCTTAACTTCCTGCATACTGGGTAGGAGCATGTTTACTATTATTTGATGATGAATAATAACATGCCTATTAAATATGTGCAAAGATGTGAATACATATGTGAATAAATGATATGAGAATATTGTGGCATGATATGGTTATGATTGATTGGTTGCGATGCATGATATATGAAAGTTATGAATATGATATGTGTGGAAAGTTATGATTACATGCTCACATTGCATCTCTAAATTAACATGCCAATATTAAGGTGACATAAGACACATGGAAATGATCCTCTAGACTCCTAATTAAAGGTTATGAGAAGTGATCTAAAATGGACCCTTTAGACTCAAGGAATTAATGGTTATAAAAGGTGTTCCTATGCCCCCTAACCCGCATTCCTGGAGTTGGGAATTTAGCTTATCAAGAAGATAAGGATAGACTAGTGACGACTAGTTTAGGTATGAGCTCATAACCTAGAACTCTCAAAGGGGAGTATTAGGGTGGCTCCCAAGGAAAAGAGAATAAAAAGTTTAAGTCACCTAAAAGAATGAATAATGTTGAAATTACTTGCATTCATTATGCTATGCTCAATTTATGTAATCCCATGATATCTTGCTTATGGTATTGACATGCATCTATCAATTAGTATGCTGCATTCATGCATTAAGAATCATGCTAAAATTAAACGGGCCTTGGCTAATGGTATTTGAAACTAATAAATAAACCCTATGAACATGTCCACTAATTTCATAATCAAACCCAGGTTCTAAAGACGTAGATGATGTCACCCACTAGGAGGCGAGAACCCTACTAAGATTCTTGTATAAGATTCCCATCCCTTCTTCTTTCTTTCTAACTCGTCTTCAGAGTTCGATGGCCACATTCGTGATCTTCATTGACGCTCCCACCTGGGAGATGCACTACGACACGCTCACCAAACATATTATTTCATGGGTCGTTGTGTTGTCCGCCTCTTCATCTTTATGGGGCGTCCCTTTGCACACCCAGCTTCCAGCTTCAGGTTCTCCACTGACTTCATTCTCCGATGACCTTGTCTTTGAGCACGCCTGCCCACGCAAGGAGAAGATCTCCTGCCCCTGACCACTTTACTGTCGAGGCATCCTAGCCTTCGTGCCTCATCGCCACCCCGCCATCCTTATTTCATGGTCCAACCCTTCGAGGATTCACCTACAGGTCTACTCCAAGGTTTCTCCCCCACCGTTCCTATAAGGATTGAGGTTGGTAGCGATGGGGAGGCCACTATCATGAGCCCATGAGGAGATGCACCCACTTGTGGAGGAGCCACCCAACCCCGTCGAGGTGCTCATGCTCGCCCTACTTCTCCGTCTTGCCGCACGACGAACTAGCCTAGTGGATTAGGTACTCCCTCCCTCTTAGTAGAGACTAGGAGGAGTCCTTGATCTAGAGCATGCATGCACATGCAGGAGATAGGATAGCCTTCTTTTGCTTTTTTATTATTAGGGGTTATCTACCTTAGGGCACCCCAGAGAGAAGTAGTGGGGAGAGGTCTTTTGTTTAGCTTGTATTTCATTCATGGATATTATGGATTGCTGTATATTTTGAGCCCAACCTTTGTTGGTGGGCATGATATGACTCTTTATGTATATTCTAGGTGTGCAAGTGGAATGATGATCTCCTGATGATATGTGTGTGTGTTTTTGTGTGGTGAATTTCTTATGCCTATGTGTTTATGATGTGGTGTTTTATGTATGTTCGTATCTTGTCTACACCCCTTCCCTTTACGCGCATTTCCGATGTTGTTCTTTACGCATGCGTGGCTCATGTTTTGTTTTAAAGTTTCAAAAAAAATTTAAAATTTACCCATATTTTCATTAAAGTATTTTCAAAGGTTAAGTAAGAACTGAACAAAAGAATAATAGCAAATAATTAATCTTAATACGTCCTAGGCATATTGGGTTAAACATTAGGGTGTTACAATTTGCGCCAGAAGGTCAACACAATGCTACGAGTTTGATCAGGAAAAGTCTTCCTTTAGGTTTGCTTGATTTTGTTATGGTTAGTTTTTCAAGAATGTGTTCTAATAAATGAAAGTGGATGATAAATTCATAACTTTTGCATATAACCGAAAAAATAAGAAGAAGAAAACAGAGAAAAGGAAAAAAGACTGTTTTCTGCGGTTTCATGTTTCCTGCCTCGATGGCTTTTATATTTTCAGCGGTCTCTAGATTGTCATTTTACTTTTCAGTCGACCTCATATTGCCACCGTTACTTTTCACTTCCAGCCTCAGATTACCACCATTTACATTCTAGTTGGCCTCAGATTGCCACTATTTACTTTTCCAGTTCGACCTCTGATTGCCATTTTACTTTCCAGTTTACCCTAGACGCCATTTTACTTTTCCAGTTCAACTTTAGATTGCCACCCTTTAATTTCCAGTCGACTCTAATGCCACCATTTACTTTTCCTGTCAACCTCAAATTGCCATTTTACTTTTCCAGTTCAACTTTAGATTGCCATCCTTTAATTTCAGTCGACCTTAATTGCCACAATTTACTTTTCCTGTCAACCTCAAATTGCCATTTTACTTTCCAGTTGGCCTCAAATTGCCATTTACATTTCCTGCAAGCCTGTCGACTTTTACATTCATGTCAACCCCCGTTAGTTTTTAATTTCTTGTCGCTTGTGGAACCACATCCAATTGGTCGCAAGACTTTTAATTTCCTGTCTTAGACCCGTATCCAGTTGATCACAAAATTTTTAATTTCCTATCATTTGTTGACCCATATCCAATTGGCCGCAAGATCTTTTGATTTCCAATCAGCCCCTTTTAAATTCCTATTAGTCTTGCTTTTAAATTCGTGTCAGCCATCGACTTTTGAATTTCCTATTAAATCCATTGGATTTTACATTTCTTATCATTTGTAAATTTGTATCAAATTAGTTAGTTTCTTCTATTTGCATAATTTATACATAGGTGAGTTCTGAATTGTATAGTTTGCATGTGACTTTCCTATTTAGACTCTTTCAAAGTTAGAATTCAATCTTTCTTGCGTTTACATTTCATGTATTGCCAAACAAAATCAATGTTCATGTCTTTACTCATTCCTTATGAAGACAATTTGAAAAATGAGTTTTTCATATTCTCTTATAAAAAAATGAATAAAGAGGAGCAACTATGAATACTCAATTTTGTTTGGCCCATAAAATGAAAACAAAAAACCAAGAAATTATTATTATCAGGCCATTTTATTTTATTTTTGGTCGTTGTTGTTGCTTCTTTGTTGTACAAAAATAAAAGAAAAAGCCCATTTCATTTTTTTGTTAAAAAAAAGGTCTCAAGACAAGCCCATTTTTCCTTTCAGCCCATGACTTACTAATAAAAAAAAAAATTCCTCAGCCTCGTTGCATTGATTTTATTTTACTTTATTTCTTTATTATTTCTTTAAATTGGAAAAAAAAGACAAAAAAGAATCGGTGCTACCTAGCAAAACAATGAAGTTAGATGCTGAAAGTGTGCAAGTTTGAGAGAAAACAAAATGAGCACCTAACAAAGTTGCAGAAAATATGCACAAGAGTCAAAAAAAGGCACCGAAAATGACAAGTCAGGATAGCAGCACCAAACAATGCATGAAAAGATTGGAGAATCAAGGCATTCAAAAAAAGTCCCATGAAATCATGTCAGATCACAAGAGGACTAAACAAATTCATTGCACAACTGTATAAATGGAGATGAAGATTCACATAGAAAAGGGGATCGGATCCTCTTCCAAGAAAAATTTTTCTCATCATTTTCATCTAAATATTTTGCCATACAAAAAAAAAAAAAAAGAATCAGCAAGGATTACAAGGAAACTATTTTTCAATCGTTGATTCATTTTGTTTAGTGTCTATTTTCCAATGTCCATCAAAACCCATACCCTATTAACAGCCAAAAATCCAAACAATAAACAAAATCACAGCCTAATCCCCATTCCATCATCCAGCAAGCACAATAGCCACAACCATAAAACCACAGATCAAATCAAAATCCATCATCATCAAACAGCAATTTACAAAATATTATCAGATCAAAATCAAACAATAATTCCAGCTCCTTTCCAAAAACAAAATAAATAAATAAATAAAAGGAAAGGAGCAGAAACCGAATGGGAAACCACCTTGGCCCGCGCCCTCTCCTTCCGCCTTCCACCATCGTGGCTCGACTCTTCCCTCGCATCCTCCTTTCCGATCTCACCACAAGCCCAGCCATTCCTTGCTCAATCCGCCTTCCCCAGCCCGCCGAAGACCACCACAGCCACCAAACTTAGCCACCATGCGAACCACCATCGCGCGAACGTCGTGCCTTCTCCCTTTCCCCGATGCACCACCACTGTCTCCTCCTCGTCCCCTCTTCTCCCCCACAATATTAGTTTTTCTTTTCTCTTTGAATTTGTATGTGAATGTTTTTGAGCAAGTGTATCTGTGTGGGTGAGTTTGAAAGTGCTTTGTGCACAATGACCTCTACCCCACCACAACATTTTGTCTTTCTTTTATCTGAAAGTGAATCTCTCACTCTCCCATGCTTTTTGCTTCGTCTCCGTTGCCAAGGGAAATTGAAATCCTAATGCTTGTGTGTATATGAAAGTACATTAGACTTAGGATTCCTTCTTTTTTTATTTATTTTATTTTTTATTTATTGATTGGTTTATTTTTATGACAAATGTCTCTTTGTGAATGTGTGTGTATGTGTGGGTAAGGTATTCTTCACGTGCCTCGTTTCGTTTTAAAAGGAACAAAGGCAAATATAAAAAAACAAATCCCACTCATCAAAGTTACTAGAAATGATGATGCCATATTTTTTTTTAAAGAAAATGATGAAAACTAAAGTACCCTAACATTTGTTTTCTTTCATTGATGTCCTGATCTATTTTTATTCAATTTTACTTCTTTTAATTTTTAAGTATTTTGCTTTTTTTTAAAATAATAAAACAAAATGAAAATTAATCGACAAATTGTATTTTTTAGGATTAACTAAACCGTGACGACTTATTAATTCTATGATTTGGATATTTAGCTTGACAACTTGATATTTTAAATATTTTTTTCAAAAATAAAATCAATCAACACACAAATATTTTTTAGAGAACTACATAACTTTGAGTTTCCCATTGCACCAGAAAGATATGTAGGATAGTGCGATCCCTCAAGTCAAAATTAAATTTTTATAATTTTTGTCTTAATTGTAAATAATTTTTCTAATGATTTTTTTATATGAGATATTTATTTTTTTTTAAATTTTCATTTCTTTGGGAAATATTTTATTTTGAATAAAAATGTTAATTTAACCGTACGGCTTATAACTCGATATTTCAAGCATTTGAGTTATGACAACTTAATGATCCAAAATTTCCCTAAAATATATTTGTTCTCTTTTGTATTTTCTTTTCCTTTTTTTATAAAAAATCAAAATAACTTTTTTTTATTTGTAATTATTTATAATTCATAAGAAATTTTATTTTCATGTTTTCAATTTAAATTATTCATTGATTTGTCAAATATTTTATTTCAAACAAAATGTTAATTTAACCGTAACGTTATTAATTTAGTATTTTGGATATCTGAATTGTGACGACTTTATGCTCTAAGAATTTCCCTAATTTTTTTTAATTTTCTTATAAATAAAAAATAATAAAATAAATGAAAGGCTATTAGTAATTTGCACAAATCAATAAAAGGTACGTCTAAGGACGTGTATTAGAGGTGCCGTAGGATTAAGTTCTTACCTTTTTATGCATAACCGACTCCGAACTCAAATCGGTTTTAAAGATCATTTCTTTTAAAATAAAATGGGTTTTTCCACATTTTTCCAATTTAAATAAACTTGGTGGTGACTCCAAGTCTCAATCAACTTTTTCTCATCGTCTCCTCGCGTTCCTGTTGACACCGATTCAATATATATTACCCGAAATTCAATTTTAGGTATAAAATCTTCATTTCTAACTATTTCTAACATTAACCCTCTCTTTTCTCAGTCCCAGGCATTTTCTTATTCCTAATTAGGGTTTGATGTCTTTATCTGCTGTGGGACCCACAAGGCTACTATTCACCCTGGCCTCAATTTTTTTTAACACATCTGTTGCCATCCTCATCATTGCTAAACTATCAGATTTTTGAAATTATGACTAATAATGCTCAAATTAATTTTTAAATAATTTTCAGGGTGTTACACAGCTTGGAGATGCTAGTGAATAACTATTTTCAATGTGACAGTGGGTTGTCTGCTTGTCATGGGGTTAGCTTGGAGAGGCTGTATAAGACTACTCAAGGTTCAGCTTAAGGGGCTAGTGAATAACTACTTGGTTCAGCTTCGAGAGGCTGGTGATAACTACTCTAGTTGTGATAGTAGGGGTTGTCTACCGGTCACACGAGAAGTTTAGGAAGGCTATTGTAAAAACTATCCATGTTCTTTCTTTGGGTTTAGAAAGATGTTTATTGGAACCTCAACATGTGTTGAGTACCAATAAGGTTTGGTCAAACTAGTAGAAAATCTGCGTGTTAAATCTTCTTTTTGATCACTTTTACTTTATTTATTATGATGTTTTATCTGCCCATATATTTCTACAAGAAACGGAGGGAATTTTTTAAATTCAAATTTGAATTTGAAAAGTCAAAACCCAGGACTGAACTGCGTGTCATTTCTTTTGCCACCATGGTCAACTACCTCAGCTTCTAGAAGAAAGAGTTCAGAACCATGTTCAAGAAGTAAGAGTAGTTTCTAGTGGCATCAAAAACCTTAATCATGCAACGGCTTCTGCTTCTACAAACAGCAGCTACTCTTCTAGATTGCTTTTCCAAGACACAAATGGATGATCAACATGTGTCACTTGGACATCTGATCAAAGGCAATGGTCACAAGGAAGACCATCTATAAAGAGATGTGTGCTTTCAAATAACATAGATTGACGCTGCACAAAGAGCAAAAACTTTGTGAAATTTTCTCCTACCGCTGTAGAGTTCATTATATCTAGTAATCATTTCCTTTGGTTATAAACATCTTCTTTCTACGTTCCTTCAGGATTCATACGTTCTTCCTAGAAAGAATACTTATAAAGGAGTTATTCAAGTGTTTCTAGATATTTCTTGGTAAATCTTAAAGAAACTTGAGTGTAGGTTAGTTTGAGTTGCAAATCTAAGCACAAACTGTTGTATCCTTGATCCAGGAGTGATCGTGTGAGCTTAGCTTGGAGAGGCTAGTCAAAGACTACTTGCAATGTGACAGGAATGTGTTTTATTGATCTCAATTTAGCTTGGAGAGGCTACTCAAAGACTACTTGGTTCAGCTTAAAGATGCTGGTGAATAATTACTTGGTTCAGCTTAAAGAGGCTGGTGAATAACTACTTGGTTTGTGACAGGAAGGGTTGCGTATTGATCATTGGTGAAAGCTTAGGAAGGCTATTATAAAAACTATCCTTGTTCTTTCTCTAGTGAGAAAAAGATTTAGTGGAACTCATCGGTTGTTGAGAACTGGATGTAGACAGGGTTGGCTAAACTAGATAAAACTTCTCAAGCGGTATCTCCCTTCTACTTTATCTCTTATTTTATTTCTGGAATTGATTTGTTTACTATGGTAGTTTTGGAAAACTCTCTTTCACGCATTTATTTCATATTCAGTTTAAGAAGTTCATTTTTTTTGAAGTCACTAATGTTGTTTCCACTGGACTTCAAGCTCATAGCTTGATAGTATTTTGAGTAAGTTTTCCAGAAGACAAGTAGGGAAAGAAAAGGCAAAGCACGATTCAACCCCTTTGTTCTCGTGCGCTCTCTTACCTACAATGTTACTACAGTAAATGATTGAATTTTCACTTGAAATTTTTATAGGGTATTGGAAACATCTTAAGGTTTAACCATGAATTTTGTTATGATTTTATAAACTCATTTACTATGGTAAAAAAAATTGAGGATTCTGATTTCAGTTAGATTAGGTGGTCTTGACTACCAAATTTGTAGAATTTTGTTACCATAGCTAGAGAACTATTTTTGCTCTGAAATTTTTCTAGAGCCTTGTGGACACATTGAGGTGTCATGGAGAATTTTTATAGCCTTGGAATTAGTTGTTTGATATGCAAATTAAATTTGACTACACAAGGGTAAAATCTGCCAATATGTTGGAAATGAACCAAAATCTTGAATTGATGATATAATGACTTTTGATTCAGGTATGGTGAGTATAAATGCATGCTATATACTTTAGAGATTGGCTTATGAGAATGAATGAGAATCCCTTGTGATTGATTATCTATATGTGATTAATGCATTCATTTGGGAAAAAGAAAAATAAATGATGCATATATGTGAAAAGAAAGAGTGGATGAACTTCAATTGTGTTGTTCTGACATATGGATAAAACAGAAACAAGACTTAGGATTATTAAGGGAAGACAAAAAGAAGAACTTACCTAGAGGTATTATGAGTCGGTAGACGTATTGGCTAGGAATAGAACTGTGTGAGATTTGGAAAAAGGAAAAATGAAGTATGATGATTACGTATGGGAATGAGCTAGTCCTAATAAGTAGTCTATTTCCCATGTGTAGTGTTATCTACGTAGATACCATTTGGTATAAAGCTAAGTCTTCCCTATATTGATGAAAAGAGTAAAATGCACTGAATTGAGTTCTACGATTACATGAGACAACACATAATTATTATTGCTTTTGCACATGATTTATGCACATTATTATTTACGTGCATGATTTTGCATGAGAATTCCTATATGAATGATATTGTTGGTTATCTTTTGTTTATAATTGAAAAAGTGCCTACGAGAATTATATAATATTCTCACCCCTATGTTGTCTGCATTTTGTATTGTATTCAGATCTTGCAAATATTGTCAATGATATTTTTCCTTGATTTGCCACAGTGGAAATGGCACTACAATCCTGACTTAACTTTCTATTTGTCGTAGGCTACTCCCAAGTCTGTGCTTATGTGTTCTTTAGTTGCTCATTCAGTTCTTCTATGTTCACGGTTGATTTTGACCTAGCCTTTTATATGATCTGTGCCCTTCCACCTAGTACACCCATTCATCGTAGCCCCGTTACACCGCAGCACCCTTCCAGGATATGCCATCCTTGTCTTCCTCTTCAGTTCTTATCCATCAATAGGTTATGACGCCCGCTGGTGATGGTGCCATCATACTGATGGTAGACTTTCACTAGGAGGATATGAGACATTTAGGGACTCTTTGACATGTACATAGTTATAGCCTAATTTTAGGACCTCGAAAGCCTCAGACGATTTTGCTAAATGCTTTTTAGGCTTGTTCATGTGTATATGTTATTTTGTTAGGCCTTAAGATTGAGCAAGTTAGGCTAGGCACCTGATGTGTGATGTATATGTTGACAACTTGTACATGATATATATATATATATATATATATATATATATATATATATATATATATATAAAAGTTTGTGCAAACTATGTATAGTTGGTTTCAGGATTGTAGCTTGCAATATATGAGTTTAATTTACTTTCTTTTCAGTTTTCTCAACTAGAGTAATTAATATTAGTAAGTGACACTCTTCTAGTTACTGATAATACTTGAGTAATGCACGGAGTTAGGAGGATGTTACATTATGGTATCAGAGTTGAACTATCCTATAAGCTTGAGGATTGAACCTATGCTTCCTTAGTAAATGTCATGCATTATAATTTTATATATGTGTGTGACTACTGGTTAGGAATATTGTGGGTTGTTGCAACACTTATCTTGGTATTGAGCCTGATCAACTCAATATTTCTTATTTGGTGTGATAGAATCAACAACTTCAATCGTACTAGGAATAGTGTTGGAGATGAAGTTGGTAAGATGGATACCATCTGAGATGGTCGTAGCTATGAGAGAACAAGCTTGTGGCCAACCGAATGATGGAAAGACTAAAACGCAATGAGGAGTGAAACCCAAGAACCTTGGGAGAAGTAAATGTGGAGTATTAGAAATTTGTTGAGTTCAGGAAAGAACCTTTGCCTTTGTAACACCCTAATAATTAACCTAATACACCTAGGTTGTATCTGATTAATTACTAGGCTTTACTCTTTGCTTCAATTCTTTAATCATACTTTGAGAATACTTAGTGAAATTACAAGCCATTTTTTTTTTAAAACATGATTGAAAACGTGAGCCGCGCATAACGTGAACGACTAGCGAAATATAAAAAGACATATCAGAAATTAAATACATCATATCACATTGGCTCCATCATATAACATCCATAATTACATAGCACATAAATATTTTGCCTACCAACAGAGTTAGGCTAGGTGTAGGCAATCAAACAAAACATAAATAGTATATGGATGGAAGGACATCCATTAATAGCACCTAGTAATAACACTCAAGGATAGGGATAGATATCTGAAATATATGAGTGAAACAAGGATAAAGTTCAGCTGACCAGGTGAAAGCCTCAATGTGATTCACGAACGCTTCCTTCTATTTCTGAAAACGAGATGGAAAGAAAAATAGAGGGAGTGAGAAACTTATAAAGAATCTCAGGAGGGTACTCACCTCATGATGCATTGTGTCATCATCATCGTCCCCAGGAACCTTGGGTTTCATTATGAAAATGTGAGCATGCTAAGATTCATTTAATTAGTTTGGAAATATACTTTACCGAGGTCGTCATTTTAATCATGCATCTTATAATGCATCATAAACTTAGCATGTCATGTTTATAATGAATTTTTCCTTTCACATATAATAACATAATTATGCATAAGACCACATCATATTCCTCATCATCATATCATAAATACTATGCATAGAAGAACATCATATTTCTCATCATCATCTCATAAATACTATGCATAGAAGAACATCATCATCACATAATACGTTACTTAGTTCCTTAGGTGACTTAAAGTTACTTTCATCATCATTTTCCTGGGCCACCCTATACTCCACCCTTTTGGGAGTAATCTAGGTTATGAGCTCATACCTTACTAGTCGTCACTAGCATATACTTATCCCTTTTGATAAGTTAAAATCCCAACTCTACCCTTTTGAAAGAACAGGCTAGGGGCAAGAATCACCTTTTCACCACCTATAATCTGATGGGTCCAAAGGATCATTTTCTCAGGATCACCTTTTACCACCTATAGTCTGATGGGTCCAAAGGGTCATTTCCTCATATATTTTGAGTCACCTTTAAGTCTTTGCATGTTATATCATAATACAATTCTCAATTCATAATCATTTATAACATTTTCTCGTTTATAGTCTTATTCTAGAATAATATATATACCAACTATAATCATGCATCCTGAGATTCCCAGGAAGAGAGGTGGGTCACAAATGGACACGCTTAAATACCAAGTCTTTCCTAGCCAGAACCTTTCCAAATTACACTTTTACAGTAATATACTTTCTTCCAGCAACAAGGGTAAATTTTTAAGTAACAAAGAATATTTCATTATTTCATGTATAAGCATTCTCATTGTTTGCAACAACAACTATAACATGCAAGCCTAGGAATCATTCAATGACGTCAAATACTTAACAAGCATCAAAGCACTACATAGACTTATCATTTAAAACATCAAAGAGGCATCATCATAAATCCTTATCGAAAGTTGTCTTAAACAACTGAAACTCTAGAATCGAGCAACCTCAATTATTGAACTAATTAATTATGCATCTAAGGGATTTATTACCATCAATTATAAGCCTTAAGAACATTATTAGACTATATGAGACAACATAGGCAGCAAGTTATATTTAAGGCTTCACGTGTGCTAGAAGTTGCATTTTTAACCCTTTCTCATTACCGGCTTTCCTTATGGTGCTAAAATCAATTACTAAACCAATTATGAATCATTCTCCCTTATATAAACACAATAGTACTTGGTTCTTAGGGCTGCTAAAGGTTCTGAAGAACGCACAAATTTCATTCTCTAGAGTTCTAGAACATGCATAGAATCGTTCTCTTAGCAATAAATCATAATCATCACAACTTTGAACATATTAAACCATCATCATACAGTAGTACTAAACTCAGATAGTAGCCGAATCATGAACCTCATATAATTGCATAAAACCACATTTCAAGTATACATAAAGTACTAGTTTCCCGTATAATTTTTGCAAAGCTTCAAAACTCCTTTAGTAACTAATTCTTTTTGTTAAAATTTAAAGAAATTATAAGACTTTAAGCCTCCTTAATCATGAGGCCAATTTATACATTGAAAGAATCTTCACGATTAAAATTCTCACTTAAGATAAAAGGAGCAAGTCTTGAGCTTTAGAGTTTAGTGATAACTAGAATTATAAACATGCTATGCAAATCCATTTCTTTATCTTTAAGATTTAAGGTGATGACATGAAAATTAAACATGATGCAAGAAACTGGAAGGCGTAGTCCTCACTGACCAAGTGGAAGAGACTAAGAAAGAAAGCGCCTGGAGTCCACTGAAGTGAAGAGAGAACTTATTACATCTTATTAAGCTCCAAACTCAAGACTTTTAAAGAATGAATTCTTTGACTCCCATAATCTTAAGGAAGCTTTAGAGTTTTTATTACCATGGTTCCAACTTTGCTTGTGATACTTGGGCAAGTCTTTGAACTCTAGAATCTTTAAGTGATGACATAAAATAAACATGTCATGCATTGATTCTTTTAGCCATTATAAAATAAAGTGAGAGCATAAAATAAATATGAGATGCATCCTCTTTATTATCTTCAGAGATTAAGTGACAACTTAAAACATAAACATGAAATGCAAGCTTGGAAATTTAAACATGAATATGCAAGTTCATTTATTCATTCTTGAGAATTTAGTGATGACATAGAAAGTAAACATGGTTATGCAAGGCATAAACTTAAACATGGATGCAAGTTCATTTTATTTATTTACTAGAGCTCCTCCAAGACTTTAGAGAAATATAAATTCAACCCAATATATCTTAGCAAGACAAAGTGAAAAATACATCTTTCAAGTTCTAAACTCAAGATCTTTATTTTTACATCATAAAAACATCATTCTTTAAAGTTTTGCATCAAGTGGAATTTTCAAGCTTTAGAGACCTAACTTGTGATAGATTTACAACCCATACTCAAGGTCCTCATCATCAAGCTATGATCATATTCCTTCTTAGGCCATTTGGCCGAAATCATTAAAGAAAAATAAGGAAAGAAAATCGAAATTGTAAAGCTTTAAAAACTAGTGAAACCTTCAAGTTTTAGAGGTCTAACTTGTGAAGGCTTTGCAACCAACACTCAAGAACCTCATCATCAAACCATGGTCTCATCATAATCTAGGCCATAAGGCCGAAATGTTTTTAAAAGAAAGGGGAAAACAAAACCGAAATTGAAAGCTAGAAGAAAGTCCATGAAATCATCATTTTTGAGCTAGAAACATAACTTGTCATAGCATAAAATGAACTTAGAAACAACTCCCTACCTAATTTGATTTGAAGGAAAGGAATAGGACTTGGTTTCCTTGAGTGAAATGAAAGAAAATCTCTTTGAGAAATGGGAGAGAAATTTTGGCCAAGGAGGAGGAAGAAAGAAAGCTTTTGATGCTCCTAAAACTAGAATTTGTGTAAGTTATGAGCAAGGCTTCCAAGGCTCCTCAAGTAAGCATATTTATAGAGGAATTCAAGCTCATGTATGAAAAGAGGAGGAGGCATAATTTTTGGATTTTTCATGGGGAACAAAGGGAGGAAAATCATTTCTTGTTTAAGGCATGTTTTATGCCATGTTTTAGGGAATTTTTTGGCATTTTGTTTTAGTGCATTATCTTGCAATAATTCTAATGATTATGGCTGAATTATTTCGTGCATTACAGCCTCATGGAAGAAGGTTTTGTGTGTTCCATGTATTATTTAGGTGTAGGTAGGTATATTTGCAAATTAGAGAATTTGCAATTAAGGGCTTAGGTGAATTAGTAAGCAATTTGGGTGTTTTTAAGCAATTTCAGATTCTAATTAATTTAAATAAATAATTTGGACTCTAGATTAGTAATTAGAATTTAATAAGCTTTAATTTGAGCCTAATATTGCTTAGGTTTCGTTAGACAAATCAAAAATCTCAAAATTTGTAAAACTGCAAAGAGGGGCAAAATGGTCATTTTACTTAAAAATTGCCCGAGACCACCCGAGCTTAACTAATGGTTAATCATAGCTTAAAAACATGTTTTAAAACATTTTAGTGAGGTTTGGCTTGCACCAAATTCGAATTAAAAAGCCGAGGGCGTTTTGGTCATTTTGTGCATCGAAACTCAAAATTGAGATTCTTCTCCTCTATTAACACACATAACACAAATAATCCCCTATTATCCTCAGAACATCCCTTGAGATGACGGGGCCCACGATCCTCATTTCTGAGTAAAATAACCTCAGGGCATTTTGGTCATTTTACACGTATAGATATTCGGGGCTTGCGACTCTACAAGAATCGCTCATAACCTCTTTTCTAATGTTATATTCCTCTATTGAGGATTGTTCGGTCAATTTATATAAGAATTACCTAGGGTAATTTAATTCTAAATGACAGTAAAAGTTGGGCGTTACACCTTTCTAAGGAGCTTCGATCCAAATAAAGCAAAAGAATGGATTAAAGTTATGGAGAAGATTTCTCAGTCCTTCCTTATTTGGAAACTCAAAAAGTAACTTTTGCTACTTACATGTTGGAGGCGATTAGAATTTTGGTGGTTGGCACCAAGGGAAAATTCGAAGCTTCTAGGCTGAAGTCACCTAGGATGTTTTCAAGGAAGCTTTTTACCACAAGTACTTCCCTACTTCATGAGAAATGAAAAAGAGTTGGAGTTTATGATGCTAAAGCAAGGTCCATGAGCATAGCAAAGTACATAGCCAAGTTTGAAGAGCTCTACAAGTTTCCTACTATCTATCAACGTGATCCTGATAAAGCCTGGAAGTGCATGAAATATGAAGGAGGTTTATGGGAGGATATTGAAGCAGCTATGAGTCTCCTGAGATTAGAGACTATGCTACCTTGGTAAATAAATGTTAGCATGAGAGGAATCCAACAAGAAGCTAGTGAGTTTCAAGTATGTACAAAACAATGTTAGGAAGGGATTGGCACCCAGGGCCCACGATTTAAGCATGTCAACTAGTCTAGGGAAGATTTCTACCCAACAATAATAATAGAGGGGAACAACTTCAATCATCAAGACCCAAGGTAGGACAAGAGTGCCCAAAATGTGGAAAAAATCATGGGAACAAGACTTGCTAGACAGCAAAAATTGTTTACTATGGATGTGGAAAACCCAGACACAAAGTGTATGAATGCCCCCAACAAGAAAAATCACAGCCGTCTCAGGCCACAACACCAAGGGCGCATTGTTACTAGAAGTGCTAAAGAAACTTCTCAATTTGTAGATATGATCTAGGTAAGTGTAAAATAAATGGTAATACCCTAGATGTACTATATGATTTGGGTTCTACTCATTCTTTCATATCTTATGACTGTGTACATAAGTTACAATTATTTGTGTCTGAATTACCTTATGATCTCCTTGTATCCATTCCAACTGCTAATCCCATTAGGACTTGTCATGCATGCATGAATCTTCCCTTTAAGATAGGTACTAGAAAGTTTATAGCTAATTTAATGTCTTCCTTTATCTAGTTTAGACATAATCTTAAGTATAGATTGGCAAGCCAACCACATTCTTTTAAACTATCCAAATAGAACTGTGGTGTTTCTTTCTACCTTATCATCTACCCTTGTAGTCCCTTTTCTTTCTATTTAAACTTAGTAACACTCAACCCTTGTAACGGTTCAGAATATGTTCTTCTTGGCAAGTGAAATTGAAGGTGACCACGAGTAAGATTCTGGTAGTCAGGGAGTATCCATGTCTTCCCAGGAGATATTTTAGTTTCCTGAAGGAGATTGAATTCCCCAATGAGTTAGTTCTAGGAGCGAGCCCTATTTCAATTGCTCTTTATAGAATGTTACCTTTGGAGTTGAAAGAATTAAAGGCACAAGATTGAAGAATTACTAGGGAAACATTTCATTAAACCCAATGCCTCTCCATGGAGCCCTATTTTTTTTGTAAAGAAAAAGGATATGGTATGATTTTGTGTAGACTATAGACAATTGAATCAAGTTATGATCAAGAATAAGTATCCTTTACTAAGAATTGATGATCTCATGGATCAATTACGAGGGGCAACCATATTCTCAAAGATTGATATGTGATCAGGCTATCATTAGATTCAAGTTCAAAATGAGGATATCCCTAAGACCCCTTTAGAACTCAATATGGACATTGTGAGTATATGGTGATGTCTTTTGGACTAACCAATGCTCCGGCTTATTTATGGACTATATGAACCGAATCTTCTGCCCTTGCTTGGATAAATTTGTAGTTTTCTTTATAGATGACATACTTATCTATTCAAGGACTGAGGAAGAATATGTAGAGCATCTTAGGGTCATCTCAGATCCTAAGAGCGGAAGTTGTATGCCAAGCAATCAAAATGTGAATTATGGATGGAAGAAGTGAGATTTCTAGGTCATGTGGTATCACGGGGGAATCTTAGTAGACCCTGGTAAGGTAGAATCAGGATTTCATTGGGAACGACCAACAACGGTGATAAAGATTCTGAGTTTCTTGGGTTAGCTAGATACTAG
Source organism: Dalbergia oliveri (assembly GCA_030441495.1). Lineage (NCBI taxonomy): Eukaryota > Viridiplantae > Streptophyta > Magnoliopsida > Fabales > Fabaceae > Dalbergia > Dalbergia oliveri. Next base: position 3,795,847 of record JAMLFY010000019.1, on the reverse strand, counting down.
AGGCATTTTATCATGAGTTTTTCTCAAATAGCTTTGCCTTTGACCAAGGTAACCCTAAAGAATGCTCCATTCAAGTGGACCCAATGGGAGAATAGTATCCAAGAGTTGAAGCAAAACCATGGCACCAAGTTAGTTGTAACACCCTGAAAAATTACTTAAAAATTAATTTGAGCTTTGTTAGTTGTAATTTTAAAAATATAACAGTTTAACCACAATGAGGGTGGCCCAACGGACGTTTAAAAAAAAAAAATTTGGGTCGGTGAATAGTAACCTTGCGGGCCCAAGCCGGAGAGCTTAAACCTAGATTCTGGGAAGGTGCCCAAAATTAGGAAAACATGGGAATAAGGTTAGAAATATGGGAATGATAATTTTATACTTAAAATTAATTTTCGGGCAATATCAGTTTACGGGTACTGTTTACCCGTTCGGTGAGATTTTGTGCAGTTCTTACATGAATGAAACTTTCAATGAAAGTTTGCCACTTAACTAGACAAGTGTGTGGCTTAGAAGAAGCCACACCATTACTACTTTATTGCAACCAATAGGATGCTTACAAAAATTATTAGACTTATCTTTAAGAAAATAAAACATTTTGTACTTGAAATTATTATGCAATTTGTCATAAACTCATAAAATCAATATCTTATCATTTCCTTCATCAAAATTTCGTCCAGAACACTCCAAGAAGCTCTCCTCCATTGTTCTTCCTCTCAAACTCCATTAACAAACTTGGAGCTTCATAAACCCTAGCCTAAACTTGATAAAACCTCAAGATCTCTTCACAAAACATGTTCTACACCTAATTCTCTACCAATCTAACCGAACAAAATTTCCATTCCTTATCAAAACCTTGTCTTGTACCTCACACCTCACTGATATCAGAGGGGTTTGAAGTTGGATTGGGAGCTTTGGAGGAGAAGGAAGCAAGCTTGGTTAATCTTGAAGCCAAGGAGCTAATAGGTTACTCAAAGTAGGGTTTTTCTTGCCTTCTCTTGTCAAATTTGTTCTGATCTGTTTGGGATGAGTTATGTCCGAAATTTCTGGTTATATTGGATGATATTATGTTGATATTGATGTGTGAATTTTGGTGGTGGGTTTGGATGGTGTCATAAAATGGTTTTTATCAAAATAAATTTGGACTAGGTTGCTGGAATTTCTGTTGTCCTGTAGGCAGCAGTGGTTCACGAATTTTCTGGAATATTTGTGGGTGTTTTCATGAGCTATAAAAATTATATGTTGGAGTAAACATCTTAAACTAATTATCTGAATTTTCTTGGATGTTAGTTTTAAGGTTTGATGCTTCAGAAAAATCAGAAACTGAAATGAGGCAGATGCTGCCCTGATTGTTGAGACTGAGGCAGTAAACTTGTCCGAATTTATTACCATAGCAAATGATTGAACTAACTCTTGAAATTTTTACACGAAGTTACTAATATATTGAAGTGTCACTGTGAATTTTATTGTGAATTAATTCAATCATTTTCTGGGGTTAAAAATTTGGGAACTTGGTTCTGGTCTGGGAATTGGTGGCCCCTGACCACTAAATTTGTACATTTTACTGAGGTAGCTATAGAGCTCTGTTTGTCCTGAAATTTTTACAGGTCATTCTAGACAAATTGAAGTGTCATACAGAATTTTTGTGACTCTTGAAATGGCTATTTGATATGATAATGAAATGTTGTGCCTAGGACAGTAACTCTGCCCATTGTGCTGGGAATGGAACAATGCTTTGAATTGAGAATGTAATGGCACTTTGGCTTCTAGTATGACATGAGTACTTGATATTAAGTGTTTGGCCATGTGACTTATGACATGTAAATGCATGCTATAGATTTCAAAGATTGAAGTATGAGAAAAGAATGATAATTTCAATGTGAATGATTGCCTATATGTGGCCTATGTATGCATTTGAGAAAAGAGAAAAGTATATGATGCCATTATAAGGATGTATAAATTTAAATTGTGCATGTTCTGACATATGGACAAAATAGAAACAAGACTTAGATTGAATGAGGGAAGGCGAAAGTAGTAACTTCCCAAAATTTATTTTGAGTCGGAGACGTATCGGCTAGGAATAGATCTGTGTGGATTCGGAAATGGAAAAAAATGAAGTTCGATGACCACGTATAGGAATAAGCTCAGTCCTGAAGCGTCTATTTCCCTTGTGTGGTGTGATCCACCATAAATACCCATTGGGCATAAACGGATCTATTGTGGAATTGTCCACTGAAAATACCCGTTGGGTATAAACTAAGTCTTTCCTATGTCAATGAAAAGAGAAAAATGCACTAATTGGCTTTCTATGGCCATGATGGAAACCAAGTCACTTTGAGATAACTTTATTGTATTCGACACATGCATCATCCATATCATATGAAATCCTTTAAGTAGATTTACTTACTATGTGTTTGAGCTTCTAGATATATGTATACGTACTGATTGATTGTTAAAAGCTACCCACTTCGGAAGGATGATTTTGGAACCTTAAAATGAATCTTTAGAATATATTGCATTATCAGTTTTTGAATAAACCAAGTGGGGGGCGATGACGATGACATTATGATTGTGATTGGGGAGTTGCCCTCCTGAGGATTTTAAATTCTCACCCCTATGTGTTTGTTTCCGTGTCGCCAGGTTAAGCCAGGGGATGAGGATGCTGCTATGCAAAGGAGTGTAGGATTGCTGTAGTATAGAGTTACTGTTTTATTCTGTTGTACTTAGTGAAATAAGTATGTATGTAAATGTATTAGAAGGATATATGTACTAAAGCTCATAGAGGAGCTTCCTTATGTATTTTAGCTGTATATTTAATAAACTTGATGTTTACTTGTAATATGTTTTAATAGAATTACGCTTAGTTATCTCGTACATAAATCGAGCTTGCTATAGATAATTAAGAGGTCCGCTAATTAACAAGTAACAACCCTCGAGTATGATATCATAGCTTAAGAATGGGGTTATACTTGGGAGGATGTTACATTAGTCCTACCATATCCTCATGAACCATTTGAGGTTTACTGTGATGCTTCTAGCAAGGGTTTAGGATGTGTTCTGACAATTGAAGCAGCATGAGGTATTTATCCAACTCATGACCTTGAACTATTGGTTTTGCTTGAAGATCTAGCAACATCATCTCTATGGTGTGCAATTCAATGTTTTCAATGACCATAAAATCTTAAAGTATCTTTTTGACAGAAAAGTTAAATATGCAGGAAAGGAGATGAATGGAATTTCTTAAGGATTATGGATTCAGCTTAAAGTACCATCTGGGCAAAGCGAATGTTATTGCCAATGAACTAAGCAGGAAGTCTTTAAGTATGGCATGGTTGACGATTAAATAGATGAAGCTAGTGGAAAGCTTTAAGAAGCTTAGTTTAGCTATGTTTATGACCCTCTAGGAGTTGTGTTATGTTAATAAAGATAATAAGCGAGTTCAAGGAATAGATTTTGGTTGCACAACATGAAGATCTAGAGTTTCAAGATATTTTAAAATTAGTCCATGCAAAGAAGTTTCAGGATTTGCTCAAGATTAGCGGGTATATAGAGGTACAATGATAGGTATGTATGCCAAGTGGCAATCTGGAAATGAGATTTAGAGGAAGCTCATAAGGGCGATTTCACCATACATCAAGGAAATAGTAAAATGTATGCAGATCTTAAAAAGATGTTTTGTGCGGGGGATGAAGAAAGACATATTAGAGTTTGTCAAGAGGTGTTGACTTGCCAAAGGGTTAAAATAGAGCACCAAAAGCCAACTGGGACACTGCAACCTTTAGAATTCTGAGTGAACTGGGAGTATCTCCATGGACTTCATAATGGGTTTGCCAAGGACATCATCAAGTCATGATGTTATATGGGTCATAGTGGATAGATTGACCAAGTCTACTCATTTCTTACCCATCAAGGCTAGTTATCCTTGGATAAGTTAGCTTCTTTATACATTCAGGAAATAGTGAGTGTAACGCCCGAATTTTTACTATCGTTAGAAATTACCGAATTACTCTAGGTAATTCTTACATAAAATTGAGACCAAACAATCCTCAATAAAGGAATATAACATTAGAAGAAAGGTTAGGAGCAATTCGTGAAAGTTGCAAACCCCATTTCTGGACGTGTAAAATGACCAAAATGCCCTGAGGTTATTTTACTTAGAAAATGAGAATCGTGGGCCCCACTCATCCTCAAGGGATGTTTTGATGATAATAAGGGATTGTTTGTGTTATGTGTGTTAATAGAAGAAGAATCCTAATTTTGAGTTTTACGCACGAAATGACCAAAACGCCCTCGCCGTTTTAACTCAATTGCGTGCCGACTTAGTCCGAACCTCACTAAAATGTTTTAAAACATGTTTTTAAGCTATGATTAACCATTAGTTAAGCTCGGGTGGTCTCGGGCAATTTTTAAGTAAAATGACCATTTTGCCCGTCTTTATCAGTTTGCAATTTTTTAGATTTTTGATTTGTCTAACGAAACCTAAGCAATATTAGGCTCAAATTAAAGCTTATTAAATTCTAATTACTAATCTAGAGTCCAAATTATTTATTTAAATTTATTAGAATCTGAAATTGCTTAAAAACACTCAAATTGCTTACTAATTCACCTAAGCCCTTAATTGCAAATTCTCTAATTTGCAAATATACCTTACCTACACCTAAATAATGCATGGAACACACAAATTTCGCCTCATTGGGCTGTAATGGATGAAATTATTGATGCCATTATGCATCAGAATAATTGCCCAAAGATACACTAAAACAAAATGCCAAAATGTCACCATGAGACATAATTCCCTAAATTCATACAACTTGTCTTGAATCCATGTTTCCTCCCTTTGTTCCCCATGAAAATCCATCAGCCTTCCTCCTTAATTTGTCCATTTATGAGCTTCAAAATCTCTATAAATAGGCATGCTTGAAGAGGTGTTAGAAGCCTTTGATCATAACTTACACAATTCTAGTTCTTAGGAGCACCAAAAGCTTTCTTTCTTCCTCCTCCTTGGCCGAATTCTCTCTTCAGTTTTCAAAGAGATTTTCTTCCATTTCACTCAAAGAAACCAAGTTCTCTTCCTTTCCTTCAAATCAGATTAGGTAGGGAGTTGTTTCTAAGTTCATTTTATGCTATGACAAGTTATGTTTCTAGCTCAAAAATGATGATTTCATGGACTTTCTTCTAGCTTTCACTTTCGATTTTGTTTTCCCCTTTCTTTTAAAAACATTTCAGCCTTATGGCCTAGATTATGATGAGACCATGGTTTGATGATGAGGTTCTTGAGTGTTGGTTGTAAAGCCTTCACAAGTTAGACCTCTAAAACTTGAAGGTTTCACTAGTTTTTAAAGCTTTACAATTTTGGTTTTTCTTTCCTTATTTTTCTTTAATGATTTCAGCCAAATGGCCTAAGAAGGAATATGATGATAGCTTGATGATGAGGACCTTGAGTGTTGGTTGTAAATCCATCACAAGTTAGGCCTTTAAAGCTTGAAAATTCCACTTGATGCAAAACTTTAAAGAATAATGTTTTTATGATGTAAAAATAAAGATCTTGAGTTTAGAACTTGAAAGATGTAATTTTCACTTTGTCTTGCTAAGATATATTGGGTTGAATTTATATTTCTCTAAAGTCTTGGAAGAGCTCTAGTAAAGAAACAAAATGAACTTGCATCCATGTTTAAGTTTATGCCTTGCATAACCATGTTTACTTTCTATGTCATCACTAAATTCTCAAGAATGAATAAATGAACTTGCATATTCATGTTTAAATTTCCAAGCTTGCATTTCATGTTTATGTTTCAAGTTGTCACTTAATCTCTAAAGATAATAAAGAGGATGCATCTCATATTTATTTTATGCTCTCACTTTATTTTATAATGGCTAAAAGAATCAATGCATGGCATGTTTATTTTATGTCATCACCTAAAGATCCTAGAGCTCAAAGACTTGCCCAAGTATCACAAGCAAAGTTGGAACCATGGTAATAAAAGCTCTAAAGCTTCCTTAAGATTATGGGAGTCAAAGAATTCATTCTTTAAAAAGTCTTGAGTTTGGAGCTTAATAAGATGTAATAAGAGTTTCTTCTCCCTTCACCTAGTGCGGCTCCGCCGTTCCTTCTTAAGATTCTCTTCTCCTTCACTAGTCCAGTGCGGACTACCGTCGTTCCAGTTTCTTGCATCATGTTTATAATTCCAAGTTATCACTTTATAAAGACAAGATTAAAATGAGGTTGCATAGCATGTTTATAATTCTAGTTATCACTAAATCTCTAAAGCTCAAGACTTGCTCCTTTTATCTTAAGTGAGAATTTTAATCATGAACATTCTTTCAATGTATAAATTGACCTCACGATTAAGGTAGGCCTAAAGTGATTTTTAAATAGCTACTGAGTTGATTCTATAATTTCTTTCAAGATTACCAAAAAGAATTAGTTTCTAAAAGAGTTTTAAAGCTTGAAATGATATTACGGGAAACTAATATCTTGCATGTACTTAAAATGAGATATTAAGCAATTATGTGAGGTTCATGATTAGCCACTGATCTGAGTTAGTATTACTATGATTTGATATGTTTGAAGTTGTGATAATTATGTTTATTGATAAGGAATAATTCTATGCATGTTAGAAGTGAAATTAGCTACATAAAGCAATGTAAAGCTTTAAATATTTTTCCTGCCTATGCTACCTCATATAGTTTAATAATGTTCTTAAGGCTTATGATTAATGGTAATGATGGTAATTAATCCCTTAGATGCATAATTAATTAGTTTGATAATTGAGGTTACCGATTCTAGAGTTTTGGTTATTTAAGACAGCTTTTCGGAAGGATTTATAATGATGCTTATTAAGTATTTGATTTCATTGAATGATTTCATGGCTTGCATGTTATAGTTGATGTTGCAAACAATGAGAATGCTTATGCATGAAATAATGAAATATTTTTTTTTATTTAAAAATTTACCCTTGTTGCTGGAAGAAAGTATATTCCTGTAAAAGTGTAATTTGGAAAGGTTCTGGCTAGGAAAGACTTGGTATTTAAGCGTGTCCATTTGTGACCCACCTCTCTTTCCTGGAATCTCCGATGCATGATTACAGTTGGTATATATATTATTTAAATAAGACTATAAACGAGAAAATGTTATAAATGATTATGAATTGAGAATTGTATTATGATATAACATGCAAAGACTTAAAGGTGACTCAAAATATATGAGGAAATGATCCTTTGGACCCATCAGACTATAGGTGGTGAAAAGGTGATCCTGAGAAAATGATCCTTTGGACCTCAAACTATAGGCGGTGAAAAGGTGATTCTTACCCCTAGTCCATTCTCTCAAAAGGGTAGAGACGGAATTTTTACTTATCAAAAGGGATAAGTATATGCTAGTGACGACTAGCAATGTATAAGCTCATAACCTAGATTACTCCCAAAAGGGTGGAGTATAGGGTGGCCCAGGAAAATGATGATGAAAGTAACTTTAAGTCACCTAAGAAACTAAGTAAATGCATTATGTGAATATGATGTTCTGCTATGCATAGTATTTATGAGATGATGATGAGAAATATGATGTTCTGCTATGCATAGTATTATGAAATGATGATGAAAAATATGATGTGATTTTATGCATAACTATGTTATTATATATGAAAGGAAAAGTTCATTATAAACATGACATGCTAAGTTTATGATGCATTATAAGACGCATGATTAAACCGACGAACCTCGGTAAAGTATATTTTCGAACTTAATAAATCAATCTTAGCATGCTCACTATTTCATAATAACCCCGAGGTTCCTGGGGACGATGATGATGACACAATGCATCATAAGGTGAGTACCCTACTGAGATTCTTTTATAAGTTTCTCACTCCCTCTATTTTTCTTTCCATCTCGTCTTAGAAAAACGAAGGAAGCATTCGTGAATCACATTGAGGCTTTCACCTGGTACTGAACTTGATCCTGCTAGTTTCACTCGTATATTTCAGATATCTATCCCTATCCCTAGAGTGTTATTACTAGGTGCCATTAATGGATGTCCTTCCATCCATATATTATTTATGTTTTGTTAGATTGCCTACACCTAGTCTTATTCTATTGGTAGGCAAACTATCTATGTGTTTTGTAATTATGAATGTTATATGATGGAGCCAATATGATGTGTTTTTCATGCTATATCTGCACGTTGTTCGCTTTATTTCGATTATTGTTCATGTTATGCGGCTCACGTTTTCAATTATGTTTTAAAAAAAAAATGGCTCGTAATTTCACTAAGTATTTTCAAAGTATGATGAAAGAACTGAAGCAAAGAGTAAAGTCTAGTAATTAATCAGATACAACCTAGGTGTATTCGGTTAATTATTAGGGTGTTACATCTGAGACTACACAGTGTTCCTTCTTTAATAGTTTATGATAGAGACCTAAGGTTTACTTAGATTTTTGGGAGCTTTCCAAAAGGCCTTTGGAACCAAACTCGTTTAAGTATTGCCTATCACCCTCCCAATGATGGACAATCTAACGCACCATACAAACCTTGCAAGATATGCTAAGGTCATGCGTGATCAAACAAAAGGAAGTTAGGACAAGTTGCTTCCATTGGTTAAATTTGCTTATAATAATAGTTATCACGCTAGTATTGGCATGCCTTCGTATGAAGCTTTATATGGAAGAAAATCCCAATCTCCATTATGCTAGTATGATTCAGGGAAGCAGTTTGCTGGGACTTATCTTGTTAATCAAACTTCCAACAGATTCAAAAAATCAAGAGTAAAATCCTCACGCGAGAGTCGTTAGAAGAGTTATGCTGATAATCAAAGAAAACCTTTAGAGCTTCAATAAAGAGAACATGTATTCCTAAAAGTCACCCCCACAACTAGTGTAGCTAGAGCCCTATGAGTTAAAAGTTGCCACCTAGATTCATAGGTCATTTTCAATTCTTCAACGAATTGGGTCATTTGCCTACCAGATAGCCTTATCCCATATATCCAATCTTCATAATATATTTCATATATCTCAACTCATAAAGTATCATCCAGATCCAAACCATGTTATAGAAACCAAATCCATACAATCAAGGGATAAGTTGACATTTTAAGCACCTCCCATTAGATCATTGATAGAGAAGTCAACCAGCTTAGAAATAAATCTATGCAACTAGTGAAAGTGGCTTTTGGTGGACCAGGAAGTGAAGAGTACATATGGGAAATAGAATCAAACATGAAGAAGGATCATCCAAAGCTGTTTCAGGAATAAAATTTTGAGGATAAAATTTTTCTTAAGGTGGGTGGTAATGTAACACCCTGGAGTTATTCAGAAATTAATTGAAGCTTTATTAAAAGGAGTTTCAATATTCTGCAGCATAGTGATGATGAGGACCACCCAACGACGGTAAGTAAAAAAGTGAATAGTAACCTTGCAGGCCTTCAAGCAGAACCCTAATCCTGAACAGGAGATGCTTAGACTGAGAAGATAAGGTTAATGTAACACCCTAATAATTAACCAAACACGCCTAGGACGTATTACTGTTAATTATTAGTCATTACTCTTTTGTTTCAGTTCTTATCATTTAACTTGGAAATACTTTAGTGAAAATACGAGTAAATTTTTTTTTTTTGAAACTATTAAAACAAAACGTGAGCCGCGTGCACAACTAGAACCCATCACTTACCGTTATAGTAAACGGGGGATAAAACTCCTCACAAGCATACATAAAAGGAAACAAGTAATTAAACATAGTCACACTTCCGTATATATACATATAAGTAGCGTAGACATTAACCGTTTCATAACCCATACCAAAACAAACCACTAAAACGTAATATGCCCATTAGTAGGGGTTGGGCTAGTCCGTCATCACACAAAGATATGAACAATATATACACAGAAACCAAGATCCTCCTCCTGATGGCGCTCTCAAGGAGATGGACGTAGCCAGGTACGCGAGTGGGGTCAAAGGGGAGCGAGTCGACCTATGGGGTGAACGTGGGCTCCCAGGACGTGGACGGGTGGGTCCTGGCGCATGCTGGGATTCTCTCATGGCTGCATCACAGTGGCCTCTCCTCTCACATCTCTGGGAACAATGGGAGTGGAACGCCTGAAGAATGCTGGAGGAGACTCCTGGACGGCTTTGACGCGACTGGTCGGGGCGTATAAAATGGGAAATCACAGGTAGCCCATGCGGTGTGACCATGAAGGGGCCGCTCAATACGCGATGGGCGCCGAAGGCAAAATCGAGTGAAAGGGGTAGCGTGGAGAACCAAAAACTAGTAACTGGATGTGCGAAAGGACGGTCCAGGAACATGAACAGACGGCACATCATCCCACAAAGTGATAGGACTGGTTTGGGGTCAAAATGCAACTCCAAGTGGGAGCTTCAAGGTAAATTACGAACGTGGCCATCGGCCTTTGGAGACGAAATGGAAATTAATAAGTAATCTGAATAATCAGGGAGGACTCTTGCCTCCAGTCATGTGTCATCATTTTCATCTTCAGGAACCTCGTTTTCATTATCAAAATAATAGGCATAATAAGGTTCATTTATTAAGTTTAAAAGCCATTTAGCCAGGTCGTGTCTTTTAACATGATTCTTAATGCTATGAGTGCATCATATCTCATCATAAATGCATGTGAATGTCATGTGAACACATATCATGATAATCATAATAAAATCAATATAGCATAAAGAACACAGGCTATCACAACATGATATTTCCTCTTTAATAATCTTAGGTGACTTAACTTTCTAGTCTCTGCTAAGGGCCACCCTACTACTCTCTTCTCTTGAGAGTTCTAGGTTATGAGCTCATACCTAACTAGTCGTCACTAGTCTATCCTTATCATCTTGATAAGCTAATTCCAACTCCAGAGTGCGGGGTAGGGGGCATGGGATCACTTTTCATAACCATTAATTCCTGAGTCCAAAGGATCTCTTTGGGTCACCTCCCATAACCATTAATTCCTAGAGTCCTGAGGATCCTTATTGGATCACCTCTCATAACCATTAATTCCTGAGTCTAGAGGATCATTTCCATGTGTCTTATGTCACCTGTTAGTATTAGCATATTATTAAGAGATGCAATATATGAACACATAATCATAACCATCATCATAACTTATGAATTAACATTTTATGTACAAACTAAAGAATTAAGGAAAAGTCAAATAATAATAATAATAGTAAAGAAAAAGGAGAATGAAATTTTAAGAAAAATTAATTTTGGCTTGATAATAGTGAGCTACGCCACGTATCCTGTGCAATGAGGAACTCAAAGCCACGTGTTCTCAATAAAAATATTCATTGGTTGATTGATTAAGACAACAAGCGATTTGACCAAAAATTAAGTATCAATAGAAAGTGGTTTGCATCAGTATTGTAGAATAATATTATAATTATAGACAAAATAGCATATGTGATGTTCATCATGCCATCTTTAATCATATCGCAGTATAACCTTGTGCAAATATGTGTACTGGCTAAAATAACGATAATATATTACTAATTACGTCACTTAAAGAATGCTACAATGAAAACACAGTATAATAATGATATTACCATAACTACGTACACATCATGTACAATAAACAACGTGCAAGATCAATCAAAGGATCAAGTAAGTATAGAACAAGTTGAGAAATAATGAAAATTATTAAAAGTTGAATTGGGCCTAAAAATTAAACAACATCCAATATCTTTGTTGTATTTTTATCTTTATTTATTATCATTATTATTAGTGTATTTATTATCATTATTATCATGATATCATTATTATTATGATTCAAATTATCTAAATTATCGAAATCCTAAGATGCTAAAATGTAGGCCAAATAAAAACCCAAACCAGAAAAAGAAGGCCCAAACGGCCAAAAATAAAAAAAATGCTCCTAAAACACTACCCTAACTCTAACCCAACTCATCATAGCACATGAAGGAAGGCACACCCTCTCTCACTTGATCACACACCCAACACACACACACACACACTCGGCACTCTCTTTCTCTAACGCACACAAAGAGCTCTAACTCTCTCTCACATACAATCTCACCTTGTTTCACACACACAAACATACCTAGACTACACAACACAGAGAGAATGAGGGCTGAGTTTAGAGAGGGAACGTATGAGAGAGAGAGGAGATGGCATATGGTTGCTGAGGGCTGGGCGCGCATCTCACTGGAAGCACCGCGCGGACGGGAAGGAGGCCGGGTTGGGCGAGCTTCGCGGACCTCTATAGGTCGCTGGCCGGGATCGGGGTGGAGGTGGCATTCTCCGGCCTCATGCGAGATCGCCCGGGGCCAGAAGGTCCCGCCGGTCCTGGGGAAAAAGAAGACCGCACCGAGGGAGGAGCGTGCGAGAGGCCTGGGAAGGAGGAAGGAGGAAGAGGAAGGAGGGTTGCATGGCGAGGTTGGGTTGCGGGAAGAGGAGGCGCGCGGCGGCGAGGCCAGCACTGGTGGGGAGCCGACCTGGAGCTCACAGGAAGCTCCATGAAGGGTGCCATCCCCTTCCCTCCCTTTCTCACATTCTCTTGGTTTTTTCTGAGTTTTTTGTGCTTTGTTTCTGCTTTGATTTATGGTTTGGTTACAGATGAGGTGGCCGAAGCTGGTGGTTTGCGGAAGCTTATGGAAGATGAGGGTGAGGGATTCGGCCATGGCTGAGGAGGGAAGCTAGCCACCAGGGAAGGCCGGACCTCTCTCTTCTTTACTCATTAATTTTCGCTTTAGGTTCGGCTTTTCTTGGTTTTTATTTTGAAAGATTTGGGCTGTTGGTTGTGACTAAAATGTTGAGACTTGGTTGAGATTGATTTCTGATTTTTGGTCTATAGTTTACGGGTCTACATGGTTAGTTCCAGATATTCCAAGCTGGAATGGAGTCTATTCTGGTTTTTGTTCATAGTTCAGAGGGCACTATAATTACTAGGATGGATTTTTGAATCAACTTGGTTTTAAAGTATAAATGGCAGAATCAACATAGAAATATAGGATGAATTGAGCTTGATTTTCTTACTCCTGCTTGTGTTTTGATCTTCTCAGAGCTCTAACTCTATTGTTTCTTTGCTTTCAACAATTGAATGCTGGTGATGAAAGTGTGGTGAAGGGAAAGACTGAAAGTTAGATGATGAGGAGGATGCGAGGTATTTGCTAGTCCCTCTCCTACTACTTCTTAATCAAAGCTTGGTTCCATGCTATTCATGGGATAGGGAACCCATCCTGACTTGCCTTCCACAATTCTCAGGCATTGAATGTTTAACTAGAGGACATGAGCCCATTCCTTCAAGAGTAGGGAATGGGAAGAATATTATGGCTGTTTTCTGTTGTTGAAAATCTTTTTAATTGTGTATTCCTTTAGTATTTTATGCCTTACAACTATGTTGCCTAATTGTTTTGTAAATGTCCTTATGTTGCGTGGCTGTTTTATGTTTGCATTATAATGCTTTATATTATGCTATAGGATAAAACTAGGAAAAGACACATCACCTTGCAAGTTGAACCCATGCATACTTCTATGACACAAATCATTTATCACAATAAGGTAGCTGAGAAAGTAACTCCTTCAAATCCACATAATTTTTTTAAAGACATTAGATGAGAAAAGATTTGCATGTCATAAAAAAGATTTTTCCTTTAATAAATCACATTTAACTATTGTTTGAAATCTGGATGACCTTTACAAGGTTTCCAATACGTGTCAAATATTGCAAGTGAAGGGAGAAAAATTATTATACCTTATGTTAACACCACTCACTTTTGGTAGTAGAAATCTTATTTCTTTTTATGGTATTAAAGCTTTGGATTATTTTTGTCTTAAAATAATACAATCAAAACCCAATCAATGTCTAATATGTTAAAAGCAATATGTATTTGAATGACACATATGAAAATTTGTCGTTTAGATAGTATAGTAAAAATTTCTTCGTACTATATCAAAACAAAATTTCTATGTATAGAACAGCAGCAAGAATAGAAATCAATAAATAGATAATTAGTAAGTCTCACACCATACGCTCAAATCAATTTTATCTCAATGAGGGTCTTGAGATTTGGGCTTTGGGAGAATATCTAATTTTTCGGAAAATAATTAATTGACAAAATCATGCATTTTAATAAATTAGTGAGAGGCTAAAATTAATCAGAAAAGACTAATTATCCAGGAATTAATCACTCAATTAAGACGATATGAAAAATCGGGCATTACACTCCCCCTCCTTAAAAAGAATTTCGTCCTCGAAATTCGTTACCTTAAATAGTTCAGGGACTGACTTCATCTCCGACTTCAATTCCCACGTGATTCTCCTTTCTCCCTGTCCCCAAACCACTATGACCAATGGAACAATCTTATTCCTCAATTGCTTGACTCCTTTGTCCACGATCCTCGTGGGTGGCAAGTTAAAGGTTAGGTCCTCCCTTACTTGTATTTGTTCTGGCTCTAGCACATGACTAGGGTCGGATTGGTATTTTCTTTGAGACGTGGAAGACATTATGAAGGTTGGACAAATTTGGTGGCAAGGCTATTTGGTATGCCAGACCCTCAACTCTATCAAGAATTTGAAGGGGCCAAGGAACCTAGGACTCAACTTTTTAACTCTCATGGTTCTCCCTATGCTTGTTGTGGGGGTGATCCTAAGGAATACATGATCTCCCTCTTGGAACTCTAGCGGCTTCCGCCGCTTGTCCGCATAGCTTTTCTGCGACTTTGAGCAGGAAGGATTTTATCCCTAATTTTCTTGATTTGTTCCGTTGTTTCCCTCACAATTTCGGCCCTAACACACTTGGTTCAGGGCTCATACCAACACAAAGGGATTGACACCTTCTCCCATATAAGGCCTCATACGGTGCCATACCTATGCTTGCATGATAGCTGTTGTTATATGCAAATTCAACCAGTGTAAGTATTTATCCCAGCTCTTCTCTGATCTAAAACACAGGCTTCTCAACATATCTTCTAAGGTTTGTATTGTCCTCTCAGATTGCCCGTCGCCTAGGGTGATAAGTTGTGCTCAAGCACAACTTTGAGCCAAATGCTTTCTGAAAAGCTTCCCAAAAACGTGACGTGAATCGCGGATCACGATCCGAGATTATCGTCGACTGGTACCCATGCAACCTTACAATCTCTTGATATATAAGTGAGCCAGCTTGTCCAATGAATACGTCGCTTTAATGGATAGAAAGTGAGCCGACTTTCAGTCTCCCTACAATCACCCATATGGTGTCATGACCAGGGTCTTGGGTAGACCCGTCACGAAATCCATTGAGATACTATCCCACTTCCATTTAGGAATTGACAAGGGTTGTAACATTCCGAAGGTTTCTGTGCTCAATTTTCACCTTCTGACAGACTAAGCACTTGCTTCACCCATGCGGCTACATCTCGCTTCAATCCAGGCCACCAAAACATCTTCTTCAAATCGTGATACATCTTGGTGGTACCAGGTGAATAGTGAAATGGCTCTTATGAGCCTCCTCCAAATCTCCTTTTGAAGGTCATCCGGCTGGAACACAAATTCGCCTTCAAATCTCCATAGATTATCAGTTCCAAGGGCAAATCCCTTCAACTTTCCTGATTCTATCGCGCCAAGGTCTCTTTAAACTCCTTATTTTCTTGTTGAGCTTGAGTGATTCTTTCTTTGAAGTCACTCGATTGAGATGGCCCATCCTTATACCTTCAGTGGTCAACGTAATCCCCAAATCCAGGTCCTAAATCTCTCAATCAGTTCCATCTCTTTAACCATCATCTGAGACAAGTGTAACGACTTTCAACTTAAGGCATTCAGCTACTACATTAGCCTTGCCGATGATAGTTTAACCCAAAATCATAATCTTTCATAAATTCCATCCACCTTCTCTGCCTCATATTCAATTCCTTTTGATCAAAGAGATACTTGAGGCTCTTATGATCAGAGAACACCTCAAACTTTACTCCATACAAATGGTGTCTCCACACCTTCAAGGCGAACACTACAGCGCTAATTCTAGGTCATGGGTGGGGTAGTTTGCCTCATGAGGCTTGAGTTGTCTAGACGCATAGGCTACAACTTGCCTATTTTGCATCAACACACAACCCAAACCTTTCCTTGAAGCATCACAATATACCTCAAAGGGTGCATTGGGGTAAGGCAAAACTAACACGGGGTTGTGGTTAACTTCATCTTTAGCTCCTGGAAGCTTTTTCACACTTCCAGAGTCCATGAAAAGAGCGTTCTTCCTAGTAAGCTTGGTCAAGGGTAAGGAAATCTGAGAAAATCCCTTAATGAATCTACGGTAATATCCTGCCAAACCTAAAAAGCTTCGTATCTCCGTCACCATAGTGGGTCTTTCCCAGCTCATCAGCCTCTATCTTACTAGGATCTACCCAATACCCCCTTTTGACACCACATGCCCTAAAAATTTCACTTCCTCCAACCAGAATTCACACTTAGAAAGCTTTGCATATAGCTTTCTTTCTTTTAAGATCTCTAACACTATCCTTAAGTGACGTTCATGCTCCTTGTGAGTCTTCGAAGATGAGTATATCATCTATGAAAACAACCACAAATTGATCCAGATAGGGCCTAAAAATCCTATTCATGTAGTCCATGAATATAGCAGGAGCATTGGTTAAGCCAAATGACATAACTGTAAACTCAAAATGGCCATACCTGTTCCTAAAGGCAGTCTTGGGTATGTCCTCATCCCTTACCCTAATTTGATGGTATCCGACCTCAAGTCAATCTTCGAGAACACCACTGCGCCTTCAACTGATCCATCAAATCATCAATCCTAGGTAAAGGGTATTTATTCTTCACCGTCACTTTATTCAACTGCCTGTAGTCTATGCAAAGCCTCATACTCCCATCTTTCTTTTTGACAAACAAAACTGGGGCTCCCAGGGTGATGCACTAGGTCTTACAAACTTTTTCTCCAAAAGCTCCTCTAATTGGGTTTTCAATTCGATCAACTCTACAGGTGACATTCTGTAGGGCGCTATAGAGATAGGCCCGCCCTGGACCAACTCTATAGAGAACTCAATTTCTCTTTGGAGGGAACTCAGGTATTCATCCAGGAAATACCTCAGGAAAATCTCTTACCACAGGTATATCTTCAATGTTCTGCTCAAGGTCTACATCACTAGCGGCTAGGAGAACATATCCCTTACTCTTTTTGTAACAATTGACCTCTATAGCACTTAGGTAAAGATTTAAAGGCTTACTAGGTATATTGGTATATGGGGAAAAGATGACAGACTTTGTGTAACAATCCAACAGTACACGGTTAGCATAAAGCCAATTCATGCCAAGAATCATATCTAGACCACGCATGGGTACACATATCAAATCTAAGACAAAATGTCTACCTTGAGTGATGAAATGACAATTCAGACAACATCTACTTGTCCTAACAGGGGTCACCGGAGGGGTGGAAACAGTAAGGTCATAAGGAAGTTCTGAACTCATGCAATTTCAAGGACTTGACACTATCATGTGCTATGAATGAATGAGTAGTGCCAGAATCATACAATACAATTAAGGTCTTACCGTTCATTTCGCACTTACCTTCTATGAGATCACTGGACTTTGTCGAGTTTCTGCATTAAGGGTAAAGACCTCCCTCCTGGAGCTGGTGTGGCAGGGGCCTTCAAGTTCCTCCTGGCACTCTCTAGCATAGTGGCCTGGTCTTCGCACTTGAAACACACTCCCTGGCCCATCAAGCAAGGTCGATCTCCATGTGACTTTCCACACTTGGAACATGGTACAGGTAGTGCCTTGGGGTTGGACAGGCTGGCGAGGTGTAACCAGGCCTTCTGGGTGCCTTGCCCTTGGGACGTTCGATCCCCCATGATGAAAAGTATTCCTCCTGCTCCTGCCTTTATTGCGGCCTGAATTGTGGCCTAAATTGCGATTTGAACCTTGGAGTTTGTGGTGCTAACTTCCTAGTGAAGTTTCTGCCTTGACACGTTCAGCTTCTTGTGGCCATCTTCAATGATGCGGCATTTGTTGACTAGGGTAGGAAAATCCCTAATCTCCAAATGTGCAACAACCACATTGATCTTCGCCAGCCGAGCGCACTTAACACACTTCCAGAACTCATCAGGGGTTCCCTTGGAAAATCCTCGAAAACTTAATTAGCTCCTCAAACTTTGCAGTGTACTGGGCAATACTCATCCCTCCTTGGTTAGCTCATGAATTCTACATCCTTGGCATCTCCACTCTGATGCCCAAAGTACTTCTCATAGAAGCAATTTTTGAACGTCTCCCAATTAATCAGGGTGTCCGATGCCTCTTAAATCTTCGGGTGCCCCCACCAAACTTGCGTCTGCCTCTAACATAAAAGTAGCTAAAGTTACCTTCGTTCTTCGTGAGAGATGATTACCAAGATCTTCTCCATACTCTTAATCCACTCATCGGCCTGGTTGGGATTTGTAGCTCCCCTAAAACGCCGGTTTGCCTTGCAAACTCCCCGAATTGGGCATGCTCGTGACCTTCCGCGTGTTAGGCCACGACCCGCTTTGCCCTGCGGTCCATCCTTTCAAACATCATTTGCATGGCCCTTGCCATGTCCCTGAGGGCTTCCGTCTCATTCCCCTCCCACTTCCTCCCGGGTCCTATTCTATCGTGGTCGCACCATTTGTCCCTGAGCACACAAAACAACAAAACACTGAGGTGATCAGGCCAATACTTCATGTTAAGTGAGCTAGTTACCATGGCACACACATACAGGGAGTCATGCATCTTTATCCTATAGCTTATCTTAAAGCAAAGCACTACACATGACATAGCTATCGTATCATGCTTAAAAGCATGGTAGCCCAATCCTCAGGCTCCATGAGAACCTCTCTAATACCAAAATTGTAACACCCTAATAATTAACCAAACACGCCTAGGACGTATTACGTTAATTATTAGTCATTACTCTTTTGTTTCAGTTCTTATCATTTAACTTGGAAATAATTTAGTGAAAATACGAGTAAATTTTTTTTTTGAAACTATTAAAACAAAACATGAGCCGCGTGTACAACTAGAACCCATCACTTACCGTTATAGTAAACAGGGGATAAAACTCCTCACAAGCATACATAAAAGGAAACAAGTAATTAAACATAGTCACACTTCCGTATATATACATATAAGTAGCGCAGACATTAACCGTTTCATAACCCATACCAAAACAAACCACTAAAAGGAATATGCCCATTAGTAGGGGTTGGGCTAGTAATTATCACACAAAGATATGAACAATATATACATAGAAACCAAGATCCTCCTATGATGGCGCTTTCAAGGAGATGGACGGTAGTAGGTACGCGAGCGGGGTCAAAGGGGAGCGAGTCGACCTATGGGGTGAACGTGGGCTCCACGTGGACGGGTGGGTCCTTAGCGGCATGCTGGACTCCTCTCATGGGCTGCATCACAATGGCCTCTCCTCTCACATCTCGGGAACAATGGGAGTGGAACCGCCTGAAGAATGCTGGGAGATTTCCTACGGTTCTAACTTTGACGTGACTGGTCTGGTATAAATGGGAAATCACGGGAGCCGATGCAGCAGTGTGACCATGAAGGGGCCGCTCAGGACGCGACGGGCGCCTCGAAGGCAAATCGTCAGTGAAAGGGTAGCGTGGAGAACCAAAAACTAGTAATGGATGTGCCAAGGACGGTCCAGGAACATGAACAACGGCACACATCGTCCCACAAAGTGATAGGACTGGTTTGTAGGGTCAAAATGCAACTCCCAAGTGGGAGCTTCAAGGTAAATTACGAACGTGGCCATCGGCCTTTGGAGACGAAATAGAAATTAATAAGTAATCTGAATAATCAGGGAGGACTCTTGCCTCCAGTCATGTGTCATCATTTTCATCTTCAGGAACCTGGTTTTCATTATGAAAATAATAGGCATAATAAGGTTCATTTATTAAGTTTAAAAGCCATTAGCCGAGGTCCGTGTCTTTTAACATGATTCTTAATGCTATGAGTGCATCATATCTCTTCATAAATGCATGTGAATGTCATGTGAACACATATCATGATAATCATAATGAAATCAATATAGCATAAAGAACACAGGCTATCACAACATGATATTTCCTCTTTAATAATCTTAGGTGACTTAACTTTCTAGTTCCTAAGGGCCACCCTACTACTCTCTTCTCTTGAGAGTTCTAGGTTATGAGCTCATACCTAACTAGTCGTCACTAGTCTATCCTTATCATCTTGATAAGCTAATTTCCGACTCCCAGAGTGCGGGGTAGGGGGCATGGGATCACTTTTCATAACCATTAATTCCTGGAGTCTAAAGGAGTCCCTCTTTGGGTCACCTCCCATAACCATTAATTCCTAAAGTTCTGAAGGATCCCTTATTGGATCACCTCTCATAACCATTAATTCCTGAGTCTAAGAGGATCATTTCCATGTGTCTTATGTCACCTGTTAGTCTTAGCATATTATTAAGAGATGCAATATATGAACACATAATCATAACCATCATCATAACTTATGAATTAACATTTTATGTACAAACTAAAGAATTAAGGAAAAGTCAAATAATAATAATAATAGTAAAGAAAAAGGAGAATGAAATTTTAAGAAAAATTAATTTTGGCTTGATAGCGTTAGCTACGTCGACGTATCCCTGGTGCAATGAGGAACTCAAAGCCACGTCGTTCTCAATAAAAATATTCATTGGTTGATTGATTAAGAACAACAAGCGATTTGACCAAAAATTAAGTATCAATAGAAAGTGGTTTGCATCAGGATTGTAGAATAATATTATAATTATAGACAAAATAGCATATGTGATGTTCAGTCATGCCATCTTTAATCATATCGCAGTATAACCTTGTGCAAATATGTGTACTGGCTAAAATAACGATAATTATTACTTAATTAACGTCACTTAAAGAATGCTACAATGAAAACAGTATAATAATGATATTACCATAACTACGTACACATCATGTACAATAAACAACAGTGCAAGATCAATCAAAGGATCAAGTAAGTATAGAACAAGTCGAGAAAATAATGAAAATTATTAAAAGTTGAATTGGGCCTAAAAATTAAACAACATCCAATATCTTTGTTGTATTTTTATCTTTATTTATTATCATTATTATTAGTGTATTTATTATCATTATTATCATGATATCATTATTATTATGATTCAAATTATCTAAATTATCGAAATCCTAAGATGCTAAAAATGTAGCCCAAATAAAAACCCAAACTAGAAAAAGAAGGCCCAAACGGCCAAAAACAAAAAAAAATGCTCCTAAAACACTACCCTAACTCTAACCCAACTCATCATAGCACATGAGAAGGAAGGCACACCTCTCTCACTTGATCACACACCCAACACACACACACACTCGGCATCTCTTTCTTAACGCACACAAGAGCTCTAACTCTCTCACACACAATCTCACCTTGTTTCACACACACAAACATACCCAGACTACACAACACAGAGAGAATGAGGGCTGAGAGAGAGAGGAACATATGAAGAGAGAGAGAGTGGTTGCATATGGTTGCTAGGGGGCTGTGGCGGCGCATCTCACGGTGGAAGCACCACGCGGGACGGGAAGGGAGGCCGGGTTGGGCGGAGCTTCGTGGACCTCCATAGGTCGTGATGGCCACGGATCGGGTGGAGGTGGCGTCCTGGCGCTGCATGCGAGATCGCGCCGGGGTGACCGCGGAGGTTGCGACTGGCCGAGAAGGAAGAGCCCTGCCGATGCTGGAAAAAGGAGAGACCGCACCGGGGGAGGAGCGTGCGAGAGGCCGGGGAAGGAGGAAGGAGGAAGGAGGAAGGAGGGTTGCATGGCGAGGTTGGGCTGTGCCTGGAAGGAGGCGCGCGGCCGCGGATGCCCTTGTGATGGGGCTCGCCCTGGAGCTCACGGAGGAAGCCTGCCATGAGGGTGCCATCCCCTTCCCTCCCTTTCTCACATTTTCTTGTTTTTCTGAGTTTGGTTGTGCTTTGTTTCCGTTTGATTTATGGTAGGTTGGAGACGAGGTGGCCGAAGCTCTGGTGTGGAGCTTGATGGAGATGAGGCCGTGAGGGGATCGGCCATGGCGAGGAGGGAAGCTAGCCACCAGGGAAGGCCGCGACTCTCTCTCTCTTTACTCTCTTAATTTTCGCTCTAAGGTTTGGCTTTTCTTGGTTTTTATTTTGAAAGATTTGGGCTGTGTTGGTTGTGACTAAAATGTTAAGACTGGTTGAGATTGATTTCTGATTTTTGGTCTATAGTTTACGGGTCCTACATGGTTAGTTCCAGATATATTTTGTAGGTGGGAATGGAGTCTATTTGGTTTGTGTTTTGTTCATAGTTCGGAGGCACTATAATTACTAGGATGGATTTTTGAATCAACTTGGTTTTAAAGTATAAATGGCAGAATTAACACTAGAAATATAGGATGAATTGAGCTTGATTTTCTTACTCTGCTTGTGTTTTCCCCTCTCTCTAACTCTTATTGTTTCTTTGCTTTCAACAATTGAAGTGCGGTGATGAAAGTGTGGTGAAAGGGAAAGACTGAAAGTTGATAGATGATGAGGAGGGATGCGAGGTATTTGTTAGCGTCCCTCTCACCCTACTTTCTTAATCAAAGCTTGGTTCCATGCTATTCATGGGATAGGGAAGAACCCATATGACTTGCCTTCCACGATTCTGAGGCACTTAATGTTTAACTAGAGCATAGAGCCCATTCCTTTGGGAGGGAAGGAGGGAATGGGAGGAGTACTATGGCCGCCGTTTTCTTGTTGTTGAAAATCTTTTTAATTGTGTATTCCTTTAGTATTTTATGCCTTACAACTATGTTGCCTAATTGTTTTGTAAATGTCCTTATGTTGCGTGGCTGTTTTATGTTTGCATTATAATGCTTTATATTATGCTATAGGATAAAACTAGGAAAAGACCGTCACCTTGCAAGTACTGAACCCATGCATACTTCTATGACATAAATCATTTATCACAATAAGGTAGCTGAGAAAGTAACTCCTTCAAATCCACATAATTTTTTTAAAGACATTAGATGAGAAAAGATTTGCATGTCATAAAAAAGATTTTTCCTTTAATAAATCACATTTAACTATTGTTTGAAATCTGTGATGACCTTTACAAGGTTTCCAATACGTGTCAAATATTGCAAGTGAAGGGAGAAAAATTATTATACCTGCATATGTTAACACTCACTACTTTTCTTGTAGTAGAAATCTTATTTCTTTTTATGGTATTAAAGCTTTGGATTATTTTTGTCTTGAAATAATACAATCGACAAAACCCAATCAATGTCTAATATGTTAAAAGCAATATGTATTTGAATGACACATATGAAAATTTGTCGTTTACAGAGCATAGTAAAAATTTCTTCGTACTATATCAAAACAAAATTTCTATGTATAGAACAGAGCAAGAATATAAATCAATAAATAGATAATTAGTAAGTCTCGCACACCATACGCTCAAATCAATTTTATCTCAATGAGGGGTCTTGAGATTTGGGCTTTGGGAGAGAATATCTAATTTTTCGGAAAATAATTAATTGACAAAATCATGCATTTTAATAAATTAGTGAGAGGCTAAAATTAATCAAGAAAGACTAATTATCAGAATTAATCACTCAATTAAGAAGATATGAAAAATTGGCATTAAAATTAACATTAGAAATAGTTAGAAATAAAGATTTTATACCTAATTTAATTTCGGCAATATCTATTACCCAGGTACAGTGTTTCACCCGTTTGGTAAAATTTTGGTATGCGATTTCTAATACCAAAAAATAGCTTAATCTTTACAAAAAGATAATGTTTATCCTTTAAAGCCAAGTGTAAGACTAAAATTTAATCTTGATTTACAAGATCAAATCCAAGCCATCCATCTTATTTTCTTTTTAGAAAGAATTTAACCTTTATATTAAATAAATGCTTAACATCTAACATGGGATAAACACAAGATCAACACCTTATCACTCCACAAAAACATTTTGGCCAAAGGAGAAGAAGAATCAGCCTCCATTGTTGTCTTTTCAAGAGCTCAAATCTTGATTTCAAACTATCAAAACCCTTGTCGAAAGTTGTTAAAACCACAAACTTCCTTTACTAAACTTATTCACTCATCAAGATCTACCAAACTAATCAATTAAAATTTCAATTCCTCACCATTTATCACTTTGATACCTTATACCCTACTGCCTAGAAAGGGTTTGGTGTTGGTTTGAAGGCCTTCAAGTGAGAAAAACCCTTCTTGGAATATCCTTTGGAGCCAAGATCCCTAAATCTCCAAAAGTAGGGTTTTGTATCTTGTTTGGTTCAATTTGTTTTCTTGGAGATTTTCATTGTTTAAATTTGATATTTTTAGTTCTAATGTATGGTTACACATAGATATATATGTATTTACATTGGTGAGCAGTTTGGTGTTGTTGAAAAATCATTTTTATCAAAGGAAGTTTTGAACTAGGTTGCTACATTTTTTATTTTGTCACAGGAAGGAATTATTTAGAATCTTCTCATGTATTTGTAGGAATTTTTATGAGCTAAAAATTTTATATGTTGAACCTAACATCCTAAGGAAACTCCTTGATTTTTCTTAGATCATTTTAAAGACTCTTACTACCTTAAAAAAATCAAGAACCATGGCTATGAATACTCCTGTCAATTGTTTGATGAACCTAAATTTTTTCAATTTTATTACTATAGTAAATGATTGAATTTTCACTTAAAATTTTTACATGGTGTTGGAAACATCTTAAGGTTTAATAATGAATTTTGTTATGATTTTATGGACTCATTTGCCATGGTAAAAAAATTGAGGATTCTAACATTGAGAGACCACCACATTTTGTGGAATTTTGTTAGCATAGCTAGACAACTATTTTGGTTTGATTTTTATAGGACCTTGTGGATACATTAAGGTGTCATGGAGAATTTTTATAGCTTTGGAATTGGTTGTTTGAGATGCAAATTAAATTTGGCTACACAAGGGTAAAATTTGCCAATGTGCTAGAAACGAACCAAAATCTTGAATTGATGATATAATGCATTTTGATTCAAGTATGATGAGTATAAATGCATGTTATGTACTTCAGAGATTGGCTTATGAGAATGAATGAAAATCCTTTGTGATTGATTGTCTATATGTGATTAATGCATTCATTTGGGGAAAAGAAAAATAAATGATGCATATATGTGAAAAGAAAGAATGGATGAACTTCAATTGTGCATGTTCTGATATATGAGTAAAACAAAAACAAGACTTAAGATAATTAAGGAGAAGGCAAAAAGAGGAATTTCCCTAGAGATATTATGAGTCGATAGGCATATCGGTAGGAATAGAACTATGTGATATTCAGAAAAAGGAAAAAATGAAATCTAATGATCACGTATAGGAATAAGCTCAGTCCTAATAAGTAGTCTATTTCCCATGTGTGGTGTTATCCACTGAGATACCATTTGGTATAAAGCTTAAGTCTTCCCTATGTTGATGAAAAGAGAAAATTCACTGAATTGAGTTCTACGATTACATGAGACAACACATAATTATTATTCTCACCTCTATGTGTTTGTGTTCCCATGTCGTCTCTAGGTTGATCCAAAGAGCAATGAGGCTGCTACATGGAAGAAATTGGAATTGAAGGAGTTTACGCTTAGCCTGTACCTACTATACTTATATATATATATATATATATATATATATATATATATATATATATATGTAAGTGTAATAAAGAACAAATGTGCATTAACTTAGTTATCATTGTCTAACTCCAACTTCTCTATGACTAGGTATTTTAGCATGAAGGTGATGCTATCATTCATATGAGCAACAGTTTTTCTTTGGAGAATTTAGGAAATATTTGAGATAATTGTACACATCTATTGACTTGTTAGGCTATAGCTACTGATGTTACACTTGACATTTATATAAATATTGATGGGTTATTGATGGCCGTATTAGTACTTTAAAGTCGACGCTAGGTTTATTTTATTTTATTTTCATGCTTTATGACTATCATAAGTTAAAAAAAGTAAATTACATATTTCTAATTATTGTGTTAATACTCGAGTAATACATGGTAGTTAGGAGGATGTTACATACTAGCTAGCTTAGATAATATATATGCTCTTGTATTTTGCTCTAGCAAGATACGTTTGACTTCAACTTCTTCAAACCTTCCCAAGTGTAATTTTATCTTGGCTAGGTATCTCTAATCTGCTTTATCTTTAGCTTGGTAACTTACCTAAATTTGGGAGGTTATTACTTGTGAGTTGCTACACACACTTAACTTCCTAACTCCCATGTCCTCGGAAATTTAACCCCCACCACAAGGGCCTCATATTCCACCTAGTTATTGGAAGTTTGGAATTCAAACTTGATTGATAATTCAACCTGAAAGTCATCATCTCATTCTAGTATAATCCTTCTCTTACCTTTTAAATTTGAGGACCCGTCCACATAAAACGTCCAACTAAGTTCTGATGTTGCCTCATCATCAACCATTTCTGGAAAAATTGATCAAAACTTGTGCCTTGGTTAGTATAATAACTTGAAAAGTGTAAAATCGTATTTTATGAGAATTTTGATAATTGTAAGTTCAATTGTAGGATTTGGGTTTAAAGAGGAATTTGGGTTGAAATAATGTCTTTATGAGTTGGTGTGTTTAAATTGTGCATTTTGACCTCATACATTGGCTAATGCTATAAAAATTGATTTACATGTGCTTAGGACAATTAATTGGGATGTTGTGTCTCTTAAACCCTTGCATCTCTCTTATGCCTTGAGATCTTTTATTACATATGTAACACCCTAAAAATTATTTAAAAATTAATTTAAACTTTATTAGTGAGAATTTAAAAAATTTGACAGCCTTAGCAATTATGAGGATGCCCAATGGACAAATTGAAAAATATTTCTGGGGCATGATAGTGAATTTCAGGCCCATAGATGAATAGTAACTCTAGAACCAGGCCAAGTGTTTGGACAATGAGAATGACCCAAGGGCCGAGATATAATAATTAGGCTTGGGACCCACGTAAAGATATTTTAGATTTCTTAGGTATGGTGTTTTACCTATTTGGTAGAGTTTTTATGTGATTTTTAATATCGTAAAAGTTACTTGGTGGCCAAATAACCTCTACCAATCACATTATGCCAAGTGGATGACATTGATTCAATCTTGGCCTTTCATTTATCATATTTTACTTAGGGTCAATATATCATTTATTTGTTGAAATTTCGGTGTGCGATTTTAACACTGAAAAAGCTACTTGCTCACCTAGTTAACCCACTTGTCTTGAGCCAAGTGGATGGCCAAGATTCATTCCTTGACCAAGAAATCAATTCTGGCCATTAATTTCATTTATTTTCCAAAGAAAGAAAGACAAACTTGAAACCATATAAATACTACCACTAAACTTATGATAAACACACCACAACCAACCTTGTCATCATCATCATTCTTGGCCAACCCCCTTAAGAAACACATCCTCCATTGTTTTTTTCTCAAACCTTAAACTTCCAAAACCCTAATCAAAGTCCTTAGAATCTTAAGTTTCCTTCACAAAACTTGTTATACTCATCACAATCTACAAACCAACCAATTGGAATATGAATCCATAACCATTTTCACTTTCAGATCTCACAACCCACTGTTAAAGGAAGGATTTGGAGTGGATTTGAAGAGCTAGTTGTGAAAGGAACCATTTCTAGAAGATCCTTTGAAGTTAGAAGCCCTAAAGCTTCACAAGTAGGGCTTTTATACCTTTTTCCATTTCAAATCCGTTTCCACAATATATTTACTGATTTAACTTGATATTTTTAGTTGTATTGGTTAATAATATATAGATATTGAAGTGTCTGATTTGGTGGAGTGTTTACATGATGCTAGAAAACCTTTTTGGTAAAATAAATTGAGAGCTATGTTGCTGAATTCTCGAATTTTCATAGACAAGTTATGGTTCACGATATTTTTGAAGTATTTGTACATATATTTTTCAGCTAAATTTTTATATGATGAAGCTAACACATTAAGGTGTCTTCGGTATTTTTATTGAGTCATTTTGAGCACTTTTACAATTTTTAAAAAATTGAAAACGAGACTATTGGGTTTGCTATCAGAACAACCAATTTTGAAGCATTGAAATTGTCTAATTTTGTTGCTAAAGCAAATGATCAAATTTTGACTTGAAAACCTTACAGGATGTTGAGAACATGTTGAAGTCTAGCCCTAATTTTTTTAGGATTTTATATATTCATTTGATATGGTAATAAAATTGGAATCCTAGTTGTTGGCGGATCAGGGATTTCTAACCTTTAAATTTGTACAATTTTGTTATCATAGCTAGAAAGCTTGTTTCGCCTTAACTTTTTCTAGGACCTTGGGGACATATTAAAATACTATGGATAATTTTTGTAGCTCTTTTTGATAGTTTGGTATGTGAAATTTGTCTATTGAGCTGAAAATGTGCAAATTCCTAATTAATGATATAATGACATTTGGTTCTAGTATGACATGAATACTTGATTGTGAATATTTGACATGTGATTTGTGATGTATAAATGCATGCTAGAAGAAGTAAATATTGGTTTATAAAGCATGATGGAAATTACTTGTGAATAAATGTCTATATGTAATTCATGCATGCATTTGGAAAATGAAAAGCAAATGATGCATATATATGACAAAAGAGAATGTATGAACTTCATTGTACATGTTCTGACATATGGCAAAAATAGAAACAAGACTTATGTTGAATGAAGGAGAAGGCAAAAAGAGGAACTTCCTAGAGATATTATGATTTGGTAGACGTATCCGGATAAATAAATCTATGTGTGTTTCAAAAGGAAAAAATGAAGTCTAATGATCATGTATAGAAATGAGTTCAGTCCTAAGAAGGTTATTCCCATGTGTGCTGTTCTCGTCCAGATACCATTTGGTATGAACTAAGTCTTCCCTATGTCGATAAAGAGAAATGTAACATCCTCTCAAGTACAACACCATTCTTAAGCCATGATATCATACTCGAGAGTTGTTACTTGTTAATTAGCGACCTTTCTTAATTATTTATAGCAAGCTTTATTCACGTGCGAGATAACTAAGCGTAATTTATTAAAACATATTACAAGTAAACACCATATTCATTGACTACACAGCTGAAATACAAAAGGAAGCTCCTCTATGAGCTTTACTACATGTTTATCCTCTAATACATTTACATACATTTTCCATCCACTAAGTACAACAGAATAAAATAGTAACTACTATACTATTGAGGTCCCACATTTCTTTGCGTAGGCATCATCGTCCTCTAGCTTAACCTGAGGTGACACGGAAACACAAACCATAGGGGTGAGAATTTTATAATTCTAGTAGGGCAACTCCCCAATCACAATCATAATGTCATCGTCATCGCCCAGCCATTTTTTAGGAAAGTGATCATGCAATATATTCTAAAGGTTCATTTTAAGGTTCTAAATCATCCTTCCGAGTGGTAGTTTAATAATCAATCAGTATGTGTCCATATATCTAGAAGCTCAAACACATAGTAAATAAATCTACTTAAAGGATTTCATATGATATAGGTGATACATATGTCAAGTACAGTAAAGTTATCTCAAAGTAACCTGGTTTCCATCATGGCCATAGAAAGTCAATTAGTGCATTTTTTTCTCTTTTTATTGACATAGGAAAGACTTAGTTTATACATAATAGGTATTTCAGTGGACAACTCCACAATAGATCGTTTATACCCAACGGGTATTTATGGTGGATCACACCACACAGGGGAATAGACCGTGATTGAGGACTGGTCCTATACGTGATCATCGAATTTCATTTTTTTCATTTCCGAATCACACACAACTATTCCAGCAATACGTCTATGACTATAAATTGGGGGTTTCTCTTTTCAATTTCCTTCCCTCATTCAACCTAAGTCTTGTTTCGTTTTGTCCATATGTCAGAACATGCACGATTAAAATTTATATATATTCTCTTTTCTCAAATGCATGCATAATGCATATACAGGCATCCATTCACAATATAATCTCAATCATGCCTCTAGCATACTTTTATATGTCACAAGTCACATGGCAAAACACTTAATATCAAATACTCATATCATACTAGAAGCCAAAATACCATTACATTCTCAATTCAAAGCATTGTTTCATTTCTAGCACAATGGGCAGTTTTCACCCCATTGTAGCACAATTTGTTTTGCTCATCAAACAATCAATTTAGAGGTTATAAAAATTCTCTAAGACACTTCAATGTGTCTAGGAGACCCTGTAAAAATTTCATAGCAAACGGGGTCCCTAGCCTTGTAATTAAATTATTCAAATTTAGTGGTTGGAAGTCACTCATTCATAGCTCAGATTAGGGCCCTTACAATTTTTAACCCTAACAAATGATTGAATTAAATCACAATAAAATTCACAGTGATACTTAAATATGTTAATAAATTCGTGTAAAAATTTCAAAGGCTAATACAATCATTTGCTATGATAATAAATTTGGACAATTTACCGCTTCAGTCTCAACAATCAAGACAGCATCTGCCTCATTTCGGTTTCTATTTTTCTGAGGCATCAAACCTTAAAACTAACACCCAAGAAAATTCATGTAGTTATTTTAAGGTGTTCTCTTCAACATATAATTTTTATAGCTCATTAAAATACCCACAAATATCCAAAAAATTCAAACCACTTCTGCCTACACAACAAAAATTCCAAAAACCTAGTCCAAATTTATTTTGATAAAAACCCTCTTTTAACACCATCCAAACACACCACCAAAAATCACGCATCAATATCAACATAATATCAACCAAAATAAGTAGAAATTTCGGACCTAGGTCATTCCAAAATAGATCAGAAAAATTTGACAAGAATAGGCAGCAAAAACCCTACTTGTAGTAACCTATTAGCTCCTTGGCTTCAAGATTAACCAAACTTGATTCCTTCTCCTCCAAAGCTCCCAATCTAACTTCAAACCCCTGATATCAGCGAGGTATGAGGTACAAGATAAGGTTTTGATGAGGAATGAAAATTTTGTTCGGTTAGATTGGTAGAGAATTAGATGTAGAACAAGTTTTGTGAAGAACTTTTGATGATCCAACAACTCTAGCTTGGAGTTTTTGGGCTTGGAACTCAAGAACAAGCTCTTGAGGACAACAATGGTAGCTGCTCTCTTCTTCCTCTTGCTGACCATGAAATTGCTCTTGTCTTGGAGGAGAAGTTGGTGACTAAACATCTTATAATTAAAGCATGGAAGATATTTACCAAAGAAATCATTACTTAGGTGACAAAGCAACAATGGATGACTAAGATTTAATCTTGGATTCCAAGATTAAATCTTGGCCTTCCACATACTCTAAAGAGGTGGATATTATCCATTGGTTATGATGGAAATATCTTTTGTGTTAGAAACCACACACGAAATCTCATCGAACGGGTAAACACCTTACCTGATAAAACCAATATTGCCCGTCTAAGCATAAAATTGTCATTCCCACCTATTTCTAACCTTATTCCCATGTTTTCCTAATTTCGGGCATCTCCTGGCCCAATCTAAGGTTTTAGCTGCCGGCAGCTGGGCGCAAGGTTACTATTCACTTCGGCTCGAAAATTTTTTTTTCTTCAAACATTCGTTGGGCCACCCTCATCGTTGTTAAATTGTTATATTTTTAAAATTATAACTAACAAAGATCAAATTAATTTTTAAATAATTTTCGGGTGTTACAAGAAAAATGTATGGAATTAAGTTCTATGGTCACAAGTAAAACCAATTAACCCCTTTGATATGTCAAGGTACGTGTATTGGGAAATATGTATATGAGAGCCCTTCGACATATCAAAGGCACTTTAAGATAATTTCACTACATTTATCATATGTGTACTCATATCATATTGAATTATTTGCTTAGCATTATTTACTATGATCATGAGCATTATGATATATGTGCATTAAGTGATTGAATGTTAAAAGAAACCCACTTCGGAAGGATGATTTTGAACTTTAAAATGAATCTTTATTATGTAATGCATGATCACCTCATTTTTCTAATAAACCAAAGTAGCTAGAACGATGACAATGACATTTATTATTGTGTATTTGGAATGCCCTACTGAGACTTTTACAATTCTCACCCTATGTTTTGTGTTTACATGTCATCTCCAGATTGTTTAAGGGAACAATAACGTGGCTATTATGGAAGCTTGATGTTTCGAAGTCCTTATCAACTCTATTTTGTTAAGTAGATATGGTTGTAAATATATATGGATATAGATGTACAATAAGGCTTTTAGAAGAGCTTCTCTGTATTTGACTTTGTATTCAATAAATGCTTTATTTCTTTGCTATATATTTTAATAGAATTATGAATCAATTACTTCACGATTTGATCAATTTTGCTATAGATACTTAAGCAAGGCCCGCTACTTTATAGTAACAACTTTAGCGATGTTATTGTAGATAGAAAGGTGCATAAGAAGGGAGTGAATCGTGTTTTACCTTTCTTTTTCTGAAAACTTTGACAATATACTATGTAACCCAATTTTTCCTGTAATTTTACCGTCATTAGAAATTACCAAATTACCGTAGGTAAATATTATATAAAATTTGAGACCAAACAATTCTCAATAAAGGAATATAACGTTAGAAGAGAAGTTAGGAGCAATTCGTACAAGCATTGCAAACCCCGATTTTTGTATGTGTAAAATGACCAAAATGCCCCTGAGGTTATTTTACTCAGAAAATGAGGATCGTGGGCCCCACCCATCCTCAAGGGGATGTTTTGAGGATAATAAAGGATTGTTTGTGCTATGTGTGTTAATAGAGCAGAAGAATTTCAATTTTGAGTTCGACGCGAAATGACCAAAACGCCCCTTTTTTAACTCCGATTGCGTGCCGACTAGTCCGAACCTCACTAAAATATTTTAAAAGGTGTTTTTAAGTTATGAATGACCCTTGGTTAAGTCCGATGGTCCCAGGTTTGGGTTAAATTACCGTTTTTGCCCTGTTTGTAGTTTTGCAAATTTTGAGATTTTGATTTATCTAACGAAACCTAAACAATATTAGGCTCAAATTAAAGCTTATTAAATTCTAATTACTAATCTAGAGTCAAAATTATTTATTTAGATTGATTAGAACCTAAAATTGCTTAAAACACCCAAATTGCTTAGTAATTCACTTAAGCCCTTAACCGTAAATTCTCTAAATTGCATGAATACCTTGCCTACACCTAAATAATACATGGAACACACAAAATCCTCTTCCACAAGGCTGTAATGGCTGAAATTATTGAGTAATAAGTCAGAAAATTATTACACAAAAATCCAAAGAATGAAAACAAAGAATCATGAAAACATGGAAACATGATTCCATGTTTTAAGCCACCAAACAAAATGATTTTTCTTCCTTATTTTTTTTCTCTAATTTTTGGTCAGATTTCCTTCCTTCCTTTGTCCATTTATGAGCTGCAAAATCTCTATAAATAGGCATGCTTGAAGATAGTTTAGATGCTTAGTTCATAACTTACACAAATTCTAGTCTTAGGAGCACCAAAAGCTTTCTTTCTTTCTTTCTCTTGGCCAATTCTCCCTTCAGCTTTTCAAGGATATTTTGCTTCATTTCACTCAAGGAAACCAAGTTCTCTTCCTTTCTTTCAAATCAAATTAGGTAGGGAGGTGTTTCTAAGTTCATTTTATGCTAAGATAAGTTATGTTTCTAGCTCAAAAATGATGTTTTCATGAGCTTTCTTTTAAGTTTTCATTTTCAGTTTCTTCTTCCTTTCTTTTTAAAGTATTTTGGCCATATGGCCTAGCTTATGATGAGACCATGGTTTGATGATGAGATTCTTGAGTGTTGGTTGCAAAGCTTTCACAAGTTAGATCTCTAAAACTTGAAGGTTTCACTAGTTTCCAAAGCTTCTAAAATTTCAGTTTTTCTTTCCTTATTTTCCTTTCATGGTTTCGGCCAAATGGCCTAGGAAGGAATGAAATGATGGCTTGATGATGAGGACCTTGAATATGGGTTGTAAATCCATCACAAGTTAGGCCTCTAAAGCTTGAACATTCCATTTAATGCAAAACTTTAAAGAATAATGTTTTTATCTTGAGGTTTGAATATGAAATATGTATTTTTTTACTTTGTCTTGCTAAGATACATATATTGGGTTGAAATCATAATTTCTTAAAGTCTTGAAGGAGCTCTAGTAAAGAGATCAAGTGAACTTGCATCCATGTTTAAGTTTATGTCTTGCACAGCCATATTTATTTTATGTCATAACTAAATTCTCAAGAATAAATAAATGAACTTGCATATCTCATGTTTAAATTTCAAGCTTGCATTTCATGTTTAAATTTCAAGTTGTCACTTAATCTCTAAAGATAATAAAGAAGTTGCATCTCATGTTTATTTTATGCTCTCACTTTATTTTATAATGGCTAAAAGAATCAATGCATGGCATGTTTATTTTATGTCATCACCTAAAAATCCTAGAGCTCAAAGACTTGCCTATGAATCATAAGCGAAGAAATGAGATAATTGGAGTTAAAGAATTTATTCTTTAAGAAGTCTTGAGAATTGGAGCTTAAAAAAATGTAATTCTCTTCTCCCTCACCGGTCCTATGTCGGACTACGCGCTCCGATTGCTAAGATTCTCTTCTCCCTCACCGGTCCTGCGGATTACCGCCAGTTTCTTGCATCATGTTTATATTACAAGTTCTTGCATCATGTTTAATTTTCAAGTCATCACCTTAAATCTTAAAGATAAAGAAATGGAATTGCATATCATGTTTATAATTCCAAGCTATCACCTTATAAAGATAAGATTAAAATAAGGTTGCATAGCATGGTAATAATTCTAAGATGTCACCTAAATCTCTAAAGCTCAAGACTTGCTCCTTTTATCTTAAGTGAAAGATTTAACTATGAACATTCTTTCAAGTTATAAATCGGCCC
Source organism: Dalbergia oliveri (assembly GCA_030441495.1). Lineage (NCBI taxonomy): Eukaryota > Viridiplantae > Streptophyta > Magnoliopsida > Fabales > Fabaceae > Dalbergia > Dalbergia oliveri. The sequence continues at coordinate 3,760,948 of JAMLFY010000019.1, read as the reverse complement.
ATGGTTAAGTTAGGCCTAAAGTCCTATGACTTCTTTCAAGTTTAACAAAAAGAATTAGTTCTAAAAGAGTTTTAAAACTTTGTAAGAATTTTATGGGAAGCTAGTAATTTTATGTGTACTTAAAATGTGATTTGATGCTTATCAAGAATTTGGTGTCATTGATTGATTCCCTGGTTTGTATGTTATAGTTCCTGTTGCAAACAATGAAAACTTATGCATGAAATAAGGACATATTTTGTTACCTGGAAGAAAGTGTATTACTTAAGAGTGCAATTTGGAAAGATTCTGGCTAAGGAAAGATTTGGTATTTAAGTGTCCATTGTGACCCACCTCTCTTTCCTGGGAATCTAGATGCATGATTATAGTTGATATATATTATTCAAATAAGACTTAAATAAGAAAATGTTAGAATTATTATGAATTGCGAAGTAACATGCAAAGACTTATTGGTGACTTAAAATTTATAAGAAAATGATCCTTGGACCCATCAAACTATAAGTGGTGAAAAGGTGATTCTAGCCCCCTAACCTGTTCTCTCAAAAGGGTAGAGTCAGGACTTTAACTTATCAAAAAGGATAAGTATATGCTAGTGACGACTAGTAAGGTATGAGCTCATAACCTAGATTACTCCCAAAAGGGTGGAGTATAGGGTGGCCCAAGGAAAATAATGAGGATGATAAGATTTTAAAGTCACCTAAGGTACTAAAGAAATAAATTATGTGCACCATGTCCATGTGTAGCTATTATGATATTCTTCTGTGCATAACATACATGAGTTGATGATGAGAAATATGATGTTCTTCTATGCATGTTATATTAATGATGATGATGAGGAATATGATGTAATGATAAAAGAAAAGTTCATTATAAATATGACATGTTAAGATTATGATGCATTATAAGACGCATAATTAAAATTGGTCGAATCTCGGTAAAAGTATTTTCTGAACTTAAAATTTAATCTTCGTATGTTCACTATTTTATAATAACCCAGATTCCTGGAGACTTTGATGATGACACCGTAGAAGGAGATACCCTACTGAGAATTCTTTAGTAAGATTCTCACTCCCTTTCCTTTATTTCGTCATTGTCTTCAATTCAGATGCGACATTCGTTCTATTCGTTGACACCCCACTTGGGAATTCCACTATGATCCTGCATTATTCGTATCACTTTGAAGGAAGGTGCTCGGTTCGTGTTTTTATTTACGTAGGTCGTCCATTTGCACATCCTGCCCCAGTTATCGTTTTCTCCTACTTCTCCCTATGGCGATGAAATGGTTTTCGAACATGCACGTCCACTTGATGAAAGAATGTTACGTTCTTATCCCGCCTCATCCGCGTCCATGGTTTTCCAGAGTATAATCCACGAACGATATTCTGAAACTCACCCTTTAGGACCCTCTACTCATGCTTATTCTGAGAGCTCTGCTCCTACTCTCCCACGTGTAAGAGAGGGTAGTGAGGAAACTGTTCAGCCGAGGTTAGCAAGAAGATCGTCCATGCGCCCAGCCGGCCACTCGTGTGCCCCTTTCGAGGAAGCTCGTCAGTGGATCGGGTTTCTTCCCGTTTCCAAGACAGTGGCCCTAGAGAGTTTTTAAATAGTCTTAGAGTGTTATGCATCGTTTAGAGTAGCCTTCCTCAGCTTTTAAGGTTATCTAGTTTAAGGTTATCTAGTTTAGGGGCATGATTTCCTTATAAATAGTTTCCTATGGTGTGAATATGTAAGATATGATGTATGAACTTAACTCACCTTTGAGTAAGGTTATTGTATATATGTTGTGATGTGCATTATGGATGTTATGTGATGGAGCCAATATGATATATTTAGATTCTTAAATGTCTTATTTTACTACCGCTTAATCGTTTATGTTATGCGCGGCTCACGATTTCAATTATGTTAAAAAAAAAAGGCTCGTAATTTCACTAAGTATTTTCAAAATATGATGAAAGAACCAAAGCAAAGAGTAAAGTCTAGTCATTAATCAAATTCAACCTAGGTGTATTTGGTTAATTACTAGAGTGTTACATTTTGGTATTAGAGGTTTCCTTTCATGGAGCCTGAGGATTGGACTTGGCTATGCTTCTAAAGCATAATACGTTAGTAATGTCATGTGTAGATGTTTATCATTAGGATGAGCTTGAGGATTAGAAATACGTGACTACTGGATGTTGAAAGTGCCATGGTAACTTGCTCACTTTGCATGGAATATTGGGCTGATCACCTCAGTGTTGCCTTTTGTGTGTATAGGGACCAATGGCACGACGACAACAGACTTGTTGCCAAGAACAACCAAGATAATGAGACCGCGAAGCACTTTGCGATGTAGCAAGGACCATGAGAATGATGATGGAACGGATGGATCAGGACGTCAAGCTAATATAAATCAAGGACATGAAATTCCCGAACATGCTCGTTTCTGGAATTTTAAGGCGAATCCACCTGTTTTCAAGGGACCTTAATCCTAATGTAGCAGATGAATGGATTCGGAATATTGAGAAGGTCTTTGCTGTAGTTCCATGTTCCGAGGAGAGAAGGTCACTTTGCCACCCACATGCTTGAGGGTGATGCCTTTGGTGGACTGGTGTTCAAGACTCCTGGAGGCAACCGAAGTGGACATTGATTGGGAATTATTCAAGGTCCATTTTTACGAGAGTACTTTCCTAGTTGTTAGAAATGCTAAGGACATTGAATTCATGCAACTTGTCCAGGGAATATGAATGTGGCTCAGGATACTCCCAGATTTGAGGAACTCATTAAGTTCTCAAGGATGTACCAAGGTAACCCGATGATATTGGAAATGCATTAAATACGAGTCAGGGTTAAAGGCAGAACTTAATGTGGAGTTGCGCACTTGGAATTAGGGATTTCTCTACCTTAGTCAACAAATGCCGCATCATTGAAGAAGGGAGAGAAGCTGGGTACTTCAAAGTTAAGAATATCATCAAAAAGCTGACACCTCAAGGTCAACATCAAGAGGCAAAATCGACCTCCATTTCCACATCAATCAAGATCACAAGTGCCACAAAGGAACTTTCATCAAGGAAGACCGAACAACAACAACAACCGCTATAATAATCCCCAACAATCGCAACAACAACAATAATAACAATAAAGGGAAAGCACCACAAAGAGTCAGCACACCTTCACGACCCGTGCCATCCATGGAATGTCAAGTGCGGCAAGAATCATGGGAGCATGCCATGTCGAGCCGGACAAACGTGTGCTACCGGTGGAAAACCAGGTCATTACTCCCGAGAATGCACAGAAGGAACCCGCCAACCCCCAATCCCAAGCCAGAATACCAAGGAAGGGTATTCACCGTTAATGAAGAAAACGACAAAGTCACGAAATCTCGTGGAAGGTAAGTGTAATATGTATGGTAGAAACTTAATTGTACTGTATGATTCTGCGCTTCCCATTCTTTTATCTCCCACTCGTGTGTTAAAACCCTTAACTTGCATATAACTGAGCTTCCTTTTGACCTTATTGTTTCTACCCTCCTGGAAAACCCGTTAGAACTTGTAAATGTTGTTTAGATTGCCATTTTGTTATTGAGAATAGATCATTTGTTTTAGATCTCATTTGCTTACCCATGCAAGGTTTAGATGTGATTCTTGGCATGGATTGGCTTGAAGCCAACCGTGTACTGTTAAACCTATGAGAAAACCATTACTTTTTTTCCTGTTCCATTAGACCTAAGAAACCCATAAGTCTTTACATAACTCTGGAGAAATGGACTGTGGTAAGGGTGAGAGTAAAGGTTATATTTTCCTAGCCGCTAGTGATGTAGACTTTGAGCAAAGTATCGATGAGATACCGATAGTAAGAAATTATCCCGAAGTATTTCCAGAATGAGATACCAGAGTTTCCCCAAGAGAGAGATAGAGTTCTCCATAGAATTGCTTCGGTGCAGGTCCCATATCCATAGCCCCATAAGGATGTCCCCATTAGAGTTGAGTTGAAAGCTCAGTGGAGGATTTATTGGAGAAAAAGTTTGTTAGACCTAGTGTGTCACCTTGGGGAGCCCGGTGTTGTTTGTGAAGAAAAAGGATGGAAGTATGAGGATGTGTGTTGACTATAGGCAATTGAATAAAGTGACGTGAAGAACAAATACCCTTTGCCTAGGATAGATGACTTGATGGACCAGCTTAAAGGCGGTAGGAGTGTTTTCTAAGATTGATTTGAGGTCAGGTTACCACCAGAATTAGGGTAAGAGATGAAGATATACCAAAAACGGCCTTTCGCACTCGATACGGCCATTTCAAGTTTGCAGTAATGTCCTTTGGATTAACCAATGCTCCAGCCATTTTTATGGATTACATGAATAGGATCTTTAGACCATTTAGATCAGTTTGTGGTTGTCTTCATAGATGATATTCTCATCTACTCTAAGACCCACGAGGAGCATGGACGCCACCTAACCATAGTACTAGAGATCTTGAAGGAAAAGAAACTATATGCCAAGCTTTCTAAGTGTGAATTCTGTTAGATGAGGTACAATTTTTAGGGCATGTAGTATCTAAGAAAGGAATTGCTGGAGATCCTAGTAAGGTGGAAACGGTTGTGAACTTGGAAAGACCAACCACGGTAATGAAGTAAGGAGCTTTTTGGGTTTAGCTTGTTATTACCGTCGTTTATCAAGGGATTTTCCCAGATTTCCCTACCCCTTACCAAGCTAACTAGGAAAAACACCCCTTTTTCATGGACCCCGAGTGTGAGAAGAGCTTTCAAGAGCTTGAAACACAAGCTAACCTCAACCCCCGTTTTAGTATTACCCGACCCAATGTGCCTTTTGAAGTGTACTGTGATGCTTCAGAAAAGGTTTGGGTTGTGTACTGATGCAAAATAGGCAAGTGGTGGCCTACGCATCAAGACAACTCAAGCCGCATGAGGCAAATTACCCCACCCATGACCTTGAGTTAGCCGTTGTGTTTGCTCTAAAGATTTGGAGACATCATTTATACGGAGTGAGGTTTGAGGTGTTCTCCGATCACAAGAGTTTGAAATATCTCTTTGATCAAAAAGAGCTAAACATGAGGCAAAGAAGGTGGATGGAGTTTTTAAAAGATTATGATTTCTGTTAAACTATCATCCAGGTAAAGCTAATGTTGTAGCTGATGCCCTAAGTAGGAAATCCTTACAAGTGTCCCGTTGATGGTGAAGGAGGTTGAGTTAATTGAGGTTTAGAGACCTAAATTTAGGGATGACCTTGACCACTAAGGGCATAAGAGCTTGTCACCTTAGTGTGACGAGTGAATTCAAGGAAAGAATTGCTCAAGCCCAAAGGAAAGATACAGAATTTCAAGAGACCTTAGGAGTAAGAGCTGATAAGTTGAAAGGTTTTACCCAAGGGAATGATAGTTTATGGAGGTTTGAAGGTCGTATATGTGTACCTGCTAGTGGTGACCTCCGAAAGGATATTTTGGAGGAAGCCCATAAGAGCCATTTTACCCTTCATCCGGGTGCCACCAAGATGTATCAAGATTTGAAGAAGATGTTCTTGTGGCCAGGATTGAAGAAGGATGTGTGCACATGGGTGAGTAAGTGCTTGGTGTGTCAAAAAGTGAAGATTGAACACCAAAAACCTTCTGGAATGTTGCAACCTCTATCGATCCCTGAATGGAAGTGGGATAGTATCTCCATGGATTTTGTAACTGGACTCCGAGGACCCAAGCGAATCATGATGCCATATGGGTAATTGTGGATCGTTGACTAAGTCAGCCCACTTTTTACCTATTAAGTGACTTATTCCTTGGATAGGTTAGCATATATATACAGGAGATAGTAAGATTACATGGAGTACGTCAACAATAATCTCTTCGAGATCCGCGATTCACGTCACGGTTTTGGGAGCCTTTCAGAAGGCGTTTGGTTCAAAGCTTGTCTGAGCACGGCTTATCACCCCCAAACGGACGGTCAATGAAAGAACTATCCAAACTTTGGAGGACATGTTGAGGGCATGTGTTTTAGATCAAAGAGGGAGTTGGGATAAGTACCTCCATTATTGAGTTTGCATATAACAACAGTTATCATGCAAGTATCGGTATGGCACCATACGAGGCCCTCTATGGACGGAAGTGTCAATCACCTCTATGTTGGTATGAGCCCGAGAGCAAAGTCTACTTGAACTGATATTGTGAGGGAAACAACGGAACAAATTAAGAAAATTAGATAAAATTCTTACTTAAAGTCGACAGAAAACTATGCGGACAAGCAGAAACCGCTAGATTTTCAAGAAGGGACCATGTGTTCCTAAGAATCACCCCCACCACAGGCATAGGACGAGCAATGAAAGTAAAGAAATTGAGCCCCAGATTTCTTGGCCCGTTTGAAATCCTTAACAAAGTAGGATCCGTAGCCTACCGCATAGCCTTACCCCGAGTCTCCAACCTTCATGATGTTTTCCATGTCTCCCAGTTAAGGAAATATCATTCTGACCCAAGTCATGTACTAGAGCCAGAACATGTACAATTAAGAGATGACCTAACGTTTAACTTATCACCCACGAGAATCGTTGACCAAGGAGTTAAGCAGTTAAGAAATAAGGCCGTACCTTTGATCAAAGTAGCATGGGGACGAGGTGAACCGAAGAAGTTACATGGGAGCTGGATCAATATGCAAGCACAATACCCGAGCTATTCTCAGGAACAATTTCGAGGGCGAAATTCTTTTTAAGGAGGGGAGTAATGTAACGCCCCAATTTTTACTGTAATCTTTACTGTCATTAGAAATTACCAAATTACCGTAGGTAAATATTATATAAAATTTGAGACCAAACAATCTCAATAAAGGAATATAACGTTAGAAGAGAAGTTAGGAGCAATTCGTACAAGCATTGCAAACCCCGATTTTCTGTATGTGTAAAATGACCAAAATGCCCCTGAGGTTATTTTACTCAGAAAATGAGGATCGTGGGCCCCACCCGTCCTCAAGGGGATGTTTTGAGGATAATAAAGGATTGTTTGTGTTATGTGTGTTAATAGAGAGAGAAGAATCTCAATTTTGAGTTTGACGCGCGAAATGACCAAAACGCCGTTTTAACTCCATTTGCGTGCCGACTAACCGAACCTCACTAAAATATTTTAAAAGGTGTTTTTAAGTTATGAATGACCCTTGGTTAAGTCCGGATGGTCCGGTTTTGGGTTAAATTACCGTTTTGCCCCTGCTTTGTGCAGTTTTGCAAATTTTGAGATTTTCGATTTGTCTAACGAAACCTAAACAATATTAGGCTCAAATTAAAGCTTATTAAATTCTAATTACTAATCTAGAGTCAAAATTATTTATTTAGATTGATTAGAACCTAAAATTGCTTAAAACACCCAAATTGCTTAGTAATTCACTTAAGCCCTTAACCGTAAATTCTCTAAATTGCATGAATACCTTGCCTACACCTAAATAATACATGGAACACACAAAATCCTCTTCCACAAGGCTGTAATGGCTGAAATTATTGAGTAATAAGTCAGAAAATTATTACACAAAAATCCAAAGAATGAAAACAAAGAATCATGAAAACATGGAAACATGATTCCATGTTTTAAGCCACCAAACAAAATGATTTTTCTTCCTTATTTTTTTCTCTAATTTTTGGTCAGATTTCCTTCCTTCCTTTGTCCATTTATGAGCTGCAAAATCTCTATAAATAGGCATGCTTGAAGATAGTTTAGATGCTTAGTTCATAACTTACACAAATTCTAGTCTTAGGAGCACCAAAAGCTTTCTTTCTTTCTTTCTCTTGGCCAAATTCTCCCTTCAGCTTTTCAAGGATATTTTGCTTCATTTCACTCAAGGAAACCAAGTTCTCTTCCTTTCTTTCAAATCAAATTAGGTAGGGAGGTGTTTCTAAGTTCATTTTATGCTAAGACAAGTTATGTTTCTAGCTCAAAAATGATGTTTTCATGAGCTTTCTTTTAAGTTTTCATTTTCAGTTTCTTCTTCCTTTCTTTTTAAAGTATTTGGCCATATGGCCTAGCTTATGATGAGACCATGGTTTGATGATGAGATTCTTGAGTGTTGGTTGCAAAGCTTTCACAAGTTAGATCTCTAAAACTTGAAGGTTTCACTAGTTTCCAAAGCTTCTAAAATTTCAGTTTTTCTTTCCTTATTTTCCTTTCATGGTTTCGGCCAAATGGCCTAGGAAGGAATGAAATGATGGCTTGATGATGAGGACCTTGAATATGGGTTGTAAATCCATCACAAGTTAGGCCTCTAAAGCTTGAACATTCCATTTAATGCAAAACTTTAAAGAATAATGTTTTTATCTTGAGGTTTGAATATGAAATATGTATTTTTTACTTTGTCTTGCTAAGATACATATATTGGGTTGAAATCATAATTTTCTTAAAGTCTTGAAGGAGCTCTAGTAAAGAGATCAAGTGAACTTGCATCCATGTTTAAGTTTATGCCTTGCACCATATTTATTTTATGTCATAACTAAATTCTCAAGAATAAATAAATGAACTTGCATATCTCATGTTTAAATTTCAAGCTTGCATTTCATGTTTAAATTTCAAGTTGTCACTTAATCTCTAAAGATAATAAAGAAGTTGCATCTCATGTTTATTTTATGCTCTCACTTTATTTTATAATGGCTAAAAGAATCAATGCATGGCATGTTTATTTTATGTCATCACCTAAAAATCCTAGAGCTCAAAGACTTGCCTATGAATCATAAGCGAAGAAATGAGATAATTGGAGTTAAAGAATTTATTCTTTAAGAAGTCTTGAGAATTGGAGCTTAAAAAAAAATGTAATTCTCTTCTCCCTCACCCTATGCGGACTACCGCCGCTCCGTTGCTTAAGATTTCTTCTCCCTCTACCGGTCCCTGCGGATTACCGCGCTCCAGTTTCTTGCATCATGTTTATATTACAAGTTCTTGCATCATGTTTAATTTTCAAGTCATCACCTTAAATCTTAAAGATAAAGAAATGGAATTGCATATCATGTTTATAATTCCAAGCTATCACCTTATAAAGATAAGATTAAAATAAGGTTGCATAGCATGGTAATAATTCTAAGATGTCACCTAAATCTCTAAAGCTCAAGACTTGCTCCTTTTATCTTAAGTGAAAGATTTAATTATGAACATTCTTTCAAGTTATAAATCGGTCCCATGGTTAAGTTAGGCCTAAAGTCCTATGACTTCTTTCAAGTTTAACAAAAAGAATTAGTTCTAAAAGAGTTTTAAAACTTTGTAAGAATTTTATGGGAAGCTAGTAATTTTATGTGTACTTAAAATGTGATTTGATGCTTATTAAGAATTTGGTGTCATTGATTGATTCCCTGGTTTGTATGTTATAGTTGCTGTTGCAAACAATGAAAACTTATGCATGAAATAAGGACATATTTTGTTACCTAAGAAAGTGTATTACTGTAAGAGTGCAATTTGGAAAGATTCTGGCTAAGGAAAGATTTGGTATTTAAGCGTGTCCATTGTGACCCACCTCTCTTCCTGGAATCTCCAGATGCATGATTATAGTTGATATATATTATTCCATAAGACTGTAAATAAGAAAATGTTAGAATTATTATGAATTGTAGTTGTAACATGCAAAGACTTATTGGTGACTTAAAATTTATGAGAAAATGATCCTTTGGACCCATCAAACTATAGGTGGTGAAAAGGTGATTCTTGCCCCCTAACCTCTCTCAAAAGGGTAGAGTCAGGACTTTAACTTATCAAAAAGGATAAGTATATGCTAGTGACGACTAGTAAGGTATGAGCTCATAACCTAGATTACTCCCAAAAGGGTGGAGTATAGGGTGGCCCAAGGAAAATAATGAGGATGATAAGATTTTAAAGTCACCTAAGGTACTAAAGAAATAAATTATGTGCACCATGTCCATGTGTAGCTATTATGATATTCTTCTGCATAACATACATGAGTTGATGATGAGAAATATGATGTTCTTCTATGCATGTTATATTAATGATGATGATGAGGAATATGATGTAATGATAAAAGAAAAGTTCATTATAAATATGACATGTTAAGATTATGATGCATTATAAGACGCATAATTAAAATTGGTCGAATCTCGGTAAAAGTATTTTTGAACTTAAAATTTAATCTTCGTATGTTCACTATTTTATAATAACCCGAGATTCCTGGAGACTTTGATGATGACACCGTAGAAGGAGATACCCTGAGAATTCTTTAGTAAGATTCTCACTCCCTTTCCTTTATTTCCGTCATTGTCTTCAGATTCAGATGGCGACATTCGTCCTGTCGTTGACACCCCTACTTGGGAATTCCACTATGATCCGTGCATCATTCGTATCACTTTGAAGGAAGGTGCTCGGTTCGTGTTTTTATTTACGTAGGTCGTCCATTTGCACATCCTGTCCCTAGTTATCATTTTTCTCCTACTTCTCCCTATGGCGATGAAATGGTTTTCGAACATGCACGTCCACTTGATGAAAGAATGTTACGTTCTTATCCCGCCTCATCTGTTGTCCATGGTTTTCCAGTATAATCCACGAACGAGATATTCTGAAACTGATCCTTCAGAGGACCCTCTTACTCATGCTTATTCTGAGAGCTCTTCCTACTCTCCCACGTGTAAGAGAGGGTAGTGAGGAAACATTGTTCAGCCGAGGTTAGCAAGAAGACCGTCCATGCGACCAAGCCTGGTGCATCTCGTGTGCCCCCTTCCAGGAAGCTCGAGTGATCGGGTTCTTCCCCCGTTTCCAAGACAGTGGCCCTAGAGAGTTTTAAGTAGTCTTAAGAGTGTTATGCATCCCAGTTTTAGAGTAGCATTCCTCAGCTTTTAAGGTTATCTAGTTTAGGGGCATGATTTCCTTATAAATAGTTTCCTATGGTGTGAATATGTAAGATATGATGTATGAACTTAACTCACCTTTTGAGTAAGGTTATTGTATATATGTTGTGATGTGCATTATGGATGTTATGTGATGGAGCCAATATGATATATTTAGATTCTTAAATGTCTTATTTTACTACCGCTTAATCGTTTATGTTATGCGTGGCTCACGATTTCAATTATGTTAAAAAAAAAAGGCTCGTAATTTCACTAAGTATTTTCAAAATATGATGAAAGAACCAAACAAAGAGTAAAGTCTAGTCATTAATCAAATTCAACCTAGGTGTATTTGGTTAATTACTAGAGTGTTACACTATCAAGTATTAAACTTAAAGTGCAATGGAAATAGCATTAGCTACTTCAAAAAGTAACTTTTTAAATGAGATATATATTAAAATGCTTGAAAGGTTTTCTAGAAAACAAATGTAATGTGCATAAAGCCTAAATAAAGGAGAGCTAAGGGAGAAAATGATACTGCACAAGTTTTTTTTATACGGTTTACCCACCTTGCCATATCTAGTTCTCAACCACCGTTGAGTTCCACTCAAACCTTTCTCAACCTAAGAAAGTTAATAGTCTTTACAGGAGCCTTCCCAAGCTTTACCAGTACCAGGAGCTCACTCTACTGTCACAAATTGAGTAGTCTTTGACCAGCCTTTAAGCTAAACATATGACCAGGAGCTCACTTTACTATCACAATGAGTAGTCTTTTACTAGTCTCTCCAAGCTAACACTTGGAACCAGGAGCTCACTCTAAGGTTACATTAGAAGTAGTCTTTGCTTAGCTTCTCCAAGCTAACTCACAATGATCATTACTGGATTGGGTTACAATGGTTTGTGCTTGGACTTGACACTCAAACTAACCAACACTCAAGTTTTCGTAAGATGAACAATAACAAATCTAGAAAACTTGAATGACTTCTTTCTAATGATTCTTCCTAGGAAGATTGTATGATCTATTAAGAACATAGAAAGAAGATTTTTACAAATATGAAACTGATTACGAGTAGTAACATCTTTATAGAAAAGATGACGAGAAATTTTTTAGCGTTTCAGGATTTTCTCCGCAAAAGTCTCTGTAGTTACAAGCACAACATCTATATTTATAGATGATCTGGATTTATGACCGTTGCCCTTAATCTGTTGTCTAAGTGACACATGTTGTTCTTCCTTTTGTGTCTTGGAAATGCAGTCTAGAGGAGTAGCTCAACATTGTTAGAGTTATTGTAGAAGCCATTGTGAAATAAGGTTTCTGGTCACCTTCAGAAACTACTTTTTACTTTCTAAATGAGGTTTCTAAACTTTTCTTCTAGAAACTTGGGCTTGACCAAGTTGGCCAAATACATCACGAGTTATGACTAGGTTTGACTTGAAATTTGAATTTCAAATTTCCTTCCTTTTTCCTGTAAAATGCACCATTTCACCATGAAATATGTTTTTTTAAGAGTGCTTAGTTCTAAACTTTTGGTTGATCTTCTTTTCTTCAATTAGAGCTTGTTGTGAATGTTATGATTGTGACCATGATGATTGAACATGTTAGAACACACTTGCTTTAGAGATTGATAGAAATATTCACTTGAATTGTACTTTCTAAAGTCATGTGCTACTTTCTGAAGATCTAAGCCTTTGTTTCCTGGTACTTGAGAATTTTCTTCAATCTGTTAAGCACATTTACGCTCATTCCACGATATATTTTTCACTTTCATTAAGTCCTAATCTCTTCAAATAAGATTAAACATGTTTGTACATCTCATGTAAAAATATTTACGTTTTAAGAACTGTGTATGCTAACATGATAAGACCGTTTATTGCTTTAAGAAACTCAGGGAAACGTTAGTCCTTCTTCAAAATATTTTCTCAAAATTGGTTATGTTATCACTCAAAACATATAGCATTGAAGATTTTTGAAAGGTTTTGGAGTTACGTCATGGCTTAAGGATAAGGTTGTACTTGGGCGTTACATTATGGTATTAGAGCAGTTCATGTAACATCCTATGCTACTTTATGGATTGACAACTGTCTCCACAAACCAACACGGTCTTTTCAGAGTGCTTTATCCTCACTCACATGCTCCTAGGAAAACTTCCTATGAGGTCACTGGAAACTTCCTAGGAGGTCACCCATCCCAAAATTGCTCCAAGTCAAGCATACTTAATCGTGGAGTTCTTTAGTGATGGGCTACCGAAGCGATGCATCTTGTTAGTATAGGTAGTACCAATCAATTCATATAAGTCATCCTCAACTGTATAGTCTCATACCTATATAGTCTCAAGGTCCCTCTTATTCTAATGTATAATTGGTTCATTCATGTACCCCTCCTCTTAGAAGCCTACCAGGATCAACTCTTTGTCCGTGTCTTGTACGCGATCACTCCCGTCCTCGCGTCGTTATATTTCATTCTTGTAGGACCTTGAGAAATGGACTGGCTATGCTTCCAAAGGGTAGATAAGTCATGCTTTGAATCTTATCTGTATGATAGGATATAAGGTTTAGATATGCATGACAATCTAGTGGTACTGTAGTTGGTTGCTATCACATTTAGCATAGTATTGAGCCTGATCAACTCAATATCTTTTGTTGGTGTGTTCAAGAACCAATGGCAAACCACAGACGTACTAGGAACAAGAACACGGAGCCAAAAGACATGATGGATACTTTTTGCGAGATGGCTACTACTATAAGGGAATAAGCTGAAGTGACAAATCGATGATTGAGAGATTAGACTGAAATGCTAAAGGGAATCCACAGGAAATTTGGGAGCAGACATAGACATGGACATAGGATGCTAGAAATTTGCTAAGTTTAGGAAGGCCAGCCCAATGCTGCTTAGAAGAGCTTTCACTAACCAAGGTAGAGGAATGGATCAAAGAAATGGAGAAAATCTTCTTAGTGTTGGCTTGTACAAAAGCTCAGAAAGTGGCTCTTGCTACCACATGTTGAATGCCGATGTAGAATTTTGGTGGGGCGGCGCTAAAGGATTATTTGAGGCCACAACACGAAGTAGTTGAAGGTACATCACCAACCAAAGATCGATTTGCATTAGGGACGTTTTTACTACATTATAGGATTTAATTGACTTGTTTGAATTATGTGTGAATTGCTTGTTTGAGTTATGAAAATTGTTTTTTTTTTAAATCAATTTCAAATGAATTTTGATGGCAAAATTTCTTTTAAGGTGGATGGTAATGTAATACTTTAAAAATAAATTTGAACTTTATTAGTGAGAATTTCAGAAACCTAACAACAATGACGAAGATGGCCCAGTGGACAAGTTGAAAAAAAAATTATATATTTAGGCCTGCTTGAATAATGAATTTCAACCTGAGGGTGTTTGGGGCTATGATAACTAAACCTAAGGGATAAGATAGAGTAATTAGGCTTGGGACCCACGTAAAAATATTTAGGTTTCCGAGGTATGGTGTTTTACCCATTCGGTAGAGTTTTGATGTGCAATTTTTAACACCGTAAAAGTTACTTGGTGGCTAGGTAACCTCTAGCAACCACATTACGCCAAGTGGATGGCATTGATTAAAACTTGCTAAGCAAGTTTCAATCTTGGCCTTTCATTTATTATATTTTACCCAGGGTCTAATATCTCATCTATTCGGTGGAATTTTAGTGTACTATTTTAACATTAAAAAAACTACTTGCTCACCAAGTTAAAGTGACCCACTTATGTTGAGCCAAGTGGATGACCAGAATTCATTGACCAAGAAATCATCATATCCATTCATTTCATTTATTTTCCAAAACGAAAGAAAGAAAAGCTTGAAATCAGATAAATACTACCACCAAACTTAAGAAAAACACAACACAACCAACTTTATCACTCTGTCATTATCATTTTCGGCCAGCCCCTCAAGAAATACATCCTCCATTGTTTCTTTTCTCTCAAACCTTAAACTTTCTTCAAACTTCCAAAACCCTAACTAAAAATCCTTAAAACCCTAAGTTTCCTTCACAAAACTTGTTCTACCTATCATAATCTACAAAACCAACTTATTGGAATTTGAATCCATCACCATTTTTCACTTTGAGATCTCACAACCCACTGTTAAAGGAAGGATTTGGAGTGGATTTAAAAAGCTAGTGGTGAAAGGAACCATTTCTAGAATATCCTTTGGAGTTAGGAGCTTTAAAGCTTTACAAGTAAGGCTTTTGTACCTTTTTCGTTTCAAATCTATTTCTATAATTTAGTTCCTGACTTAACTTGATATTTTTAGTTTTATTGGTTGATAATATATAGATATTGAAGCGTCTAATTTTGAGGAGTGTTTGGATGATGTTAGAAAACCCTTTTTTGGTAAAATAAGTTGAGAACTATGTTGCTAGAATTCTGGATTTTCACAGACAGATTATGGTCCACGATTTTTCTGAACTATTTGTAGATATATTTTTTAACTGAAAATTTTATATGACGAAGCTCACATGTTGGGATGTCTTCAATATTTTTCTGAGTTATTTTGAATACTTTTATAATTTTTGAAAAATTAAAAACTAAGATAATTGGGGTTGTTGTTGAAACGCCAATTTTGAAGCTCTGAAATTGTCTAATTCTATTACTATAGCAAATGATCGAATTTTGACTTGAACATCTTCCAGGGTGTTGAGGACATCTTGAAGTCTAACCCTGAAATTTTGTAAGATTTTATATGTTCTTTTCATATGGTAACAAAATTGGGAAATTCTGGCTATTGGTTAATAAGGGGTTTTGACCTCTAAATTTGTACAATTTTGTTAACATAGCCAGAAAGCTTGTTTTTCCCTGAACTTTTTACAGGACCTTGGGGACATATTGAAGTGCTATGGATAATTTTTGTAGCTCTTTTTGATGCAGTTTGGTATGTGAACAAATTGCATTATTGGTATGTGAAATCTACCTATTGAGCTGAAAATGTGCAAATGCCTCTAATTGATGATATAATGGCATTTGGTTCTAATATGACATGAATACTGATTGTGAATATTTGAGCATGTGACTTGTGATGTATAAATGCATGCTAGAAGAAGTAAAGATTAGTTTATAAGGAATGATGGAAATTACTTGTAAATGAATGTCTATATATGATTCATGCATGCATTTGGAAAAGAAAAGAAAATGATGCATATATGTGTCAAAAGAGAATTATGAACTTCAATTGTGTATGTTCTGAAATATGAGCAAAACATAAACAAGATTTATGTTGAATGAAGGGGAAGACAAAAAGAGAAACTTCCCTAGAGATAATATGAGTTGGTAGATGTATCGGCTTGGAATAGATCTATGTGTGATTCGGGAAGGAAAAAATGAAATTTGATGATCACATATAGGAATGAGCTTCTGAAGGCGGTCTATTACCCATGTGTAGTGTTATCACTTAGAATATCATTTGGTATGAACTAAGTCTTCCCTATATCAATGAAAAGAGAAAAATGCATGAAATTGAGTTCTATAGTCACAAGTAATACAGATAACCCCTTTGATATGTCAAGGGCACATGTAGTAGGATGATGTATATGAGAACCCCTTCGACATATCAAGGGCATTTTAAGATAATTTCACTGCATTTATCATATGCATACTCATATCATATTGAATTATTTGCTTAGCATTATTTACTATGATCATGAGCATTAAGATATATGTTCATTAAGTGATGGAATGTTAAAAAAAACCTCTTCAGAAGGATGATTTTGAACTTTAAAATGAATTTTGGTTATGTAATGCATGATCCTCATTTTTCTAATAAACCAAAGTGGCTAGAACGATGATGATTGTTAGCTCCATAACCCTTCAGAAAGCTTAAGTGCCAAATGTTTTGAGTGATAACATAACCAACTTGAGAAAATATTTTGAAGAAGGACTAATCATTTCCTTGAGTCTCTTGAAGCAATTAAGGGTCTTTTATTTTGGCATAACATGGTTCTTAAAACAAAAATATTTTCACATGACATGTATAAACATATTTAATCTCATTTGAAGAGATTGGGACGTAATGAAAGTGAAAAATATATCATGGGATGAATGAACATATGCTCAACGGATTAAAGCAAACTCTCAAGTACAAGAAACCAAGGCTCAGATCTTCATAAAGTAGCACGCGACTTCAGAAAGTATATTTCAAGTGAAGATTTTAATCCAACTTTGAAGCAAGGGTATATTACAGCCCTAATTGTCATGATCGTAATCATATCATCATAAAAAAGCTCTGATTGAAGACTAGAAGATTAGAAACCTACCATTCTTCAGAAAGCACATTTTACAGTGAAACGATGCACTTTATAGGAAAAGGAAGAATTTTTAAATTCAAATTTAAAGTCAAACCTAGTTAAGGATTGACATGACTTATCTTCTGTCAACTTGGTCAACTGTCCTAACTTCTAGAGGAAAAGTTTAGAAACCTCGTTCAAAAAGTAAAAAGTAGTTTCTGAAAGGTGGCCTCAGAAACCTCTATTTCACAACAACTTTTGTAAGCTTTTTCAGACGTAGAAAGAAAATCAACACGTGTCGCTAGCAAAATAGATCAAGGGCAATGGTCATAAAGGCAAGATCAAGTATAAATAGAGATGTTGTGCATACAATCAAGAGACTTTTTGTTGAGAAGAGTCCTGAAATGCTAAAGAAATTTCCCTTCATCCTTTGTAAAGTTTATTCCTGCCTATAATCAGTTTTATCTGTAAAATTCTTCTTTCTACGTTCTTAGTAGACTATACGTTCTTCCTAGGAATAATTGATAGAAAAAAGTCATTCAAGTTTTCTAAAACTGTTATTGTTCATCTTACGAAAACTTGAGTGTTGGTTAGTTTAAGTGTTCAAACCCAAACACAAACGTTTGTAACCCAATCCAGGAGTGATCGTTGTGAGTTAGCTTAAAGAGGCTAAGCAAAAACTACTTGTAACGTGATAGTAGAGTGAGCTACTAGTCACGATGTTAGTTTAGAGAGGCTAGTCAAAGACTACTCGGTTGTGACAGGTAAAGTGGGCTCCTGGTCACAGTGTTAGCTTGGAGAGGCTGATCAGAGACTACTTGGTTGTGACAGTAGAGTGAGCTACTAGTCATTGGTAAGAGCTTAGGAAGGCTCCTGTAAAGACTATTCACTTTTCTAGGGTTGAGAAAGGTTTTAATGGAACTCAATGGTGGTTGAAAACTAGATGTAGGTAGGTTGGCCGAACCAATATAAAAACACCTATGCAGTATCTTCTTCTTCCTTAACTCTCTTTTATTTTTCTGCCTTGTGTTGTTTATATTGTGTTTTTCTAGAAAACTTTTTAATCGTATTTTTACATTAGTATTATAGTTCAGAAAGTTACTTTCTAACATTCTTCTAACATTGTTTCCGCTACACTTCAAGTTTAATACTTGATAGTATTTGTCCAAGTTTTCAGAAAAGAAAAGAAAGAAAAGGTGAAGCACGATTCAACCCCCCATTCTCGTACACTTTTCTACCTACAACGATGATATTTATTATTGTGTATTTGGAGAATGCCCTCCTGAGAATTTTACAATTCTCACCCCTATGTTTTGTGTTTCTGTGTCCTCTTCAGATTGCTCAAAGGAACAATGAGGCAGCTACTATGGAAGCTTGATAATTCAAAGTCCCTTATCAACTTTATTTTGTTAAGTAGATATGGTTGTAAATATATATGGATATAGATATACAATAAGGCTCTTAGAAGAGCTTCCTCTTGTATTTGACTTTTTATTCAATAAATGCTTTGTTTCTTTGTTATATCTTTTGATAGAATTACAAATTAGTTACTTCACAATTCAATCAATTTTGCTATAGATATTTAAGCAAGGTCCGGTACTTTATAAGTAACAATTCTAGTCCGATGTCATGGCTTAAGGATGATGTTGTACTTGGGAGGGTGTTACAACATGGATCATTGTAGCTGAGACCAATCCTTGACTTTCGGCATTTGTTTGGGTTCTTAACGTTCATGCTGGATATGATTGTGATTTATAACACCTTTATGACTGTGTGGGTTAAAACTTGTTGGATTTGAATTGATTGAGTAGAATGAGAGATTGTGGAATGGGGAGTGTAATGAGGACCATGAAGCATAACTTCGCTCATTTTATTGCAAAGTGAAGTTTGGAGCAATGACATGAGATAAAAATGTCTCTTGAGCCAAAGAACACAAGACACAATGATATATGTGGATTCTTTAAGCTTAGATTGAAAATGATAATTGCGTACTTTTTGTCTCATGAATGTGTATGTGCTTTCATATGTGTGTTTCATTTCTCATAACCATGTATGAGATTTCTATCATGTGCATGGCTTGTGTCTCATAATATTGCATGAGATTTTCTTAAGTGAGGTGTCCATAGCATGAAAAGTATTTTGAGGAAGAAAGCATATATTTATAGCATGACATGAGCATATTAAAGAGAAAAGGAAAGTATTTGAGCCCCCTCATTCCCCATCTGTAAATCTAGCGATGACTAATTAGGTATGAGCTCGTGACCTACGTGGTTAGGAGTATGTAGGCTAGGTGATAGTTATAAATCACTAGGGAGGTGATGTGGATGGAAATAGGTGACCCTGAGGGTGGTCAATCAAAAAGGAAATGTTAAGTTAATAAAAGTTTAAAGGAAAAGTATTAAAGAGATGGTTACACGAGAAGAGTTACTAAGTAATGTTCCTTATCAGCATATGCATGAGCATCTAGTTTGCATGATGATATGAGGTATGAAGCATTCATGTCTAAAGACCATGCATATACAAAAAAAATGTCACTCCGGACTGAAAGGATTTTCGAAAATTAAAAATGGATCTTGTCACATGCACATCATTTCTTAACAAATCGAAGTGATTGAGGACAATTTTGATTACACCCTTATGTTTATACCCCTTATGAGGAATCTATGTGATTTCCCACCCTCTTTCCCTTGCACGTCGTCCTCAGACGATGATGGCTTCTATGGTATTGTTCTGAGTTGTACGACTGGCACTTGCATTACGTGGAGGAGTTGCAAGCCTACCACCTGATGGCCCAAGGAGCAATTCGTGTCTACTTCTACCACAGGAGGCCGTTCCCCACTCCAGCGGGGTCTTGGTGGGTGGGGCCATCATCCTGAGTCAAATTAGTTTTGAAATTGTAAAATATGTGTTATATTAGTTCAATTTAGTCTTATTTAATATTCTATCAATTAAATGATGATAAATAACATTAAGTGATACCTTAACATCCTATATGTCGTCTAAAGTAGAATAAATTTTAAAATGATTTATTTTAATATCTAAAATTATACAAAATGAGCCTTTAAAATATTCATTCTAATTTATAAAATGACTCATTTTGTGTAATTTTAAATACTAAAATAAGTTATTTTAAACTTTATTTATTTCAGATAACATATGGTATGATGAGATATTACTTAATGTCATACATCATAATTTAATTGATAAAATATTAAATAAAAGTGAAATAAGGGACTAATTTGACCAACATTTTGTAATGTTAGAGATTAATCAGTAATTTAAAAGTTAGAGATTAAAATGTCTCATTAATAAAAAATTAGGGAATAAAATGATCATCAACTCACCTTAATAACTAATGGGAGTCCACGCACACCGGGAAGACCTCGGGCGGCATGTCTTTGGCAGATTTCAATGATGATCGAGTGGATAGGATTTATACTATCGTTTATACTTCTTTAATTAACCTTGACATATGTGGATAATTTATTGACTCAGGACCTTTGTTGCCCGGTTCATATCTATTATATTTGTGTTTACTTGGTTTAAATATCATCTTATGTGGATAGCATTTATTACATTGAATTGTTATTCTAACACTAAAAATGAGTATCTAATTAGGACATCTATTCTATCACCTTTAGATGTAATAGATGAGTAAAAAAGTTATGGCTGCCATTATGTCCAATGGTGATAGAGTGGTGTTCTAATTTGGATCCACTTTTAAGTGTTAGAATAATATTTTTATTTATCATACATGCCATGGATGACATGAGTTATCATGTGGATTCCCTATTATATGTTATGTCCAGTGTATTTTTTGTAGTGGATTTAGATGATTTGAGTCCGTGCGGATATTCAATTTGCACAATTTGCGCAATTGCATAAATTGCTGTTATGCCTAATGTATGAAGTATTTAGGTTTTATAATGATGTTTTCTAAAAGAGAGTTGCATGTATTTTCTATATACTTTATTTTTAAAACAAAATTTATGGACCAGAACGATGTAATGACAAAAAGTTAACTTTAACTCGAATAGAGTATAAAGGGTAAACTTCAGGGTGTTATGCTTTACACCGTAAAAATTTTGGATATGAGAATTGTGTATTGAGGATAGGAAATAAAGGCGAGAAAAGACAAGAAAACAGATGAGTCTCATATCTAACGGTCCTCTCAAGAGCTAGAACAGGAAGCACTACCTGCATTCAAGAAGAGCAAAAACTTCAAGGTGGTATAACACCAAATTGTCAAGACACATGCTCTTCCTTCTTAGGACAACAGCATACCTGCTAACTCCCTAAGTGATCATGATTTGTATTTAAAGCTTCTCATCAAAGAAAATATCTCATAAATATTTCCAATAGTATTAGCCACCCCAATGATATATATACAAAATAAAGATAAAAAATAGAGGAATACTAGAGAAACAAGCCTAAACGAGAATTATCCGACTGATTAAAGAAAAATAAGTCCCATTTTCAAATTTCAAGATGCCCATAAATCTTTTCAACTAGATTTGAAAGTGATATAGTTCTAGGATTACCACCCAGAAGAACACCAAAATACACAAGAAGCAAAATATCAATGAAATTAGTTTAGTCTTTAATTATTTTATATATTAATCTTTAGTTATTATTAATAATTCTTATTTTTTAAGAATTATGTTGAGAGTTTCTATTTTTCATGAATTACTGTGATCAATATTTGTATTTAGCAATGAGTTTTGAGATTTATTTTTTGTTTAATCTTTTTTAGAAGAAAGACTTTTGGAATAAATATTCATTTTAACTCTTGAACTTATTGTATATATATATGTTTCAATTTAATTTTTAAAATTAAAATATTAACTATTTAATCTTTACAAGTTGCAAAATATGTTTTTCATTGTTTCTTAAAGTGACATGTCCGAAAGACTAACTTGAATCATAATTTGTAGCTTTATGAATTACATCAACTTTTTTAATTTTTTTGAAAGACTAAAATAAAGTGTAGATACAAATTTTAACACCAAAATGATTACATGAACATTCACATGTAAAATAAATGTTCAACTCAATAATGGATTGCTTTTTGTGTTGAATTTATCCTGAACCAATTTTAGTTAATTCATTGTAAATAACATTTTTATCTTAACATGTTCAATTTGATATCAATTTGACTCTAAAATTTTTTTTATATCAATTTAATCTTAACAATTTTTATTTTAATATTAATTTAATTATTTTATTAAATCTTCAATTTAATGGAGTGGCTACATTGATGTTAAAAAATATTAGGACTGAATTGATGTTGTTAAAATAAAAACAATACTAAGACTAAAATGAAGTAACAAATTTTATTAGGACAAAATTGACATCAAATTAAAAATGATTAAACGAAATTATAAAAAATTTTAAAGGATAAAATTAATGTAAAATTAAAAATGTGAGAACTGAATAGATTATTTATTCCAAATATTAAGAGAATCTTTATACTGTGCGAATACAAAACACAGAAAATAGATAAAAATACAAGCTGGGCCGTTCATTATCTGTTTCCAAATTAAGTAAAAAAAAAAAAGGAGGAAATTATAATGAAGGGCTATAATTTATTCATCAAATTCCGTTGACTTGGCCTTCGAGCCGTATGTTATTTCTGAAATATTAATACCGACTCAAGAACAAACAGTAGTTTATAATCGATCTTTGACTAATCCTAGTTAGTCAAACCTTATATACAGAGTTGTACAGTACATTTCAGAGTGCATCATCTACGTGTACGTTGCAGGGAGATTGCCCGCAAATTTCAGAGTGCATCATCTACTTGTACGTCTATTTGTTCATTTCCTACAATTATTTACTAACAACAATGTACATGCTCCCTGCCCCCTTCTCATGACTTCTGACGTGATTCGGAACAGACAAATGCTAGAGAAGTTCAAGTTAAACAATATCATTTGAATCTAATTACAGAAATAAATGATGAAGGTAGCGTTTACAATGTGCCTTGCATTTTCGGAACATTGGATGTTCTTGATACTATTACCAATTGTAACCAGTTCAGACAGTGTATTATTTGATTCAATAACTATGAAAAGTATATGAATCCCGTTATTTTGACGCAAGGTTTGACACACGTACGCAACGCATACGGTACTATGTGGCTCTATTATAGATGGAAAATGATACTTTGACGCACAAATACGACGCATACGATCCTGTTCAGGGGCCACTATTGTAGACGCACAGCGGAGGGGCACGGTGGAGTAAGTGAAAAAATTGAAACTCTAAAATATGAAACCTGAATTCCCTCCCCCCAAAAAAAACCCCACCCCTTCCTCTCACTTTCTCTGTCATTGTCTCCCTCTCTCAAACAATCATCTCCCAAACCTCACCCCTTCCTCTCACTCTCTCTATCATCTCCCTCTCTCAAACAATCCTCCCCCAAACCCCACCCCTTCCTCTCACTCTCTACGTCACTCTCTCCCTCCCTCAAATAATCATTAGCGGCGCGCATTCCCCCCCAAAACCCCACCCCTTCCTCTCACTCTCTACGTCACTCTCTCCCTCCCTCAAACAATCATTAGCGGCGCGCATTCCCCCCCCCAAAACCCCACCCCTTCCTCTCACTCTCTTCGTCACTCTCTCCCTCCCTCAAACAATCCTCACTAAGCGACAACCCACAGTCGAGCGGACCCACACTCGCGGTGGCAACACTCGCGGCGGACCCACACTCGCGGCGACCCAGGTCAACGGCGGCTCAACGGTGGCACAACATACTTAGCGGCACAACCACCACCATTCCTTCTCACTCTCTCCTCCCTTGACTTCTTCTCAGTTCATTCTTTCTCATAATTTTTTTTTTCTTTTTTTTCTTCCTCTATCTTCGATCGTCTTTTCTCTCTCTGCGGCTCTTCTTGCTTGCACTCAGCTTTTGTGCGTTTGGTAAGTCCGAAACAAATATTCAAACCCTATTACTATTAATTGCATTGTTAATTTGTATGTTTCCTATACCTGTTTGTGCTTCGATTTCTATTTCGATTTATCAAAGGAAAAAGGAAAAAAAAAAGCGTAAGGGGTGTGGGTTTCCATTTTCGTGTTTAGGACTCTAATGTCAATATCTTTTGGATTTTTCTCTCTATTTTATTTTTATAATTTTTTGTAATGTATTATGATGATTGTGGTTGATTAATGGTGATTGGGATGCTTGTGATAATAAATGGATTACAAATTGAGGATTTGTCGAGTCAGTAAAGACTCTTCTTCTCATACAAACACGGCAGAATTGGTTGATTTTTACTAACGAGCCCGTATTAACAACACAAGAAGACATGCATATCAGAAATTCTTTCTGCTTGTATAAAATTCAAAATGAACATATTTATACATAACATGCACTCCTTGAATCAAATTTTGCCCATTAGGTGCAGCTTAAATCTTTCTTTTGTGCCTTATTATTATTATTATGTGTGTTTGTATGTATGTTGTCTCATTGATTCCACAAGCCTTGTTGTTACTTATATACAAATTAGGAAAATGTTAATTGAACACACGAAATTGACACATCATGGCTAAGCTGATGCTATGTTAGGGGTAGCAAGCTTTTTCGCTTTACAAAATAGATGCACAGTGGGTGGGTTGAATACTATGGTCTCTGGTTCACTCCATTTTATATATGTGCATATAAGTTGACCCTGAAGGAACATTGTTTCGTTGATCTTGATTATTTATATTAAATTCATAATGGAAGAATTTGCCTTTAGAGTAAAGTTTGTTGTAGTACTACTTAAAGAGCATTTTTCATCTCAAATGTATCATAAATCCCAATGATCCATCCATCGTAAATGATAGTTTCTGATAAAAGTGGTTGGTAGGACTCTTTTTGACTTGAGATTCATGCCTAATTTGTCTAGTAGTTTAATGTGAACATAAAAGTGCTTGGTAGGATGCGTTAGTTGAGCTAAAATGATTTTTGTACAATTTTTTTTAATTATATCCTGAATGTGAATAATATGAATTTTTAGGTGAACCAAAATGGGGCCACGAAAAGCAAATACTAGAAGCGTCGACAAGGTATGTCATGTTTGATTAATTTTGTATTTAAATTTTTAATGCTGTCAAATTGAAGAAGCCACGATTATGTTTTTATAATTGAATTTTACTGATCATGTATTCTAACCTTTGAGATCTTTGAAATTGACAGAGACATCTAACCCAGAGTTTGTTCCAAGCCATGTTGAGGATGGTGAGTAGTCAATATACATAGAATAGTTGAAATATAATCTTCTGTATTTGTAAAATAAATTCAGCTCATGCAAGATTGATTGCTACAGATGAAAGAAGTCATAGTTTGGAAGAGTTAAGTGATAATTCAGCATTGCCTATTGAACATATGGACAAGCGCAAAAGGAAGCACATGAAGAAGAATAAGAGTGAGGTATGTTGTTAAGTAAAATATGTTTAATTTTAGTTGTTATGTTACTTATGTTCATTTGTTTTGGTTAGAGTGAGAAGGCCAATCAACATGAGAATATTGGTTCTAATGTTGAGAAGAAAGGTCGCACAAGTTAAGGGTGGAGGCGGGTAAACATGCAATTTAATTGATTTTAATCTTTGTATTATATTGATTTTTTTTATTCTATTTTTTCCATTCTGATGTTATAGGATTGAATGTATTTACTTAAATTTCCATGAACTCAGGCTGCAATTGACACAAGGTGTTCACCAACTCGTATCACTAAATTATGCAAGTTGTTGACAAAAGATCAAGTTGAAATTGTCAACTCTATGGGTTTTGGTTCAATATTTCATATCAAAACTCCTCTTAATCGAAAATTGTGCTGTGAGCTAGTAAATGCCACAGACCTAAGTAGGATGTGCATGTTCGTAAAAGGTGAACCGATCCATATGAGCTATTATGACGTTGGTGTGGTGTTTGATCTACCGGTCATAGGTAAATTAACCTTCATACTTATAATATTTAATTCAAATTATGTAGAAAGTTTTGTGCATTCTTTACGTAGTATTTGGGGTGGAGGAAAATTTTTGTTAAGAGGTGAAATGAACCAAACTTATGCCATTTTTTTCATGCTTAACCTTCCCAATAACTAATCACTATATGACAAGACCTAGTGTGAACCTTTCAAAAAGTGTGAACCAACCATCACATTAGCTAGAAAAAATGCCTTAGTGTATTTCACAAGATGTAAACAACTTTTTTTCTCTATTTAAGTTCAGCTTTTTCTAAGTCTTTATTATACAATATTTTTTTTTCCTATAACAATTCATGTCTTTTGGATGCAATGATAGGGCTTAAGATTCCCACATGTGTCAACAAAGAGCAAGAGTCCCTCTTGGAGGAATTCGTTGGGGCTAATGATACTCAATTGCTTGGGATTATCAAGGAAGGCGTAACTGATGCCCAATTCAAGCGAGCATTCATCCTATATGTTTTGTCTGGATTTTTTTGCCCCACATCATATCTCAGGCCAAGTCCAAAGTTATTGGGAGCAATCATTGATGTTGATGATGTCCGTAAGTATAATTGGAGTCAATTTATTTTTGAATGGCTCGTGGATCAAATCACAATATACAAGACCAGCCAATACAAGATCAGGAACATAGGCGGTTGCTTGTTCTTCCTCGTGGTATGTAATAGAACATGTTTGCATAGTTAATCAAAAGCTTCTTATGTATGATCTTCATATCTGGCTATACAAATTTTTTTATGTCGGTTGTTCATCGTGTAAAGACAAGCTTCATATTTGTTTACTTTTGATTTATGCCTATACATTTGGAGAAGCTGGGTGCCTGATCTTGTAAAATAAATTGTTGTTGTACAGATTCTGTATTTTCATCGCCAACCACTTCAAAACATGGGATCAGCATCAGTTGTCCCCTGGTTGCATATTGGGACGATTTGAGGCTGCGAATGCGGATGCGCCACGAAAGGAAAAATGTAAAGGTACATATGCACATGATTAATCAAAACAAACGAGTTTTCTTGGGATTGATTTATTTGGCAAATAAATAAGTTAAGAAGGTCCAAGTGAGCAAGTAAATTTAACAGTGATTGTTACGTGGTTATTTTCTCATAGGGTATATTTTACCGCATCCATTAACGTCCCAAGCTAGTTGACTCAAACTGCTCAACGCTACTTACAAAAGTCAGGTATAAGACTATTTAGTCATTATTTAATTAAGTAATTAAGTATCTACTTGTATGATTGTCATGTTTGTTGAAGTTATCATCTGCAATACAAAATGATAACTTCTTTGCATATATATAGATTGTTCGAGAGTGGGTAGTGCATCACTTGCAGCTGTTCAAGAAATTAGATGATGCCGTCCTGGCTGGAAAATATAATTCTTCTTGGTGCCAAAGGTACCAAGCTGCAAATTTGATGAAGCTGGTATGGAACTGAGGAGGAGAATGAGGAAAAGAGTAGTGAATCAATCGCCAGTGATGAAGAAGGTGACAGTGACGGAGGGTGAGAGAGGAGTCATGGATTCACATGTAGGCTCAGTTCCAAATTTGATGATGGTGGGCCAACCAACACTTCTCGGATTAAAGAGAAAGAATGAAGCAGAAGTTGTACACTTATTGCACGAAAGACCCTAAAGGAAACAATGATCTCGCTGAAGAGTATGGTTCCTATATTTTACCTTTTTCCAAAGTTCAACACTAAAGTTATACCAAATTCAGCATAAACATTAATATACGACTTTCTACTATGTATTTCTGGTATAGGGTGTTAGTTAATATTAATGGCCATTTTTTGGATCGTAAAGATACCGCAACAATGAGGGCAAGATGTTGGCTTCTAAATACAGTTAGTAGCTCTACAAATATAGCTTGTTTAATTAGTTTTAAAATTTGCTTATTTCAATCTTATTGACTTATGTTTCATTATTATTGATCAGGTTGTGTCGTTTGCAAGTATGCTATTGAATTGTGTGGAAAAGACACAAATGAGGTCACGCTATTGCATGTCTACTTGGTTCATGGTGCAGCCATTCACCTATATAAATCCCTTTAAGTATCACACTTGACTTACTATTTTACTCTAACAAGTGGTGCTTTTCCCGTGAATATAGGATAAGATTATATTTGGTCTTGAGGAGTTCAAGCATGGCCAATATAAGCCATGGGAAAGTATAGAAACTGAATTGACCAACCTCCTTCCAACATCACCGAAATGGCCAGATGCAATTTGGTATCCATATATTAACAATATTTAATATGCTTCTTTATAGTGAGTGTGGTCTCATGTAATGCAATTTGTATGGTTGTTGTAGATCTTTGCTCCAGTGGTAATGGAGAATCATTGGTGGTGTTATATTGTGGATCAACACAACAATAAATTGTTTGTGTTGGATTCCATGATTGAAGCTCATGTCGGTGAAGGATTATTGGTCGATAGTTGGCGGTATTATTTTTATATTTAGCCAAGTTAATGACTTTTTGTAATTTGTCCACGAAACTTGTAAAATTTTTGTCGCCTTGTATTATTTTTGATGTCCTTGTAGGTTATTCGTTTCAAGAGCTATTCCATTTATTAGACCAAAGACTAACGCCAAAGCAAGTGAAGTTAGATGTCGTCCATGAAACTTTGCCACAACAAGATGGGAGGTACGACGCTAATTGGTTGATCAATTGGAATTTAATTATACCTTTAACTTAAAATCCCTAGTTGCACTTACACATTTGCGATTGTGTGTACCTTAATCATAAGTAGCCATGATTGTGGAATCTACACGATAAAGTATATGAAAATGTGGGATGGTGTCACCAAATATGATGGGGACTTACGATGCCTATGTGGACCAGGTTAAGTCTTATTTTCAAATTTCCACTAATTATGATGATTCGCAACTTATACTAATAAGTAAATAAAAATAAACATTGCATGCAGTCTGAAATTGCCACATTTCGTCGTGAACTCCTGCTTAATTGGGTGTTGGATGAGAGAAACGAATATAGGGCGCATGTACTCAGATGCAAAAGTTGATGGTTTATTACCTACTTCAGTTCATGAAGGTGATGCCATCCAGTTGATTGCCACCCCAACCATACATTTTCATGACAACTCAGTGAATGATCTGGATACTATTAAGGATAGCCTCAAAGGTTTTTCAATTTCCTTTTAATCTACATTATAAATAAGTATATAAGCATTTATCTTACGTTTAGTAAATTGGCAACGCACATGTTGGCACAAATTGCCCATTGATGTTAACAGATGTAGCTGACGGTTAGACCCGAGAATCCACCCTCCACCATTTATGACAAAGTGAAAACATATAAGAGAAAGCTTAGAGGTAGGCCTAATAGTCATGCTGATTCAGATAATGAGGCAGTTGCCCTAAGGAGAACCCACCCTCCACCATAGCTCGGCGGGCAAAAGCATTACCGAGGAAGCGCATGGCAGGGCCCCAAAATCGAACTCCTTACACCGAACGTCACGTGAAGCAAAAAAAAAAGGGAAAGCAACTAAAGATCCCTAGTTCAGGTGTGTGGCTTCCACCTTATTTAATACTTTAGTTGAAAAAATATGCTTTAATTTATTTATATGTAAATTAGAAGTTGAATTCCTTTGAACAAACAAGTGAAGGTTAGTTAATGATTTATTGACCTTGGTAGGATTTTAACTATTGTTCTTAGGCTTGATTTTATTTTCAAAACTCTTACTTATGATTTATTATCCTTGAAATTCTATTTATAGGTGCTTCAAGAACAACAATTTGCATGTTTGGTGGTGAAGGACTATGTGACAGATTTGATGAAGGGTGTGGGCGACATGACGGTGGAGTTTGGGAAAGGGTAAGGGACATTGTGAACTTTGGCTGTTTGATGTTTCATAGTCCTCACTATTATTCAATGAAGTTAGGTTGGTATATGTGTATTGTTTACCTTGTGCTGGATGATTGAATCATTTGTAGCTATATATGCACTTACATAAATTGCAGATGGACTTGAAGGTAATACTAGGCCTTTTGTTTGTCCTGTTCCTTTTCTTTTAGTTTCCATGTGACTTTTTGATCTTCTCAACTTCACAAAATTTGGAGCTTTTATAATTAGCCTATTGTTTATTAACTTTTTAAATAACAATTACCATTTATGCATTGTTATAGTGTACTCTACCATATTCTTTTGAGGCCTTTTATTATTTTCTCCCATCTGAATCACTTGAACAAGTTGAAGCTCAAAGTTACAAGTCAGAGTAGGTTTTCCATCTTTTCAAGTTGAAAATACTTCGTTTCTGAAAAACATTATGTAATATATATGCACCACAATATGGCAGATCTGGGTTTTTTAGGGGACAATAAGCGTCATGCCAAGTATTTTGATCATTGATCTAATTATTAACTGTTAGGTGCGGCCATGTCTCCTAGACTTCTTGCTGTTTTCTATTGCCTTTGTTCCTGTCAACAAAGCATGGTCAGATTGATAGGTGGCTGTCGTTATCCTTGGGAAATAGGGTAAGGGAGACTTTGCTTATCTTTTTCTGTATTTTGCCTAAAATGCCTACTACTTGATACCATTTCAGTATTTCACAAGGGTTTCACATTTCATGTAATATCCACTTTATGATGGATTTAGCAGGAGAAGTGTAACTGATTAGATACGGGGCTTTTATTGATGACAAAAATTCCTAGCACTCTCAAATGTGATTCAGTTCTATCCTGGTGTTGCTTAAATATAAAAAATTAAAGCAAAAATTATTAATAATCCTTTGTTGCATGTTTTCGCAATAAGCCATTTTAAACTCTGATTTTATAAAGAGATGTAACAATTTTGTATCTCTAGAAGTAGGTTTGAGGGTTTATGGTAGTGCTATACCAAAAGTGTGTGATATTATACTTGTGCTTCCCTCATGGATGATGATCTCAATGCTCCTTTCAGGATAAAGCATGATGGAAGATTTCATGTATGAGGAATTTTGCCAAAGGGACGTGGAAGAATCAATTAGGCAAGGACATGTGAAACCGTTTGTGGATGAAGCTGCTTTGCAAGTCTGAAATTGGGGGTTTCATACTTTTAGACCTTATGCTAGAAGAAAAAGTGGAGTGTTATGTAGTATAAGTTCGTAAACATGGACTAGTGAATGGTTGTTATCAATATTTCGTCTTTATTTTGTACTTGTAACACTTGCCTAAATTGTAGAGTTAGATTATGCACGAGCTCTCTAAAAGTCATAGGTTCTGATTTGCCTATAAAGACAAATGTTGCATATTAGCTAATAAAGGCCTTTTGTGAGGAGTTCCAGATTGAAATATCCATGTAAGTTATAGCTATATACCAAATTCATATAAAGAGTTAGAAAATAGAACCTAAAAACTTTATACCATTAATATAAATTACCAACATAAGTACCAACATTTTGTAAATATTATTAACAATGTGTGTTTCAATCACCAGCATATCTAAACCAATTACTAACATGTATAACAAAAAAAATTTAAATTAGTATGATCTTGGAGCACAAATGTAATGTGATAGTGAGACTCGGTTGATCAATTCATATAAACTAATTTTCTTACTCAAGTTTTCATAAAAGTTGTTACGTCAAATGCAACATAAAAAACTGATTGCATACCACCATTTTTAGGGAAGACTTACAATTTCTTGTAATCAGACATGCGTCAAACATTTACCATCTTGTATAAAAAAAAAAGGAAAATTCAAGCTATTTTAAGGTTGGTGTACACATTGTATGTGATTTTCAGGCCAAATTTATAAATTATATCCTGCATACACCGCTAGGCCTGTACTTAGATGTTGTGTTGACCATTAAATAATCACTCCCAAGTGCCCCTAAGTCCTCTACCATATCCCTGCAGCTTAGTATCCCAACAAAATGCAATCTCTTTCAAGTATTTCCAAATTGGTCACCAACAATTTTAACACAACTTACCAACATTGGTTACCAACTTACCAACATACTTCAGAACAATTTTGGTCATTTTTTCGTTTTACACATGCTGGATGGTGTTGTGAGCATGAATTCATCAATCCTAAAGGCCCCTAAGTTCTCTAACATAGCTCTGAAGCTTAGTTTCCAAAGACACTGCAATCACGTCTCAGTATTTCCAGTTCTGAAAATTTACCAACATTTTCTCACTCACCAACAATTTTACAGAACTCACCAACATTGGTTGCCAACTTACCAACATACTTAAGAACAATTTTGGTCAATTTTTTCGCTTTACACATGTTGGATGGTGTTGTGAGCATGAATTCATCAATCCCAAAGGCCCCTAAGTCCTCTGACATAGCTCTAAAGCTTAGTTTCCAAAGACACTGCAACCCCTTTCAGAATTTCCAGATCTAAAATTTACCAACATTTTGTATCGCTCACCAACAATTTTAACACAACTCACCAACATTGGTTACCAACTTACCAACATACTTCAGAACAATTTTGGTCATTTTTTTCGCTTTACACATGCTAGATGGTGTTGTGAGCATGAATTCATCAATCCTAAAGGCCCCTAAGTCCTCTAACATAGCTCTGAAACTTAGTTTCCAAAGACACTGCAATCACGTCTCAGTATTTCCAGTTCTGAAAATTTACCAACATTTTCTCTCACTCACCAACAATTTTAAAAACTCACCAACATTGGTTGCCAACTTACCAACATACTTCAGAATAATTTTGGTCAATTTTTTTCGCTTTACACATGCTGGATGGTGTTGTGAGCATGAATTCATCAATCCCAAAGGCCCCTAAGTCCTCTGACATAGCTCTAAAGCTTAGTTTCCAAAGACACTGCAACTCCCTTTCAGTTTTTCAGATCTGAAAATTTACCAACATTTGTATCGCTCACCAACAATTTTAACACAACTCATCAACATTGGTTACCAACTTACCAACATACTTCAGAACAATTTTGGTCATTTTTTTCGCTTTACACATGTTGGATGGTGTTGTGAGCATGAATTCATCAATCCTAAAGGCCCCTAAGTCCTCTAACATAGCTCTGAAGCTTAGTTTCCAAACACACGCAATCACGTCTCAGGATTTCCAGTTCTGAAAATTTACCAACATTGTCTCTCACTCACCAACAATTTTAACAAACTCACCAGCATTAGTTGCCAACTTACCAACATACTTCAGAACAATTTTGGTCATTTTTTTCGCTTTACACATGCTGGATGGTGTTGTGAGCATGAATTCATCAATCCCAAAGGCCCCTAAGTCCTCTGACATAGCTCTAAAGCTTAGTTTCCAAAGACATGCAACCCCCTTCAGTTTTCCAGATTTGAAAATTTACCAACATTTTGTATCACTCACCAACAATTTTAACACAACTCACCAACATTGGTTACGAACTTACCAACATACTTCAGAACAATTTTGGTCATTTTTTTCGCTTTACACATGCTGGATGGTGTTGTGAGCATGAATTCATTAATCCCAAAGGCCCCTAAGTCCTCTGACATAGCTCTGAAGCTTAGTTTCCAAAGACACTCAATCACTCTCAAGTATTTCCAGTTTTGAAAATTTACCAACATTTTTCTCTCTCACCAACAATTTTAACATAACTCACCATTGGTTGCCAACTTACCAACATAATTCAGAACAATTTTGGTCAATTTTTTCGCTTTACACATGTTGGATGGTGTTGTGAGCATGAATTCATCAATCCCAAAGGCCCCTAAGTCCTCTGACATAGCTCTAAAGCTTAGTTTTCAAAGACACCAACCCCTTCAGAATTTCAGATCTAAAATTTACCAACATTTTATATCACTTACCAACAATTTTAAAAGAACTCACCAACATTGGTTATCAACTTACCAACATACTTCAGAACAATTTTAGTCATTTTTCTCGTTTACATTTGCTGGATGGTGTTGTGACCATCAATTCATCAATCGCAAAGGTCCCTAACTCCTCTAACATAGCTCTTAATCGATTTCCAAGACAATGCAACCCCTTTTTAGTATTTCAAAATCTGAAAAGTTACCAACATTTTTCATTACTCACTAACAATTTTAACAAAACTCACCAACTTTTCTTAAAAACTTACCAACATACCTCAGAACAATTTTAGTCATTTTTTCGTTTTGCACATGTTGGATGCTTTTGTGGCTACCAATAAATCTATCCAAGTGCCCCTAAGTGCTCTACCAAAGATGGGAACTCAGTTTCCAAGAAGCAACCCCTTTTCAGGATTTTTAACTGAAAATATACCAACATTTTCAAGGACTTACCAACAATGTTAACATGAATCACCAATATTTATCCAGTACTTACCAACATGGACCAGGAAAATGTTAGATCTATTTTTGGTCATGGAGAGCACCATAGATGTTGTGTTTACCACAGTTAACTAATCCAAAGTGTGTAACACCCCGAAATCATTTAAAAATTAATTTGAGCTTTGTTATTCATAATTTTCAGAAATCTGTACAACGATGATGAGGGTGGCCCAATGGACCTTTAAAAAAAAAAATTCGAGCCCATGAATAGTAACCTTGCGGGCCCGGCTCTAAACCTAATTCACCGAAATTAGGAAAACATGGGAATAAGGTTAGAAATAGGTGGGATTGATAATTTTATACTTAAAATTAATTTTCGGCAATATCGGTTCAATCGGTACGTGTTTACCCGTTCGTGAGATTTTGTGTTACACCGAATGAAACTTCCAGTGAAGTTTGCCACCCATTTAGACAAGTGTGTGGCTTAGAAGAAGCCACACCATTGCCACTTTATTAGGACTAATAGGATGCTTACAAAATATTTCTACATTTATCTTTAAGAAAGAAAACATTTTGGACTTGAAAATTCTATGCATTTTGTCATAAACTCATAAAATCAATATCTTATCATTTCCTTCATGAAAATTTCGTCCAGACCTCTCTAAGAACCATTCCTCCATTGTTCTTCCTCTCAAACTCCATTAACAAGCTTCAAGCTTGCAAAACCCTAGCTCAAAGTCACTAAAACCACAAATTCTCTTCACTAAACTTATTCTATTCATCATAACCTACAAATCTAACCGATTATAATTTGAATCCATCACTTTTTCCAACTTTGAGGGCACACAATCAGAGGTTAAAGGAAGGGTTTGATGTTGGTGGGGAAGCTTTGAAGTGAAGCAAAAGCATTCTAGAGCATCCTTTGGAGCATAGAGCTCAAGAGCTCTCAAAGTAGGGTTTTGCTGCCTTCCTTGTGAAATTTTTCAATTCTGTTTTGGCTTGCCATAATTCCGAAAATTTTGATGATATTGATGGTTAACATATTGATATTGATGTATGAATTTTTGTGTTGTGTTTGGATGGTTTTAAAATGGGTTTTCTCTCAAGTGAAATTGGAACTAGGTTGCTGGACTGATTTCTGTTCTAATCAGAAGCTTTCACGAATTTTCTGGAAATTTTGTGGGTGGTTTCATGAACCATGAAAATTATATGTTGTAGTTACCCTCTTATACTAAACACACGAATTTTCTTAGGGTTAATTCTAAGGTTTGATGCCTCAAAAAAATTAGAAACCGAATTGTGACTGCCTGTCTGAATTGTTGAGACTGAAGTGACAAACTTGCCCGAATTTTTAATCATAGCAATTGATTGAGATAGCTCCTGAAATTTTTACACAAGACTAATGACATGTTGAAATATCTCTATGAATTTTCTTGTACTATGATTCCATCGAATTCTAGGGCTAAATATTTTCAGAACACAAGTCTGGACTATGAATTTGTGGCTTCTGACCACCAGATTTTCCTATTTTATTGAAGTGGTTATATAACTCTGATTGCCCTGAGATTTTTATAAGTTGTCCTAGACACATTATAGTGTCATACAGAATTTTTGTGGCTCTTGGAATAGTTGTTTGATATGGCAATTAAATGTTGCACCCAGAACAATAACTCTGCCAAAGTGCTGGAATGTGAGAATGACTGGAAATTTGTGATAGTTTGATATCTATTCCAAGTCTATGGTATATGAATGCATGATAGTGACTTTAAGGTTTGGTTTATGAGAAATGAATGAAAATCACTTGTGATTGATTGTTTATATGTGAATTTAATGATGGTACATGTTTTAAGTAGAGAAATGAAAGTCCCCTATATTATGTGAAGGGCACGAGAAAGGTCCCCTTAAATGAGTAAAAGGGCACGAGAAAAGTCCCCTTTTTTTGGCAAGATCCTTTTTAATGGGCACGGAAAGTCTCTTTTAATGGGCATGAAAGAAAAAGTCCCTCAATGTCCTGGGCACGTATATTTCAAAATGTAATACTATGCTATTGAGTAGTATTATGTGTGTATATTAAGTGATTGAATAATAAAAGCTACCCACTTCGAAAGATAATTTTGAAACTTTAAAATGAATCTTTAGTTTACATTACATGATCATATTTTGTAATAAACCGAAGTGGCTGGGCGATGACGATGACATTTATGATTGTGTATCTGGAGTTATCCTAGAATTGTGTAATTCTCACCCCTACGTTTTTGTGTTTCCGTGTCGCCTCCAGGTTGATCAGGATACGAGGTTGCTACACTAAAGGAATCAAATCAGTAGTTTAGTAGTTAGTGTTTTTATTATATTGTACTTAGTGGTGTGTATATGTTTGTAAACGAAGTAGGGAACATGTATGTATTCAAGCTCATAAAAGAGCTTCCTTTTGTATTTACTTATGAAATAAATAAATGTTTTGTGTATTTGTTGTATATATTTTGTAGAACCACGAATTAGTTACTACTCGACTCGATCAATATTGCTATAGATAACTAAGAAAGGTCCGCTAATTATAAGTAACAACTCCTAAGCATAATGTCATGACTTAAGGATGACGTTGTACTTGAGGGGATGTTACAAAGTGCCTCTAAGCTCTTTGGACAATGATTAACTGAATTTGTCCTAAGAAAAGACAAACCTCAGACCAGCTTTTAACATTGTTCACCAACAAATTGATGAACAAAAATTTGTCCTAACCAAACTCAAATTCTTTCCATAAACATTAACAAAACTGATATAATACCAAATTCTTATCATCATCACCAAACTAATTGTCACAAATCTCAACATTGCTGCACTAACCAACAATTTTAGAACCCATAAATATTGGAAATTTCTTTGGCCATGAGGGACAATGTAGATGTTGACCTTGTATCAATAAACGTTATCATAGAATGAAATTTGCTTCGAAACATAAATGTATTTTGAATAAATACTTAAAAATTTTAACTCTGATTTCATTATATTCGAACCATTGACCTTCTTATATAAAAAGATTCGCTCATTACAAAATATGTCAGTATATTTGGTGGCACATGTGCAATATACAAGGACTTACACAAAATTCTGCCTCCTACATACATAATTGCTATTAATCATGTGCCATCAAATAAACCATCTATTACATTCTAAGAATACAAAAAACAAAAAAAATAATATTTTTCCCTTTAAATTCTTGCATACCCACTAGCCGTGGGGGTTTCTCGCTAAAATACTCCATTGTCCAACATATCTCCAAAAAATTATAATCCGCATTTGGACCTAGCTAACATATGTACAAAATATGTGTTGTACAATAAAGAGGGTAATGATCATCCTGTACGATCAAACAAAGGAAAATATGTCAGTCTAAAATATATTATCAAGCCAACTCCAAAACAAAAATTATTAACAAATTGAATAAGCAACATACCTTCAAAAAAAAATCCAGATTTCATTGTCATGATCCATGAAACATAATATCTGCCACATAATCAAAATACAAGATACATCGTTTTTGTAAAAAACCATAGGCCAAACTATTAAGGTATGAAGATATTTCACACCTATTATATTTTCATCAACCTCCAATTGAAGTATTTGGTCCTCCAACATCCATTGTGAGTAGAGTTGGACCACCATTACTCAATAGATGTGTAAATGAGAAACCCTGTGCACTTACAATTGAAAATCTTCATTAATAAGGATAACCAAGATCAGTTCAAAAGACTTTAGCAATCACAGGCTTGAATACATGGACTTACTTCATCATCCACACAATCAAGCTATGACATAATATTTTCTGGTTGAACATGGGCTAATTGTGTATTCAAAAAATTCTCTTCTAGATTGGAACTCAAAGGTTTGTTGCAGACAAACACCCATAGACGTTTATTGACAAAAAATAAAATAAAACAACAAGTAAACTTAACAGTTGTTAAGAATTAATAAATATTTCACTTAGTAGCAATACTTAAAGCCAATAAAAGAAAAAGTGTCACAGAACATTAAACTCTAGATATTATTACATAACATGCACCATAAATGCTTGAGTCAAACATTATTACAAATTAAATATGAAGTTTGTGTGCAAACATAACATAAAGCTTTTATTATTCAACTTTTCAGTACATCCAACCTCAAAGGATGACTGTATACGTAAGTTGCTTCCACCTTCTTCACCAATCTCCATGGCAACATATTCCTGCATAGACAATAATGAAGATTTAGTTCAACATTTGTCTCTAGTTAAGCCATTTTGACAAACATATCAACTTATACACCAAACAATAAACTAACCTTATTTGGCTCTGAACTCTTTTTGTGCCTTTCTTTCTACTTTTTTGCATAATCTTTTCAACTTCAGACATTTTCCTCTTTGATGGTGGTCTTCCTTTACGCGCTACACGTAAAGGGCTTAGAATCTCACTCACATGATTTTTACAATTGTCCCCCAACTTGTTTGCAACATCTTCACCAACAGATGTCAATTCACATTGCTCACCAAAGATGGCATAGACTGCACCTTGGATATAAACCCATCAAGAGTAGCATGAAGGAGATTGGTTGCATCATCTGAATCTGCAACTTGTTCTGCAACTTCATAGAAAGTCTTGCACAATTTATCAAATCTTTCCATTCTTGGCTTCAGTTTGGCCACATCATAACTACTCTTTATGTAAGAATGCTTCCGTTTAATCCTTTTGCTCCATCTTGCTAAGATATACTTTGCTGGAAATTCCTTAATTCTCTCAAGTGTAAGCACACATAGGGAATGTCTACAAATTATACCTCTAAACTCAAATAGCAAGCATTGACAGCTTATGTCATGATTTTCGTGATTGAATGTGACCTTGTACATGGCATCCCTTGGTCGCTTCTTGAGAAGAATTTCCTCTAAGACATTGTACGTAGCAACTACTCCATCGACACTATTGAAACATGCACCACAATTCATTTTTCTCTAAATTCATTCTGTACCTCACTAAAATTTGCATGAGTATACTCCAATTGGAA
Source organism: Dalbergia oliveri (assembly GCA_030441495.1). Lineage (NCBI taxonomy): Eukaryota > Viridiplantae > Streptophyta > Magnoliopsida > Fabales > Fabaceae > Dalbergia > Dalbergia oliveri. The sequence goes on along the minus strand of JAMLFY010000019.1, from coordinate 3,721,712 downwards.
TTGCTTTTCAATTGTGGAGTTTGAGCCACAATGTACAATTGTGTTCATTGATTGGAAATCAGCCTTAAATTCTTTTTCTCTCTCCTAAGAGCGTTGTCATATTGCTTGACAAATTGCTGCAAACTTGTCTTTGAGTTGACATATCCATCAAAAAATGCATGAATACTCTCACTTCGTTGTGTCGTAGACATCCCTACCCAGAAATCCTTTTTCAAGAAAATAGGAATCCATCTATGCCGCTCCTTGTACAATCCACTAAGCCAATTATTTGTTTCCAGGTCAAATTCCTTCAAGAAAGAACACCATTTTTCGTCAAATTCTTCCTTTGTCGTGTCTCATAAATAGCCACCTTCATTGCAGACTTTATCTTTTTATATGCCCCATATGAGCTAAGTTTCTCAGGGATCTTTCTCATTATATGCCATAAGCACCATCTATGACGGGTCCTGGGCATGACTATCTCAATTGCTTTTCGCATAGCTTTACATTGATCTGTCACAATGGCACTAGGTGGCTTTCCATACATGCATCTCACCCAACACTCAAAAAGCCACACAAAAGTCTCGGTATCTTCTGATGAGAGTAAACCACACCCGAGAAGACATGTTTGTCCATGGTGATTAACACCAACAAACAAGCAAAAGGCATTTCGTACTTATTTGTGAGATATGTTGTGTCAAATGTCACAACATCTCCAAATGATTCATACGTAGCCCTACTTCTCGCATCGGCCCAAAACACATTTCTAACATTGAACTCCTCATCAACATCTATGTCATACACAAAATTGCAATTCCTTTCTTGCATTCTGGAAATAATTTAGCAAGGCTTTGACATCTCCTTCTTTGCCAATTACACGTCTTTCCTTCTGAATATAATTCCTCACATCCTACTCATCAAATGTCAAATTTTCATACCCACCTGTAGCTTGGGCAAGAGATTGAAATGTCTTACTAATTCTCACCCGGCATCATCATTCATATTAATTGCTCTCTTTACATGCATGCTAATGCTCTTGTGGCTCCTAAACTTCCTTGCTTTTGTAGGACTGAGATCATGAGAGTGTTCAAGAACAACTTTTTTTATGCTCCATTGTCCATTTTCTGTCTTCCTAGCAGTAATCTTTGCATCACATTTTGCTACACAAGTTGGAAGTGTCTTTAATGTTGGTGATATTTTGGAGACACGAGTTCCTTCTCATGAGCATGCAAGAACCAAATAATATAATTTCCCATCAAGCCCTCTTTTTGAATTCCTTATCTTCCATCCAAAGCCCTTTCTAGAAGCATATGTTTGATAAAATGTCTTAATATCTTCTTCTATGAAACTCCATTCCTAGTTGGCTCCTTCAATTCAGAATTGATGTTTATACCATCAACATGGCGTTCAACATCAATATCAATAGTTATATTGTGACTGCTTCCTTCCTCCATATATTCCACCTTCAAAATAAAATATACTAAGCTTGTGTGGAAGAGACAATGCATAATAGAGTACCAATAAGATCATATAACATATTGCAGGTTGATTAATACGGTTAACAAAATATGTACATAAATAGGGCATAAACAAAAAATTTCAATATCTGGAGTGATATTAAAAAACATCATATACTTTTTGCAATAGCTAAATTACATATATCAACTATGCAATCAATTTTTTATTTCACATTCTAACTCATATTACTCAGCTTTATCTACACTTTCAGCAGACATTTTATTCATTTTCTAAAAGACCAACACTTAAAATTAATTCATGTAAGATTGCAGTTGCTTGGAAGTGAAGGATGATATTTATTAACCAGAAAACTAGACACTACATATAGCAACATCTTCCTATTTGACCCAAATGTCCCAATTGATGAACGAAGTTCGACCGCTTCATGCAGCTACATCCATAATGGCAAGGTGACTTTGGATTTTTACTGCAACTAGTTGGTAATTAGCTCACAACTACTGGTAACTTTAGATCAAAATGTTGGTAACTTCCTTAGATTGTTGGCAATTCTTCATAAATTTTTAATTAGCATAGAGTTACAATTCTTTATAACTTTGGACTAGTAAAACAAACTCCTTTGTACCACAAATTATTGAAGGGAGCCAAATATCAATTGATACCAACATTGATGATAATATGAAAAATTAATGTAAGCCATCCAACACCATCATAGATGGACCACAAAAGGAACATTTGTACCTAAATATATCAGCTCTGAAATTAAATTTAGCAAACAAGAACGCCAACATACCTGATTTCTATTCAACTTTGATGTGGGACAAGCAGTGGTAGCCAATGAAAAAGAAGAGTGTAACAGGGAGTTCAACCCAGAGGACTATAGAACTCCTGTCACATGTACACAGTGATTACGCTATCAAAATATAATCAACCCATTATCAAGAAAGTCACAAAATAGAGCATAGACAATGTACCCCCACTAACTAATCAATTTAGTACACAAGAGAACCAAAAATAAATAAATACATAAACATAATAAGACATGAAGAATTGATTCTGGTATAATTGGCAATGCACACTCATTTGGCTAGTGACATACACAACTACTTAAATAACACTCCTACTGATCTTGAAAGAGGATTCTTATGGTGCTTTGTTGTTCTAGAAATATAAAACCAAGGCAGCTGGTTATTGGTGAATACAACTAGTAAAAGACTAATTGAAATCGATATAAGTTCCATTCACAAAGGGTTCCTGTAGCAATAGCACTCTATGTTTAGAGGAATATGGAAATAACATTAACAAGCACAGAACTTTAAAAACTTAAAAATCACATGGTTAAAATTAAAACATGTCTAAAAGTCCTTGATGAATAAATATACAAGAGTAGAGGAAGTGGATAGAAAGTATTAAGATGGTAAACTATTTTGGTATTCGTTCATAAAAACGAAAAGTGATCCATGAGCTATGAATGAAAGAAGAGCGAATAAGTCATTAGGCTAATGTGGTATTGTTATGATGCATTTTATGCAACAAAAATTGAATGAGATAGCAGCAAAATTACCAAGTGATTAAAAATCTTGGGTCATTGATATCCTATAGCCATGTTGAAAATTATTCTAAGTTAGTTTAGCCTACTAATCTATAGCAAAACAATAACATATATTGCATCCTGGGAAACAATCAAGTTAAAAGTATCTGTTAGTCTAAAAGCCAAACATCAATTCCTAGATATCTACATAGCCACAAAAGTTCATGGTAAGCTTTGAGATAATAGAACAAATGAGTGGACAGCAAGAGTTTATTCATCATATTGCTTTTAAGTAGATAATTAGACAGACCTAAATCTCAAGATTTCATTAACAATGATAGATCAGATTAGCATCTTTAATATCTACCTACGTGCCTAAGGACTACCTCAAACCATTTGTTTACGATTGGATTTTGACTCAATATGACTTTCCCCAAACACTAAACCAAGTACTTGATATACTTTGCTGTTAAATTTGTAGTCTAATTTGGATAAATAAGGTCCTAATCAAAGCAATGAAACTTCAATCTAGTCAAACTATAACAAAAATGTCATTTGTGTGAATTCTTATTAAGCTACTTAGACCACATACTTAGCCAAATAAACAAGCTCTACACAGCCTTTATGTCACATATTCTAAGCTCTTAGTGCCAACAAGTAAGTAAGTAATAAGTATCACAAGCAGAAATTCATTTTTCCTTTCACTGTTATCTTTAGTTAGTGATAAAGGCACATGATTTGTCTCACCAAATTTGTAAGGGTGCATGGTTAAGGATACTTACTACCGGAGAGGATGAGGCGCCCATGGTGGAGGTGGATGACGTCACGGACTTGCAGTTGATGGGGAGCACATCACCGACTTGTGGTGGCTCCGAACCAAACTCGTGGTGCCTCCGTCGTCAAATCGAGGTGCCTCCGTCGTCAACTCACGATGCCTCCGTCGCGGACCCACTGCTTCCATCACGGAGACCCGCTTCTCGTCGCGCCGCTTGACGACGATACCCGCTCCCTCCACTGCCTCCATTCTCGTACCTTCCATTTCAGTGGCTGCCTCGTGTACCTTCCGTTGTAGTGAGACAGAACAAGTTAGTGTGAGAGAGAAGCTTGAGCTGAGCTGAGAGCTGAGAGCAAGTGAGAGGTGAGAGGGTGAGAGTTGAGAGTTGAGAGTGACTGATCTTTTTCCTTTCCCTCTTTTTCGCGCCTTCAACTTTGCTCCTTCTCTTTTTCCAAGTTTTCTTTCACACGTTTAATCCACGTTGTGCCTTGCTGCTGCTTGTCCATGATATATGCTCCTTCAACAGTGTCATATGCGTCGCGTATATGCGTCGCTCCCGTGCGTACAAATAACGGGCCTCATAGATGGCAGGAGGGAGGCAACATCGTGAAGCAAGCTGAATGAAAATTTCAAAGAAAAGGAACAAGGTGTGCGCAAAGGCACGAAGGCATGAAGCTCCCAGCTTCACCTCTCACCTCTCACCTAACTTTCAGCTCTCAATCTCACCTCTCACACTCACTTCTTCATCCACCACACCCAACGAAAGCTACCACAACGGAGCCAGTGGGGATCCTCGGAGAAAGCACCACGATGATGAGAGCAGGTCTCCGTGAAGGGACCAAAGGGAGCGGGATCCTCGACAAAAATCACCATGATGGTGAGAGGGGTCTCCGTGAAGCTATGACAATGGAGGCGCGGTACCGGCAATGGAAAGCACCGAGAGAAGCAGGGTGTCCTTAACGGAAGTAGTGGGTCTCGAAGAGCAACCTCGAGTTCACAATGGTGCCCAATGAAGATGGAACTGTCTCCTCATATTGTCGGTCAGTGAAGATGCTAAGTACTTGGCTTATGGGCTTAGTTCTAGCGGTAGTGATTGGGTGACTATAAAGTAATGCGTATCGCTGATAAAAATGTTGAGCTTGACACTTTGTCATAGGTAAGTGTTGCTGTGAGTCTTATTAGAAACCAAAAAATTGGCATAGAAAAGAACCATGATGGTTGTGAACTTGTATATGTTATGTTTCAGGTCAAGTTTTCTTCCATTAGTTGGACACATGATAGCAAAGGTTTCTTTTATAGCCTATCCAGCACCCAAGTAAGTGATCTCATATTCTGCCATTGTTCTTGCCAGGAAGTACATAATTTTGATTCTGACTTCAAGAGGCTTGAAATTTCAATTTGTCACGAGTGTTTTCTTAAATGTGAGAGTTTAGCCTATAACTGTTAATCATAAAGGGAGAAATAAATCAGTAGTTTGTTATTCTAATTTGCAATTGTTATTTTACTACTAATTCGGCAAAGTACAAACATTGAGTGCATGACCATAGATTTGCTTGTCCTGTGACGATAATTTGAACTGCGATTACTTGATTTATTTCTATAAAGATATTGTTAATAATTCAATCATAGTGATGTGGTAGGATCAGTTTCATGTGTTTCTGATTTGAAATTTTAATTAAGTGTTATGCTTCTACTATGTAGAGATGGAGATGTTGCAGATGCGGTAGATGTTGGACTGAGACGAATGCTAACCTTTACCATGAGCTCTATTATCATTTTTTGGGTACAGATCAATCAGAAGATATTTTGTGCTGGAAAGATCTTGAAAATTCTAAATATTCAGTCGGAGGAAGTGTTACAGATGATGGGAAGGTACTTTTTGGTCTTTGCTTTAAAACTTTGTGACATTATCTGTGTTCTTTCTATATGCACATGAAAATATCTCTTTTCTTTTCACGACTTTACTGTGTTAGCGACTCAAGCATCATAAATGTTTCACTTTTGTTAATTCCCTGCCATGCATATTTTTTATAACTCTTCCTATTGTAGTGTTTGGCAAAATTTCCATTTTATGTCAATATTCTATGTCATATCACTTTACTAAGATGTTTTTGCTAGATAGTAATCTGCCTTTATCAGAGCATCCTTCCATAAAAGCCTGGAGCTTTACTCTCATGCTTATTGAAATTCTTAATTGGTGTCAAAAGGATAAGTGACTCATTGTTATGTAATTTCAATGTCCCATCTGCCTGAGAAGATATATATATCATCACATAGCACTAGAGATGATTGTGAGGAATATGGTTAGATTCATGGCTTTTTAAGTCAAGTTACAGTAGTGGGTGTGATTCTATTTTCTTTGTCAAGTACAATGGTGTAACAAAGCATACAAAGAATTTTTTTGCACATGATTTTAAATTTCCACTGATTCTTATCCTTGCTTTTGTTGATTGTGCAGTATGTCCTTCTAAATATTTTTGAAGGGTGCGAACCAGTTAACAAACTTTACTACTTTGACATGTTTGAACTTCGCAATGGACTGGAAAGTTTTCGAAATGAAAATACCTCCTATCTGTCAAACTTATTAATAATTTTGACGCACAGGATGATGCCATTGCAAATGATGACACTGTATTTACATTTTTAACCAATAAAGATGCTCCTAAATATAAACTAGTCCAAGTAGATTTGAGAAAACCAACCGCTTGATCTAAGGTTATCCCAGTTGAAAAAGATGTACTTGAGTCAGCATGTGCCGTGAATGGTAACCAACTGATCGTGAGTTACTGGAGTGATGTGAAGTGTCTTCTACAAGTACAAGACTTACAAACAAGTTCCTTGCTACATCAATTACCAATTGACATTGGCACTGTTGATGAAGTTTCTGCAAGGCGTGAAGATAGTGTAGTTTTCTTGTTCTCGACTTTTATAGGTACCTAAGTGGAGTACAAGAAATATGAAGATTAAATGTTTCCATGAATGAGATATTTTAATTTAAGTTTATTTGTTTTGTGTTAAGTCCATTTATTAGTTTTTACTTCAATATAAAGATGATTGTTGTGTAGTTTGGTTGTTTGTAAAAGATAGAGTGCTCTAGTATACATTGCGGGGTCTTGACCATTAAGATAATGCATGTTTTATATTTTGTATTGAGAGTAACTCATATGTTTTGTATTAAAGATATATTTCTAGAGTTTCATTATGAAAGTATTTATAATCATTTGATTTCCAAAGAGCTAGAGATTTATATCAGAGATGAAATTATGTTTTGGAAAAGGATTTTATTATTAAATTATGCATATAGAAAGACTTAGAGGTCACTGGCTTACGTGGGGATGAGATTCTTTCCAAGTCGAGTCGTGACAATAGTAAAATGTTTTTGAATTGCATTTAAGGTAATTGATAGATTAAGAACAAGTTAAGAACTTTCATCAGCACTCTAAACTAATGGAGTGTGTCTAAGGTGCAATTTTGCCAAAGGTTGGTAAATGGGTAAAAAATGTTGGTAATTGTTGTCAAAAATGTTGGTAACTAATTGAAAAGGTTGGTAATTATTCAAGTTTTGCATAAAAATTGAGTTAAAAAATAAGTTTAGATGATTTCAGGCTCTAAATTGATAAATTGATCCTCAAAGCAACATCAAATTTGTGATTCAACATTAAAGCGATTCAAAATATTACTAATATTAGTTGGTAATTTTGCTTTAACATGTTGGTAGTATTTTCAAAAAGTTGGTATTTGTTCATTTTTTTTGTTTATATATTCAAATAAATTGAAATTTGTATAAAAGATTTAGTTAGAGAAGCATTAACACAACATCCAATATGTACTTCAAGACCAAAGAGATTTGAAATTTTATCTATTTTATGTTGGTAAGTGCTACTAATATATTGGTGATTTCTTATTAATTTGTTGGTGATCATTCAAAAAATATTGGTAAGTACTTCCAATATGTTGGTAATGCATTTTCAATTGTTGGTGATCATTTTCAACATGTTGCAAAATGTGCTACATAAATATTGGTATCTGTCTAAATTTTTTGGTGACCAATGCTAAAATGGTATGCTATCAGTTTTGATAGCATTGATGTGAGTTTCTTGGGAAATTTGAATAAGGACTATTGTAAAGGACTTGGGGCCCTTAGGAGTGATGAATTGGTGGTCTACACAACATTGAAGATGTGCCCATGGACAAAATATGGAGAAGTTTTTTCTAGTATGCGTTGGTAAGTGATGGAGAAATGTTGGTGATTGTTGATAATTGTTGATACAATTGTTGGTGACCGTGCTAAATGTTGGTGTATTTCCAGGTACCACTGAAAAGGGGTTGAATTTTCTTGGAAAATTGAGATTGAGGACTATGGTAAAGGACTTAGAGACCCTTTATATTGATGACTTGATGGTCATAACAACATCCAATATATCAAAATGAAAAAAACTTATCAAAATTTTTTTGGTCGTATTGGTAAGTGATGGAGAAATGTTGGTAATTTATGTTGAAAATGTTGATGAGTAATCCAAAATGTTGGTATATTTTTCAATTATGGTAATCCTAAAAGGGTTGAATCTTCTTGGGAAATTGAGATATATAATGCTTAGAGGCCCATTATATTGATGAATTGGTGGTCACAACAACATCCAAGATGTGTAAATCAAAAAACTTATTAAATTTTTTTTGGTACATGTTGGTAAATGGTGGAGAAATGTTGGTGATTTATGTTGAAAATGTTGGTGAGTAATCCAAAATGCTGGTATATTTTCAGTTTGAAAAGGGTTGAATCTTCTTGGGAAATTGAGATATAGAATGCTTAGAGGCCCATTATATCGATGAATTGGTGGTCACAACAACATCCAAAATGTGCAAAATGAAAAAAACTTATCAAAATTTTTTTGGTTCATGTTGGTAAGCAGTGGATAAATGTTGGTGATTCATATTCAAAATGTTGGTGAGCAATCCAAAATCCTGGTATATTTTTAGTTTTGGTAATACTAAAAAGGGGTTGAATCTTCTTGGGAAGTTGAGATATAGAATGCTTAGAGGCCGATTATATTGATGAATTGGTGGTCACAACAACATCCAAGATGTGCAAAACGAAAAAAAATTATCTAAATTTTTTGGTCCATGTTGGTAAGTAGTGGATAAAATGTTGGTGATTCATGTTCAAAATGTTAGTAAGTAATCCAAAATATTGGTATATTTTCAGTTCTGTAATCCTAAAGGGGTTAAATTTTCTTGAGAAATTGAAATTTAGGATTATGGTAGAGAACTTAGGGGCCCTTTGGATTGATGAATTGGTGGCCAACATAACGCCCTAATATTTAACTCAATACACCTAGAATGTATTCAAGTTAATTGTTAGTTGTTACTCTTTTGTCTAGTTCTTTAACTTTGGCCTTAGAAATACTTAGGAAAATATGGATAAAATTTTTCTTTTTAAAACAAAAGCGTGAGCCATATGTATACGGAAAAACATACAGAAGATTTGGAACATGAAATCATGAATACAAACAAAATCACAAGGATATATATATATAATCCATACACCAAACAAGAAATACCAATGTCTGGTACACCATCCATGCAGGAAAGAAAGGAAATAGAAAAGCAATACATCAGAAACTCCCTACTACAATCGGTGCATCTAAAATAGATAACCTCCACAAGCAAAAGGAGGCTATCCCAAGCATGTACGGGTGTGTGTGTGTGTGTGTGTGTGTATGTGTGTACGAAGTCAGCTGCCAGCTCTTACTCCTGCCCATCAAAAGGAGGTACGACTAGCACGTGGCGTCAAAACGAAGCTCCCATGTCGATGTGTCAACGTAAATCACGAAGGCTAGCATCGATCTTTGAAGACGTGACGAAAAGAAAAGATAGAGGGAGTGAGAAACTTGATAAAGAATTTCAGTAGGGCATACTCCTATCTCGGTGTCATCATTTACATCCCCAGGAACCTCGAGTTTATTTATAAAAAGGTGAACATTCATAAGGTTCAGTTTTAAAGTTCTAAAGTACCATTTACCAAGGCCCATTTCATTTTAGTATGCATCTTGAATATCATGAATGTAATATACCTTATCATGAAATGCATGGCAATGCAAGATATGATATACTAGTTCCAATCATAAGAGATGCTCATGAATCATGACAATTATAACATGACTTTCTTTCACTTATCTTTAAGTGACTTAGATTAATTCTTTCTCCGTGTAGGGCCACCCTATTTCTCTCGCCCTTTGAAAGTTTCTAGGTTATGAACTCATACCTCACTAGTCATCACTAGCATAATCCTATCCTATGATAAGTTAATACCTAACTCTTGGAGTGTGGGATAAGGGCAATAGGATCACCTTTCATAACCTTTAATTCGGGGAGTCCAAAGGATCATTTCTTTGGATCACCTGTCATAACCTTTAATTCGGGGAGTCTAGAGGATCACTTCCATATGTTTTATGTCACCTTAACCTTATTAGATCACCTCTTATAACCTTTAATTAGGAGTCTAGAGGACCACTTCCATGTGTTTTATGATACTTAGAGATGAAATACATGAACATATAATCACAACTTATCATTCGTCATTTCATACTCATAAATCACATAGGCATGCTATTATCAATTATCTTTTTGAAAAGTAAACAAGTCTATACTCATGTGCAACACATAATAGAATACACATTGAATGAACCTAACATAACATGTACGATTCATTCCAACATAATTCATCCTTTAGAAACTAGTCATTCTATATCTTTAATTTTTAAATTGTCCATATAAATAGATTGTATCACCTTAGTAACATAATAACAAATCTTTTAGATTAATAGTAAAATTAGACAGCTTGATAAAAATATATCCTTAATTTAATAACATATATATGTTCCAAGAGCCAAAGTTTCTTATGCAAGTTGAAATGGTGAGTCTTGAGCACTAAGTTAATTTTAGTGATGACATAATTGTAAACATGTGATGCAAACTTCATTTTTAGTCTTGGCATTATAGAGTGATGGCAAGAAAAACATAAATATGCTATGCAAAGCTTTGAATTTAAATATAAGAATGCAAACTCTAGTTTTAAATCTTTAAGTTTAGGTGATGATTTGAAAAATAAATATGCTAGACAAGAATTGTAAATATGAATGCAAGTTCAATTCTTTATTTTAGTGCTCTAGGCCTCTTAGACTATTTACTCTAAATTACATTTCAACTTTAAGGTTGAAATAGGTAGGCTTTGAGATTAACTAGTTAGGTGATATAAAAATGCAAGCGCTTGTTTTAATCCTTAAGCTTAAGTGATAACTTGGAAAGTAAATATGCTAGGCAAGGAAATATAAATATGAATGCAAGTCCAATTCTTTATTTTAGTGCTCTAGGTCCCTTAGAGTATTTACTCTAAATCACATTTCAACTTTAAGGTTGAAATAGATGGGCTTTGAGTTAATTAATTAGATGGTAAAGTAATCATGAGAATGCAAAGCTTAAATATAAATATGTAATGTAAGGACTAGACATATAGATATGAATGCATTTCTTTGAGTTCTAGGCTCAAGACTACCACTTTAACAACATACATTATCACTTGCTAAAAACTTTCTTAAAAGTGGAACCTTCAAGTTTCAGAGGTCAAATAAATGATGGTTTTGCAACCAACACCAAAGATCCTCATCATTAAGCCATGGTTCCTTCATCATATAGGCCACTAAGGCTGAAATCAAAGAGAAAAGAAAAGGAAAGGAAGAAACCGAAATATAGAGGAAAAGGAAGATTTCAACATAGTAACATCTTGAAACAAAGAAAAGAATAGAAACTTTAAAACAACTCCCTACCAAAGGTGTTCTCCTTGTGAAAAGAAAAGAGCTTGGTCTTGAAATGAGAAGAACAAATCCTCCTTGGTGCCAAAGAGGTTTGGCCAAGAAGAAAAGAAAAGGAAGAAAGGTTTGTCTTGGGTTTTTGATCTTGGAAATGGAGAGGATATGTGTTTAGAGAAAGGTTTATGGTGTTTTTGTGGTGGTTTGTTTTTAGGAAATGGTGGTGGATGGTGGTTCTTGGAAGAACGAAGAAGAAAAAGAAGAAGAAGAAGAAGAAGAATCCTTTGAGCTTGAGAAAGAAAGCTTTGAAGTTGTGAAAGTGAGCAAAAATGTTACAAGTTTTCCTTGATGCCTATTTATAGAAAATGAAACACAATGGAGGTAAAAAGGGAGGAGGCATTCATTGGAGAGGAAGAAAGAGAAAAATATCTCTTTGCATGGTATGCCTTTGAGTATGGCTAGGTATGATTTAAAGCATGGCTTAAGGTATGGCTATGTATGGTTCTTTAAGTGTATTTTAATTGAATTTCAACATGTGATGGATGAAAATGGAGGAGGAGTGGCTGATTGGTTTAGGAGCCATAGGGGAAAGTGTAACCCCTTTTTTTTAAGTACAAATGACCGAAATACCCCTAAGGTCATTTTTACCCATTAAAGGGTTTACCCCAATCATCGAATGGGTCAACTCAATGTTTGAAGGGGTTATAACTGTTATGTTTGATATCCGAGGTGAAAATCTCATTTTGAACTTTTGGTTCAAAATGACCAAAATACCCTCGCTGATTCTACCTAAAAGGTGCCGTTTGAGCGGTTTTCCAGGAAGTTTGGAATAATGTTTATGAGTGATATCTGATGTGTAGTTGGCCTAGGCAGTTTTAGAAATTACCATTTTACCCCTAGAACAGTATACAGTGAGATTAATGACGCAATTAAGCAAACCTAAGCAATATTATGCTCTAATCGAAGATTAATTTATTTCGATAATTAATCTAGAGTCAAAATAATTTATTAAGGTTAATTAGAACCTAAGATTGCTTAGATAAACTCTAATTACATTCTTTAACTCAAGATTCCTAGTCATGGAATCTTGAATAATATTTTCTCTCCAATTCCTTAAATTAAGGAATTGTGTCATACCTCATTTGACTAAGAAAATGAATTTAATTTTTAATCTAGTATGACCAGTCCCTAATCAAGTCTTGACACTCCTAATTAACCAATTACTTCACCTAAACACTTTCTTACAACTCCTAACCAAAACCTTAATCAAAGAAACACCTAAACACATCACTAAAACACAATTACATGAGCAAATTAATTCCCCCTTTTTCCTCCCAATTGGCCGAATACATGGCCTAGGAAGAAGTGCCACATGTTGTTTGATTTCTCACTTAAGAGCCATGCCTAGGCCATACCTCAAACCATACATCACCATGCTTTCAACCATGCCTTTGCCCATACCTTGTAAGAGATATTTTCCTCCCAATTGACCAAGCAAGGTCGTCGGCCATCCTTCCCTAATCAGCCTTCATTGTGCAAAATTTTCTATAAATACCAAGCCTTGAAGAACCTTGATACACTTTAGATCATTTGCTAAGTTTAGTTGTCTTGCACTTTCTTGCATTTTCTCTCAAATTCCTCTTCACCTTCTTCATCTTCTTCTCCCTCTCCAAGAACCTTGCCACCACCACAAACAACCATAAATCACCACTACCTCACCTTAAACCATCTCTCAAACACTCAAACTTTCCATTCCCAAGCTTAGAAACTCAAGGAAAAATCATTTTCCTTGAGCATCCTCCTTGGCCGAATCCATCATCACATCCAAGAGAGATTTTGTCTTCTCAACTCTTTAAGAATCAAGCTTTCTTTCTTCCATTCCAAAGACTTCCTTAGGTAGGGGTTTTGTTTTCAAGTTTTTACTTGTTTTCCTTAAGAAAAGTTCTAGTTTTCTCTTGGTTCAAACTCTTTTCCTTCTTTCTTTTCATTTCGGCCAAGAGGCCTTTTTATGAAGAGAACATGAGCTTGATGATGAGGTTTCAAGATAATGACTTGTTGTTGTCATGTGAGAAACCTCTAAAGCTTGAAACAACTTGGTCTTGGACCATACATGCTTGTGTTTCTTTCTTTTTCCTTGGTTTCATTTTGGGTTCTTTTCCTTTTCTTTCTTAAATGGTTCGGTTTCCTTTTCCCTTTTCCCTTGAAAGATTTCAGTTTCCTTCGTCTTGGTTTGAACAAAGTTTGCTAAAAATGTTAAGTAGATCACAAAAGTTTTGATAAAGAAAATTAATCACATGATTTCAAAGAGCTCTAAGCTTACCTTTGCCAACCTTAAAGTTGGTCGGCCGTTCTAAGAGTTTTACTCTAGATTGAAGCCTATGAGCAATAAAATAAAGAATATGACTTAGTTCTTGTATCTTGTTTAGACAAAGTGTTGAGCTTTGTGTCTATTTCTTGAGCTTGATGATGAAGTTCAAACCTTAAGACTTCCTTGAAGTCTAGGTGCTAAGAACTCTAAAGCTTGCTTTATGATACATAATGGGTTGAGGTTTTGTTCCTTTAAAGTCTTGCAAAAAGCTCTAGCTAAAATCTAAAATAAGGTGCATTCATGTTTACTTTAATGCTTTGCATAGCATGTTTATTTTTAAGTCATCACTAAACAACTTAAAGATGAAAACAAGAATGTGCATCCTCACTGAATAAATCTCAAAGCCTACCTATTTTAACCTTAAAGTTGATTGTTGATTTGGGGCAAATACCTCAAGGGGCCTAGAGCACTAAAATAAAGAATTGAACCTTGCATCTCATGTTTACTTTCTTGTCTAGCATGTTTATATTCTATGCCATCACTTAAACTCTAAAGATAATAAATGAGTGCATCTCATGTTTACTTTATGTCTCACTTTATTTTCTAATGAAGAACAAAATGAGGTGCATATCATGTTTAAGTTTATGTCATCACTTTAATGATCTAGAGCTCAAAGACTTGCTCAAGTATCCTATGTAAGGTTTTGAGAAAATGTTGGCATTTCAAAGAAACCATTCGGCCTTGTGGTGATGATGATGGACTTAGTATGAGTTCCTCTAATCACAAGTGTCCATAGTTCATGTTTTGTAATTTTTCTAAGCTTAGAAGCACCTAAGCAACATTATGAATGAAATTATACACTTTAAATCTATTTTATGAACAAGTTAATTTAGCTACTGACCTCATGTGTAATTGCATGATTTTAATGTAAGGATTTGAGTTCTAAAAGAGTTTTGAGTTCCTAGAATTATTCCAAAAGAAAACTAGCAACTTGTATGCATTTTAATTCATGAGATTATGTGATTTTATGAGCTTTACATTTCGGTTCTAACTCCATGTTTGGCCACTGTACTAAATTTGTTTTATGGTGTGGAAATGTGTAAAATTATGTTTGAGTGAAGTAAGGAACGTTTTAGAAAATTTAGAAAAGAATAAGTAACTTGAAAGGATCAAAAATGAGAATTCTAGAACACTTTAATGCACAAAAATGCAAACCTGTTCCAGCATGATTAATTCAAGGATAAATGGTTCATAATCAGTAAGACATGTATAAAATTCCTTCATAAATGATTAGGTATTAATTACAAACCTTAAGGTGATGATAATGACTTAAAATGGGAATTCTAGCACACTTAGACATGGTAAAATACAATTCCATTCCAGCATAGTTAGATTGAGGAAAATGGTTTACAACTTAGAAAACATGCCTAGGAATCCCTCATAATTGGTTTAGGAATTGATTATGGAGCCTTAGGTGAAGACGGATCTTAAAAAGGGCCATGAACGAGATTCTAGAGCCCGTAAGCGTATGATATTTTTCTGCCCTTAAATGTATAATGCTGTTTGAAATTTTTAGTAAGCCTAAATCTTAATGATAATTATAAGTGATGATCTCTTGGGTGTAATAAGGATGTAATATGGGTATTAGAATGATTGGAACATAAGTTTAAGACCCATAAAGGCCAAAGCATAAAATACCATGAGATAGGAGGTGTGATGTGAGCATGAGGACGAGTGAGCATATTCTTATTGGTGTGATTATGATAATATCTCAAGCATGAAACTTTATGTGTGTATTTGGCATGTTGATATGATGAAGTGTTGTGCCATGTATTTGAGATGCATGAGGTTTCGAAATATGAATGAATTAGAAGAATATGCTCATGTGAACTAGAAAATTTATTAATTGAAAGAGTTCCATAAGGATGATATGTTTGATTGAGTTATGTGACATGACTCAAATTTGAGGAAATCTAACGTAGTCGTTATGCTACCGAATTTCCGTCAAATTTGAGAGACTTAAGAAAGTTTTGAGAAATAAGATGTTTAATGTGACACACCGAGATGTACTTCTCCTGCTGAGGAGAAGGAAAACCGTGAGGGCATTGACATCAGCCTGCCAAGCGACAAAGTCGTTGGCTTAACCAGTCGATGCTTTTCAAAGAAGGAAAAAGTCCCATGATGGGTGATCCTTAGGCCCCCTACCCGTACTCTGGAGTCAGGATTATGATGATTATTATTATGTTTATGATTCACTTATCAAGAGGAAAAGTAAGAACTAGTGACGACTAGTTAAGGTATGAGCTCATAGCTTAGTTTAAGGGGTGCGGTTACTATTATGATGTTTGGTGTCACAAGATTGAGAAAGGAATGATGTTCAAGAGAAGTTACATGTCACTTATATGTTGATTGACTATTGTTTGGTTTGCCTAAAATATTGCCATGCATTCATGTTCTGCTATATACATACATGCATTAAGATTCATGATAAAAGACATGGACCTTGGATAATTAACTCTGTGAAAACTTCATAATGAACCTATGCATGTTTAACCTTTTCATAATAAACCCAAGGTTCCTGGATGTAAACGATGACACTAGGATAGAGGATTTCCCTATGAGATTCTTTAGCAAGATTCTCACCTCTCTCTTCTTCTTTCCGTTACGTCTTCAGGTGATGATGCGTTCGTGATTTTTGTTGATGCGCCCGTGTGGGAGTTGCACTACGATCCTGACCATAGCCCTACCACTTCGAGGGTCGTTGTGCTATACGCATTTTTGCATACGTGGGTTGTCCGTTTGCATTCCTAGTTTCCAGTTTCCGCTTCACCCCGACCTCTCCCTACCCGATGATATGATTTTTGAGAGGACACGGCCCCATGACGAGAACCGTCACGTCATCCTGATCTTCCGAGGACGAGGCTACCCCGAGTACGTGCCTCGCCCGAGACGTTCGAGACTAACCCGTCAAAGGATCCCCCTCTCATCCTTTTTCGGGGTCCCGCCTACCCATGGACATCAGGATGGGAGCGAGGAGACGTGATGCAGCGGAGGTTGGCTCGTCGTCCAGATGCGTCCACGTCCAGGAGGTTATGCCCGTCCACCTTCCGTCTTCATGCACCCGAGGAGCTTGCCCAGTTCATTGGGTATGTGCGATCGAGGGACGAGGAGGATCCATAGTTCGAGGGAGGGTAATCTTAGTTTAGGGATGTATCTTTTGGGACTTCTCATGTATCTGCTATTTATGTTTCTTGTATTTTCTATTTCTACTAAAGCTTCCCACGTCTATGGGTAAGACTTTACGCATTTCCTTTATATTCCAGGAATTATGTACTAAACTATGTTAATTAATGTTATGAAGAATGTTTTCATGATTGATGTGTTCTTTATGGCTTTTGAATTGTATGATTTATTTATTCTTCCGCTTCACGTTTCATTTATGTTATACGCAAAGGCTCGCACTTTGTTTTACATGATTCATTTAAAAAAAAAAATTTACCTGGACTTTCCGTAAGTATTTTGTAAAATGAATTTAAAGGAAAGTAATAACTAATAATTAATCTTGATACGTCCTAGGCATATTGGGTTAAATATTAGGATGTTATAGAAAGAAAATCTCATTCTAATATTAGTTTATGAGTATGTTCAGAAGTTGATTTGGTTAGGTCATGGATTAGGGGTTGTTATTTAGTGTTTTAGATGAGAAAATGAGTAATCAAGGTGGTTAAGACAAGATTAAAAATTGGTCTTGCTTGATTAATGCAAATCCACCTTTATTATGGAGGAATCTCATCATGTGACTATTTCCATAATTTAAGGAAATTGGAATAGGGATTTTACTATTTATGAAAATGTGTCATAAAATCTTAAATCAAGAAAAGGATTTTGAGTTTCTCTAAGCAATCTTAGGTTCTAATTAACCTCAATTAATTATTTTGACTCTAGATTAGTAATTAGAATTTACTAATCTTTAATTAGAGCCTAATATTGCTTAGATTTCGTTAAACGTATTATTAGGCCCAAAATGTACTTTGCCTGGGCAAAACGGTAATTTTTTGCAAAAACCTCCCGAGGCTACCCGGGCTTAACCCGATGTTAAACATTGCTTAAAAACATCATTTCAAACCTTTGGGTGAAGTCCGGGCTTAAACGGTATTTAATTCTGTGTTAAAATTCAGGGCATTTTGGTCATTTTGTGCATCGAACTCAAAAATGAGATTCTTCTGCTATTAGCACACATAACACATGGAATTCCCCTTTCAACATCAAAACATCCCTTGGAGGATGGCTTGGCGATCCTCATTTTCCTGTTAAATGATCTCAGGGCATTTTGGTCATTTATACATGGAAAAATCCTGTTACAATATGACATCCATTATGTGCCCAAGGACAAAAACTGGATAATTTTTTCCTAGTACACGTTGGTAAGTGATGGACAAATGTTGGTGATTCTTGATAAAATTGTTGGTGATCATGCCAAATGTTGGTACATTCTCAGTTTTTGGTATAGTGAAAGGGGTTTGAGTTTTCTTTGGAAATTGATAGTGAGGACTATTCTAGGGGACTTAGGGGCCCTTGCGATTGATTAATTGGTGGTCTACACAACATCTATAATACGCCTCAAGGAGTTATGGACTCTACAAATTGATAAATTTAGCCTCAATATCACATTCAATTTGTACTCCAAGATTAAAATGATTCAATTTTTTTTTTTTATACAAGTTGGTAAGTGTTTAAGATGTCATTGATTCCTTATCAATTTGATGGTAAGGTTTTAAAAATGTTGGTATCCAATCAATTTTTGGCTTATACTAAGAGATATGAACTTCTATGAAAAATTGAGTTAGAAAACTAGTTTATCAGCTCATGGATTCTATGAATTGATAAATTAAGTCTCAATACCACATTTAATTTAAGCTCCAACATCAAAGTAATTCAAATTTTGATTATTAGACATGTTGGTAAAGCTTCAGATATGCTAGTAATTCTTTATCAATTTGTTGGTTATTTTTTAAAAATGTTGGCATGTTATCAAGTTTTGTTTATATTAATGCTATATAATTTAATTTCCAATTTGCTAAATCTTTGCTGTTAAAGTCGATGGCTATAACTTAAGTAGATATTTCAATCTTTAATTCTTCACACAATAGCTTTAATATCTACTTTACAACATTTCTCTTTATAGACAAATCATCACCAAACATCATATAGAGAGCTCTTGCAGATTTACATTATTTTGCTTAATCTAACTCTATCAACAAGGCAATAGAATTCTAAGTACAATAAAAAATGAAATATTGAATACAACCATGACTATTCACGTGGGCAAAACTTATAATACATAATTTTTGCCCATCTATGAATTATATAATGAAATTACATTTAGGCTAAGAAGTTTGCGCATTCTTATCCTTTACAACCTTTGGTTCCCTACTAGTCATGATGATTAGAATGTGTCTGCCTCTTTCTTTAGGTCTTTTATATTTCTCAAATGCAACTTCTCAAAAGTATTGGGTACAGAAGATCCGGGTCTTTTGATAACAATTTTTGTAGGAGTTTTGGCTCTTTTAAATTGAGCATGCAGAGGAACAAACTCTGACCATTCTAAATTGGCTAGAATCATAATAGAGTTTAAGCTTGATGAACAATGCTTTGTCAATTGAAATTGATGATGTTCCAATTGATGAAGTTTTGCTTCCTACAATCTAGTAGCCTCATGCTTGTGTTTTTGCATTCTAATCTATAAACAAATACATGCAGCATGTTAGATTCATTAAGGCACAAATTTTGGCCTATTTCTTATTTTAAACAATAATGGGCAAAAAGAGTAAACAAAACTTCTGAAATAACAATCTTTTGGGAGATGTGTAAAAAATATCAGCTTAGAAAGACAGTCACAAGTAGCGTATGGTCATAGTATTAAGAGTCAGGCATATTGTAAACTAATGCACTATTTCATCCAACATAGTCAGGCATATTGTAACCTCATACATTATTTTGTCCAGGAAAGATTAATCAAAGAAGCTATACTAATAGTAATAAGATGAAACATTATTAATATTTACAAAGAACTCAGTTTAGAGAAAAGTACCAGAAGCTTAATAGACACACTTCTCTTGGATTTCAAATCCAACATTAGTCTATCTAGCCCTTCTTCAGCGAACAAGTGCTTGTAAATTGACAATCGCATATTACAAATATTGCAAATTTGACTAACTAATACAACCAGAGGAAACTCCAACAAAAAAACATTTTACAACTAATGTCAACATTACCAAATTCATATAGTTGTTTTACTTCAAACCATGAAGTTTTTTTCCACATAGGATTCAACAAATGAACATGCTTAGAGTTAAAATTTTATAAAATAAGGTCACAAATGAAATGAATGAAGTGAGAGGAAGACGAAAATCACATAAGTCCATGACTCTATAGATTATAACTACAAACACCACGCAAAAAGATATGTTCCATCATGAAAGCTTCTAAAATTATAGATTTTTTGATCCACCAAAGTCTTCAAGTCAGATGTTACTACATATACAATTAGATTGATAGCAGAAAATAAGTTCCACAACTTATTATCCTTTACCAATGTACATCTAGTTATATTATCCCATAATACACTTCAAAATCTAATATTTAATACGAAAGTCACTTACAATTTAATAAGTTGAGTGCCTTTAAAATAGTAAGACACTTACCAAGTAGCCCCTAAAAGGTCTGTGCCTTGGTTGCCGCTTCTTCCAGCTTATTTTCTCTAGATTAGGTGTTGCATCTTGGTCAACAGATTCCACAGTGTTGATTTCTTAATTCCCGCTAAAAGATTTTATGCTTCTTTGTTCTCCTCATTTTTTTCAATCTGATTTGGGATGGATCTAAAGCCAAACCATTTTCCAACATGTTGGAAGCAACCGTTGTTTCTTTTTTATTAACAAGCTTCTAGATGAAATTATGGTAAACAAATAAGGAGTTTCACAAAGGGAAAGCTAGTAATGAAATAAATTCAAATTTGCAAAGAATAAATTTTACACTATTCAATAGCACAACAACAGTTATAAACCCTAGCTACAATTATTGTGATGGTTGACACAAGCTGCAAAGGTGAGCACAAAACAACCAAGGTATAATGCAAAAGTATAGTTTGATGGAAATGACATCAAAGAATAATGTGGTTTTCAACTAGGCAAATTTCAGAAATATAAAAAAAATGAAAATAAAAATAAACCACAAGTCCACAAGGCAAACTATGCTTGATCAATTAGAGCCAAATTAAAGTGACAAATATATTGGTTCTCTCATTTCACTATTTTTAATTTTTTTTGTCCTTTTTTCATAGATGGATGAAAAGTTAATCAATATTCATTAACTTTGTTTGCAAACATATGAACTCCCATAATATTCATATATACTATTAGCCACACCATAATAAATCAGCACCAAAACATTCCCTTTTCCTACATTATCTACTAATCTTACCATCCATCACAATATGTGGGAGAAATTAATCTTTAACAGGATCCATTATATTCAAGCAGCTAAGTATGCAAATTGCAAAATGAAATCAATCTTAAATAGGAATGTGGTTGTCCAAGAACAATATAATTTTCGAAGGAATTCTCCTAAGATCTTACCTAGTTTGACTAACAAATTCAAAATCAAGGATAAGCATTTACAAACTCATCTAAAATGAGATTGTAAAATAAGATGAAATTTCTTTTCTTGTTTAAATATAAAATGTCGTGCAATGAACATACCAGAGCAAGGGCTTTAAAAGAACAGGATGGAATGCATTATTTTTGTTCACATTTTTAACAACATCGTGCCCATCAGGATCCTTCTAAGACCTGAAATGATCCATCATCATTCTCATGGTCCTTGCTACGTCGCGAGTGCTTCAGCGGTCTCATTATCTTGGTTATCTGTGCGCGCTCTGAGTTGTCGTGCCATTGGTCCCTATACACACAAAACAGGAACATCTGAGGTGATCAAGCCCAATATTCCATGCAAAGTGAGCAAGTTACCATGGCACTTTCAACATACAGGAGTCATGTATTTCTAATCCTCAAGCTCATCCTAATGATAAACATCTACACATGACATTACTAACGTATTATGCTTTAGAACAGTCAGCCCAATCCTCAGCTCGTGAGAATCAACCTCTATACCAAAATGTAACACCCTAATAATTAACCCAATACACCTAGGAGGTCTGATTAATTACTAGACTTTACTCTTTGCTTCAGTTCCTTAATCATGCTTTGAAAATACTTAGTGAAATTACGAGCCATTTTTTTTTTAAACATAATTGAAAACGTGAGCCGCGCTTAACGTGAATGATTTAGCAAAATTTAAAAGACACATAGGAATTTACAAACATCACATCATAATATATTGGCTCCATCATACAGCATCCATAATTACATATCATATAGATATTTTGCCTACCAACAGAATAAG
Source organism: Dalbergia oliveri (assembly GCA_030441495.1). Lineage (NCBI taxonomy): Eukaryota > Viridiplantae > Streptophyta > Magnoliopsida > Fabales > Fabaceae > Dalbergia > Dalbergia oliveri. Next base: position 3,699,378 of record JAMLFY010000019.1, on the reverse strand, counting down.
ACTAAGTGTAGGCAATCTAATAAAACATAAATAATATATGGATGGAAGGACATCCATTAATGGCACCTAGTAATAACACTCCAGGGATAGGGATAGATATCTGAAATATACGAGTGAAACTAGCAGGATTCAAGTTCAGTACCCTTAGCCTCAATGTGATTCACGAACGCTTCCTTCCGTTTCTGAAGACGAGATGGAAAGAAAAATAGAGGGAGTGAGAAACTTATAAAAAGAATCTCAGTAGGGTACTCACCTCATGATGCATTGTGTCATCATCATCGTCCCCAGGAACCTCGGGTTATTATGAAATAGTGAGCATGCTAAGATTGATTTATTAAGTTCGAAAATATACTTTACCGAGGTTCGTCGTTTTAATCATGCGTCTTATAATGCATCATAAACTTAGCATGTCATGTTTATAATGAACTTTTCCTTTCATATATAATAACATAGTTATGCATAAAATCACATCATATTCCTCATCATCATTTCATAATACTATGCATAGCAGAATATCATATTTCTCATCATCATCTCATAAATACTATGCATAGCAGAACATCATATTCACATAATGCATTTACTTAGTTTCTTAGGTGACTTAAAGTTACTTTCATCATCATTTTCCTGGGCCACCCTATACTCCACCCTTTTGGGAGTAATCTAGGTTATGAGCTCATACCTTGCTAGTCGTCACCAGCACATACTTATCCCTTTTGATAAGTAAAAATTCCGTCTCTACCCTTTTGAGAGAACAGACTAGGGGCAAGAATCACCTTTTCACCGCCTATAGTTTGACGGGTCCAAAGGATCATTTTCTCATATATTTTGAGTCACCTTTAAGTCTTTGCATGTTATATCATAATACAATTCTTCATTCATAATCATCATAACATTTTCTCATTTATAGTCTTATGCCGAAATAATATATACCAACTGTAATCATGCATCTGGAGATTCCCAGGAAAGAGAGGTGGGTCACAATGGACACGCTTAAATACCAAATCTTTCCTTAGCCAGAATCTTTCCAAATTGCACTCTTACAGGAATACACTTTCTTCCAGGAATAGAATATGTCTTTATTTCATGCATAAGTTTTCATTGTTTGCAACAACAACTATAACATACAAACCAGGGAATCAATCAATGACACCAAATTCTTAATAAGCATCAAATCACATTTTAAGTACACATAAATTACTAGCTTCCCATAAAATTCTTACAAAGTTTTAAAACTCTTTTAGAACTAATTCCTTTTGTTAAACTTGAAAGAAGTCATAGGACTTTAGGCCTAAATTAACCATGGGACCGATTTATAACTTGAAAGAATGTTCATAATTAAATCTTTCACTTAAGATAAAAGGAGCAAGTCTTGAGCTTTAGAGATTTAGGTGACATCTTTGAATTATTACCATGCTATGCAACCTTATTTTAATCTTATCTTTATAAGGTGATAGCTTGGAATTATAAACATGATATGCAATTCCATTTCTTTATCTTTAAGATTTAAGGTGATAACTTGAAAATTAAACATGATGCAAGAACTTGTAATATAAACATGATGCAAGAAACTTGAGCGGCGTAATCGCATAGGACCAGGAGAGGGAGAAGAGAATCTTAAGCAAGAGCGCGTAGTCCGCATAGGACCTGAGGGGATGAGAATTACATTTTTTTTAAGCTCCAATTCTCAAGACTTCTTAAAGAATAAATTCTTTAACTCCAATTATCTCATTTCTTTGCTTATGATTCATAAGCAAGTCTTTGAGCTCTAGGATTTTTAGGTGATGACATAAAATAAACATGCCATGCATTGACTCTTTTAGCCATTATAAAATAAAGTGAGAGCATAAAATAAACATGAGATGCAACTTCTTTATTATCTTTAGAGATTAAGTGACAACTTGAAATTTAAACATGAAATGCAAGCTTGGAAATTTAAACATGAATATGCAAGTTCATTTATTCATTCTTGAGAATTTAGTGATGACATAGAAAGTAAACATGGTTATGCAAGGCATAAACTTAAACATGGATGCAAGTTCATTTTATTTCTTTACTAGAGCTCCTCCAAGACTTTAGAGAAATATAAATTCAACCCAATATATCTTAGCAAGACAAAGTGAAAAATACATCTTTCAAGTTCTAAACTCAAGATCATAAAAACATCATAAAAATATTATTCTTTAAAGTTTTGCATCAAGTGGAACTTTCAAGCTTTAGAGGCCTAACTTGTGATGGATTCACAACCCACCCTCAAGGTCCTCATCATCAAGCCATCATCTTAGTCCCACCTAGGCCATATGGCTGAATTGTTCAAAGAAAAAGGAAGAAGAAAACCAAATGGAAAAACTAGAGAAAATCCATGAAATCATCATTTTGAACCAAGAACAACACTTAGCAAAGCATAGAAATAAACTTAAAAACAACTCCCTACCTAATCTGATTTGAAGGAAAGGAAGAGAACTTGGTTTCCTTGAGTGAAATGAAAGAAAATATTCTTGAAAACTTGAAGAAAGAATTCAGCCAAGAGGAGGAGGAAATGAGAGCTTTTGGTGCTCCTAAAACTAGAATTTGTGTAAGTTATGAACTAAGCATCTAAACTATCTTCAAGCATGCCTATTTATAGAGATTTTGCAGCTCATAAATGGACAAAGGAAGGAAAGAAATCTGACCAAAAATTAGAGAAAAAAATAAGGAAGAAAAATCATTTTGTTTGGTGGCTTAAAACATGGAATCATGTTTCCATGTTTTCATGATTCTTTGTTTTCATTCTTTGGATTTTTGTGTAATAATTTTCTGACTTATTACTCAATAATTTCGTGCATTACAGCCTTGTGGAAGAGGATTTTGTGTGTTCCATGTATTTTTTAGGTGTAGGCAAGGTATTCATGCAATTTAGAGAATTTACGGTTAAGGGTTTAAGTGAATTACTAAGCAATTTGGGTGTTTTAAGCAATTTTAGGTTCTAATCAATCTAAATAAATAATTTTGACTCTAGATTAGTAATTAGAATTTAATAAGCTTTAATTTGAGCCTAATATTGCTTAGGTTTCGTTAGACGAATCAAAAATCTCAAAATTTGTAAAACTGCACAAAGAGGGGGCAAAACGGTCATTTTACTTAAAAATTGCCCGAGACCACCCGAGCTTAACCAATGGTTAATCATGGCTTAAAAACACCTTTTAACACATTTTAGTGAGGTTCGGGCTTAGCAAATCGGAGTTAAAACGTAAGGGCGTTTTGGTCATTTCGCGCGTCGAGCTCAAAATTAGGATTCTTCTCCTCTATTAACACACATAACACAAACAATCCCTTATTAACATCAAAACATCCCCTTGAGGATGGGTGGGGCCCACGATCCTCATTTTCTGAGTAAAATAACCTCAGGGCATTTTGGTCATTTTACACGTACAGAAATTGGGGTTTGCAATACTTGCACGAATTGCTCCTAACTTCTCTTCTAACGTTATATTCCTTTATTAAGGATTGTTTGGTCTCAAATTTTATATAATATTTACCTACGGTAATTCGGTAATTCCTAATGATAGTAAAAATTACAGTAAAAATTGGGGCGTTACATTACTCCCCTCCTTAAAAAGAATTTCGCCCTCGAAATTCGTTACCTGAGAATAGCTCTGGATATGTGCTTGCATATCTGATTCCAGCTCCCATGTAACTTCTTCGGTTTCATCTTGTCCCCATGCTACTTTGACTAGGGTACAACCTTGTTCCTTAACTGCTTAACTCCTCGGTCAACGATTCTCGTGGGTGGTAAGTTAAACGTTAGGTCATCTCTTAATTGTACATGTTCTGGCTCTAGTACATGACTTGGGTCAGAATGATATTTCCTTAACTGGAGACATGGAAAACATCATGAAGGTTGGACAGACTCTGGGTAGGGCTATACGGTAGGCTACAGATCCTATTTTGCTAAGGATTTCAAATGGACCAAGAAATCTGGGCTCAATTTCTTTACTTTCATTGCTCGGCCTATGCCTGTGGGGGTGATTCTTAGGAACACATGGTCCCCTTCTTGAAAATCTAGCGGTTTTCGCCGCTTGTCCGCATAGTTTTCTGTCGACTTTGAGAGAATCTTATCCCTAATCTTCTTGATTTGTTCCGTCGTTTCCCTCACAATATCCGTCAAGTAGACTTTGCTCTCCGGGCTCATACCAACATAGAGGTGATTGACACTTCCGTCCATAGAGGGCCTCGTATGGTGCCATACCGATACTTGCATGATAACTGTTGTTATATGCAAATTCAATCAATGGAGGTACTTATCCCAACTCTCTTTGATCTAAAACACATGCCCTCAACATGTCCTCCAAAGTTTGGATAGTTCTTTCAGATTGACCGTCCGTTTGGGGTGATAAGCCGTGCTCAAACACAGCTTTGAACCAAACGCCTTCTGAAAGGCTCCCCAAAACCGTGACGTGAATCGCGGATCTCGATCCGAGATTATCGTCGACGGACTCCGTGTAACCTTACTATCTCCTGAATATATAACTGCTAACCTATCCAAGGAATAAGTCACCTTAATAGGTAAAAAGTGGGCTGACTTAGTCAACCGATCCACTATTACCCAAATGGCGTCATGATTCGCTTGGGTCCTCGGAGTCCAGTTACAAAATCCATGGAGATACTATCCCACTTCCACTCGGGGATTGATAGGGGTTGCAACATTCCAGAGGGTCTTTGGTGCTCAATCTTCACCTTTTGACATACCAAGCATTTATTCACCCATGTGCACACATCCTTTTTCAATCCAGGCCACCAGAACATCTTCCTCAAATCTTGATACATCTTGGTGGCACCAGGATGGAGGGTGAAATGACTCTTATGGGCTTCCTCCAAAATATCCTTTCGGAGGTCACCACTAGCAGGTACACATATACGACCTTCAAACCTCCATAAACTATCATTCCCTTGGGTAAAACCTTTCAACTTATCAGCTCTTACCGCCTCTAAGGTCTCTTGAAATTCTGTATCTTTCCTTTGGGCTTGAGCAATTCTTTCCTTGAATTCACTTGTCACACTAAGGTGACAAGCTCTTATGCCCTTAGTGGTCAAGGTCATTCCTAGGTTGAGGTCTCTAAATTGCTCAATTAACTCAATCTCTTTCACCATCAAACGGGACACTTGTAAGGATTTCCTACTTAGGGCATCAGCTACAACATTAGCTTTACCTGGATGATAGTTTAACCCGAAATCATAATCTTTTAAAAACTCCATCCACCTTCTTTGCCTCATGTTTAGCTCTTTTTGATCAAAGAGATATTTCAAACTCTTGTGATCAGAAAACACCTCAAACCTCACTCCGTATAAATGGTGTCTCCAAATCTTTAGAGCAAACACGACGCGGCTAACTCAAGGTCATGGGTGGGGTAATTTGCCTCATGTGGCTTGAGTTGCCTCGATGCATAGGCCACCACTTGCCTATCCTGCATCAGGACACAACCCAAACCCTTCCTCGAAGCATCACAGGACACTTCGAAAGGCACATTGGGGTCGGGTAACACTAAAACGGGGTTGAGGTTAGCTTGTGTTTCAGCTCTTGAAAGCTCTTTTCACACTCCGGGTCCATGAAAAAGAGGTGTTTTTCCTAGTTAGCTTAGTCAGGAAGGGAAATCTGGGAAAATCCCTTGATAAACCGACGGTAATAACCAGCTAAACCTAAGAAGCTCCTTACTTCATTACCGTGGTTGGTCTTTCCCAGTTTACAACCGTTTCCACCTTACTAGGATCTACAGCAATTCCTTTCTTAGATACTACATGCCCTAAAAATTTCACCTCATCCAACCAGAATTCACACTTAGAAAGCTTGGCATATAGTTTCTTTTCCTTCAGGATTTCCAGGACTATAGTTAGGTGGCGTTCATGCTCCTCGTGGGTCTTAGAGTAGATGAGAATGTCATCTATAAAGACAACCACAAACTGATCTAAATAGGGTCTAAAGATCCTATTCATGTAATCCATAAAAATTGCCGGAGCATTGGTTAATCCAAAGGACATTACTGCAAACTCAAAATGGCCGTATCGGGTACGAAAGGCCGTTTTTGGTATATCTTCATCTCTCACCCTAATCTGGTGGTAACCTGACCTCAAATCAATCTTAGAAAACACGTTGCCCCTTTAAGCTGGTCCATCAAGTCATCTATCCTAGGCAAAGGGTATTTGTTCTTCACTGTCACTTTATTCAATTGCCTATAGTCAACACACATCCTCATACTCCCATCCTTTTTCTTCACAAACAACACAGGGGCTCCCCAAGGTGACGCACTAGGTCTAACAAACTTTTTCTCCAATAAATCCTCCAATTGAGCTTTCAACTCGGTCAACTCTAATGGGGACATCCTATGGGGCTATGGATATGGGACCTGCACCGAAGCAATTCTATGGAAAACTCTATCTCTCTCTTGGGGGAAACTCTGTATCTCATCTGGAAATACTTCGGGATAATTTCTTACTATCGTATCTCATCGATACTTTGCTCAAAGTCTACATCACTAGCGGCTAAGAAAATATAACCTTTACTCTCACCCTTACCACAGTCCATTTCGTTATGTAAAGACTTATGGGTTTCTTAGGTCTAATGGGAACAGGAAGAAAAGTAATGGTTTTCTCATAGGCTTAACAGGACACGGTTGGCTTCAAGCCAATCCATGCCAAGAATCACATCTAAACCTTGCATGGGTAAGCAAATGAGATCTAAAACAAATGATCTATTCTCAATAACAAAATGGCAATCTAAACAACATTTACAAGTCCTAACGGGTTTTCCAGGAGGGTAGAAACAATAAGGTCAAAAGGAAGCTCAGTTATATGCAAGTTAAGGGTTTTAACACACGAGTGGGAGATAAAAGAATGGGAAGCGCCAGAATCATATAGTACAATTAAGTTTCTACCATACATATTACACTTACCTTCCACGAGATTTCGTGACTTTGTCGTTTCTTCAACATTAACGGTGAATACCCTTCCTTGGTATTCTGGCTTGGGATTGGGGGTTGGCGGGTTCCTTTCTGTGCATTCCTGAGTAATGACCTGGTTTTCCACCGGTAGCACACGTTTGTTCCGGCTCGACATGGCATGCTCCCATGATTCTTGCCGCACTTGGGACATTCCATGGATGGCACGGGTCGTGGAGGTGCTGCTGGACCTCTTTGTGGTGCTTTCCCTTTATTGTTATTATTGTTGTTGTTGCGATTGTTGGGATTATTATAGCGGTTGTTGTTGTTGTTCGGTCTTCCTTGATGAAAGTTCCTTTGTGGCACTTGTGATCTTGATTGATGTGGAAATGGAGGTCGATTTTGCCTCTTGAACTGTTGACCTTGAGGTGTCAGCTTTTTGATGATATTCTCAGACTTTGAAGTACCCAGCTTCTCCGCCCTTCTTCAATGATGCGGCATTTGTTGACTAAGGTAGAGAAATCCCTAATTTCCAAGTGCGCAACCTCCACATTAAGTTCTGCCTTTAACCCTGACTCGTATTTAATGCATTTCCAATACTCATCAGGGTTACCTTGGTACATCCTTGAGAACTTAATGAGTTCCTCAAATCTGCAGGATACCGAGCCACATTCATATTCCCCTGGACAAGTTGCATGAATTCAATGTCCTTAGCATTTCTAACCGACTCGGAAAGTACTTCTCGTAAAAATGGACCTTGAATAATTCCCAATCAATGTCCACTTCGGTTGCCTCCAGGAGTCTTCGAACACCAGTCCACCAGAAGCCGGCATCACCCTCAAGCATGTGGGTGGCAAAAGTGACCTTCTGCTCCTCTGAACATGGAACTAGCAAAGACCTTCTCAATATTCCGAATCCATTCATCTGCTACATTAGGATTCAGGGTCCCCTTGAAAACAGGTGGATTCGCCTTACGAAATTCCCCGAAACGAGCATGTTCGGGAATTTCATGTCCTTGATTTATATTAGCTTGACGATTCTGATCCATCCGTTCCATCATCATTCTCATGGTCCTTGCTACGTCGCGAAGTGCTTCAGCGGTCTCATTATCTTGGTTATTCTGTGCCGCGCTCCTAGTTGTTGTCGTCGTGCCATTGGTCCCTATACACACAAAACAGCAACACTGAGGTGATCAAGCCCAATATTCCATGCAAAGTGAGCAAGTTACCATGGCACTTTCAACATACAGGAGTCATGTATTTCTAATCCTCAAGCTCATCCTAATGATAAACATCTACACATGACATTACTAACGTATTATGCTTTAGAAGCATAGTCAGTCCAATCCTCAGGCTCGTAGGGAACCTCTGATACCAAAATGTAACACCCTAATAATTAACCCAATACACCTAGGAGGATCTGATTAATTACTAGACTTTACTCTTTGCTTCAGTTCCTTAATCATGCTTTGAAAATACTTAGTGAAATTACGAGCCATTTTTTTTTTAAACATAATTGAAAACGTGAGCCGCGCTTAACGTGAATGATTTAGCAAAATTTAAAAGACACATAGGAATTTACAAACATCACATCATAATATATTGGCTCCATCATACAGCATCCATAATTACATATCATATAGATATTTTGCCTACCAACAGAATAAGACTAAGTGTAGGCAATCTAATAAAACATAAATAATATATGGATGGAAGGACATCCATTAATGGCACCTAGTAATAACACTCCAGGGATAGGGATAGATATCTGAAATATACGAGTGAAACTAGCAGGATTCAAGTTCAGCTCCTGAGAGCCTCAATGTGATTCACGAACGCTTCCTTCCGTTTTTGAAGACGAGATGGAAAGAAAAATAGAGGGAGTGAGAAACTTATAAAAAGAATCTCAGGGTACTCACCTCATGATGCATTGTGTCATCATCATCGTCCCCAGGAACCTCGGGTTATTATGAAATAGTGAGCATGCTAAGATTGATTTATTAAGTTCGAAAATATACTTTACCGAGGTTCGTCCTTTAATCATGCGTCTTATAATGCATCATAAACTTAGCATGTCATGTTTATAATGAACTTTTCCTTTCATATATAATAACATAGTTATGCATAAAATCACATCATATTCCTCATCATCATTTCATAATACTATGCATAGCAGAATATCATATTTCTCATCATCATCTCATAAATACTATGCATAGCAGAACATCATATTCACATAATGCATTTACTTAGTTTCTTAGGTGACTTAAAGTTACTTTCATCATCATTTTCCTGGGCCACCCTATACTCCACCCTTTTGGGAGTAATCTAGGTTATGAGCTCATACCTTGCTAGTCGTCACCAGCACATACTTATCCCTTTTGATAAGTAAAAATTCCGTCTCTACCCTTTTGAGAGAACAGACTAGGGGCAAGAATCACCTTTTCACCGCCTATAGTTTGATGGGTCCAAAGGATCATTTTCTCATATATTTTGAGTCACCTTTAAGTCTTTGCATGTTATATCATAATACAATTCTTCATTCATAATCATCATAACATTTTCTCATTTATAGTCTTATGCCGAAATAATATATACCAACTGTAATCATGCATCTGGAGATTCCCAGGAAAGAGAGGTGGGTCACAATGGACACGCTTAAATACCAAATCTTTCCTTAGCCAGAATCTTTCCAAATTGCACTCTTACAGGAATACACTTTCTTCCAGGAATAGAATATGTCTTTATTTCATGCATAAGTTTTCATTGTTTGCAACAACAACTATAACATACAAACCAGGGAATCAATCAATGACACCAAATTCTTAATAAGCATCAAATCACATTTTAAGTACACATAAATTACTAGCTTCCCATAAAATTCTTACAAAGTTTTAAAACTCTTTTAGAACTAATTCCTTTTGTTAAACTTGAAAGAAGTCATAGGACTTTAGGCCTAAATTAACCATGGGACCGATTTATAACTTGAAAGAATGTTCATAATTAAATCTTTCACTTAAGATAAAAGGAGCAAGTCTTGAGCTTTAGAGATTTAGGTGACATCTTTGAATTATTACCATGCTATGCAACCTTATTTTAATCTTATCTTTATAAGGTGATAGCTTGGAATTATAAACATGATATGCAATTCCATTTCTTTATCTTTAAGATTTAAGGTGATAACTTGAAAATTAAACATGATGCAAGAACTTGTAATATAAACATGATGCAAGAAACTTGCGCGGTAATCCGCATAGGACCAGGAGAGAGAAGAGAATCTTAAGCAACCGAGCGCGGTAGTCCGCATAGGACGGTGAGGGGATGAGAATTACATTTTTTTTAAGCTCCAATTCTCAAGACTTCTTAAAGAATAAATTCTTTAACTCCAATTATCTCATTTCTTTGCTTATGATTCATAAGCAAGTCTTTGAGCTCTAGGATTTTTAGGTGATGACATAAAATAAACATGCCATGCATTGATTCTTTTAGCCATTATAAAATAAAGTGAGAGCATAAAATAAACATGAGATGCAACTTCTTTATTATCTTTAGAGATTAAGTGACAACTTGAAATTTAAACATGAAATGCAAGCTTGGAAATTTAAACATGAATATGCAAGTTCATTTATTCATTCTTGAGAATTTAGTGATGACATAGAAAGTAAACATGGTTATGCAAGGCATAAACTTAAACATGGATGCAAGTTCATTTTATTTCTTTACTAGAGCTCCTCCAAGACTTTAGAGAAATATAAATTCAACCCAATATATCTTAGCAAGACAAAGTGAAAAATACATCTTTCAAGTTCTAAACTCAAGATCATAAAAACATCATAAAAATATTATTCTTTAAAGTTTTGCATCAAGTGGAACTTTCAAGCTTTAGAGGCCTAACTTGTGATGGATTCACAACCCACCCTCAAGGTCCTCATCATCAAGCCATCATCTTAGTCCCACCTAGGCCATATGGCTGAATTGTTCAAAGAAAAAGGAAGAAGAAAACCAAATGGAAAAACTAGAGAAAATCCATGAAATCATCATTTTGAACCAAGAACAACACTTAGCAAAGCATAGAAATAAACTTAAAAACAACTCCCTACCTAATCTGATTTGAAGGAAAGGAAGAGAACTTGGTTTCCTTGAGTGAAATGAAAGAAAATATTCTTGAAAACTTGAAGAAAGAATTCAGCCAAGAGGAGGAGGAAATGAGAGCTTTTGGTGCTCCTAAAACTAGAATTTGTGTAAGTTATGAACTAAGCATCTAAACTATCTTCAAGCATGCCTATTTATAGAGATTTTGCAGCTCATAAATGGACAAAGGAAGGAAGAAATCTGACCAAAAATTAGAGAAAAAAATAAGGAAGAAAAATCATTTTGTTTGGTGGCTTAAAACATGGAATCATGTTTCCATGTTTTCATGATTCTTTGTTTTCATTCTTTGGATTTTTGTGTAATAATTTTCTGACTTATTACTCAATAATTTCGTGCATTACAGCCTTGTGGAAGAGGATTTTGTGTGTTCCATGTATTTTTTAGGTGTAGGCAAGGTATTCATGCAATTTAGAGAATTTACGGTTAAGGGTTTAAGTGAATTACTAAGCAATTTGGGTGTTTTAAGCAATTTTAGGTTCTAATCAATCTAAATAAATAATTTTGACTCTAGATTAGTAATTAGAATTTAATAAGCTTTAATTTGAGCCTAATATTGCTTAGGTTTCGTTAGACGAATCAAAAATCTCAAAATTTGTAAAACTGCACAAGAGAGGGCAAAACGGTCATTTTACTTAAAAATTGCCCGAGACCACCCGAGCTTAACCAATGGTTAATCATGGCTTAAAAACACCTTTTAACACATTTTAGTGAGGTTCGGGCTAGTCGGCACGCAAATCGGAGTTAAAACAGCCGTAAGGGCGTTTTGGTCATTTCGCGCGTCGAAGCTCAAAATTAGGATTCTTCTCCTCTATTAACACACATAACACAAACAATCCCTTATTAACATCAAAACATCCCCTTGAGGATGGGTGGGGCCCACGATCCTCATTTTCTGAGTAAAATAACCTCAGGGCATTTTGGTCATTTTACACGTACAGAAATTTGGGGTTTGCAATACTTGCACGAATTGCTCCTAACTTCTCTTCTAACGTTATATTCCTTTATTAAGGATTGTTTGGTCTCAAATTTTATATAATATTTACCTACGGTAATTCGGTAATTCCTAATGATAGTAAAAATTACAGGAAAATTGGGGCGTTAATAGAGACGGATACTGGAATGAGTGTATTCTTGTGGAATATCCTGTTCTTGGCAAGGCGCTCTAAGATTTTTACACACTTTGGAAGACAACTCCAATATGCCTCATAATAGTTTGACACCAGGACAACAAGAAGACTCTAGAAGATGTCAAAACACTAAGGTCTCGTCCATCCAAAAGTTGTGCCATCTGATCCAACCTTAAATATATGGTAAGGGACTAATAAGATACATTTGAAGGAAAGCACTAAAGACACCATGTTACCGCTAAGTGACATTAAAATTTACCACCCATCTACGTTGACAACATCGGATTTTTCCTGGATCTAGCACAAAGGCTTCTCACAAGCCTTAGCGCTTGATATCTAGATCACAAAGCAGTCAACATTAATTATTTTCTAATGGAACCTATTTAATAATAATGCGTAATTTCTTACCAGAACTTTGTACATTAGGTGCTAAGGACTTAGAAAATTCTTTCGCACCAATATTCCCAACCTACAAAATAGAAGACATCATATGATAGCAATGAAAATAATATTCAAGCTTATATAATTTAGAAGGATAGAATTTTGGGGACATTAAAGTGAGCACATGCAATATTCATAGAGCAAAAGTGTGAGAGGATATTCACAAATAGACATTTACAAGTATTCTAAAACTTACTCAAGTAGGTTAAAGGACCAACTTACAAGGTAATCAAACAACTATAGCTCCACTAAATGCTTCTAAGTTCTCTTGCAATATTAAAAATAATTTTAATAAAAGTAATTTGTCATTCATTAGAAACCGCACTATCACATAATGCAATCAAAATAGTGAACCATATATGAAGCACTCAGGAATTGGAGTATAGAGTGCTGCATAATCTCACAGAGATCCTCCATCCAAGTTGATAACTATCACTTAATATGTGTTAAATTTAGAGTGGTCCGAGAACAAAATAAGAGAAAGAAACCAAGGGAGTTTACCATAAGTACTTTAAATATGATCATAATTCATCTAGCTAAATTGAGTACTTGCTTGGTGTTTTCTCGTCAACTTTCCATCAGCAAAATGACTTACTATCCTAGGAAAAATAATATAGAAGTGAGACTTATTATCTTTTGTTCCCTTATTTCTTTCTTTTCCTCTATGAAACCCATATAATATTTTGCAGGCAACAAGTATTTGGAGGGGTGACCATTTTCTGAGGTTGACGAAGCTCTTCAATCAACGAAGGTTGAGGACCGTGGTTAGTGATGTTTACCCAAATGAAAAACATCAAAACAGAACAATAACTACCAATCAATTAAAATCTCAAACCTTTATATTCCAAAAACTCAAACCTTAGCCATTGAAGCAAAGAAAAAAAAAGGGAAAATATGACAAACCTTTAACTTGTAGAGAGTGTGAGAGGAGGAGGCGCCGTATGGAGGTGGAGGATGTCACAGCCTCGCGGTGGCTCCTTTGCGTCTCAGGAATGTTGTTGTTGCTACTGAGGATGGTGGATGCCGTTCCTGGTATGCCATGGCTAGCTCAGATGCGATGAAAAATGAAGTATGATGAGTGGCGAACAGAGTTCACAAGGTTCCAAGCAAGACTATGCGGCGTGGTAGGGCTATGCTATGGTGAAGAAGAAGATCGATGCGTGAGGTTTATAGAGTTAGGGAGAGGGTTTGCAGGGCTCCGATGGCAAGAGGGAGTGGTGGTGTGGCGTGGCAATGGCGAGGGCTAAAGAAGAAGGCCGAGGTTGAGAGTTAGGGAGAAATGTTTGAGGGAGGAAGAGGGAGAGAGTGATAGGAATTGAGCGTAGGGTTTCATTTCACAACAGAGTGAGTTTTTTTTAATTTCTTTCAGCTTACTCCACCGTATGGTCTCTGCGTGTGTCTACAATAGAAGCTCAATACACAATACCGTATGCATCCGCGTAATGCACCACATTTGTGTGTTAGAGTATCATTTCTCAAAGTATATCTTTACCCCTCGCTTCTCTCCTCCACTCAAGCCCCAAACCACCACCACCACCACTAGAACCAACTTTATCTGCTCCTTGTAACACCCCGAAATCTATTTTAAAAATTTTATTTAAACTTTATTAATTAGAATTTCACGATTTTAATAGAATTAGTTATAATAAGAATGACTTAGCGAAAAAGATAAAATAACGTGAACTATGATTTTGCGAGCTCGCGAGCCCGTCAGACCACTGAAATTCTAGAATTGAGACAGGAGATGTCCAAAACTAAGAAAATATAGGATTAAGGTTATAAATTATTAGAAATGAAATTTTCAAGCCGAAATTAAATTTCAGGTAATGTCTACTTTTCCGTATGGTATTTTAGCCGTTTTGTAAAATATCGATGTGCAATGTCTTAAATCGTATAAAACTTGCAGGACAAGTTACCACCTAATGTGAGAAGTGTGTGGCTTAGGAAATGCCACATTGTTGTCTTTTACCAAGAGCCAACAAGAGTTACACAAAAAATTACAATTTTTATTTTAAGGAAACAATTTTTATGGTAGCAAATTTATACACATGTTATCTTAATTAAATGAAATCAAAAAGCTCATCATTCCTTTCCCAAAATTTTCGGCCAGCACCCCATCATACAACCATCTTCATCTTCTTCCTCTAGAAAATACAAAACCTAGCTTGAAACTTTAAGTTGCAACACCAAAACTCGATAACCAAAGCACAAACTCTAATCTAGCCCTTGAAATACTCAAATCCATTCCAAAAGAAATTTCTCACCTCCACTTTACTATCAAGAATTTATATTGTGTTGGCCTAACATCCTATACCGCTTTATAGATTGACGACTGTCCCTACAAACCAACACGGGTTTTTCAGTGTTTTGTCCTCACTCACACGCTTCTTGGGAAAACTTCCCAGAAAGTCACCCATCCTCCAAGCCAAGCACGCTTAACTATGGAGTTCTTTAGTGATGAGCTACTGAAGAAGATACATCTTTGTTGGCATAGATAGCACCAATCAATTCATATAAGTCATCCTCAACCGTATAGTCCCATACATATACAGTCTAGGATCGCTCTCATTCTTGGTGTGTAATCGGTTCATTCATATGCCCCTCCGCTTAGAGGTTTTGCCAAGAGCCGTTCCTTGTCCGTGCCTTATTGCACCGCGATAACTCCTGCCCTTGTCACCGGGTGTTACATGCCCACCAGCTTTCGCTTGGTTCGTTCCCGAACCATACTGGACTAGGAGAGGTGCAGCTCTGATACCATTTGTAACATCTCATGCTACTTTATGGATTGACGACTGTCTCCACAAACCAACACGAGTCTTTTCAGTGTGCTTTGTCCTCACTCACATGCTTCCTGGAAAACTTCCCAAAGGTCACCCATCCTCCAAGCCAAGCACTCTTAACTTGGAGTTCTTTAGTGATAGGCTACCGAAAAGAAAATGCATCTTTGTTGGCATAGGCAGTACCAATCAATTCATACAAGTCATCCTCAACTGTATAGTCGCATACCTATATAGCCTCAGGATCCTCTCATTCTGTGTGTAATCATTCATCCATGTACCCTTCCGCTTAGAGGCCTTGCAGGAGCCGCTCCTTGTCCGTGTCTTGCACCTGATCACTCCGCCCTCGTCACAGGGCGTGCAGGATTGTTAGGACCCGATCTTGTAAGTCAAATGACAGAAGAGATAGAAAATCAGGAGAAAATCCTGACCGCACAAAGTCGCCAAAAGAGTTATACTGATACTCAAAGGAGACCTTTAGAGTTTCAAGAGGGAGAACATGTATTCCTAAGGTTACACCCACTACTAGAGTAGGTAGAGCCCTAAAAGTCAAAGTTGTAACCTAGGTTCATAGGCCCTTTCCAAATTCTTAGATGAATTGGGTCAGTTACCTACTAGATAGCCCTACCCCCACATCTATCCAACCTTCATGATGTCTTCCATGTATTTTAACTCATAATGTATCATCCAAATCCAAACCATATTATTGAACCTGAATCCATATAGTTAAGAGATGACTTCACATTTCAAGCCCCTCTCATTCAGATCGTTGATAGAAAAGCCAGGTAACTTAGAAATAAATCTGTGCAACTAGTAAAAGTGACTTAGGTGGACCTGAAGTGAAGAGTATACATGGGAACTAGAAGCAAATCTGAAGAAGGACCATCAGAGTTGTTTCCAGGTATGAAATTTTGAGGACAAAATTTCTTTGTAGATGGGTGGTAATGTAATACCCTAAGTTATTTAGAAATTAATTAGGACTTTAGTAATGAAAATTTTAATTTTTCTAGACGTAGTAATAATGAGAACGACTCTATGTATGGACAAGAAAATATGAATAGTGTTTGCAGGCACGCTGGCCCGTCCTGAGCTAAACCCTAATCCAGGGGGAAATACCCGGATTTAGAAAAGAGAGGGTTAAGGTTAGAAATGGTAAGAAATGAGAATTTTATGCCTAGAACTAATTTTCGAGCAAGGTTTGATTACCCGAGTACGTGTTTCACCCATTCATAAATTTCGGTGCGATTTCTAAACCGAAAAATAGTTTAATTCTTACTATTGGATAATGTTTATCTTCCTTAGCCAAGTGTAAGGCTAAGATTTAATCTTGTAAAGCAAGATTAAATCCTAGCCATTCATATTAATTTCTTTTATAAAGGAATTTGACTTTATATTAAAATAATGATTTTACTTACTATACGATAAACTTAAACCACCTAATTTCATTATTTTTCTTCCTCCTTGGCTTTGCCAGCAACCAAAAAACATAAGCCTCCATTCTTGCTTCACAAACAACATTACACAACTTGAGTTAAACCTCTAAATCCTTGCCTAGACTTGCAAAAATACTAAACTTTCTTCATTAAACTTAATCCACACCTCAATCCCTACAAATCTAACCAATTAAATCTCTATTCCTCACCAATCCTTACCTTACTATCTCACCCTCACTGATTTAGGAAGGAGTTAGGGCTGACTTGGGAGCTTTGGAGTGGAAAAAAACAATCTTAGAGCAACTTGGGACCAAAGATCCATTAAGTCACTAAAAGTAAGGTTTTCTTTGCCTTTTCTCTTCAAATTTATTCTGATGTGTTCTGATTTGGTTAGGTCCGAAATTTTTTATTATATTGGTTGATAATACATGGATATTGATGTATTAATTTTGGTGGTCTATTTGGCTGATGCTACAAATCATTTTTGTGAAGAGATATTTAGATTCATGTTGCTGGATTTTCAATTGTTGCATAGGCAGTCAATGATCATGAATTTTCTGGTGTAATTGTAGGTATTTTCATGAGTTAGAAAAAATATATGTTGAAGCTAACATCCTAGGCTAGTTCTACAAATTTTCTTAGGCTCTGATTTTGACTCCTAATGGCTTAAAAAAAAATCAAGAACCGAATGGTACTCATGCTGCTCGCGACTAGTATATATATTGTAGAGAGAAAGTGATATCCTTCTAATTATTATGTTGACCCTCGAGTAATACATGATAATCAAAAGGGTGTTACATTGGTTGCCTAAGAAGAGGGTTTGGAAGGTTTGAGTTAAAGTTGGGTGTAAAAGCTCTTGAAGAAAGCTAAGAACAAGAGTTAGAGTTTGCATAAGCCAAGTAGAGTTTTCTTTAGCCACTTTTTCCTTCAAAAACTACTCCAAAATTTCTAACTAGTTTGGCTTGAAATTTTTTATTGTATTGATTGATAATATGTAGATATTCATGTGTATAATTGGGTGGAATGATTGGGTGGTGTTAGAAAATCCTTTTTGTCAAAATAAGTTGTGAGCTATGTTGCTGGAATTCTCAAATTTAAGCAAACAGCTCAATTTGTATGATTTTATTCACATAGTTAGATATCTTATTTGAGCTAAAATTTTAATATGATGAAGCTAACATATTAAGGTATCTCCAGTATTTTGTTTGAGTCATTTTGAGCACTTTTTCTATTTTTAAAAATTCAAGAACCGAGCTGGTCAAGGTTTCAGCCTTAAATAGTAAATTTTGGAGCACTGAATTTGTCTAATTTTGTTACTATACCAAAGGATCGAATTTTGACTTGGAATTTTTACAGGAATTGAGGGCATCTTGAAGTCCAACCCTAAATATTTATAAAATTTTATATATTCATTTGATAGGGTAATAAAATCGAGAATTTTGACTGTTGGTTGAAAATAAGTAATTTCTGACCTTTGAATTTGTAGAATTTTGTTAATATAGCTAGAGACCTTATTTTACTTTGAAAAGGTTTATGGGTGTCATTGACATATTGAATTAACTTTAAAAAATGATTTTGCTCTATTTTGATGATGTTTAGTAGCCGATTCATAATTTTCTTTAGAACCGAAATTCTGGATAGCATGCTGAATTGCTGAATCCATGATGAAATGTTAATGATTTGTTGTCTAGTATACTATGTGAATTTAATGATGATGTTACACATATGTAAATGTGAGTACTCATGAAAAATGCTCATATATGAAAAGAAGATTGAGATTATAGCTTGAGATTATGAGTGATATGTAAGCTTGTGGTGCTTGTATACGTGACACGGAGCATGAAGATGATATTATGCATATAATTATTAATACTTTTGACAACCTCCACATGAGAGAAAGAATCATATTATGTTTTCTTTAGAGAGAAGTAAATTTAGTCAGTAGGAAAGTAAACCCGACTAGGAATGATCTGTGTGAGAGTTTAGAGAAAGTAAATCCAATGATCATGTATAGGAATAAACTTAGTCCTGAAAGGCTATTACTCAGGAGTGGAATAAGCCACCATAGATCAAGGGCCAAGATAAGTTAAAGTAGCAATTGCCTAAGTAGTCATTTATATTATGTGCTAATTAAAATTGTAGATCCCCTTCGATATATCAAGGGCACGTAGATAGAGAAGATGTATATGAGACCCTTTCGACATATCAAGGGCATATAAAGATAATTTCATTAAAGATCACTGCATTTATCGTATGCATATTCATATTACATTGAATTATTTATCTAAGATGAATTGCTATGATCTTAAGCATTATAATATATGAGTCTTAAGTGATTGAATATTAAAAGAAACCCACTTTGGAAAAGATGATTTTAAAACTTCAAAATAAACCTTTGATATGTGTTGTATGATCACATTTTCTTAATAAATTGAAGTGATTAGGACAATGACGATAACATTGATTATTATGCATTTTGGATGCCTTACTGAGAATTTCACAATTCTCATCCCTATGTTTGTTTGTGTTCCCTTATCATTTAGATAGATCAAGAGAACAATGAGGTGACTACTTAGAAACTCAATATCTAGAAGTCCCTTATTAATTGTATTTTATCATGTATATATGTTTGTAAAGATATAAGGAGACAGATGTATATTAAAGCTCATAAAAGAGCTTTTTCTTGTATTTGGATTTATATTTAATGAATCATTTGTTTCCTTTTTACATGTTTTTGTATAATAAAGAATTAGTTACTACGCGAATCAATCGAATTTGTTATAGATACTCAAGTAAAATCCGCTAAATTATAAGTAATATCTCATAAATCTAATGTTATGGCTTAAGGATGATGTTGTAGTTGGAGGGTGTTACCTTCCTCCTGACAAACACTTGCACCCAAATTTCTACGAGCAATCAATGCAAATGTTTCCTTGGTAAGCAACTTATTTTGCTTCATTTCGTCCACGAGGTCCAAATCATGTTGAACTCGTTTGGTCTCCGCCCAATGCCTCGATCAACATGTTGAAGCTCTCTATTGAGTGTTTGAAGCCTTTTTGCTCTCTGCCACCAAAAGAACGAAAGGGCGAGGATGCGGCTTTGTTGAGCTTCTTCAAGACTTGAACCACCAACTCTGACGACCTCCACCGGCGTCGAGGGAGAGGCGTTGACAGTGAACCTCGATTCTTGGATAGGATTTTGTAGATGGTTTAGCATTTAAGGGTGGCATCTAGGTTGGTTGTGTTGTTGGCTTGAGGGAAAGGTTGTGAGGTGTAGAAGAAAAAGGTGTGGTTTTGAAGATACCCACATGGGTTTTGGAAGAGATGAATGGTGGGTATTGAATGGCAATGGTCAAGATTTGAACTTGGTGGAGTGGAAAACGAAGATCAGGCAAAAGGGAATCTTCTGGAAGATCGCATGAGTGCCATTGAGGTATATTTATTCAAGCAAAATAAGTCAACTTCATGGTTGTAGGTGTTTTGCCAGGAGGAGCAGGTGAAATGGTTCTGATGGTGCATGTGGTGGTGATGGGTTAGGCTTTGAGTGGACGAAGAGGGGATGAGGAACGGGGTGAATTTTGTCAATTCCATTAAAATTTGTTATAATAAATAGAAAATAATGATAAGAGTATAACTTTAATGATTTTATATTAATCAATGAAGGTGAATGATTTTTTAAAATCTAAAAAAAAATAAGTATAATTATGAAAGAATTTAGAGGCGGTCCCTATAATTTGCTCAATATACAATTATACTTCATATTTCTCTATTTTGCAAAACCATTACTGATCTTTCCTAATGTGCACTAAAATTGTTTGGGTTTAGTTTTTATTTTTTAAGTAAACCTAGAATATTCATAACCAAAAACAGTAACTAATCTCATCTGATTTTATTTGTTTGCTTTACAAAATAATTTTATTATGTCAATACATATAAATTAAATTTTAATAGTAATGTGATAATCATAATAATAATTGAAAATAATATTTTCATAATTATATAATAACATTGAATAAATTCATTAATATATTTAAGTAAATATGAATCAATTATATTTTAATACAAATAATCTAATGTATTAATATAATAAAATAATAAAATATTAAGGCTGAGGTATATTGATTTCACTGAACACGAAATAATGACAAGCTTCTGGAAAATAGGATGGCAGTTTACCCTTACTGGAAACTGAACTTTTATTTACTTGATTACTTGATGGAGAACTAAAGCTCCATCGGATGTATTACTATATTAAAGCTAACCCGTGTTTCTTTAACCATTAGATGTAGATGAGCTTGATATGAAGGGCTATTAATGATTGGTACATTTAATGTTCCGAAAATGGTCGGGTACTTTTTAAACGTGACCAAGAATGATTCATTGAAATTGTCTACTATATCTTGTTGGCTTGACCAACAGTAGTACGGGGCAAATCAATACATGTATCTAAGGGAGGGGTACATACAGTCCCACAAAATATTCACATCTTTCCTGGGCATCAAGGCTTCATGATAATGAATAATTTTAGAGCTTCATCAAAGGACCTAACAATGGAGCACATGGCACCCTTTTCAATAAAATGGGTAATGATTTTCCACTAATCCATTATCTTATCCAAGTTCACAATCTAATTCAAGCTGTACCAGCTCACCTTTCATTCATAGATTCGCTTCCTCTTCAAAAGTGCTGGAAATATGGAAACAAAACCAATGAGGAAGAGAACTGATAATGTCTTAAAATCATATAGATCCTTCACCGACTTCAGATCTCCAAGAGCAAGGCCAGCCTATTTAAACAACAACGGAGATGTTAGGAGTTTTTTGAAAGAAATGCAGAAAATCAGCTACCTTAAACTTTGGACAAAGCAAAATATAAGATTGTCATAGCCTCTAGATTCACGAGGGTTGAATTAAAACTGAAGAAAAACAAAAATCTATGTGGGTTAAAATCAACATTTAAAGGCAAAACGAGAAAACTGTGCAAATGATTAACATCAGCCCAGTTAATATGATAAAAGAAACAAAGTACACCATTTAATATGATAAGAGAAACAAAGTACACGTGTAAAACACATCCATTCTCATTATTTATTGGCTGAAAATGTGAGTAAAGGATAACCATGTGAAGCCATTCTCATAATTTCAATTATCCACTGCAGCTAAATCTCTGAAAACATGGGTTTGGAAGCATTTATCTAATAATAGTGTAAAGCGCCACTCAGTGCATGATACTCCCACCTAGTGGGGTGTGAGGAGGATAGATATACACAGTCTTATCCTGACTTTGTGGAGAGGCTATTTATAAGATTTGAACCTGTTACCTCCAGGTCAGAAGACAGCAACCTTACCGTTACGCCAAAGCTCACGCTCTTTCTCATAATAGTGTATTCACAGGAAAATCTATAGTCCCTAATTTTGGAATCCTTAACAAATTTGGTACTATGACTCCTTTTTATTCTTTCCCTAAAGCAAATTCACACCTCCCTCCTCTATCAAAATCCATGTCTTCTCCTTACTCTCACTCATGATTAACAAAAACATTTTAATATGGCCAGCATGTCCCTGATGCCCCTGTGACTCTTAACACCCCATTTGTGACAATATCTATCGATCCGACCACAGCCACCAACACCATCAGTGAAGGAGCCATGTATAGTTGATTGCTCATTCTCACCGCCGTGAAAGACAAATATACTCCTTCATGTCTCTAACATAGTGCTACCACAACCACCTTTGCAAGAGCACCCCAACTCTTATGCTTTCCCTACTGGGCCTACCATATCTACCTCCTCTGCGCTATGCACATGCGTGCGATGCCATAACTCCAATGATATCTGGGACTTTGACCCATAGTTTTGTTATTTGGGTGGTTTGATTGCCGCATTCAAGGTTTTCCCTAATACTTCCAATGCCTTCCCTACTGTCATGTTTATTCACAATATCTTCAGCTCCATCCACCTTTTTTTGGATATTCTCCCCACTAGTTCCAATGCTTTCCCTCCTGGTTCTACCATATCCACCTCCTTCCGTGGTTCATGTTTATTCACATCTTCAGCTCCATCCACCTTTTTTGGGCATTCCCCACTACTTCCAGCTCCTCAATCATAGAGAAGGGCTTTTCTTGATCATGAATAGAAATTTCAAGAACAGATTGCTTTTGATCCGTATGTGATTGCCACCTCAACTTTGAAAGTGTTCTTTGGTTCTCCTTGACCCCTCTGATTCTTGGACCTCATATCTACTTCTCATAATTAACCCCGAATTGTTCCAAGTGAGTTTAGAACCGATTGAGCTCTGCTATCACAACTTCCCACCATGCATTGTTTGGGTAGAATGACTCCTGAGTCCTAACACGGAAAGAAACCTAATCACCATTGAAGCCTCCCTTATTCCCTACACTTGCACTTTCGTGTGTGCAAGAAAATGCTCTAACAACCTACCTAGCTAACCACCAGCATTGCCTCTTTTGAACAGTGGAATGGGATTTACTTTCTTCTCTTACTCTCCACGCTACAGTCCATTCTTTTCAAATCTATTTAGGCTCCCACATTTGAGAGCTCTAATACGAATTATAAAACTAGTTTAGATATAGCTTAAAAACATGAAAAGAACCAAGAAAATGGTGTTTCTTCAATTAAGTTCTTGGATCAATGAGACCCTAGAACCTTGAGATAGCATCTACAATATGAGGGTATACGAGAGACCCTTCCACTCTCCTAGTTCCTTTTGGTCTGTTACTGACCAATTTTCCTTCCTTTCCCACCTATTTATTAATCCTAACTAATGTCATTTTTCGTTACAACTAACTAACTGACACCCTCTACCTAACTAATTGACAATATACAGCAAAGTCCCAATTATCACTGGCCTTATTCCTATCATAATCAAGCTGCCATGCACAGAATCTAATGTTCCATCAAAAAGGACCAAGCATATAGAAGTGGATTGTAATTTCATTAAAGAAAATATTCATTCCGGATTAATTGCTACTTGCTTCATCAGTGCCAATGATTAGTTAGTAGATGTAAATCACTACATCTTTTAGGTGATCTTGGATTAATTACTTTAGTAGCAGGATTCATGCACATTATTTATATGCTTTAATTTGAGGGGGAGTGTTATGAATATTAATAAATTAGCTTGAAAATTGTTGAAATTGAGGGTTTTAGAGAATGGAGGAAGAAAAGAGAGAGAGAATAAAGATACTCAATAGGATGAAAATAAATTGATATTGCGTGTTGTGATGTATACAATGAAGTAATCCTATTTATATGCTAAAGATAAAATCTAAACATAATAAAATCAACTCAAATTAATCTAAGATATGATATGAAATAATCTAAGATATAATGGAGATATTACTTAATATTTTCTTATTTCTAACACTACCCGTCAAGTTAAAGCTTACTAAGCTTTAAACTTGTTACAATTAAACCCTTAAAATAAAAAGTAATCTCCATTGAAGACTAGCAAAGCAACTCAGGAACGCAGGATACGTGCAAAAAAGACAGCAGGAATGACCATCAGTTGAACAACCTGTTGGATAATTGCATGACAAGGAAAAGAAGAGACACACACACAGCTATTAGCACTAGCAATGAAGACTAGAAGAGACGCAATGAAGGTAATAGAAATTCCTACATATGCAACAATAGATTGCAAAAACAGCATATGAAAGCCTTGAATAGTTGAAAGATTGGAGATCCAAAGAAGCCAAAAGAGCATATCACCGGCATGACTGAGTGAACAACAAATATCACTATTGGTATGATTCACAATAGGAGGTTGGTAAGAAGCACAACCTAATATTCATCACTCATAGCCATGGGTCACAAGAACCTAGGTGCAAAAAACTGGGTAAAATCGGACATAAGAAAAAAATGACACAACACACGGATCCATAAAGAGGAGAGGCACACCTTCGACAACTGGGTGTGGCGTTTGAAGACATCGCCAGAAGCGCCTCTACACACGGAAAGTGGCAGTGAGTGGCTAAGGCGTTTGATGCGTGTGGCAGCTCGGATGAGGACGTGACCGGCTGGGATGGTCCACGTAGAGGAAGGCAAGTGCAGTGCAAGGCATGATGGATGAACAATAGCGCATATGCTGTTGATGGCGCGTGATAGCGGGTCAAACACTGAAACAAGGTGCAGCTAGTAGGGTTTTGCCACACAGGAGGAGGTGAGCATGGTGGTTGGCCGGCAGCAAAAAAAATGGTAGTTTGATGTTTGAAATTATTGGAATGATAGTAGGGGATAGAGTACAAATGAGTTCCAAATTACTGGAATCTTTGCAACGGAATAATGGACATGGTTCATGGTGGATAGTACCGCCTGATACCATATTGAAATTGAGGGTATTAGATAATGGAGGAAGAAAAGAGAGAGAATAAAGATACTCGATAGTATGAAAATATATTGATATTACGTGTTGTGATGTATACAATGAAGTAATCACATTTATATGCTAAAGATAAAGTCTCAACATAATCATAAAATCAACATAAATCAATCTAAATCAATCTAAGATATTATCTGAAATAATCTAAGATATAATGAAGATATTACTTAATATTTCTTTATTTCTAACAAAAATTTAATAGAGAAGTCTTGGAAAGAATAAGATCATTACATCTTTGTTAAAAAGTAGTAATAGTTAATGTCTCTTGTATATATATATTTGTAAGATTGTTGAATAGATTCAACAAGTTCACACAGCATACTATTTTGTTTTTGTTCATCTCTTATTCTTCTTTTACTCTCTTAAAAGCAACATTGATAAATACTTCCCCTCACTCTTTCCTTTACTAGCCTTTAAGAGGACTAATGTTTTCAAAATGTTCAAAGGGAAAAATACAAGGAAATAAGGATAAAAGGCAGCTAGATCAAGGTGGGTTTTGAAAACTGGTTTGTTGGGCTGGTAACAGGTTGCCTCTCGTTTCAACCCAGTCATACGAACTGAAGGAAAAAAAATGGGTCAAAAATTTAAGAACCAACATTGAACGAGGAGGATTGTGCAAAGCAGTCCAGTTCCACAAATTAAAGACCATTGAGTGACATTGCCAAACTTTTTGAACCTGCTGTCAGCACAATTGGATCTAACAATAGAAGCCATTGTCAAAGAAAGGGATATCTTGGATTTGGCAGTTAGATGCTAGTTGCAATGGGGATGTTAGGGACACAGCCAATGACATAATTGGGCCTTATTGTAATTACCAAAATGAGTTGAGAGAGGAGGAATGGGTGACTCTTGTGTAACTAATTGTGCTAAGCTGGCACAGAGAGAGAGAGAGAGAGTATGAGAGGAATTGGAGGGAAATTCTATTATGGGTAGAGAGGATAGCTTATAAAAGAGGGTATCATGAGGGAGGTCACCAGAAAGGTCAAGATTGGGCTGGGAGAGTTTCAGAGTCTCTAATACTTTGAGTCACTTTACATTTTCTGTTTGTTCATAATACACACATAATACACACTCATCTTCTATAGTGAATTCTTATACTATTTTCTATCTATATCTATCTCCTATGGCTTGGCACCATTTTGGAAGCTGCTAGATCCCTTTTGCTGGCTACCAATGTCCCATCACATTTTTGGTGAGATGCTGTCCTCACAACAACCTACCTTATCAACCACCCTCCAAAATCCTACACTATAACACTCCTCACTCCACCCTTCAAATCTTCTTCCCGAACACTCGACCTTTCACACATATCCCTCTTAAAATATTTGGGTGCGCTGCCTTTGTCCATAACCATCAACCAAACCGCAGCAAATTTGACCCTACATCAATACCTTGCATTTTTCTAGGCTATTCACCAAACCACAAAGGTTACAAGTGTTATTCTCCATCCACCAAGAAATTCTATCATTTTATGGATGCCACCTTCTATGAGGACAAGCCTTTTTCTCCAAATCTGAAATTTAGGGGAGAAAAGACTAAATGAATTTGAAATTCAGGGACACTAGCACTCTTGATGAGGAACTGGGCCTGAAAACCCACTGCCTGGCTGAACCCGAAGCAACAATTGCTGAACCAGCAGAACCAGTAACTGAACCAGCAGAATCAGAAACAACAATTGCTGAAATTGCTGAACTGGAGGCAGCAAATAAAAGGCCCACTACACCAGCAATCAAGCCACTTCTTGTGTATTCAAGGAGGCAGAAAACCCAAATGGATCAAGAGCCTTTCGCACTTCCAAGGCAAGACTAGGAATCTAACCGATGTCAAAGCTTAGAGAAACCCACCAAGGTAACACTTTTCCTGCTTCTTCACACCCTGAAATTTCTGACCAAGAAAATCTTGATCTTAATCTGCCCATTGTTGTTAGAAAGGTGTACGGTCTTGCACTCAACACCCTATTGGGAATTTGTGTCTTATGATAGATTGTCACCAAACCATAGAGCCTTTGTGACAACACTTGACAGCATTCAAGTACCACAGGACATAGAAGAGGCATTACAAAACCCAAAATGGGCAGTAGCTATGAAAGAAGAAATTCAAGCTCTAGAGAATAGTGGAACCTGGGAATTTTCAACCTTGCCAAAAGGGAAGAAAATAGTGGGGTGTAAATGGATTTTTTCGATCAAGTACAATGCTGATGGAAGTGTCAATAGATACAAGGCACGTCTAGTAGCCAAAGGGTTCACGCAATCCTATGGCATAAACTATGAGAAGACCTTTGCTCCAGTGGCAAAGTTAAATTCAGTCCAAGTTATTCTATCCTTGGCAACAAACCTCGATTGGCCTTTGCACCAACTTGACATCAAGAATGCCTTCCTCAATGGCAAGCTAGAAGAAGTTTACATGAACATTCCCCAGGACTTGAAAACCCAAGGATAGCGGGCAAAGTATGCAGACTACACAGGTCTTTATATGGCCTCAAGCAATCACCCCAGGCATGGTTTGAAAGGCTAACCCGAGTTGTCAAAGGAAATGATTTTGTTCAATGTCAAACAGATCACACAATGTTTGTCAAACACTCTTCAGAAGGAAAGACAACATTGTTCATTGTGTATATTGATGACATAGTCATCACAGGTGATGACCATAAAGAGACCGAACAGCTCAAGAAGCTCCTGGCTAAGGAATTTGAAGTAAAGGACCTAGGAAAACTTAAGTACTTCCTAGGAATGGAGGTAGCTCACTCAAGAAGTGGAATTTCTATGTCCAGAGAAAATATACCTTGGACCTCTTGAAAGAGACTGTATGTTGGGGTGTAAGCCTATTGACACTCCAATGGATCCAGGAAGAAAGGTGGGTTAGAAGAAGAAAGTCCTTCAACCAACAAGGACAGATACCAAAGACTTGTGGGAAAACTAATCTATTTGACTCACACAAGACCTAATATTGGCTTTGCTGTGAGTATGGCAAGTCAATACATGAACGATCACACTGAGTATCACATGAAGGCTGAAACCGAATCCTCCAACACCTAAAGGGAACTCGAGGCAGAGGACTTCATTTTGCAAAGAATTCTAATAGAGACATTGAGGTGTACATGATGGGGAGGGTCTATCACCACAGGTTATTGCTCCTATGTTTGGGGAAATTTGGTCATATGGAGGAGTAAGAAGCAACCAGGAGTTGCAAGAAGCAGTGCTGAAGCAGAGTTTAGAGCAGTGTCTCATGGTATTTGTGAAGGGATGTGGCTCCAAAGAATGCTTAAGGAGCTCAAAATATCCTCAGACTACCCTATGAAGATCCTATGTGACACAACGTTGCCATTAGCATAGCCAAGAATCCGGTTCATCATGATAGAACCAAACATGTGGAAATTGATCACCACTTTATAAAAGAAAAGATTGATAATGGGGTTGCTAGTCTAGAGTACACACTATCAAGTCAGCAACTAGATATTCTAAAGGCCTTCCGAAAAACACTTATGAGACTCTAAGGTCCAACCTGGGCATGGTAGACATCTACCACCCAGCTTGAGAGGGAGTGTTAGTAATTAGCATTTATTTTAGAAAGGATTATCTGATCTAGATTATTCGTTTTTAATCCTTATTTGTAGAGATTAGGAAGAATAGAATATTTCCTTTATTAGGTAGTCAGGATCTTTGATTTTGTCTTTCATTTAAGAGGAGATTGTTTCCTCCATTAAATTAGGAATAGAATCAAATGTACAGATTCTACCCAGGCCTATTTATTTGGCCTTTGTAACCTCTTCCAGAATATAGAAAATACCTTTTCTACAATGCCTAATGATTATTTCAGGGTAAGCTTGGAATAACGGTTAAGTTATTGCCTAGTTACCTAGATGTCATGGGTTTAAATTCCCAAAACAATGTCTCTATTCACAGTGATAAGGATGCATACATCTACCCTCTTCATACCGACCAAATGGTACCTCATGCAATGGGCTGCCCTTTGTATGCCTAATGATGACTTCATATATTTTCTTATTTTAATGATACTTCTTTATATCCCCAAGTTCGATATATATATAAATATAATCACACTGTGAAACAGTTTTTTAATCTGTTAAAATGTTTATAATGTAGAACCAACACGCAGCTATACGAAACTGACTAAAATGAGGTGAACACACTAGAATAATTATTTCTAGAAATATGAATAGTTGAATACTCAGATCAACAAACTATAGAATTCAGAAAAGTAATGGAAAGAATGAGCATATTGTACAATAACAGGATGATGGGTACAATACTTACTCTGACGGTAATGTAAGAGGCTGGAATTAGACCAATCAATGTTGCCAAAAGAATATATGAAACGGTACATCAACAATAGGTGATGCCAAATTGATGAAAAGATTTGGCAATGTTGGGGTTATTCTCAGAAAAAGCATGTAATTCAACAGCTTATCCCTTTGCTTTGCTATCTGATTTAATGAAAAGAAAATCAGGTCAACAGAGCTGAAGCTAGAATATTCTAGCCAACTGTCAGATAAACCCTTAAGAAGGAAAAACAAACCTCTGCTTGGAAAAACCTTAACTTTTCAGGCCACAACCAAGAAACTAAAGGCCGCCCAATTAACTTAGACAAAAAGAAGCAAGATGATGCCCCAGCAGTGGCATTGAAAACAACTAATAGAATTCCTTGAACAACTCCAAAAAGAGCTCCAGCCAGCAACGACATGAAAATTGTTCCTGGAATCATAAAAGTCTGCATAAAGATGTACGTGGAGCAGTAACCAAGAATGAATTGTGCAGGATGATTTCTTGCATATGTTGAAAGAGTGTCTCTGCAGAAAAGTAAGAAGAAAAGACAGTTGAGGAAAATCATACGCATCTCAGGTAAATTACAAAAAAGAAATGAAAAAAAAAAAGTGGGAAGAACAGAAAAACGGAAGCAACAAATGCAAAGAAACACAGAATCATCCACACTACAGTACTTCACCCATAACATCATGCACACTCAACCACCTTCCATTGAGCATGCATTTATTTTATAATCTTAGCCCCATAATACGAGACAAGCATATTGACAAAAATAGAACATGCGCAAACTCCATCCATAATCTGCAGATGCCAAGGAAGAACAGCCCCAAACATGGAAAATTCCTGTATACTAGTTACTAGAGTGTTACACGTGACAGTACGGTCAAATATTGAAAGTTTAAAACCAATCTTGATGTGAACCTTTGGGTGTATGTATTCAACTAGAAGCGGATTTTTTTTATTTTTTTGCTTGTTTGTCTTTCATTTGTAACCAAAAAAAACTAGAAATATAGCGTTCGATTCAACAACTAACTGAGTGTTCGGACTCGATTATCTTCTACCAGAACAAATTAAAAGGAAAAAGTTAATTATTTTTCACTGTAAGCTTAAGCTAATTCAAACGCACACTAATCATTGCAGCTAAACTTGACTACAAAGTTTCATTCAACAAAACACATGTTGGGGACTTGGGACCAATAATCCCATGCGCCAATCAAGAACCACGAAAACCAAAATTGAGAATAATTTGAGACTGACCACAAAAGAATAGTTCGAAGGCGAACAGGGGACACACTCACTTGACCAGGCGAAGATCCGAAACGGTGCGGGGGATCTTGATCTTGCCGTACTCGGCGGGCGGCATGGTTACGTAAATGCAGAACAGGCCGGTGGAGAACACGAAGAAGATGCCAACAGCAGCGGCGAATTCCCAGGTGTTGAGCGCGATCCTCTCCACCTTCGGCTTCTTGGCGGAAGGCGAGTCGTCGTCGTCGTCGTCGTCGTCCTGCTCGGCATTCTCCTCCTCGTCCCTCAACAGCCTCCCGCTCTCGCCCACCACACTCCTCGGCGCAGCCATGACCCCCAAAATTAGCAGCTGAACTTATCACGGCACGTTGTTGGGCGAAGGAGCTGCATATTTGTTGCGGAGAGAGGGCGAAACGGTGCGCGCTGTGAAATCAGAGCGATGCCGTCAGTTCAAGTGACTGTGTGGAGTGTGCTCTGGACTGAGATGCAAGAGGGATTTGGAGGGTTTGTTGTTGTATGGATGGATAGTGGGATCCTTCCTTTCCCGAAATTTAATTAATTGGCCTGCACTGCAATCTGCAATGCGTTTTCTTGGAATAGAAAGCGAAAGCGGAGAGGGATTTCTTCAGACTCGAAGAAGGGGGTGAAATCTGATACTTTTATCGACTTTTGTTGGTGAACGAAGCATGTTGATTTTATTGGTGATGGATGTTTAGCATTAGAGAAAGTGAGAAACACGTCATTTCATTTTGATATTTGTTGGGAGGATCAACCTCGCTAAATTTGGAGAACGAAAACGCTAAACAAGAAAGATGCTGACTTTAACGAATATTACACGAGGGAATCGTGGTTCATTTGACGAATATTCTGGTTTTTCTGTTCACCTAAAAATTGAAAATGAATGAACACTGACCTGTATTGTGTTTCAAATTTTTTTGGGTATTAAGTAACTAACTAATGAATTACGGAATTTTTTGTTATGTTTTAACAGCTTCAATCAAATTGGCTCTTAAAAAAAACTCATTTTTTATGATAATGAGGATTTTAGGTTGAGGGAAAAAAATCCCTTTAACTCAAGTCTAGTATGCCTCCAAATTTATAGTACTCATTCGTGGGTGGGGATTCGATGGTCACCCTTTAATTGGGGACTAGTGGTAATCACCCCTTAAAATGGGCTGAAATGAGAATGTGGGCTATATTAATTGATATATTCTGTTTTGCACATATTGGATCAAAATTAAATCAACTAAGAGTAAATTCTAATCCCATCAATCAACCAACCATAATGATTATCAAAGTTAGGCGAGTTGAACTAAAAAAGATACTCTGCTTTTAGTTTATGGGTTCCTCAATTCACTCTAGAAAGCGTTTGAACAAGACTAGTTTAATACAAAGAATAACTAATTAAAAAACCTAATTTTTATTAATGAAAGAACTTATAAGTAAAATGAAATAAATTAGACTAAAAGCTAACAAAGGCTAAGGAAAATAATGACACTTAGACAATTTGTTGAGATTTGTTTATCTGTCCTTGCATCTTTCTAAGCATCAATGCATCCAATTGCTATTACTTGGGACTGTGTTTATTTTCCCATGCTCAATGAACCTCAGCCATTTGCCGTCTCGGTCTCAACTCATGGCCCAAAGTCTTACTTGGCCTTTATTCATCCATTTGTGCCTCTGTTAGCAATGGCCCAATTCTTTCAACCCTCAACAACATGCCCCCTAGATCTCTTTTGCTCACAAGTCACAAGCAATTAATCAGTTAGGGATGTATTAAATTCAAAAGCTAAGAGATTCCTCGTTACTACTTCTTTGCCCTCTACTAGCTTTGAGGAGTTCTCGTAGCTCCATCCTTTTCAAATTTTGTTAAAATCTTTGTTGTTTGCCCCTTCTTCATCCTGCATTGTTTAACATTCTCATCAAACCATGTCTTCTTGAGGGACCAATTCTCAAAACCCTAATTATGCATTGCAAAGAGATGATTCTTCATCCTCCTTTAGCTCACTCCACACAACTGACTACCGCCACCACTTTATAAATTTTGCAAGAGACAAGAACAGGAGCTGAGGCAAGCCTAGCCATATAGCTAAAGAATCCTCCCTCGATGATTTCCCTAAACATTGTCATTCCCTTACTTCTTTTGTTTTTGGCCCCATTTATATTGAGCCATAAATTTTTCAGACCTTAGTAAAAACTTATATTTGCCCTAGAGGATTCCAACTTCCCATTTCTTCTTATTGGTACTCTTTACATAGGCATGCAACTGAAATTAAAGGTTGGCCAGTTAGCCATTTTAGGTTTTCAGGATATTCCCATTAATTACTTTGTATTCCCTTTTGCCATCATTTCCCCTACTATCCTTTTCCTATGAGAAATGATATTCTAACGCACAAATGTGACGCACTATGCGGACACATACGTACGGGAGTGGGTGGAGGTTAAGGTGTACTATCATTTTGAAAGCCTACGGTGGGTGAAGACTTAAAAAAATATGAAAGGAAAAAAGGAAGTCTATGTCTTCCTCCTCCATTCAACTCTCTCCTCCCCCTGAAACCTATCCCTTACACCACCCTCGCTCTCCTTTCCCCTCACACTTTAAAATTGTAAAATTTCCTCACTTCCTCCTCACCCCAAACTCTCCCTCAAACACTTCCTTATAATCCTATCTCTACTCGAAAGTCGCTCTTCCAAACCTCTTCCCTACCATTGAGCATCATCTGCAGAACCTTTTGAGTTGTTGTTGTTTGTTCCTCTATGCCCCATTAAGGACAATCTCTACTATTGGGATCTCGAGATCAATTAAGGTGATATCACTCTTTCCTTCTCCCCTTATGTATGTGTCTTCGTCCCTCACAAAACTTTGGGCTAGGTAACCAATGTGCTCTATTTTGATTTTTTTTTTTTGCACCTTTTAGAATATTAAGATGCTGGTGGTGGTTGTGGTGAGGTTATTAGTTTGGACTAGTTTATGAAAAATTGGTGTTTATAAAGATTTCTCAAAATGGCTTGCTATACTATATCATGGGTTTTAAAATGTCATTGACGTCAACAATTCTATATTCAAGTTGGCTATAAAATGGGATAAACATAGAGATTTGTTGAAAGTTTTGATCGCTCATAGTCTAAGATCCAACAGTTTTTCTTCCTATTGGTCTAATAGGATTTTGCACCTTATAAAATCTACCTAGTATAACAATAGTTTCCATTAAGGGAAATAATATACTCATGAATTTGTGATTGAAAGATTAGTTAGGCTTTTGTGATCTAAACAAGAGATTGATCCAAGTGTTTAAACTGTAAAGTGATTTTTATTATGTGACATTCTAATCTATAGCTATACTTTCCTCTAATATTTGTTATTTGTCCTAAGGTATGATAAGTGAGGGTCTCTTAATGTGAACATATTCATGGTTTGCATTGGAAGGAATGATGATACACCAAAGAGGATGAAGGGAAGAGAAGTGGGATTAAGACTTAATTGATTGTCCCCATAATTAACATCTCAAAGAGCAAAGTAATAGTTAAGGTTTGGGGATGGTTATGTTAATTTGAAGAAATTGGCAACCAACATCAACATTTTGAGGATGGTATTCTTTTCTTTTTTACATCACCAAAAAAAAATGCCATTACTTTCAATTTTCACTTTTAATAGTATTTGATGCATGGTTATTGACTTCTGTAGTTAATGTTTGGTGATATATCCATGCTTCACAATTAAGTGTTCTAGTCTTAATATGAAAACATTTTGAAAATATAAATTGAAGATCTTTCTTAAACTTTCACATCACTCCATGTATATAAGCATTCAAAAGACAAAGCCATTTTTAAACTCTAGTTGCTTACTTTTATTTATTATATCATCCATTCTGATTGTACAGGATTTATCATTTACAAATATATATACTAAGTGATAAGAACATAACCCCACTCCCAATGGACTTTGGAGGACTAATTTACAATTGGAGATTCAAACAACTCCAATTAGATTGAGCTTTGCAATGAATTTTGTGTCATAATATTCGACTATTACTAATGGCCATGATGTTATATAAATGACTCTAGTCATTTTGAGAGTATATGTTTATTTTGTTTGGGTAATGTGGCAAATATAGTGATTGATAGGTTGTAACAGTGAAATCTATTTTGAATATAGGTATGGTATATGTAACGCCAGGGACGAGGCAAATAGTGATCGCCTGTCAAAAGGCATGGACAAGGAGCGGCTCCTCTCCCAACGAGGGTACATGAATGAACCGATTACACACCCGAATGAGAGGATCCTGAGTTTGTATAGGTATGAGATTATACAGTTAAAGAGGGCTTATATGAATTGATTAGTATTACCTATGCCACAAAGATGCATCTTTCTTTTCGGTAACCGATCATGAAAGAACTTCATAGTTAAGCGTGCTTGACTTGTGTAACACCCTAATATTTAACCCTAACACGCTTAGGACGTATCAAGATTAACTATTAGTTATTACTTCCTTTTGAACATTATTTGTAAAATAACTTAGCAGAAATACAGATAAATTTTTTTTGAAATACATGTGCGTAAAACAAAATGCGAGCCTTTGCGTATAACGTAAATGAAACGTAAAGCGGAAGAGCGACTAAATCATGCAAGGTAAGGCAAACACATCATACTAGACAAAAAGCAATGAGGAACATCTTAATCATAAATCATTCGTCATAACATTAATCATGATTAGTTTAGTACATAACTGAAAAGATAATGTAGAGTCATATCCATACTAGTGGAGAGCTTGCAGGACATAAAAACTGGAAATACATAAACGGAAGGAAAATAAAAGCAAGTACATGGTAAATCCCCAAAAGATAAGACTCCCAACTATCACTCCCCTCACCCTCCATGCCTCCTGATGACGCTGATCCTCGGATGGGGAGTAGCCCGCGAACTGACGGAGCTCCTCCGATGTAGCCTAACGAAGCAGAGATCTAGGCATGGTAATCGAGGGAGCGGCGTGGCCTCCGCGACGTGGTCGCCTCTCCGGCTGTCCGAACATGCCTCGCATGCCTTGGCTAGGTGACAGGATCCTCGCCACCTCCACTGAGATCCACAGGGAAAGAAGGAGAAGAGCCCTCGAGGGGTCGGCCTTTGATCTAGAACGGGAACATACTCTGGGTATCCAGGTGCCGTCAATGAAGAACGACGCACCGGGTTTGCTCGTCTCTGGGTCGCATCCTCTCAAATATCAGGTCGTCGCCAAAAGGTGAAGTTGGATCGAAGCGAGAGCTGGAGACGGGGAAAACAAATGGGCGTCCCACGTACACAAAAACACGCACCTCACAATGACCCTGGAAGTGGTAGGACTGATGCTCTGGGTCATAGTGCACCTCCCAAGTGGGTGGGTCAATGAAGATCATGAACGACGCTATCGATGTCTGAAGACGTAACGGAAAGAAAAAGAGAGAGGGGTGAGAATCTTGCTAAAGAATCTCAGTAGGAAATCCTATATCTTAGTGTCATCGTTTACGTCCCAGGAACCTTGGGTTTATTTTAAAAAGGTTAAACATATATAGGTTCATTATGAGGTTTTCGCAAAGATAGTCATCCAAGGTCCGTGTCTTTTATAATGATTCTTAATGCATGTATGCAACATAGTAGAACATGAATGCAAGGCAAGACTTTAGGCAAACCAAACAATAATCATCATATAAGTGGCATGTAACTTTTCCTGAACATCGTTCCTTTTCTCATACTTGTGACACTAACATCATAATAGTAGTCGTACCTCTAAAACTAGGCTATGAGCTTATACCTTAACTAGTCGTCACTAGTTCTTACTTATCCTCTTGATAAGCGAATCATAAACATAATTATAATTATCATAACAATCCCGACTCCTAGAGTACGGGTAGGGGCCTAAGGATCACCCATCATGGGACTTTTTCCTTCTTCGAAACGCATCAACTGGTTAAGACCAACGACTTTGTTCGCTTTGGCAGGCTAATGTCGATGCCCTCATGGTTTTACCTTCTCTTCACTAGAGCAAGAGAAGTACGTCTCGGTGTAACATATTAAACATCTTATTTCTCAAAACTTTCTTTAGTCTTCTCAAATTTGATGGAAATTCTGATAATTACTGCAACCCCGAATTTCCTCAAATTTGAGTCATGCCACATAACTCACACAATGCATGTTGCCTCATAAATTCCTCAATCAGATAAACCTTTCAATCATAAAGACATACTTTCTTTAATTCACTTGTATCAAATAATCTCATGCATTATGCTTGTAACGCCAATTTTCCCGTGTACAAATGACCGAAAATGCCCTTGAGGTCATTTTACCCGAAAATGAGGATCGCCACCCATCCTCAAGGGGATGTTTTGATGTTAATAAGGGATTATATGTGTTGTGTGTAGTAATAGAGTAGAAGAATCTCATTTTTGAGTTCCGACGCGTGAAATTACCAAAACGCCCCCTGCGTTTGTCCGTTTTACGTGTTGGTTGAGTCCAACTTTACCAAAGGATTTTAAATGATATTTATAAGTGGTTTCGATGTTTAGTCGGGCCGGAAGGTCCCGGGCAGTTTTAGTATGAAATTACCATTTTGCCCCTAGAACAGTGTACAGTGAGCCTAATAACGCAATTAAGCAAACCTAAACAATATTAGGCTCTAATTGAAGATTAATTTATTTCGATAATTAATCTAGAGTCAAAATAATTTATTAAGGTTAATTAGAACCTAAGATTGCTTAGATAAACTCTAATTGCATTCTTTAGTTCAAGATTCCTAGTCATGGAATCTTGAATAGTATTTCTCTCTCCAATTCCTTAAATTAAGGAATTGTGCCATACCTCATTTGACCAAAAGAATTATTTTAAATTGTTAATCTAGTGAGATTACCCTCCTAATCAAGTCTTGACAACCTTAATTAGTCAATTATCTTACCTAAACACTTTCTTACAACTCCTAATCAAAAGCTTAATCAAAGAAACACCTAAACACATCCTTAAACCACAATTACATGAGCAAATCATCCTTTTTCCCCCTTGGCTGAAATGTTGGCTGAATTCATGCTCTCCATTTGTGTCACATGTTGATTTTGTTTCACTCAAAGAACCATGCCTTAGGCCATACCTTGCCCATGCTTTCAACCATGCTTGCCATGCCTAAGCCCATGCCTTTGTAAGAGATATTTTTCTCCTCCCTTGGCCTTGAAAACCACCAGCCATTCCCTCCCCAAATCAGCCCACATGTATCATTTTTCTATAAATACCAAGCCTTTGAAGACTTGGTTGCTCTTTAGATCATTTGCCAAGTTTAAGCATTCTTGCACTTTCTCTCATTTCCTCTCAAATTCCCTCAACTTGGCTGATTTCTTCCTTCAAGTTTCAAGAGGATTTTCCTTCTCCATTTCATCAAGAACTCAAGCTTTCTTTCATATCTCTCAAGACTTCTTTAGGTAGGGGTGTTGTTCTAAAGTTTTTGCTTGTGTTCTTAAGAAAGTTCTAATTTTTCTCTTGGTTTCAAACTCTTTTTCCCTTCCTCTTTCTTTTTCGGCCAAGAGGCCTTTTCATAGAGAGAACATGAGCTTGATGATAAGGTTTCAAGATAATGACTTGTTGTTGTCATGTGAGAAACCTCTAAAGCTTGAAACAACTTGGTCTTGGACCATACATGCTTGAGTTTCCTTCTTATTCTTGGTTTTATTTTCAAGTTTTCTTCTTTTCCTTTAAAGATTTCGGTCTTTTTCCTTTATTTGAACAAAGTTTGTTAAAGTTGTTAAGTAGATCACAAGGTTTTTGATAAAGAAAATTAATCACATGTTTTCAAAGAGCTCTAAGCTTACCCTTGCCAACCTTAAAGTTGGTCGGCCGTTCTAAGAGTTTTACTCTAGATTGAAGCCCATGAGCAATAAAATGAAGAATATGAGTAGTTCTATTTATGTTTGTTTTGTTAAAGTGTTGATGTTTTTAGTTTAATCCATTTTCTTGAGCTTGATGATGAAGTTCAAAGCCAAAGTCTTCTTTGAGGACTTGGTGTTAAGAACTCTAAAGCTCATCTTCCATTGTTAAGATACATGTTGGGTTAAGGTTATTTATGTTCCTTTAAAGTCTTGAAGGAGCTCTAGTTAAGATAAAATAAGTTGCATTCATGTTTAAGTTTATGTCTTGCATCTTATGTTTATTTTGATGTCATCACTAAGTTCATAAGAATAAATAAATGAACTTGCATTATCATGTTTAAATTCCCAAGCTTGCATTTCATGTCTATATTTCAAGCCATCACTTAATCCTTAAAGATAATAATGAGGTTGCATCTCATATTTATTTTGTGCTCTCACTTTACTTTGTAATAAAGAGTAAAAATGAAGTGCATAGCATGTTTAAGATTATGTTATCACCTAAAGACTCTAGAGCTCAAAGACTTGCCCTAAGTATCTTCAATGGGGATCTCTAATAAAAAGAGATGGATGTGTTTTTAGTATGATTCAATGATGGTTTTGATTTCGTAAAATGTGAGAATGATTTTAAGAAAATGTTGGAAAAATATTTTATGAGGTCTCAAGGTGTTTAAATAGTTTGGAATGTGTCAAAAATCATGTTTTCTCAAATTTGGAGGTTCTGTAATCAATTACAATCTTATGTAATCGATTACCAAAAGGGTTTTGAAGGACTTTTGGTTTGGTAACGATTACCAGAGGCAATGTAATCGATTACACAGCTGTTTTTCATGCCCAGAACCTGTTTAAAACCCTGGAATCGATTACCATATCAATTACCCCTATGTTCTTTATTTTTCCTAAACTTAACCCAAGTAATCGATTACCATGATATGTAATCGATTACCCTTGTTTGAAACCTAGAATAAATTTAGTTCCTGGTAATCGATTACCAGGCACATGTAATCGATTACTACAACACCTTTTTACTCCTGAAATTACCCAAGAGAAAAACTAGCAACTCGTGTGCATTTCTAATATGAATTTATGTGATTATGTATGGATGAACATTTTTGGTTTCTGTCTCATCCTTTGTGGCCACTGGATAACTTCTGTTGAGGGGTTAAAATGCGTAATGTTGTGTTTGAGTGAAGTAAGGAACATTTTCGGAGGATTGGAAAGACTAAAACAAATAGGAAGAAATTATAACTAGAATCTTACAATGTTTAGACACAAGGATAATAACTTCTATTCCAGCATAATTTGAGCTTAAGGATAATGTTTCATAACTAGTGAATTGTGCCTAGGAGTTGAACATAGAATCTTAGGCAAAGACAGAACTTAGAAAAGAGTTTAAGGCATAGATTCTAGAATCCCCGTAGTTGAAGAAATGATCTTGATGAGTAATCTATATGATGCGTTGGATGAATTAGGAAGCATAATGTTAGAAAGAATTTTAAGGAACGATTCCTTAGAATATTATAAAGATTTGCAATGGGTGAAAAGATTACTAGAACAAGAATTAAGACCCGTAAGAGTCAAAGCATAAGATATCTTAAGATAAGGAGATGTGATGTTAGGAGGAGATCGATGAGTAATGGTTGACGTATGTGAATGTTTTTAAATACCGTGAGTATGAGAATGTTTGGATGTGTGGCATGTTGCTATGATGATGTGATACGCTATGCATGAAAACATGAGGCATGAATAGAGGATATGTTATATGGTGTATTATGATTGTACGCTCATGTTGCATCCATACAAAATATGTTAAAGTGGAAATGATCCCATTATGACTTCCCGAGTTAAGGGTTGTACGGGTGATCTAAGAAAAGAGATATGTTAATGAGGAAATGATCCCATTATGACTTCCCGAGTTAAGGGTTGTACGGGGTGATCCAAGAAAGAGATATGATTCCCCTCTATTTTTCCCGTATAAATCTAGCGACGGCTAGTTAGGATGAGCTCATTCCTAGGCGATAGGTGATTAGGAGTTTTGGTGACCATGATAAATCGTTGAGCCGGCATGTTGGGTGGATTTTGGTGGCTATGACGAGGGTGGGAAAAATGAAAAAGTGAAAAAGTCATGAAAGGAACTCACAAGTTCAATTATGATAAAGTAAAATATGCACATGCATATGTTTCGTTGAAGTTTCATTGATGCTTTGATTAAGTAATATGTGTTATCTACGTGCACTGTCATATTGCCATGCATACATAAAATATCTGTGCATTCATAACATGAAGACACATTCTAAAAGAAACCCACTTTGGATAATAAGCTTTGAGAAATTAAAACTGAACCTATGCATGAACACCTCTTTTATAACAAAACCCGAAGTGGTCGGGCGACGACGATGACACTTGTGTTAGAGTTGGAAGCCTATGAGAACCTTAAATAAGTTTCTCACCCCCTTTCCTCTTTCCCGTGTCACCACCAGACGGGATGATGCGAATCATTCGTGATCTACGTTGAGGCGCGGGCGTAGGAATCACGTCACCTAGACGGATCAGAGGGCGCAACAAAAGCATGAAGACTAGTCTAGCTTAGCAAATACCTTGTTTTGCAATAGTTGAAAGATATTTGGTGTAATTGATAACCCAAGATGTGCTTATATCTATAAGGGCATCGTTGTTTTGTTATGATTATAATATGATATTACAAGTTGTGTTGCATTTATTCTATGGTTTATTCATGGTTGTTTTGGTGATATATTCCTAGTTGTTATGTTTTACATTTAATAATCGGTCCCTATGCGCATGCGCGGCTCGCATTTTAATTCTTAAGTTCAAAAAGAAAAATTTAGTTATATTTTTAGTACTCGTATTTTAAAGAAAACCAAGTCAAGTTCTGAAACGAAGACGTAACCGCTAATAACTAGCCGAATGCGACTCGAGCGTGTTAGGTGAAAGTTAGGGTGTTACAATGCTCACAATATATCAAGACATCATCACATCATGAATCCTCATGTTATCAAACTCATGTCATTAACACATTCACACATAACACAAGCATACTTGCTTGGTCTCATTCTCGTATCATACTTCCTACCTTGTGGTGTCTTATGCTTTGGCCCTTACGGGTCTTAAACTTGTGTTCCAATTATTCTATCCTTTCTTATGGATCTCTATCATTTCCTATAATTCTTTCTAACATTTATGTTTACTAACTCATCCAATCTGCACTGGATAGATTAAACATCATGATCATTACTCGACTATGGGGGATTCTAGGATCTACACCTTAGGCTCTTTTCTAAGTTCTATGTGCCTAAGATCCTAGGTTCGACTTCTAGGCATAAATAGTAATTATGGGTCATCTTCCTTAAGTTCAATTATGCTGGAACATAAGTTATCATTATTCTCGTGTCTAAGGGTGTTAAGATTTTAGTTCTCAAACATTTCTATTTGCTTAGTCCTTCCTAACCTTCAACATCGTTTCTCACTTTCGTAAACATAATCTTACGCATTCTAACTCCTAAAAAGAATTCATACAGTGGCCAACAAGATAGAAAAATCAAAAGTATGTATCACGCACAATCACATAAAATCATGTTATAAGTGCATACAAGTTACTAGTCTTTCTCTTGGAATAATTTCGGAGCTAAGAAGGTGTTCGGTAATCAATTACATGTGCCTGGTAATTGATTACCAGAGACTAAATTCCTGGGTTTCAAAAACAACCTGGTAATCGATTACATAGGATGGTAATCGATTACCTAGGGTTAAATCCGTTTCCAGAAAATGAAGGACATTGGAGTAATCAATTACACAAGTAGGTAATTGATTACAGGGTTTTAAGGATTAGTTCTGGGCATGAAGAACAACCTTGGTAATCGATTACACATTGTATGGTAACGATTACAGAACCAAAAACCCTTCGAAAAACCACTTGGTAATCGATTACATAAGCTGGTAATCGATTACCAGAACTTCCAGAACTTGAAATATGATTTTTGACACATTTCAAACTTTTTAAACACCTTGAGACCTCATAAAATAGTTTTCCAACATTTTCCTGAAATCATCCTTACATTTTACAAAATCAA
The DNA here is from genome assembly GCA_030441495.1 of Dalbergia oliveri. Lineage (NCBI taxonomy): Eukaryota > Viridiplantae > Streptophyta > Magnoliopsida > Fabales > Fabaceae > Dalbergia > Dalbergia oliveri. The sequence goes on along the minus strand of JAMLFY010000019.1, from coordinate 3,656,646 downwards.
ACCATCATTGTATCATACTAAAACACATCCATTCCTTTTTTATTAAAGTTTCCCCTTTGAAGATACTTAGGGCAAGTCTTTGAGCTTTAGGGTGTTTAGGTGATAACATAAACTTAAACATGCTATGCTCTTAGTTTACTCTTTTACAAAATAAAGTGAGTGCATAAAATAAACATGAGATGCATCCTCATTATTATCTTTAAAGATTAAGTGATGGCTCAAAATATAAACATGAAATGCAAGCTTGGAATTTAAACATGATAATGCAAGTTCATTTAGTTATTTTTAAGAGTTTAGTGATGACTTGAAGATAAACATGCTATGCAAAGCATTAAAGTAAACATGAATGCATCTTATTTTAGGTCTTAGCTAGAGCTCTTTACAAGACTTTGTAGGAACATAAAACCTTAACCCATTATGTATCATAAGGTAAGCTTTAGAGTTCTTAGCACCTAGGCTTCAAAGAAGTCTTAAGGTTTGAACTTCATCATCAAGCTCAAGAAAGTGGATTAAAACGAAAACACCAACACTTTAACAAAACAAACATAAATAGAACTACTCATATTCTTTATTTTATTGCTCATGGGCTTCAATCTAGAGTAAAACTCTTAGAACGGCCGACCAACTTTAAGGTTGGCAAGGGAAGCGTAGAGCTCTTTGAAATCTTAGGATTAATTTTTTTTTACAAAACCTTTGTGATCTACTTAACATTTTTAGCAAACTTATTCAAAACCAAGGAAGAAAAATCGAAATCCTTAAGGGAAGAGGAAGAGAAAAATCGAAACTTAAGCCAAGAAAAGGAAAGAAATCAAAAGCATGTATGGTCCAAGACCAAGTTGTTTCAAGCTTTAGAGGTTTCTCACATGACAACAACAAGCCATTATCTTGAAACCTCATCATCAAGCTCATGTTCTCTTTATAAAAAGGCCTCTTGGCCGAAAAGAAAAAGGAAGAGGAAAAGGTTTGAAACCAAGAGAAACTAGAACTTTCTTAAAGAACATAAGCAAAAACATTAAAACAAAACCCCTACCTAAAGAAGTCTTGAAGTGAGGAAGGAAAGCTTTGTTTCTTGAGAGGAAAAGAAGAGGAAATCCTTCTTGGAAACTTGATGAAGAACTCGGCCAAGGGAGGAGGAAAGAGGTTCTTTGAGTTTGGGAAGAAAACTTGAAGTTTGCTCAAGTGTGTAAACATTCAAGGAGCTTTCAAGCTAGTGTATTTATAGAAGATTGAGAGCTCATGGATGGCTTAGAGGTGGGAGGAGTGGCCTTGCTTAGCGGGGAAAGGAGAGAAAAATATCTCTTGAATGGGTATGGGTGCAAGCATGGTTAAGGTATGGTGAGGTATGGCAAAGCATGGCTTGAAGTATGGCCTAGGCATGGCTCTTTGAGTGAGGAAAATTCAACATGTGGCACTTCTCTTGGGTGAGAATTCTCCAGCCCATGAGCCAAGGAGGAAGGGATTTTGTTCATGTAATTGTGGTTTAAGGATGTGTTTAGGTGTTTCTTTGATTAAAGTTTTGATTAGGGGTTTGTAAGAAAGTGTTTAGGTGAGGTAATGGGTAATTAAGGTTGTCAAGACTTGATTTAGGGAGTGTTCATACTAGATTAGAGAATTAAAACTCTCATTAAGTTTAATTGAGTCATAGACAAGTTTCCTTAAATTAAGAAAGTAGAGAGAAAACATTATTCAAGATTCCATGACTAGGAATCTTGAATTTTAGAGTTTAACTAAGCAATCTTAGGTTGTAATTAACCTTAATAAATTATTTTGCCTCTAGATTAATTATCGAAATTAATTAATCTTCGATTAGAGCCTAATATTGCTTAGGTTTGGTTAATCGTGTCATTAGGCTCACTTACACTGTTCTAGGGGCAAAATGGTAATTTGTACTAAAACTGCCCGGACCTTCCTGCTCAACTAAACATCGGATATCACTCATAAACATCATTCCAAACTTCCTGAAAGTTCGGGCTCAAACGGCACCTTTTACCCGTGTAGAATAGGGGGGTATTTTGGTCATTTTGAGCTAAAAGTTTGAAAATGAGATTTTCATCTCGTTATCAAACATAACAGTTATAACCCCTTTCAATCATTAAGTTGACCTATTCAAGGACTGTTGGCAACTCCTTTAATTTGGTAAAAATGACCTCAGGGCATTTTGGTCATTTGTACTCGCAGAGGAGAAATCGAGGCGTTACAGCTTGGGGTAATTTTGGGATGGGTGACCTCCTGGAAAACTTCCAGGAAGCGTGTGAGTGAGGACAAGCACGCTGAAAGACCCGTGTTGGTTGGGGGAAATCGGGATCCATAAAGCAGGAGGGATGTTACAAATGGTATTAGAGCCCACCTCTCCCAGGACGTGTGGTTCGGGGACAAACCGAGCGGAAGCTGGTGGGCATATAACGCCCGGGACGAGGCAGAGTGATCGCCGTGAAGGCACGACAAGGAGCGGCGCTTCCAAGTGAAGGGGTACATGAATGAACCGATTACACACTGAAAAGGCTCGTGTTGGTTTGTCGGGATAGTCGGCAATCATAAGGCAGCAGGGGATGTTATAGTATACACATTTGTCAATTATTTTGGTTCTAGAGTTTCATAATAGATTTTGTCCTGACGCATTTTTTTTTCCTATTTATAGTTGTACAGGATGGTTGTTGTTAGCTCTAGAACCCTTCAGAAAGCTTCAAGGTAATATGTTTTGAATGACAACAAAATCAATTTAAGGAAAATATTTTGAAGAATGACTAATGTCTACCTTGAGTTTCTTGAAGTAGCAAATAGGCTCTTCGTTGGCATAACATAGCTCCATTAACGTGAATAATTTCACTTTACATGTGCAAACATGATTTATCTCGTATAAAGAGATAAGAACCAAATGGAAGTTATAATTATATCGCAATTTGAGCATATACATGCCAAACAGATTGAAGAAATACAACTAGTACAAGAAACCAAGTTTCAGAATGTCAAAAAGTAGCACTAGACTTCAAAAAGTAAGCTTAGGCTGAAGATATCAATGAAACTAAGCCAACACATTCTACAATATTCAATCATCATATTCACAATCTTTTTATCTACAACAAGCTCTTATTGAAGACTAGAAAACTAAAGTTTTTTCAAGGAACTCATACTATACATCAGAAAGTTCACTTCACTGAAAGGCTAAACTTTACCTGGAAAAGGAGGGAAAATTTGAAATTCCAATTTAAAGTCAAACCCAATAACCGGCGTATCATCTCTTCTGCCAACTTGGTCAACTACCCTAGCTTCTAGAAGGAAGAGTTCAAAAATCATGATTAGAAAGTAAAAAGGTTTTGAAAGGACCTCAGAAACCTTAACTTTACAATGGTTTCTACAACAGATTTGATAAAAGTCAAGCTACTCCTCTAGACTACAGTTCTAAGACACAAATAGATGATCAACATGTGTCACTTGTAAAACTGATCAAGGGCAATGGTAAAAAATGAAAACCATCTACAAATAGAGATGATGTGCTTTCAAATAAAAAGACTTTGGACGCCGCACAAGTGCTGAAACTCTATAAAAATTTCTCCTCATCCCTTGTAAAATTTATTACATCTTGTAATAAGTTTCCTTGTTGTAAAAATCTTCTTTCTACATTCTTAAATAGTTGATACGTTTTTCCAAGGAAGAATTTCTAGAAAGAAGTCATTCAAGTTAACCCAGGTTATTCGTTGTATATCTTAAGGAAACTTGAGTGTAGGTTAGTTTGAGTTGCAAACTGTAACGCCCCGATTTTTTTTTGTTTGAGTACAATGACCGAAATGCCCCTAAGGTCATTTTTACCGAAATTCAGCAAAACCACTCCTTGAATGGGTCAATCCAATGTTTGAAGGGGATTACATCTGTTATGTTCGATATCCGAGGTGAAAATCTCGTTTTCTGAACTTTCGGCTCAAAATGACCAAAATACCCCTACTGTGTTCTACCTGTAAAGGTGCCATTTCAGCCCGAACTTTTCTAGGAAGTTCGGAATGAAGTTTATGAGTGGTTTTTGATGTTTAGTTGGCCTAGGAGGTCCCGAGCAGTTTTAGTGCAAAATTACCATTTTGCCCCAGAAGTGTAGAGTGAACCTAATGACGTAATTAGCCAAACCTAAGCAATATTAGGCTCTAATCGAAGATTAATTTATTTCAATAATTGATCTCGAGTCAAAATAATTTATTAAGGTTAATTAGAACCTAAGATTGCTTAGTTAAACTCTAATTACATTCTTTAATTCAAGATTCCTAGTCATGGAATTTTGAATAGTGTTTTCTCTCAAATTCCTTAAATTAAGGAATTGTGCCCATACCTTCATTTGACTAAAAGAATGATTTTAAATTGTTAATCTAGCAAGATCACCCCTAATCAAATCTTGACAACCTTAATTAGCCATTACCTCACCTAAGCACTTTCTTACAAACCCCTAATCAAGACTTTAATCAAAGAAACACCTAAACACATCCTTAAAACCACAATTACATAAGCAAAATCTCCTCCCCCTTGGCTGATATGTTGGCCAAAACCCTTTCCCCAAATTGTGTCACATGTTGAATTTTCTCTTCATTCAAAGGCCATACTTCAAGCCATACCATGACCCATACTTCCACCCATGCTTGCCCATGCCTAAGCCCATGCCAATCAAGAGATATTTCTCTCTCTTCCTTCCTCAAGTGACCGGCCACTCCTCCTCCTCTAGGCCATCCATGAGCTTCCATTTCTTCTATAAATAGGTGGGCTTGAAAGCTTTTTGAATGTTTACACACTTTGCCAACTCAAAGCTTTCTTTCTTTAAGCTTTAAGAAAACCTTTTCTCTTCTTCCTTCTCCTCCTTTGGCTGAATAGTTCCAACAAGGATTCAAGAAGATTTTCTTCTCTTTTCCTCTCAAGAAACAAAGCCTTCCTTCCTCTCTTCAAAGACTTCATTAGGTAGGGGTTTGTTTTCCAAGTTTTGATTGCTTACTTCAAGGAAGAGTTCTAGTTTTCTCTTGGGTTTTCAAAGTCCTTCTTTTCTTCTTTTATTTTCGGCCTAGAGCCTTGTATTGAGAAAAACTTTAGCTTGATGATGAGGATTCAAGATAATGGCCTTGTGATGCCATGTGAGGAACCTCTAAAGCTTGAGAACTTGGTCTTGAACTATAAAGGATTTCGATTTTTCCTTTCCTTTTTCCCTCTCAAGGTTTCATTTTTATTGCTTTCATTATGCAAGGTTTGACAAAAATGTTGAGTAGATCACTAAAAGTTTTATTAAGAAAAGTAATCATATGTTTTCAAAGAGCTCTAAGCTTACCCTTGCCAACCTTAAAGTTGGTCGGCCGTTCTAAGAGTTTACTCTAGATTGAAGCCCATGAGCAATAAAATAAAGAATATGAGTAGTTTTATTTATGTTGTTTTGTTAAGTGTTGGTGTTTTTGTCTTAGTCCACTTTCTTGAGCTTGATGATGAAGTTCAAACCAAAGACTTCTTTGAAGACTTGGTGCTAAGAACTCTAAAGCTCATCTTCTATTTGTTAAGATACATGTTGGGTTAGGCTATTAATATTCCTCTAAAAGTCTTGTAAGAGCTCTAGTTAAGATAAAATAAGTTACATTCATGTTTAAATTTATGGCTTGCATCTCATGTTCACTTTGATGCCATCACTAATCTCTCAAAGATAAATAAATGAACCTGCATTATCATGTTTAAATTTCCAAGCTTGCATTTCATGTTTATATTTCAAGTCATCATTTAATCCTTAAAGATAATAATGAGATTGCATCTCATATTTATTTTATGCTCTCACTTTACTTTATAATGAAGAGTAAAATGAAGCGCATAGCATGTTTAAGTTTATGTTATCATATAAATACCCTAGAGCTCAAAGACTTGCCCTAAGTATCTTCAAATGGAAATTTTAACCATGATAAGTGGATGTGTTTTAGTATGATACAATGATGGTTTTGATATTGTAAAATGTGAGGATGATTTCAAGAAAATGTTGGTTAAATGTTTTATGAGGTCTCAAGGTGTTTAAATAGCTTGAAAAGTGTCAAAAATCATTTTTTCTCAAATTTTGGTTCTGGTAATCGATTACTAGCTTATGTAATCGATTACCAAGAGTGGTTTTCGAATGATTTTTGGTGCTGGTAATCAATTACCGAGGCTGTTCTTCATGCCCAAAACCGGTCTTAAATCTGGAATCGATTACCTGTTGTGTAATCGATTACTCGATGTTCTTCATTTTGGAAAAAGTTTTAGCCTAGTAATTGATTACCATCCTATGTAATCAATTGCCTGGTTGTTCTTTAAACCCAAAACAAAATTTAGTTTCTGGTAATCGATTCCGGGTACATGTAATCGATTACCAAAATACCCTTTTTGCTCCTGAAATTGTTCCAAGTGAAAAACTAGCAACTCATATGCACTTATAACATGATTTTATGCGATTATGTGTGATGCACACTTTTGGTTTCTTTCTTGTTGCTTGGCCACTGTATGAATTCTATTTTAAGGAGTTAACATGCGTAAGATTATGTTTGAGCGAAGTGAGGAACGATTTTGGAGGTTAGGAAAGACTAAGTAAATAGAAAGGATTTAGAACTAGAATCCTAAGGCACTTAGACACAAGAATAATAATTTATGTTCTAGCATAATTGAGCTTAAGGAAGATGGTTCATAATTAGTGATTATACCTAGGAGTTGAACATAGAACTTTAGGCGAAGACAAAACTTAGAAAATGGTCTAAGGCGTAGATTCTAGAATCCCCGTAGTCAATGAATGATCATGGTGATTAATCTATACAATGTTGTTTGGAAGAGTTAGTGAGCACAAATGTTAAAAAGAATTACAAGGAATGATCCCTTAAGTATTATAAAGACTTATAATGGGTTTTAGGATACCTAGAACAAGGATTTAAGACCAATAAGGGCCAAAGCATAAGACACCATGAGATAGGAAGTGTGATGTGAGAAGAGACCGAGTGGGTATACTCGTGATGAATGTGAATATGTTAATACCATGAACATGAGACTATATGTGTATTTGTGACATGTTGTTGTGCTAATGTGGTATGCTACGCTTATGATGCATGAGAATGCGAAATATGAATGAGTTAGGAGGGTATGCTCCTGTGATTAAGAGATTTATTTGATTGAGAAATTTCATGAGAACAACAAGTGTGAATTGAGTTATGTGGCATGACTCAAATTTGAGGAAATTCAGAGTGTAGTCGTTATGCTGCCGAATTTCTGTCAAATTTGAGGGACTTGAAAGAAAGTTTAAAAAGAAAGATTTTTATATGTAACATGCCGAGATGCATTTCTCCTACGGTGAGGAGAAAGGAAACCCATGGGGAGTATGGTCATGGAGCCATATCGAAACGGACAATGTCACTGGTCTTAACCAGATGATGCGTTTCGCGATTCGAGACGTACTTCTCCTTACCTGAGAGAAGGTAAAACTTGAGGGCATCGACATTAGCTTGCCAAAGCGGACAAAGTCATTGGTCTTAACCAATTGATGCATTTCGAAGAAGGAAGAAAGTCCCATGATGGGTGATTCCTTAGGTCCCCCTCGTACTCTGGGAGCGGATTGTTATTTTTATGATTATGATACACTTATCAAGAAGATAAGTAAGAACTAGTGACGACTAGTTAAGGTATGAGCTCATAGCCTAGTATCAGGGTCGTTACTATTTTTACATACCATGATGTCACAAGTTTGAGAAATGAGGAAAGATGTGAAGCTTTTGCTTATGAAAGAGAGAAGTTGATTATGAGAAAGCACATGCCACTTATATGAAAATTAGTTATTGATGAGATGCTTTATTGGTTTGTTGCATAAAGTATTGCAATGCGTTCATGTACTGCTATGCTGCATACATGCATTAAGATTCATCATAAAAGACACGGACCTTGGATAATTACTTTTATAAAAATCTCGTAATGAACCTTTGCATGTTTAACCTTTTCATAATAAATCCAAGGTTCCTGGACGACAATGACACTAGGATAGGAGGTTTCCTCCTGAGATTCTTTAGCAAGATTCTCACCCCTCTATCTTCTTTTCCCATTATGTCTTCAGATTCCGATGGTGTTGTTCGTGATTTTTTATTGATATGCCCGTGTGGGAGGTGCACTACGATCCCGATCATCAGTCTTACCATTTCGAGGGTCATTGTGCCGTGCGCATTTTTGCATACATTGGACGCCCATTTGCATTTCGGTCTCCAGCTTCGCTTTACCCCGACCTCTCCCTATGGTGATGATTTGATCTCGAGAGGACGCGACCCATGACGAGAGACGCTGAGCTCGACCATCGTATTCGGCGGACGCGGCTATCTCGAGTATGTTCCTCGCCCGAGGCATTCAGAGCCGATCTGTTGGAGGATCTCCTACTCATCCCTTTTGGAGGGTCTCCCCTAGTTCCCATGGACATTGGGAGGGGCGAGGATACGTGACACAGCAAAGACTAGCTCGACCCCTGAGATACGCCCACGTCTGGGAGGTCATGTTCGTCCACCTTTTGTTTACACACACTCGAGGAGCTTGCAGTTCATTGGGTATGTACCTTCGAGGGACGAGGAGCAGTGTCATTAGGTAGTTCAAGGCAGGGGGTAGCCATGGCTTGGGATTGATCTTGGGGCTTTTCATGTATTTGCTGTTATGTTTCTTATTTCCTTTCCTGTATCTTCTATTTCTTGTACTAAGCTCCGCCCACTTATATGGGTATGACTTTATGCTTTCAGTGGATATATTAAACTATGATAATTAATATTATGATGGATGTTTCTATGATTTAGATGTTCTCTAATGCTTTTGTATTGCATGATTTACTTTCTCTTCCGTTTTATGCTTCGTGTATGTAGTAATCGACGGCTCGCATTTTGTCTTACATATTCCATTTCAAAAAAAAATTTACTCGTATTTTCTGCTAAGTAATTTTACAAATGAGTTTTAAAGGGAAGTAATACCTAATAATTAATCTTAATACGTCCTAGGCGTGTTGGGTTAAATATTAGGGTGTTACATTATGGTATCAAGAGGTTCGATTCTCACGGAGCCTGAGGATTGGACGACCATGCTTTATGGGCATGTTACGGTAGTATGTCATGTATAATGCTTAGTTATTAGAGATAAGCTATAGGATAGACACACATGACCCTCTGGTTGCCTGTGCCATGGTAACTAGCTCATCTAGCTTAAAATTGAGCCTGATCACCTTAGTGTTTGTTGACTTATGTGTTTAGGGACCAATGGCACCTCAAGACAAAATGGGAATGCGAACGAAGGAGAACAAGGGAACGAGGCTGCGGCGCACGTGAGATGGTGAGAGCAATGGAACGCATGTTCGATTGCATGAACCAGCGAGGGATGCTGTTCAAGGTCCCCTGCCCGAGGCCGTAGAACAAGCCCGTTTTGGGAGTTCGCAAGGCCAATCCCCTAACCTTCCATGGAGCCTTGAACCCGACAAGGCAGATGAGTGGATCAAGAACACGGAAAAGATCTACTCAGGAGTCGCCTACTCAGGAGAGAAGGTTACCTTTGTTGCTTACATGATGGAGTCTAACGTAGAGTTTTGGTGGATCGGCACCAAGAGGCTGCTAGAAGCTATGAGCGCAGCGATCAACTGGGAGCTGTTCAAGACGTACTTCTATGAGAAGTATTTTCGGAGTCCGTAAGGAACACGAAGGACATCGAGTTTATGCAACTCGCCCAAGGCGGATCTTCTGTCACCCTACACGGCAAAGTTCGAGGAGCTGATAAAGTTTTCTCGGGTTTTCCAAGGGAATCTTGATGAGGTTTGGAAATGCATTAAGTTCGAGGCCGGGTTGAGGGCCGAACTTAACGTGGAAGTCGTGCACATGGAGATTAAGAACTTCCCCACCCTAGTCAACAAGTGCAGAATCATAGATGAGGGCACAAGAAGCTGAGCCCGCAAGGGCGGATTGTCCCCATGGTTTGGGACCTCAAGCCCCGAGGTTCAAGCCTCAACATCAGAATCAACCGAGAAGCCACTACCACCCCTACCAAGCTAACCAGTTCAAGCACCAACAACAACATCAATAACAATAAAGAGGACCTCAACCAACCGTTCGGCACCACCCGAGGCCGCCGTTCAACCACAATGGCCGAGGGAACCGCAACAACCAACAAGGAAGATCGGGCGGTCCTCGCAACAACAACTACCAAGGAGGGCCCAATGGAAACAAGAACAAAGCATCCCAAGGAGCCCCTCTTTCCCGAACCCACACGGCTGCGGTATGCCCCCGATGCGGGAGAAGTCATGGTAACCTCCCTTGCCATGCGAGGCAAGGAGTATGTTTCCGATATGGCAAGCCCGGCCACTACGCCAAGGATTGTAGAAGCGGAGGGTCGTTAAGTCAGAACCCTAGGCCGCAACACCAAGGAGGGTCTTCATCCTCAATGCGGAAGACGCGCAAGATCCAACGACCTCATCGAAGGTAAGTGTGAATTAAATGGTAGAACCTTAACTGTACTATATGACTCTGGTGCCACTCATTCTTTTATCTGACATGCTAGTGTCGAGTCTTTGAATTTGAAAGTTTCTAAGCTTCCTTTCGACCTTATTGTTTCTACTCCTACAAACCGTCCTATACATACCTAATTTTATATCATCATCTTACTATTGAAAATAGGTCCTTTATCATAGATTTAATTTGTTTGCCGTTGAAAGACATAGGAGTAATTCTTGGCATGGATTGACTTTACGCTAACCATGTACTGTTAGATTGTTATACCAAATCTGTTATTTTTCGTCTCCCTAGCAAAACTAGTCAGACCTTAAAACTCTATGTGAATTTCGTAGATGTCTTCTGTAGTGGGGGAAAACTAAAGGATATGTCCTTCTAGCCACTAGTGAGGTAGACTTTGAGTAGAATATAGATGACATACCAGCGGAGAGTACCCGAGGTATTTCCGGATGATATACCCGAATTCCCTCGAGAAAGAAGTGGAGTTCTCCATTGAGTTAGTTCTGGGAACGGGACCTATCTTGATAGCCCCTTACAAAATGTCACCCATGGAATTAAAAGAGTTAAAAACCCAGTTGGAGGAGCTGAAGAAAATTTCATAAGACCTAGTGCTTTACCATGGGGAGCCCTGGTCTTGTTTTTTAAGAAAAATGATGGGAGCATGAGGTTGTATATAAATTATAGGCAGTTGAATAAAGTAACGGTGAAAAACAAATACCCTTTGCCTAGGATTGATGATCTCATGGACCAATTAAAAGGAGCGGTGGTATTCTCCAAGATTGATTTAAGGTCGGATACCACCAGATTAGAGTAAGAGATGAGGACATACCTAAAACCGCCTTTAGAACATGGTACGGACACTTTGAGTTCGCCATGATGTGTTTTGGATTGACAAATGCACCCGCCGTATTCATGGACTACATGAATAGGATCTTTAGACCCTATTTAGATAAGTTCGTGGTCGTTTTCATAGATGATATACTCATCTATTCGAAGACTCACGAGGAGCATGAACGTCATCTAAGGATGGTTTTAGAGGTGTTGAAGGAGAAAAAGTTATATGTGAAGCTTTCTAAGTGTGAATTCTGGTTGGAGGAAGTGAAGTTTTGGGACATGTAGTGTCGAAAGGAGGTATAGCTTGACCCTAGTAAGATAGAAGCCGTGATGAATTGGGATAGACCAACCACCATAATGGAAATACGGAGCTTTTGGGTTTAGCAGGCTATTACCGTAGGTTTATAAAAGGATTTTCCCAGATTGTCCTTCCCTTAACCAAGCTCACTAGAAAGAACACCCCATTTTCATGGAATCCGATTGTGAGAAGAGCTTTCAAGAGCTAAAGGAAAGGTTAACCTTGACCCCAGTTTTGGTTTTACCCGATCCTAATGTACCTTTCGAGGTGGATTGTGATGCTTCGGGTAAGGGTTTAGGCTGTGTGTTGATGCAAAATAGGCAAGTGGTAGCCTATGCATCTAGACAACTCAAGCCTCACGAGGTGAACTATCTTACCCATGACCTAGAATTAGCCGCCATAGTGTTTGCCTTGAAGATTTGGAGGCATCACTTGTATGGAGTAAGGTTTGAAGTTTTCTCCGATCATAAGAGTCTTAAGCATCTTTTTGATCAAAATGAGTTAAATATGAGGCAAAGGAGGCGGATGGAGTTTCTAAATGACTATGATTTCGGCTGAAGTTACCATCCCGACAAGGCTAATGTTGTTGCTGATGCCTTCAGTCGGAAATCATTACGTCTGTCTCACATGATGGTCAAAGAAGTTGAGCTAATAGAGAAGTTTAGGGATGTGAATTTGGGATGTCATGTCTGATAGGAGTATGAAGATGTGTCACCTCATGTAACACCCTAATATTTAACCCAACACGCCTAGAACGTATTAAGATTAATTATTAGGTATTACTCCCCTTTAAAACTCATTTGTAAAATTACTTAGCGGAAAATACGGTAAATTTTTTTTTGAAATGAGATACGTAAAACAAAGTGCAAGCCATCGCGTACAACATAAACGATAACGTAAAGCGGAAGAGTAAATAAATCATACAAAACAAAAGCAATAAAGAACATCTCAAATATAAAGACATCCACCATAACATTAATTACCATAGTTTAATACATCCACTTGAATATAAAAGCATAAAGTCTTATCCATGTAAGTGGAGAGCTTCCAGGATAGAAACATAAAGTACAAGAAAGAAAACAGGAAACATAAACTGCTAATACATGGAACAAATCCCAAAAGATCGATCCCCAAGCTATGACGTCCCTCCCTCGAACTACTGATGGCGCTCCTCGTCCCTTGAAGGTACGTACCGACGAACGTGCTAACTCTCCTGCGTGTAAATGGAAAGGTGGCGGACATGACCTCCTCGTGGGCGCATCTTCTGACATCGAGCCAGCCTCCACCGCATCACGTATCCTCGCTGCCCCTCGATGTCCATGAGAATTGAGGGCGGACCATTCCGAAAAGGATGAGAATGGGGATCCTCAAATGGATCAGTCTCCGAATGCCTTAGGCGAGGAACGTACTCAGGGTAGCCGTGCACCGCCAAAGATGAAGGTCGGGCATGACGTTCTGCTCGTCTCTGGGTCGCGTCCTCTCAAAAATCAAATCATCACCGTAGAGAGAAGTCGGGTGAAGCGAAAGCAGGAGACCGGAAAAGCAACGGGCGTCCCATTATGCAAAAATGTGTACGGCACAACGACCCTCGAGGTGGTAGGACTGATGATCCGGGTCATAGTGCACCTCCCATATGGGTGTCAACGAAGATCACGAACGACGCCATCGTGGTCTGGAGACGTAACGGAAAGAAAAACAAAGAGAAGGAGGTGAGAATCTTGCTAAAGAGTCTCATGGGAAATCCTCTATCCTAGTGTCATCGTTTACGTCCCAAAAACCTTGGGTTTATTATAAAAGGGTTTAAACATGCAAAGGTTTATTATGAGGTTTTCATAAAAGTAATTATCCAAGGTCCGTGTCTTTTATGATGAATTTTTAATGCATGTATGCAGCATTAGAACATGAATGCATGGCAATACTTAGCAAAGAATAAAACACATCATTAACAAATAGTTCACATATAAGTGGCATGTAACTCCTCATGATCAAACTTTTGCTTTCATAAGCAAGATGCTTCTCATCTTTTCTCATTTCTCAAACTTGTGACATCATGATCTTTAAAAACAATAGTAACCGACCCCTAAAACTAGGCTATGAGCTCATACCTTAACTAGTCGTCACTAGTTCTTACTTATCCTCTTGATAAGAGAATCATAATCATAAAAATGACAAATCCCGACTCCCAGAGTAGGGTAGGGACCTAAGGAATCACCCATCATGGGACTTTCTTCCTTCTGAAACGCATCGTTGGTTAAGACCAGTGACTTTGTCCGCTTTGGCAGGCTAATGTCGATGCCCTCACGGTTTTACTTTCTCCTCACCGTAGCAGGAGAAGTACGTCTCAGCCCGTGAAACGCATCATCTAGTTAAGACCAGTGACATCGTCCGCTTCAGGATGGCCCCCACGACCATACCCTTCACGGGTTTCCTTTCTCCTCACCGTAGCAGGAGAAATGCGTCTTGGCATGTCACATATAAAATCTTTCTTTTCAAAACTTTCTCAAGTCCCTCAAATTTGACGGAAATTTAGCAGCATAACGACTACACTCCGAATTTCCTCAAATTTGAGTCATGCCACATAACTCAATCACACATATTGTTCTCATGAAACTCTCTCAATCAAATAAATCTATAATTCACGGCATTCCCTCCTAGCTCATTCATATTCCGTATTCTCATGCATCTCAGACTTATCATACCACAACATCACAATAACATGCCACAAATACACACATAATCTCATGTTCCTAGTAATATCATATTCACATCATCACGAGCATACCCACTCGGCCTCATGCTCACATCACACCTCCTATCTCATAGTGTCTTATGCTTTGGCCCTTACGGTCTTAAACTTGTGTTCCAATTATTCTAACCTTTATTATAGATTTTTATAACACCTAAGGGATCATTACCTATAATTTTCTCTAATGTTTATGCTTCATAATATAACCAAACAGCTCTAGTTATTTTGGGCAGAATTTAGCCTTATGATTACGGGTCCTAATCTCCGTCTTTACCTTTTAAGTTCCGTCTTTGCCTAAGGCTCTATAATCAAATCCTAAACCAATTATGAGGGATTCCTACACATATCTACTAATTATGAACCATTATTCTTAAGTCCAATTATGCTGGAACAGAATTTGTAATTGGAGCATTCTAAGTGTTCTAGAATTCACATTTTAAATCCTTTTTAGTTACTTGTTCTTTCCTAACTTCCCTAAATCGTTCCTTGCTTCACTCAAACATAATTTTACACATTTTAACACCATAAAACAAAATTTATATAGTGGCCATTTGTGCAAGGCAGAACCGAAAATTCATGCATCATATAATCACATAATCTCATGATTTAAATGCATATAAGTTGCTAGTTTCTCTTGGAATCATTTTAGGAACTCAAAACTCTTTTAGAAACCAATTAATCTTGTTGAAATCATATAAAAATAGGTAAGGTCAGTAGCTAAATCATTTAACTCAAGGAATAGATTTAAATCATAGAAATTTGTTCATAAGGTTCTTTAAATACTCCTAAGCTTAGAAAAATTCCAAGACATAGGCTATAGGCACTTATGATTAGATGAACTCATCCAAGTCCATCATCATCATCACAAGGCCAAAATGGCATTCTTGAAATGCCTCCATTTTCTAAAACTTTATGTAAGATACTTGGGCAAGTCTTTGAGCTTTAGAACATTTAGGTGATGACATAAACATAAACATGCTATGCACTTATTTTACTCTTCATTAGAAAATAAAGTGAGAGCATAAAATAAATATGAGATGCAACCTCATTATTATCTTTAAGATTAAGTGATGACTTGAAATATAAACATGAAATGCAAGCTTGGAAATTTAAACATGATAATGCAAGTTCATTTAATTATTCTTGAGAACTTAGTGATGGCATCAAAATAAACATGCTATGCAAGGCATAAACATAAACATGAGTGCAATTCCATTTTATCTTAACTAGAGCTCTTACAAGACTTTAAAGGAACATTACAACCTCAACCCAATATGTATCTTAACAACATAAAGTGAGCTTTAGAGTTCTTAGCACCAAGACTTCAAAGAAGCCTTTGGTTTTGAACTTCATCATCAAGCTCAAGAAAATGGACACAAAGCTCAACACTTTGTCTAAACAAACATACAAAGAACTAAGTCATATTCTTTATTTTATTGCTCATGGGCTTCAATCTAGAGTAAAACTCTTAGAATGGCCGACCAACTTTAAGGTTGGCAAGGGTAAGCTTAGAGCTCTTTGAAAACATATGATTAATTTTCTTAACAAAACTTTTGTGATCTACTTAACATTTTTAGCAAACTTTGTTCAAACAAAGGAAAAGGAAACCGAAAACCATTCAAGGAAAAAGGAAGAGAAACCAAAAATATAAACAAGAACAAGGAAGGAAATCACAAGCATGTATGGTCCAAGACCAAGTTGTTTCAAGCTTTAGAGGTTTCTCACATGACAACAACAAAGCCATTATCTTGAAACCTCATCATCAAGCTAAAGTTTTTCCCATGAAAAAGCCTCATGGCCGAAAAGAAAAAGGAAGAGGAAAAAAGTTTTGAACCAAGAGAAAATTAGAACTTTTCTTGAAGAAAACAAGTAAAAACTTGAAAACAAAACCCCTACCTAAGGAAGTCTTTGAAAGGAAGAAAGAAAGCTTGATTCTTGAAGAGTTGAGAAGACAAAATCTTCTCTTGGAGAAGGATGTGTGTTCGGCCAAAGGGAAGCTCAAGGAAGATGATTTTTCCTTGAGTTTCTAAGTTTGGAAATGGAAAGTTTGAGTGTTTAAGAGATGGTTTGAGGTAAGGGAGTGGTGGTTCAAGGTTGTTTGTGGTGGTGGAAGGATTCTTTAAGAGGAAGAAGAAGATGGACAAGATGAAGAAAAATTTGAGAGAAAATGCAAGAAAAAGCAAGAGAACTAAACTTGGCAAAGCTTCTAAAGTGTAACCAAGTTCTTCCAAGCTTGGTATTTATAGAAATTTGGCAACATGGAGGCTGCCAAGGGAAGAAGGCCGATGGCCAAAGAGGGAGAAAAGAGAGGAAAAATATCTCTTTACATGGGTATGGGCTTAGGCATGGCAAGCATGGTTGAAAGCATGGCCAAGGTATGGCCTAAGGCATGGTTCTTTGAGTGAAACAAAATCAACATATGGTGCATTATAGGGGTAAGGCTTCGGCCAGATTTGCAGCCAAGGAAGGAAGAGAAATTGTTCATGTAATTGTGGTTTAGTGATGTGTTTAGGTGTTTCTTTGATTAAGGTTTTGGTTAGGAGTTTGTAAGCAAGTGTTTAGGTGAGGTAATTGGCTAATTAAGGTTGTCAAGACTTGATTAGGAGGGTAATCTTGCTAGATTAACAATTTAAAATCATTCTTTTAGTCAAATGAGGTATGGGCACAATTCCTTAATTTAAGAAATTGGAGAGAGAAATACTATTCAAGATTCCATGACTAGGAATCTTGAATTAAAGAATGTAATTAGAGTTTAACTAAGCAATCTTAGGTTCTAATTAACCTTAATAAATTATTTTGACTCTGGATTAATTATCAAAATAAATTAATCTTCGATTAGAGCCTAATATTTCTTAGGTTTGCTTAATTACGTCATTAGGCTCACTGGACACTGTTCTAGGGGCAAAATGGTAATTTTGCACTAAACCTGCCTCCTGGCAGACCAACATCAAATATCACTCTAAACATCATTCCAAACTTCCTGGAAAAGTTCGGGCTGAAACGGCACCTTTACCCGTGTAGAACAGCAGGGGATTTTGGTCATTTTGAGCCGAAAGTTCGAAAACGAGATTTTCACCTGGATATCAAACATAACGGTTATAATCCCCTTCAAACATTGAGTTGATCCATTTGAGGATTGCGGTCAGCTTTCCTCGAATTCTGGGTAAAAATGACCTCAGGGGCATTTTGGTCATTTGTATTCTGGATGCCCGATTTCTGCTGTTTGAGTACAAATGACCAAAATGCCCCTGAGGTCATTTTACTCCAATTCGAGGACACGAACCGAGTCCTCAATGGGTCAACTCAATGTTTGAAGGGGATTATATTTGTTATGTTTGATATCCGAGGTGAAATCTCGTTTTTTAACTTTCGGCTCAAAATGACCAAAATACCCCTTGTGTTCTACATGGGTAAAAGGTGCCGTTTGAGCCTGAACTTTTCCAGGAAGTTTGGAATGATGTTTATGAGTAATATGTGATGTTTAGTTAGCAGGAAATTTGGCGTTTTAGTACAAAATTACCATTTTGCCCTTAGAACAGTGTACAGTGAGCCTAATGACGCAATTAAGCGAACCTAAGCAATTTTAGGCTCTAATCGAAGATTAATTTATTTCATAATTAATCTAGAGTCAAAATAATTTATTAAGGTTAATTAGAACCTAAGATTGCTTAGTTAAACTCTAATTGCATTCTTTAATTCAAGATTCCTAGTCATGGAATCTTGAATAATGTTTCTCTCTCAATTCCTTAAATTAAGGAATTGTGCCATACCTCATTTGACCAAAAGAATGATTTTAAATTATTAATCTAGCAAAATTACCCTCCTAATCAAGTCTTGACAACCTTAATTAGCCAATTACCTCACCTAAACACTTTCTTACAACTCCTAACCAAAACCTTAATCAAAGAAACACATAAACACATAATTAACCTACAAGTTAGATGAACTAATTCTCTCTCTCTTGGCCTTAAGTGGCCGGCCACTCCTCCCTCATTTGCCCATCATGTGTTGACTCATTCACACTCCAAAGACCATGCCTACACCATGCCTTAAGCCATGCCTTCAACCATACTCACAACCATACCTTTGTAAGAGATATTTCCCCTCCTCCTCTCCAAAATAGTGCCGTTTCCTCCTCCTTTGAAGCCTCAATGTTGAAAATGTCTATAAATACCAAGCCTTGAAGAACCTTGTTACACTTTGGTTCATTTGCTAAGTTCACACTTCTTGCAAAAATTCTCTCATTTCCTCTCAAATTCCCTCACATTGGTCAATTCTTCCTCCAAGTTTCAAGAGATTTCTTTCTCATTTCATCAAGAAAACAAAGTTTCCTTTCATCTCTTTCAAAGATTTCATTTGGTAGGGGTTTTATTTTAAAGTTTTTGCTTGTTTTCTTTAAGAAAAGTTCTAGTTTTCTCTTGGTTCAAACTCTTTTTTCTTTCCTTTTTCATTTCGGCCATGAGGCCTTGTTATGAGAAGAACTTTAGCTTGATGATGAGGTTTCAAGATAATGACTTGTTGTTGTCATGTGAGAAACCTCTAAAGCTTGAAACAACTTGGTCTTGGACCATACATGCTTGTGTTTCTTTCTTTCCTTGCTTATATTTTCGGTTCCTTTTTCCTTTCTTTCTTGAATGGTTTCAATTTCCTTTCACTTTTTCCTTTAAAGATTTCGGTTTCCTTTGCCTTTACTTGAACAAAGTTTGCTAAAAGTGTTAAGTAGATCACAAAAGTTTTGTTAAGAAAATTAATCACATGGTTTCAAAGAGCTCTAAGCTTACCCTTGCCAACCTTAAAGTTGGTCGGCCGTTCTAAGAGTTTTACTCTAGATTGAAGCCCATGAGCAATAAAATAAAGAATATGACTTAGTCTTGTATTTTGTTTAGACAAAGTGTTGAGCTTTGTGTCTATTTTCTTGAGCTTGATGATGAAGTTCAAAATCAAAGACTTCTTTGAGGTCTAGGTGCTAAGAACTCTAAAACTCACTTTATGTTGTTAAGATGCATGTTGGGTTAAGGTTATGATGTTCCTTTAAAGTCTTGTAAGTGCTCTAGTTAAGATAAAATGAGTTGCACATATGTTTACATTTATGCCTTGCATAGCATGTTTATTTTGATGTCATCACTAAACTCTGAAGAATAACTAAATAGACTTGCATTATCATGTTTAAATTCCAAGCTTGCATTTCATGCTTATATTTCAAGCCATCACCTAATCTTTAAAGATAATAACGAGGTTGCATCTCATATTTATTTTATGCTCTCACTTTACTTTCCAATGAAGAATAAAATGAGTGCATATCATGTTTAAGTTTATGCCATCACTTAAATGTCCTAGAGCTCAAAGACTTGCCCAAGTATCTTGCATAAAGTTTTAGAAAATGGAGGCATTTCAAGGAATGCCATTTCGGCCTTGTGGTGATGGTGATGGACTTGGATGAGTTCCTCTAATCATAAGTGCCCATAGTCTAAGTCTTGGAATTTTTCTAAGCTTAGATGTACTCAAGGAACTTTATGAACAAAGTTTTATGTTTTAAATCAATTCCTTGAGCTAAATAATTTAGCTACTGACCTAGAATATATTTTTATGATTTTAGTGAGATAAATTGGTTTCTAAAAGAGTTTTGAGTCCCTAAAATCATTCCAAGAGAAAACTAGCAACTTGTATGCATTTTAATTCATGAGATTATGTGATTTTATGGGTTTTACATTTTGGTTCTGCCCTCTCATGTTTGGCCATTGTATAAATTCTGTTTTATGGTGTTAAAATGTGTAAAATTATGTTTGAGTGAAGCAAGGAATGATTTAGGGAAGTTTAGGAAGAAAAAGTGATTAGAAAGGACTTGAAATGTGAATTCTAGAACACTTAGATGCACAAATTTGTAATTCTGTTCCAGCATAATTGGACTTAAAAAAAATGGTTTATAAGTAGTTAATATGTGTAAGAATCCCTCATAATTGGTTTAGGAGTTAATTATAGAGCCTTAGGCGAAGATGGAACTTAGAAAGGGTCAAAAACGAAGATTCTAGGACCCCATAATCATGAAGTAAAATTCTGCCCAAAGAGACATAGAGCTGTTTGGTTATGTTATAATTCATAAACTTTAGAGGAAATTATAGGTGATGATCCCTTAGGTGTTATAAAAATCCATAATGAAGGATAGGATAATTGGAACACAAGTCTAAGACCCGTAAGGTCCAAAGCATAAGACACCATGAGATAGGAGGTTGTGATGTGAGCATGAGGCCGTGTAGGAATACTCATAATGATGTGAATATGTTAATATCATGATCATGAGACTTTATGTGTATTTGTGGCATGTTGATGTGATAATGTGTTATGCCATGTTTGAGACGCATGAGATTTCGAAGTATGAATGAGTTAGAAGAGTATGCTCTTATGAACTAGAGATTTATTTAATTGAGAAAGTTTCATGAGAATGATATGTATGATTGAGTTACGTGGAATGACCCAATTTGAGGAAATTCTGAGTAGAGTTGTTATGCTGCCGAATTTCTATCAAATTTGAGGGACTTGAGAAAGTTTTGAAAGAAAGATTTTATATGTGACATGCCGGACGCATTTCTCCTGAGGTGAGGAGAAAGGAAAGCCGTGGAGGGTATGGTCATGGGGGCCATACCGAAGCAGACAATGTCACGGTCTTAACCAGATGATGCGTTTTGCAGACTGAGACGTACTTCTCCTGTACGGTGAGGAGAAGGTAAAACCATGAGGGCATCGACATTAGCCTACCAAAGTGGACAAAGTCATTGCTTAACCAGTTGATGCATTTCAGAAGGAAGAAAGTCCCATGATGGGTGATTCCTTAGGTCCCCCCGTACTCTGGAGTCGAGATTGTTATTTTTATAATTTTGATTATGATTCGCTTATCAAGAGGATAAGTAAGAACTATTGACAACTAGTTAAAGTATGAGCTCATAGCCTAGTATCAAGGGTCGGTTAATATTGTTTTAAAAGATCATGATGCCACAAGTTTGAGAAATGAGAAAAGATGAGAAGCATCTTGCTTATGAAAGCAAAAGTTTTGATCATGAGGAGTTACATGCCACTTATATGTGAACTACTTGTTAGTGATATGTTTTATTGTTTGCTAAGTATTCCCATGCATTCATGTTCTGCTATGCTGCATACATGTATTAAGATTCATCATAAAAGACACGGACCTTGGATAAGTACTTTTATAAAAACCTCATAATGAACCCTTTCATGTTTAACCTTTTTATAATAAACCTAAGGTTCCTGGGACGTAAACGATGACACTAGGATAGAGGATTTTCTTGAGATTCTTTAGCAAGATTCTCACCCCTTTCTTTGTTTCTCTTTCTTTCTGTTATGTCTCCAGGCGATGGCGTCGTTTGTGATCTTCGTTGACACCCGTTGGAGTTGCATTACCCCGACCATCAGCTACAACTTCGAGGGTCGATGTGTCGTACGCACTTTTGCATACATGGGACACCCTGTTGCCTTTCCAGCTCAGCTTTCATTTCACCCAGACCTTCCTATGGCGATGATATGATCGTCGAGAGAATGCGACCCGAGAGAGAGAACCACCGTGCCCGCCCATCGTCTTCAGGCATTGCGCGCTACCCCAAGTACGTCCCTTGCCCGAGGCACTTGGAGATCATCGTTGAGGATCCCCCTTCTCATCCTTTTCTGAGGGGTCGCCCCAGCTCCTATGGATCGGGAGGGGTAGCGAGGATACCGTGACTCAGCGAGGTGCACACGTCGCTCGAAGATGCGTCAACGTCGAGGAGGCCATGCTCGTCCACCTTTCCATTTACACGCACTCGAGGAGCTAGCACAGTTCATTGGGTACGTACCTCGAGGGACGAGAAGCACCGCACAGGAGTTCGAGGGAGGAGATAGTCATAGCTTGGGATCGATCTTTTAGGGTGGTTCTATGTATTAGCAGTCATATTCCTATTTTCTATCTTGTATTTTATGTTTTCGTACTTGGAGCCTACTTATATGGATATGACTTTATGCATTTATATTTCAATGGTTGTACTAAACTATTATGATTAAAATTATGATGGATGTTTTTATGATTGAGGTGTTCCTTATTGCTTTTGCTTTGCATGATTTATTTGTTCTGCGCTTTACGTTTCGCTTATGTTGTACGCGATGGCTCGCACTTTGTTTTACGCATCCCATTTCAAAAAAAAAAAAATTTACTCGTATTTTCCGCTAAGTTATTTTACAAACAAGGATTTAAAGGAAGTAATGACTAATAATTAATCTTAATACGTCCTAGGCGTATTGGGTTAAATATTAGGGTGTTACATACTCTATCGAAAATTCTGGCTACACCTCACAATGACTAGTGGGTTTAAATAGAGGGTCATGATGGTACAAGTAGAAAATGAGGAGTTTAGAGAAACCCTTGAGGCGGTTAAGGCGGGTAAGCTTAAGGGTTTTAAGTAAGGGACCGATGGTTTGTGGAGGTTCGAGGGCGGATTGTACCGCAAGATGGTGGCCTTCGAGAGCATCTTGGAGGAGGCCCATAAAAGCCACTTCACCATTCATCTTGGTGCTACCAAGATGTATCAAGATTTGAAGAGGATGTTCTAGTGGCCAGGGTTGAAAAGGATGTAGTAGCTTGGGTTAGTAAATGCTTGGTCTATCAAAAGGTGAAGATCGAGCACCAAAAGCCTTCAGGAATGTTACAACCCTTACCTATCCCTGAATGGAAGTAGGATAGCATATCCATGGATTTTGTGACCGGCCTACCTAGGACCCAGCCGGCCATGACGCTATTTGGGTAATAGTGGATAGGTTAACCAGTCCTTATTTCCTACCTATTAAGGTCACCTTTTCCCTAGATAAGTTAGCCCAGTTGTATATCCAAGAGATAGTAAGGTTACACGGAGTTCCATCGACGATAATCTCTGATCGAGATCCGCGATTTATGTCACGTTTTGGGGAGCCTTTCAAAAGATGTTTAGTTTAAAGCCGTGTTTAAGCATAGCTTACCACCCTCAAACAGTATGGACTATCAAGAAAGAACTATCCAAACCTTGGAAGATATGCTGAGGGTGGGTGTTTTGGATAGAAAAAGGGAGTTGGGATAAGTACTTGCCACTTATCGAGTTCGCATATAACAACAGTTATCATGTGAACATTGGTATGGCACCACATGAAGCCTTGTACGGAAGGAAGTGCCAATCGACTTTGTGTTGGCATGATCTAGAGAACAAAGCGTTTTGGGACCGAAGTAGTGAGGGAAACCACAGAGCAAATAAGAAAGATCAAGGACAGAATCTTGACTGCTCAAAGTCGACAAAAGAGCTACGCGGACAAGCGACGGAAGCCGTTGGAGTTCCAAGAGGGCAAACATGTTTTCTTAAGGATTGCCCCCACTACAGGCATAGGTAGAGCCATGCAAGTCAAAAGTTGAGTCCTCGATTTCTCCTCCTTTTGAAATTCTTAGAGAGTCGGGACAGGA
Source organism: Dalbergia oliveri (assembly GCA_030441495.1). NCBI lineage: Eukaryota > Viridiplantae > Streptophyta > Magnoliopsida > Fabales > Fabaceae > Dalbergia > Dalbergia oliveri. The sequence goes on along the minus strand of JAMLFY010000019.1, from coordinate 3,632,827 downwards.
GCCTACAAAATAGCCCTACCTCTAACCTGTCTAATCTTCATGACATCTTTCACGTCTCCCAACTAAGAAAATACCAATTCGATCCTAGCCATGTGTTAGAACCAGAGCATGCAGTTAAGGGAGGACCTAACTTTCAATCTACCACCAACGAGGATCGTGGATCGTGGTGTCAAGTAGTTGAGGAACAAGTCCGTTCCTTTGGTGAAAATGGCGTGGGCGCGACAAGACGGAAAAGTATACGTAGGAGCTGGAATCCAAGATGCGGACGAAGTATCCTGAGCTTTTCTAAGGTAACGAATTTCCAGGATGAAATTCTTTTTAAGGAGGGGAGTAATGTAACGTCTCGATTTTTTCCTTCGAGTACAAATGACCGAATGCTCCTGAGGTAATTTTTATCCTAATTTTCAGGAAGTTGACCCGACACTCCTTGAATGGGTCAACCAATGTTTAAAGGGGATTACATCTGTTATGTTTGATATCCGAGGTGAAAATCTCGTTTTCAACTTTCGGCTCAAAATGACCAAAATACCCCGTGTTCTACATCTGTAAAGGTGCCATTTGAGCCCGAACTTTTCCAGGAAGTTCAGAATGAAGTTTATAAGTGGGTTTTGATGTTTAGTTTGGCTTGGAGGTCCCGAGCAGTTTAGTGCAAAATTACCATTTTGCCCCTAGAACAGTGTACAGTGAGCCTAATGACGCAATTAGCAAACCTAAGCAATATTAGGTTTTAATCAAAGATTAATTTATTTCAGTAATTGATCTCAAGTCAAAATAATTTATTAGGGTTAATTAGAACCTAAGATTGCTTAGTTAAACTCTAATTACATTCTTTAATTCAAGATTCTTGGTCATGGAATCTTTGAGTAGTGTTTTCTCTCAAATTCCTTAAATTAAGGAATTGTGCCCATACCTTCATTTGACCAAAAGAATGATTTTAAATTATTAATCTAGCAAGATCACCCCTAATCAAGTCTTGACAACCTTAATTAGCCATTACCTCACCTAAACACTTTCTTACAAACCCATAATCAAGACTTTAATCAAAGAAACACCTAAGCACATTCTTAAACCACAATTACATAAGCAAAATCTCTTCCCCCTTGGCTGATATGTTGGCCAAAAACCCTTTCCCCAAATTGTGTCACATGTTGAATTTTCTCTTCACTCAAAGGCCATACTTCAAGCCATACCATGACCCATACTTCCACCCATGCTTGCCCATGCCTAAACCCATGCCAATCAAGAGATATTTCTTCTCTCTTCCTTCCTCAAGTGACTTGCCACTCCTCCTCCTCTAGGCCATCCATGAGCTTCCATTTCTTCTATAAATAGGTGGGCTTGAAAGCTTTTTGAATGTTTACACACTTTGTCAACTCAAAGCTTTCTTTCTTTAAGCTTTAAGAAAACCTTTTCTCTTCTTCCTTCTCCTCCTTTGGCCGAATAGTTCCAACAAGGATTCAAGAAGATTTTCTTCTCTTTTCCTCTCAAGAAACAAAGCCTTCCTTCCTCTCTTCAAAGACTTCATTAGGTAGGGGTTTGTTTTCCAAGTTTTGATTGCTTACTTCAAGGAAGAGTTCTAGTTTTCTCTTGGTTTTCAAAGTCCTTCTTTTCTTCTTTTATTTTCGAAGAGCCTTGTATTGAGAAAAACTTTGGCTTGATGATGAGGATTCAAGATAATGGCCTTGTGATGCCATGTGAGGAACCTCTAAAGCTTGAGAACTTGGTCTTGAACTATACATGATTTCGGTTTTTCCTTTCCTTTTTCCCTCTAAAGGTTTCAATTTTTATTGCTTTCATTATGCAAGGTTTGACAAAAATGTTGAGTAGATCACTAAAAGTTTTATTAAGAAAAGTAATCATATGTTTTCAAAGAGCTCTAAGCTTACCCTTGCCAACCTTAAAGTTGGTTGGCCGTTCTAAGAGTTTACTCTAGATTGAAGCCCATGAGCAATAAAATAAAGAATATGATTATTTTTATTTATGTTGTTTTGTTAAGTGTTGGTGTTTTTGTCTTAGTCCACTTTCTTGAGCTTGATGATGAAGTTCAAACCAAAGACTTCTTTGAAGACTTAGTGCTAAGAACTCTAAAGCTCATCTTCTATTTGTTAAGATACATGTTGGGTTAGGCTATTAATATTCCTCTAAAAGTCTTGCAAGAGCTCTAGTTAAGATAAAATAAGTTGCATTCATGTTTAAGTTTATGTCTTACATCTCATGTTCACTTTGATGCTAATCTCTCATAGATAAATAAATGATCTTGCATTATCATGTTTAAATTTCCAAGCTTACATTTCATGTTTATATTTCAAGTCATCACTTAATCCTTAAAGATAATATTGAGGTTGCATCTCATATTTATTTTATGTTCTCACTTTACTTTATAATGAAGAGTAAAATGAAGCGCATAACATGTTTAAGTTTATGTTATCATCTAAATACCCTAGAGCTCGAAGACTTGCCCTAAGTATCTTCAAATGGAAATTTTGACCATGATAAGTGGATGTGTTTTAGTATGATACAATGATGGTTTTGATTTTGTAAAATGTGAGGATGATTTCAAGAAAATGTTGGAAAAATGTTTTATGAGGTTTCAAGGTGTTTAAATAGCTTGAAAAGTGTCAAAAATCATTTTTTCTCAAATTCCTAAGGTTTGGTAATCAATTACCAGCTTATGTAATCGATTACCATAATAGTTTTTCGAATGGTTTTTGGTTCTGTAATTAATTACCAGATAATGTAATCGATTATCGAAGCTGTCTTCATGCCCAGAACCGGTCTTTAAAACCCTGGAATCAATTACCTATTTGTGTAATCGATTACTCTAAATGTTCTTCATTTTTGGAAAAAGTTTTAGCCCTAGTAATCGATTACCATCCTATGTAATCAATTACCCGGTTGTTCTTTGAACCTAGAACAAAATTTAGTTTCTGTAATTGATTATGGGTACATGTAATCGATTAATAATACCCTTTTTGCTTAAATTGTTCCAAGAGAAAAATGAGCAACTCATATGCACTTATAACATGATTTTATGCAATTATGTGTGACGCACACTTTTGGTTTCTATCTTGTTGCTTGGCCACTGTATGAATTCTATTTTGAGGAGTTAAAATGCGTAAGATTATGTTTGAGCGAAGTGAGGAGCGATTTTGGAGGTTAGGAAAGACTAAGTAAATAGAAAGGATTTAGAACTAGAATCCTAAGGCACTTAGACACAAGAATAATAATTTCTATTCCAGCATAATTAAGCTTAAGGAAGATGGTTCATAATTAGTGATTATGCTTAGGAGTTGAACATAGAACTTTAGGCGAAGACAAAACTTAAAAAGAGTCTAAGGCGTAGATTCTAGAATCCCCATAGTCGATGAATGATCATGGTGATCAATCTATACAATGCTGTTTGGATGAGTTAGTGAGCATAAATGTTAAAAAGAATTATAAGGAATGATCCCTTAAGTATTATAAAGACTTATAATGGGTGTTAGGATACTAGAACAAGGATTTAAGACCCATAAGGGCCAAAACATAAGACACCATGAGATAGGAAGTGTGATGTAAAAGAGATCGAGTGGGTATACTCGTGATGAATGTGAATATGTTAATACCATGAACATGAGACTATATGTGTATTTGTGACATGTTGTTGTGATGATGTGGTATGCTACGCTTATGATGCATGAGAATGCGAAATATGAATGAGTTAGGAGGGTATGGTCCTATGATTAAGAGATTTATTTAATTGAGAAATTTCATGAGAACAACAAGTGTGAATTGAGTTATGTGGCATGACTCAATTTGAGGAAATTCGGAGTGTAGTCGTTATGCCTCCGAATTTCCATCAAATTTGAGGGACTTGAAAGAAAGTTTGAAAAGAAAAATTTTTATATGTGACATGCCAAGACGCATTTGTCCTCTACGGAAGGAGAAAGGAAACCCGTGGGGTGTGATCGTGGAGCCATATCGAAGCGAACAATGTCACTAGTCTTAACCAGATAATGCATTTCGCAGAATTAGACGTACTTCTCCTGCTATGGTGAGGAGAAGGTAAATCCATGAGGGCATCAACATTAGCCTCCAATGCGGACAAAGTCACTAGTCTTAACCAGTCTGATGTGTTTCGAGAAGGAAGAAAGTCCCATGATGGGTGATTCCTTAGGTCCCCTTGGACTCTGGAGTCGGATTGTTATTTTTATGATTATGATAGGCTTATCAAGAAGATAAGTAAGAACTAGTGACGACTAGTTAAGGTATGAGCTCATAGCCTAGTATCAGGGTCGGTTACTATTTTTACATACCATGATGTCACAAGTTTGAGAAATAAGGAAAGATGTGAAGCTTTTGCTTATGAAAGAGAGAAGTTGATTACGAGAAAGTACATGACACTTATATGAAAATTATTTATTGATGAGATGCTTTATTGGTTTGTTGCATAAAGTATTGCCATGCATTCATGTACTGCTATGCTGCATACATGAATTAAGATTCATCATAAAAGACACGGACCTTGGATAATTACTTTTATAAAAACCTCATAATGAACCTTTGCATGTTTAACCTTTTTATAATAAACCCAAGGTTCCTGGCGACGTAGATGATGACACTAGGATAAGAGGTTTTCTTATGAGATTCTTTAGCAAGATTCTCACCCCTCTATCTTCTTTTCCCGTTACGTCTTCATATTCTGATTGTAACACCCTAACTTTCACCTAATACGCTCAAGTCGCATTTGGCTAGTTATTAGCGGTTACGTCTTCGTTTCAGAACTTAACTTCGCTTTCTTTAAAATACAAGTGCTAAAAATATGACTAAATTTTTCTTTTTGAACTTATGACTTAAAATGCGAGCCGCGCATGCGCATAGGGACCGACTACTAAACAAGAATCATAACATCCAAGTATACATCACCATAACATCATAAACAAACCATAGAATTAATACAACATAACTTGTAGTATTATATTATAATCATAACAAAACAACGATGCCCTTATAAATATGAGGACATCTCAAGATACTAGATACATCAAGTAAGGTTAACTAACGCGAAACATAATTATAAACAGACTACACTAGTCTTCAAGCTTCCATTGCGCCCTCTTTGACCGATGTTCATAACTCCTACATCCGCGCTTTAAGGAAAATCACGAACATCTGCATCAATCCGTTGGAGACAACACGGAGGGAAAGACAAAAGGGTGAGTATACTTATACAAAATTCTCAGGAGGCTCCCGACTTTAACACAAGTATCATCATCGTCGCCCCAGCCACTTCGGGTTTCATTATGAAAGAGGTATACATGCATAGGTTCAATTTTAATTCCTCAAATCTTATTATCCAAAGTGGGTTCCTTTTAGCATGAGTCTTCATGGTATGAATGTACAGATATTTTATGTATGCATGGCAATACTTGAGCATGAGGACATGTAGATACACATATCACGAAATCAAAACATCAATGAAACATATGCATGTGCGTCTTTTACTTTTTCATACTTGAACTCCATGAGTTCCATTCATAACTTTTTCCACCCTCATCATGGTTGCCAAAATCCACCCAACATGTCGGCCCCCGCGATTTTAACACGGTCACCAAAACTCCTAATCACCTATCGCCTAGGAATGAGCTCATCTAACTAGCCGTTGTAACGCCCGGGACGAGGCAGGGAGTGATCGCTGCGAGAAGGCACGGACAAGGAGCCGCCTCCAGCCGAGGTACATGAATGAATCGATTACACACCCGAATCTGATCTGACCGTATAGGTATGGGACTATACAGTTAATGAAGGCTTATATGAATTGATTGGTACTACCTATGCCACAAAGATGCATATTTCTTTTCGGGAGCCTATCACGAAAGAACTCCATAGTTAAGCGTGCTTGACTTGGGGTAATTTTAGGATGGGTGACCTCCTGGAAGTTTTCCTAGGAAGCGTGTGAGTGAGGACAAGCACGTTGAAAGACCCGTGTTGGTTTGTGGGGAGTTGGAATCCATAAAGCAGGAGGGATGTTACAAATGGTATCAGAGCCCTGCACCTCTCCCAGGACGTGTGGTTCCTGGGACGAACCAAGCGGAAGCTGGTGGGCATGTAACGCCCGGGACGAGGCAGGGAGTGATCGCCAGAAGGCACGACAAGGAGCGCTCCGCCTCCAGCGAGGGGTACATGAATGAACCGATTACACACCCGAATGAGAGGGATCTAGTTTATAGGTATGGGACTATACAGTTAATGAAGGCTTATATGAATTGATTGGTACTACCTATGCCACAAAGATGCATCTTTCTTTTCGGAGCCTATCACAAAAGAACTCCATAGTTAAGCGTGCTTGACTTGGGTTACTTTTGGGATGGATGACCTCCTGGAAGTTTTCCTAGGAAGCGTGTGAGTGAGGACAAGCACGTTGAAAGACCCGTGTTGGTTTGTGGGGGCAGCGGTAATCCATAAAGCAGGAGGGGATGTTACAGCCTGCGTGTTTATACTGGGTAAAAGGGGGAATCATATTTCTTTCTTGGATCACCCTATAACCCTTAACTCGGAAGTCATAATGGGATCATTTCCTCTTTATCATATCCTTAATGCGACATGAGCATGCAACCATAGAACCTTATATAACATATCCTTCATTCATATTTCATATTCTCATGCATTTTAAACGTGACATACCACATCATCACATTATCATGCCAATTATACACATAACATTTCATGCTTAAGGTATTAACATAATCACATCATGAATCCTCATAAGCTCATGCTCATGACATTAACACATTCATAGCACAAGCATACTCGCTTGGTCTCATTCTCATATCACACTTCCTACCTCATAGTATCTTATGCTTTGGCCCTTACGAGCCTTAAATTTGTGTCCCAATTGTCCTAACCTTTCTTATGGATCTGATCATTACCTATGATTGTTCCTAACATTTATGTTTACTAACTCATCCAATCTGCATTAAACATCATGATCATTACTCGACTATGGGGATTCTAGGATCTACACCTTAGGCTCTTTTCTAAGTTCTGTCTTTGCCTAAGATCTTATGTTCAACTCTAGGCCTAATCACTAATTATGAACCATCTTCTTTAAGCTCAATTATGCTAGATCAAAAGTTATTATTATTCTCGTGTCTAAGGGTGTTAAGATTTTAGTTCTCAAACCTTTCTATTTGTTTAGTTCTTCCTAACCGTCAACATCATTTCTCACTTTTCTTAAACATAATCTTACACATTCTAACTCCTCGAAACGGATTCATACAGTGGCCAACAAGATAGAAAAACCAAAAGTATGTATCACGCACAATCGCATAAAATCATGTTATAAGTGCATACGAGTTACTAGTCCTTCTCTTGGAATAATTTCATGAGCAAAAGGGTGTTCTGGTAATCGATTACATGTGTTACCAGGGACTAAATTTTATTCTAGTTTCAAAAACAACCGGTTAATCGATTACATATTATGGTAATCAATTACTTAGGGTTAAATCTTTTGGAAAATGAGAATATCAGAGTAATCGATTACAGTTTTAAGGTTCTGGGCATGAAGAACAGCCTTGGTAATCGATTACACATTGCATGGTAATCGATTATGAACTAAAAACCCTTCAAAAATCCACTCTGGTAATCGATTACATAAGCTGGTAATCGATTACCAGAACCTCCAGAATTTGAGAAAACATGATTTTTGACACATTCCAAACTATTTAAACACCTTGAGACCTCATAAAATAGTTTTCCAACATTTTCTTGAAATCATCCTTACATTTTACAAAAATCAAATCATCATTGTATCATACTAAAACACATCCATTCCTTTTTTTATTAAAGTTTCCCCTTTGAAGATACTTAGGGCAAGTCTTTGAGCTCTAGTGTGTTTAGGTGATAACATGAACTTAAACATGCTATGCTCTTAGTTTGCTCTTTTATAAAATAAAGTGAGTGCATAAAATAAACATGAGATGCATCCTCATTATTATCTTTAAAGATTAAGTGATGGCTTAAAATATAAACATGAAATGCAAGCTTGGAATTTAAACATGATAATGCAAGTCCATTTAGTTATTCTTAAGAGTTTAGTGATGACTTAAAGATAAACATGCTATGCAAAGCATTAAAGTAAACATGAATGCATCTTATTTTAGGTCTTAAGCTAGAGCTCTTTACAAGACTTTGTAGGAACATAAAACCTTAACCCATTATGTATCATAAGGCAAGCTTTAGAGTTCTTAGCACCTAGACTTCAAAGAAGTCTTAAGGTTTGAACTTCATCATCAAGCTCAAGAAAGTGGATTAAAACAAAAACACCAACACTTTAACAAAACAAACATAAATAGAACTACTCATATTCTTTATTTTATTGCTCATGGGCTTCAATCTAGAGTAAAACTCTTAGAACGGCCGACCAACTTTAAGGTTGGCAAGGGTAAGCTTAGAGCTCTTTGAAATCTTAGGATTAATTTTCTTTAACAAAACCTTTGTGATCTACTTAACATTTTTAGCAAACTTATTCAAAACCAAGGAAGATAAACCGAAATCCTTAAGGGAAAGAGGAAGAGAAAAACCAAAACTTAAGCCAAGAAAAGGAAAGAAATCAAAAGCATGTATGGTCCAAGACCAAGTTGTTTCAAGCTTTAAAGGTTTCTCACATGACAACAACAAGTCATTATCTTGAAACCTCATCATCAAGCTCATGATCTCTTTATAAAAAGGCCTTTTGGCCGAAAAAGAAAAGGAAGAGGAAAAGAGTTTGAAACCAAGAGAAAGCTAGAACTTTTCTTGAAGAACATAAGCAAAAACATTAAAACAAAACCCCTACCTTAAGAAGTCTTGAGAGATATGAAAGAAAGCTTGAGTTTTTGATGAAATGGAGAAGGAAAATTCTCTTGAAACTTGAAGGAAGAAATCGGTCAAGTTGAGGGAATTTGAGAGGAAATGAGAGAAAGTGCAAGAATGCTTGAACTTGGCAAATGATCCAAAGAGCAACCAAGTCTTCAAAGGCTTGGTATTTATAGAAAAATGAAGCATGTTGGCTGAGTGGGAGGGAGGCCTTGACCTCATGTTCCATGAGTTGAGAGAATTGTTTCATGGAAGTATGGTGAGGCATGGGAGAAAGCATGGCTAGGCATGGGCAAGGCATGGCTTAAGGCATGGTCTTTGAGTGAAACAAACTCACCATGTGCTACACATGGGAGGGCTGATTTTCGGCCAAACCTGGACAGCCAGGGGAGAAGAAATTGCTCATGTAATTGTGGTTTAATGATATGTTTAGGTGTGTCTTTGATTAGGCTTTTGATTAGGAGTTTGTAAGAAAGTGTTTAGGTGAGAAAATGGTTAATTAAGGTGGTTCAAGACTTGATTAGGGAGTGGTCATACTAGATTAACAAATTAAATTCATTTTCTTAGTCAAATGAGGTATGTCACAATTCCTTAATTTAAGGAATTGGAGAGAAAATACTATTCAAGATTCCATGATTAGAAATCTTGAATTAAAGAATGCAATTAGAGTTTATCTAAGCAATCTTAGGTTCTAATTAACCTCAATAAATTATTTTGATTCTAGATTAATTATTGAAATAAATTAATTTTCGATTAGAACCTAATATTGCTTAGGTTTGCTTAATCGCGTCATTAGGTTGTACACGTTCTAGGGCAAAATCGTAATTTCACACTAAAATTGCCCGGAACTTTCGAGCCGACTAGACATCAAATATCACTCATAAACGTCATTCCAAACTTCCTGAAAAGTTCGGGCTCAAACGGCACCTTTTACCCGTGTAGAACACAGCAAGGGTATTTTTGTCATTTTGAGCCGAAAGTTCAGAAAACGAGATTTTCACCTCGGATATCAAATGTAACAATATAATCCCCTTCAAACATTGAGTTGACCCATTCGAGGACTCGGTTCACCGTCCTTGAATTTTGGTAAAAATGACCTCAGGGCATTTCGGTCATTACACTTAGAACAAAAAATCTGGGCGTTACATCGATGGCGTCGTTCGTGATTTTTGTTGATACCCTTGTGTGGGAGGTGCACTACGATCCCGATCATTAGTCTTACCATTTCAAGTGTCGTTGTGCCGTGCGCATTTTTGCATACATGGGACGCCCATTTGTATTCCCGATCTCTAGCTTTCGTTTTACCCGACTCTCCCTACGACGATGATTTGATCTTCAGAGGCGCGACCTCATGCGAGCAAACCGCGAGCTCGACCATCATCTTCAGCGGTATGCGGCTATCCCGAGTACGTTCCTCGCCCGAGGTATTCAGAGATTCATCTATCGGAGGATTCCCTTACTCATCCCTTTTCAGGGGTCTCCGCCAGTTCCTATGGACATCGGGAAGGGGCGAGGATAGAGTGACACAGTGGAGACTAGCTCGACGCCCGAGATGTGCCCACGTTGGTGAGGTCATGTCCGTCCACCTTTTCGTTTACACACACCCGAGGAGCTTGCACAGTTTATTGGGTGTGTACTTTCGAGGGACGAGGAGCTGTCATTAGGAGTTTGGGGAGGGGTAGCCATGGCTTAGGATCGATCTCTTGGGGCTTTTCATGTATTTGCTGTTATGTTTCTTATTTCCCTTCTTGTATTTTCTGTTTCTTGTACTACAAGCTTTGCCTACTTATATGGGTATGACTTTATGCTTTCAGTGGATGTATTCAACTATGATAATTAATATTATGATGGATGTTTCTATGATTGAGGTGTTCTCTAATGCTTTTGTATTGCATGATTTACTTTCTCTTCCGTTTTATGTTTTGTGTATGTAGTATTCAACGGCTGGCATTTTGTTTAACATATTCCATTTCAAAAAAAAATTTACCCGTATATTCCGCTAAGTAATTTTACAAACGAGTTTTAAGGGAAGTAATACCTAATAATTAATCTTAATACGTCCTAGGCGTGTTAGGTTAAATATTAGGGTGTTACACAAACCCAAACACAAACCTTTGTATCCTCAATCCAGGAGTGATCGGTGTGAGTTTAGCTTGGAGAAGCTAGTCAAAGACTACTTACAATGCAACAGGAAAATTATTTTATTGGTCATGGTTTAGCTTGGAGAGAATAGTTAAAGACTACTCGGTTTAGCTTGGAGAGGCTGGTCAAAGACTACTTGGTTCAACTTGAAGAGATTGGTGAATAACTACTTGGTTTGTGACAGGAGAGGTTGTTTACTGGTCACAGGTTAGAGCTTGGGAAGGCTATTATCAAGACTATCCAATTTCTTTCTCAGGTTAAGAAAGGTGTTAGTGAAACTCAACGTGGTTGAGAACAGGATATAGGTAGGTTGGTCAAACCAGGATAAAAATCTCTATGAGGATCTTCTTCTCCTTTATCTTTTTACATTCGCTACTTGTGGTTATTTGTTTATATTTGCTTGAAGTCTATCTTTTTAAGCTATTCTACTTACGCTGTTATTCAGAAAGTTACTGAAATCTCCAACTTTGTTTCCACTGGACTACAAGCTTAAACCTTGATAGTATTGTGTTAAAGTTTTAGAAGTTAAAAGTAAAAAAGAAGTGAAGCACGATTCAACCCCCTTCTTATGCGCTTTTCTACCTACAAGTGGCATCAGAGCTTGGCCTCTAAGAGGTTGAACATTTTAACATTTGGAGAGGAAAATGATCCGAGGGACAAATGGCACAAAATATTCATATAGTAGAAAGACACTTTATCAATAGACCACCATTCTTTGATGGTGGATTATGCCTACTGAAAGACCGAATGGAGTTGTTCATAAAATACACAAGTCTTGACTTGTAGGAAATAATTCAAGGAGGTGACTATGTTCCAACTGAAAGGTTTCTAGAACCGATGATGCACCTTCAACATCAAGAGAAGTTCCCAAAGTAGGTGGACAGAGCAACAAAAGCTAGAGTTCCATTGAACTCTAAAGCTAAATACCTGCTCACATGTGCACTAAGCAAGGTTGAATATGACAAAATCATTGCTTGTGACAGAGCAAAGGAGATATGGGACAAATTGCATATGTTGCATGGAGGTACTGATCAAGTTAAATAGACTAAGATCAGCATGCTAGTTCATTAATATGAGATGTTCAAAATGATATATCAAGAAAATATTAATGAAATGACCACAATATTCATGCACATCATAAATTAGTTAAAGGGACTAGGTAAAAGATACTCTAACTCCAAAATGGTTAGAAAAATCTTAAGAAGCCTCCCTACCAAGTGGCTGCCTAAGGTCACAGCCACTACTGAGGCTAAAGACCTTCAAACTCTCATTTTGAATACACTCATTGGGTTACTCAAAACCCCTGAAGTAGTGCTATCTGAAATGCATGGTGAATCCATCAAGAAGAGCAAGTCATGGCTCTGAAGTCATCTCATTAGAAGCTCATTAAGGCTAAGGCAATGAAAGTTGAAACATCTAACAAAGAGGAAGAATCAGATGATGGGTTAGAAGAAGAAGATAGAGACAAGCTCTCCATGCTGGTGAGGAAGATGTCAAAAGCCTAGAGAGGGAAGACAAAGAGAAGAAGGGATATCAACCTCAGGAAGGACAGAAAAGGCAAGGCAAAATAGGAAAATGTCACCTACTATAACTGTGGAAAGAAAGGACACTTCAACCTAGAATGTCCAAAAGCCACTTGGAGTGAATCAGAAGAAGAGAGGGAAGAATTAGAAGATTAGGAGAAGCTATGATGTTGCAAATCTATGCTTCATGGCAGGCTATACGTCGAAAAGCAAATATGAGGTAAACAACTTTGACTATGACCCTTCCTATGATGAACTCTTAGCTTTGTATGAAGAGTTACTTGAGGACTCTCAAACTCTTTCCTCTTACTATTTCAACCTAAAAAAGAAACATATAAAAGTTGTTTTAGAACTTGAAATAGCCAAAACAGAACTAGAATCTAAGGCTTGAAAAGAAGAATTAAAAGGAGAAAATAAAGTTCTAAATACAAAATCCAATGCCTTAGAATTTAAGTCTCAAGTAAAAATGAAAACACTCAGAAAGTCATTTATGAGCTAGAGAGAACTTCAAAGCTTCTTAAATTTAACCTTGAAAAAATGGTAAATGGATCAAAGAACCTTGATCTAATGCTTGGAGGCCAGAGGCTATATTTTCAAAAGACCGGGTAGATAGTTGATGAGAAAGGAAATACAACTCAGTTTAAGAAAGTAAAGAACAACGATTCTTGTACTTTCGTTTTAAGAAGCATCCCCCAAGTGCTTTATGAGAAAGAAGTTTGTCAAAAAGGTTGGAAAACCTTCTTCTCAAAAGACTAACCCAAAAGGACCTAAAAAGTTGGGTACCTAAATTTAAAACTGTGTTCATTGTAGGTTTGTTTGAGAACACATGTGGAACCTGACAATAAGTGATACATGGAAGTGTGTACGCTCAATTTTTCTATTAGTGTACAAATGACCAAAATGCCCCTGAGGTCATTTTTACTCTGAATTCGAGGATAGCCGACCCGGCACTCCTCAAATGGGTCAACTCAATGTTTGAACTATTATGTTTGATATCCAAGGTGAAATCTCGTTTTCAAACTTTCGGCTCAAAATGACCAAAATACCCTTGCTGTGTTCTACACTGTAAAGGTGTCGTTTGAGCCCAGAACTTTTCCAGGAAGTTTGGAATGATGTTTATGAGTGATATTTGATGTCTAGTTTGCTGAAGGTCCAGGCAGTTTTAGTGTAAAATTACCATTTTGCCCCTAGAACGTGTACAGTGAGCCTAATGATGTAATTAAGCAAACCTAAGCAATATTAGGCTCTAATTGAAGATTAATTTATTTCGATAATTAATCTAGAGTCAAAATAATTTATTAAGGTTAATTAGGACCTAAGATTGCTTTGTTAAACTCTAATTACATTCTTTAATTCAAGATTCCTAGTCATGGAATCTTGAATATTATTTCTCTCTCCAATTCCTTAAATTAAGGAATTGTGCCTATACCTCATTTGACTAAAAGAATGATTTTAAATTGTTAATCTAGTAAGATTACCCTCCTAATCAAGTCTTGACAACCTTAATTAGCCAATTACCTCACCTAAACACTTTCTTACAACTCCTAACCAAAACCTTAATCAAAGAAACACCTAAACACACCATTAAAACACAATTACATGAACAAATTAATCCTCCCCTTGGCCGCACCTGAGTGGCCAAACACTCCTCCCTCAATTTCCATCACATGTTGATTTTTCTTCACTCCAAAGACCATGTCTTGCCCATACTTGTACCCATACTCAACCATGCTTGAACCCATACTCAAAGCCATACCTTGTAAGAGATATTTTTCCTCTTTTTTCTCCTCTTTGGCCGTCAGCCATCCTTCCCCTTGGCAGCCTCCAAGTTGCCAAAATTCTATAAATACCAAGCTTGGAAGAACTTGGTTACACTTTAGAAGCTTTGCCAAGTTTAGTTCTCTTGCTTTTTCTTGCATTTTCTCTCAAATTCCTCTTCATCTCCTTCATCATCTTCTTCCTCTCAAAGGAACATTCCACCACCATAAACCAACACTCCCTCACCTCAAACCATCTCTTAAACACTCAAACCTTCCATTTCCAAGCTTAGAAACTCAAGGAAAAATCATCTTCCTTGAGCTCCCTCTTGGCCGAACACACACCCACACTCAAGAGAAGATTTTGTCTTCTCAATCCTTCAAGAACTCAAGCTTTCCTTCATTTCTTCAAAGACTTCCTTAGGTAGGGGTTTTGTTTTAAAGTTTTTACTTATTTTTTTCAAGAAAGTTCTAGTTTTCTCTTGGTTCAAAACTCTTTTTCTCTTTTTCTTTCTTTTTCGGCCATGAGGCCTTTTCAAGAGAAAAACTTTAGCTTGATGATGAGGTTTCAAGATAATGACTTGTTGATGAATGTGAGAAACCTCTAAAGCTTGAAACAACTTGGTCTTAGACCATATATGCTTGAGTTTTCCTTTTCCTCTTCTTGTTTATGTTTCAGTTTCCTTTCTTTCCTTTCTTAAAGGATTCAGTTTTCTTTTCCTTTTTCCCTTTAAAGGTTTTAGTTTTTCTTCCTTTGTTTGAACAAAGTTTGCTAAAAATGTTAAGTAGATCACAAAAGTTTTGTTAAAGAAAATTAATCCTATGTTTTCAAAGAGCTCTAAGCTTACCCTTGCCAACCTTAAAGTTGGTCGGCTCTAAGAGTTTTACTCTAGATTGAAGCCCATGAGCAATAAAATAAAGAATATGACTTAGTTCTTGTATGTTTGTTTAGACAAAGTGTTGAGCTTTGTGTCCATTTTCTTGAGCTTGATGATGAAGTTCAAAACCAAAGGCTTCTTTGAAGTTTAGGTGCTAAGAACTCTAAAGCTCACTTTATGTTGTTAAGATGCATATTGGGTTAAGGTTGTGAAGTTCCTTTAAAGTTTTGTAAGAGCTCTAGTTAAGATAAAATGAGTTGCATTCATGTTTATGTTTATGCCTTGCATTGCATGTTTATTTTGATGTCATCACTAAACTCTCAAGAATAACTAAATGGACTTGCATTATCATGTTTAAGTTCCAAGCTTGCATTTCATGTTTATTTTTCAAGCCATCACTTAATCTTTAAAGATAATAATGAGGTTGCATCTCATGTTTATTTTATGCACTCACTTTATTTTCTAATGAAACGTAAAATAAGTGCATAGCATGTTTAAGATTATGCCATCACTTAAATGTCCTAGAGCTCAAAGACTTGCCCAAGTATCTTGCATAAAGTTTTAGAAAATGGAGGCATTTCAAGGAATGCCATTTCAACCTTGTGATGATAATGATGGACTTGGATGAGTTCATCTAATCATAAGTGCCCATAGTCTAAGTCTTGGAATTTTTCTAAGCTTAGGTGTACTTAAGGAACTATATGAACAAGGTTTTATGTTTTAAATCTATTCGTTGAGCTAATTAATTTAGCTACTGACCTAGCATATATTTATGAGATTTCAATGAGATTAATTGGTTTCTAAAAGAGTTTTGAGTTCCTAAAATGATTCCAAGAGAAACTAGCAACTTATATGCTTTAAATCATGAGATTATGTGATTATATGATGACTATGATTTCGGTTCTGCCCTTGGTGTTTGGCCACTGTATGAATGCTGTTCTAAGGTGTTAAAATGTGTAAAATTATGTTTGAGTGAAGCAAGAAATGATTTAGGGAAGTTTAGAAAGAACAAGTAACTAAAAAGGACTTAAAATGTGAATTCTAGAACACTTAGATGCACAAATTTGTAATTCTATTCCAGCATAATTGGACTTAAAGAAAATGGTTTATAATTAGTCAATATGCATAGGAATCCCTCATAATTGGTTTAGGAGTTAATTATAGAGCCTTAGGCAAAGACGAAACTTAGAAAGGATAAAAAATGAAGATTCTAGGACCCGTAATCATAAGGCAAAAATTCTGCCCAAAGTAACTAAAGCTGTTTGGTTATGTTATAAACCATAAACTTTAGAAGAAATTATAGGTAATGATCCCTTAGGTGTTATAAAAATCCATAATGAAGGTTAGGATAATTGGAACACAAGTTTAAGACCCGTAAGGGCCAATGCATAAGATACAAGAGATAGGAGGTGTGATGTGAGCATGAGATTGAGTGAGTATACTTATATGATGTGAATATGTTAATATCATGAGCATGAGACTTTATGTGTATTTGTGGCATGTTGATGTGATGATATGTTATGCCATGTTTTGAGATGCATGAGATTTCGAAATATGATTGAGTTAGAAGAATATACCCCTGAATTAGAGATTTATTTAATGGAGAAAGTTCCATGAGAATGATATGCGTGATTGAGTTATGTGGCATGACTCAAATTTGAGGAAATTCGGAGTGTAGTCGTTATGCCCTGAATTTCCATCAAATTTGAGGGACTTGAGAAAGTTTTTGAAAAGAAAGATTTTATATGTGACATGCCGAGACGCATTTCTGTATGGTGAAGAGAAAGGAAACCGTGGAGGGTATGGTCATGGGGCCATACCTAAGCGGACAATGTCACTTGTCTTAACCAGATGATGTGTTTCAGATGAGACGTACTTCTCTCCTGAGGAGAAGGTAAAACTTGAGGGTATCGACATTAGCCTCCAAAGCGGACAAAGTCACTGGCTCTTAACCAGCGATGCGTTTCAGAGAAGGAAAAAAGTCCCATGATGGGTGATTCCTTAGGTCCCCGCCCGTACTTTGGGAGTCGGGTTTGATATTTTTATGATTATGATTATGATTCGCTTATCAAGAGGATAAGTAGGAACTAGTGACGAATAGTTAAGGTATGAGCTCATAGCCTAGTATCAGGGGTTACTATTGTTTTTAAAGATCATGATGTCACAAGTTTGAGAAATGAGAAAAGATGAGAAGCATCTTGCTTATGAAAGCAAAAGTTTGATCATGAGAAGGTACATGCCACTTATATGTGAACTATTTGTTAATGTTGTGTTTTATTGTTTACTAAGTATTGCCATGCATTCATGTTCTGCTATGCTACATACATGCATTAAGATTCATCATAAAAGACACGGACCTTGGATAAATACTTTTATAAAAACCTCATAATGAACCTTTGCATGTTTAACCTTTTTATAATAAACCCAAGGTTCCTGGGACGTAAACAATGACACTAGGATAAAGGATTTCCCTACTAAGATTGTTTAGCAAGATTCTCACCCCTCTCTTTGTTTCTCTTCCCGTTACGTCTTCCGGCGATGACATCATTCGTGATCTTCGTTGACACCCCTTGGAGGTGC
Source organism: Dalbergia oliveri (assembly GCA_030441495.1). Classification (NCBI taxonomy): domain Eukaryota; kingdom Viridiplantae; phylum Streptophyta; class Magnoliopsida; order Fabales; family Fabaceae; genus Dalbergia; species Dalbergia oliveri. Next base: position 3,615,112 of record JAMLFY010000019.1, on the reverse strand, counting down.
ATTACGACTAGACCATAGCCTACCACTTCGAGGGTCATATGCCGTACACATTTGTACATACATGCGACGCCCGTTTGCTTTTCCTCTTCAACTTCCAATTCACCCCGACTTCCCCTTACGGCGATGATTGATTTTCGAGAGGATACGACAATGCCGATGAGAACCGCCGAGCCCACCATCCTCTTCAGCGGTGCGTGACTCCGAGTACGTGCCCCTCATACGTCGTTGTGGGAGGGATCTGAGGACTCCTCCTGACCCTATTTGGACGATTTCGCCTCTTCAGGACCTTTGGCCGCGGTAGGGGTAGTGAGGACACGGTTTCTAGCTTAGGCCTTGAGGCGTGTATGTCAGCTCGAGAGGCGCCCTCGCCGAGGAGGCCATGTCGCACCACCGATCCGCATGCCTACACCTCCACTCCATTAGGCCACATCCGAGGAGCTTCGGTAATTTGCGGGTTACATCTCCCCATCCGAGGATTAGCGCCGTAGGCTTTTAGAGGGAGGGTTGTTTTTAGCTGGTAGTATCTTTGGGGGCTTATCCATGTATTAGTTGTTTATGTTTCCTTATATTTTATGTTTCTGGACTTGCAAGCTCGCCCACTCACATGGGTAAGACTTTATGCAATTATATTTCAGTCATTGTACTAAACTATGTTATCTAATATCATGATGGATGTTTTTTTTTTATGAGTGAGGTGTTCCTTATTGCTTTTGTTTTGTATGATTTATCTATTATTTCGCTTTACGTTTCGTTTAAGTTGTACGCGATGGCTCGCACTTTGCTTTACGTATCTCATTTCAAAAAAAATTTACCGTATTTTCCGCTAAGTTATTTTACAAATGAGGTTTCAAAGGAAGTAATGACTAATAATTAATCTTAATACGTCCTAGGCGTATTGGGTTAAATATTAGGGTCTTACACAGTGGCTGCTCAGCACATGTCCGGCCATAAGGTGGTTCAGAAACCTGGGCCTAAAAATTCTAGATCAGTAAAGTTTGCTGATGGTGGTAAGACCAAGGTCACAAGCATAAGAAATGTTGGTAAGGATAATTTCCACCAAATTTCTAATGTGTTGTTTGTTGATGGTTGGCACACAACTTATTAAGTATTGTTCTTGACCAAGGCTTTAATGTTGTTTTTAATGCCCATGCATACAAGATAGTAAGTTCCACTTAGGACAAGTTATTCTGTCTAGTAAGAGGCATGATAACATGTATATGTTATTCTTGGATGGCCTATGTGTAACGCCCTAACTTTTACTTTCATTTAGAAATTACCAAATTACCCTAGGTAATTCTTATATAAATTCGAGACTAACAATCCTCAATAGAGGAATATAACATTAGAAAAGAAGTTATGAAAGATTCCTGCAAAGTCGCAAGCCCCGAATTTCTACGTGTAAAATGACCAAAATGCCCCTGAGGTTATTTTACTCAGAAATGAGGATCGTGGGCCCCGCCGTCCTGAAGGGGATGTTCTGAGGATAATAGGGGATTGTTTGTGTTATGTATGTTAATAGAGGAGAAGAATCTCAATTTTGAGTTTTGACGCGAAATGACCAAAACGCCTTTGCGGCCGTTTTAACTCTATTTGCCGCTGAGCCCGAACCTCACTAAAATGTTTTAAAAGGTGTTTTTAAGCTATGATTGACCATTGGTTAAGTTTGGATGGCCCAAATTTTTGAGTGAAGTTACGATTTTGCCCCGTCTTTGTCAGTTTTGCCAATTTTGAGATTTTTGATTCGTCTAGCAAAACATAAGCAATATTAAGCTCAAATTAAAGCTTATTAAATTCTAATTCTTAATCTAGAGTCAAAATTATTTATTTAAATTGATTAGAACTTGAAATTGCTTAAAAACACCCAAATTGCTTACTAATTCACCTAAGCCCTTAATTGCAAATTCTCTAATTTGCAAAGATACCTTACCTACACCTAAATAATGCATGGAACACACAAATTTCTCTTCCTTGGGCTATAATGCACGAAATTATATGGCCTAATATGCATCAAAAAAATTTGTCAAACTTGGCACAAAACTCAAGGTATGAAAACAAGGAATCATGTTTTATGATTCCATGTTTTAAGCCACCAAACAAGATGATTTTTCCTTCCTTGTTTCCTCCTCAAATTTAGTCAGATTTTCCTCCTCCTCTTGTCCATACATGAGCTTGAATTCTTCTATAAATAGGCATTCTTAAGGAGTCTTAGATGCTTGCTCAAAATTGTACACATTTCTAGTTTTTCCAAAGCACCAAAAGCTCTCATTTCCTCCTCCTCTTGGTTGAATTCTTTCTTCAAGTTTTCAAGAATATTTTCTTCCATTTCACTCAAAGAAACCAAGTTCTCTTCCTTTCCTTCAAATCAGATTAGGTAGGGAGTTGTTTCTAAGTTCATTTTATGCTATGACAAGTTATGTTTCTAGCTCAAAAATGATGATTTCATGGACTTTCTTCTAGCTCTCAATTTCGATTTTGTTTTCCCCTTTTCTTTTAAAAACATTTCGGCCTTATGGCCTAGATTATGATGAGACCATGGTTTGATGATGAGGTTTTTGAGTGTTGCAAAGCCTTCACAAGTTAGACCTCTAAAACTTGAAGGTTTCACTAGTTTTTAAAGCTTTACAATTTCTTTTCTTTCCTTATTTTTCTTTAATGATTTCGGCCAAATGGCCTAAGAAGGAATATGATGATAGCTTGATGATGAGGACCTTGAGTGTTGGTTGTAAATCCATCACAAGTTAAGCCTTTAAAGCTTGAAAATTCCACTTGATGCAAAACTTTAAAGAATGATGTTTTTATGATGTAAAAATAAAGATCTTGAGTTTAGAACTTGAAAGATGTATTTTTCACTTTGTCTTGCCAAGATATATTGGGTTGAATTTATATTTCTCTAAAGTCTTGGAAGAGCTCTAGTAAAAAAATAAAAGGAACTTGCATCCATGTCTAAGTTTATGCCTTGCATAACCATGTTTACTTTTAATGTCATCAATAAATTCTCAAGAATAAATAAATGAACTTGCATATCTCATGTTTAAATTTCCAAGCTTGCATTTCATGTTTATATTTCAAGTTGTCACTTAATCTATAAAGATAATAAAAAGGTTGCATCTCATATTTATTTTATGCTCTCACTTTATTTTATAATGGCTAAAAGAATCAACGCATGGCATGTTTATTTTATGTCATCACCTAAAGATCCTAGAGCTCAAAGACTTGCCAAAGTATCACAAGCAAAGTTGGAAAATGGTAGTATCACTTTCAATTTCCTTAAGATTATTGGAGTTAAAGAATTCATTCTTTAAGAAGTCTTGAGTTTGGAGCTTAATAAGATGTAATAAGAATTCTTTTCTCCCTTCACCGGTCAGTGCGGACTACCGCGCTTTTTTTAAGATTCTCTTCTCCCTCCTGGTCAGTGTGGACTACGTCATTTTTCTTGCATATCATGTTTATAATTTCAAGTTATCACCTTATAAAGACAAGATTAAAATGAGGTTGCATAGCATGTTTATGATTCTAGTTATCACCTAAATCTCTAAAGCTCAAGACTTGCTCCTTTTATCTTAAGTGAAAAATTGTAATCGTAAAGATTCTTTCAATGAATAAATCGGCCTCATGATTAAGGTAGGCCTAAAGTGATTTTAAATAAGCTACTGGTTTAGTTCTAAAATTTCTTTCAAGAATAACAAGAATTAGTTTTTAAAAGAGTTTTAAGGCCTTGCAAAGATTTTACGGATACTAGTATCTTACTTGTACTTAAAATGTGATTTGATGCAATTATATGAGGTTCATGATTCAGCCACTGATCTAAGTTTAGTACTACTGTATGATGATGGTTTAATATGTTTGAAGTTGTGATAATCATGGTTTATTGCTGAGGAACGATTCTATGCATGTTAGAAATAAAACTAGCTTCCCAGTAAAAACCGTAAAAGCAAGATTTCTAGAACTCTAGAAAATGAAATTTATGCGTTCTGTCAGAACCTTTAGAAGCCCTAAGGGTTCTATTATGTTTAGATAAGAGAGAATGATTCATAATTGGTTTAGTAATTAATTTTAGCACCATAAGGAAAGCTGGTAACGAGAAAGGGTTAAAAATGCAACTTCTAGCACACCGTGAAGCCTTAAATATAACTTGCTGCCTATGCTGTCCCATATAGTTTAATAATATTCTTAAGGCTTATAATTAATGGTAATAATGATAATGAGTCCTTTAGATGCATGATTAATTAGTTTGATAATTGAGATTACCCGATTCTAAAGTTTCGATTGTTTAAGAAATTTTTGGTAAGAATTTATGATGATGGTTCTTTGAAGTTTGAAATGATAAGTCTATGTAGTGATTTGATGCTTATTAAGTATTTGATATCATTGAATGACTTCATAGCTTGCATGATATAGTTGCTGTTGCAAATAATGAGAATGTTTATGTACGCCCCAACTTTTACTGTCATTTAGAAATTACCGAATTACCCTAGGTAATTCTTATATAAATTCAAGACCAAACAATCCTCAATAGAGGAATATAACATTAGAAAAGAAGTTATGAGCAATTCCTGCAAGAGTCGCAAGCCCGAATTTTCTGTACGTGTAAAATGACCAAAATGCCCCTGAGGTTATTTTACTCAGAAAATGAGGATCGTGGGCCCCACCCATCCTCAAGGGATGTTTTGATGTTAATAAGGGATTGTTTGTGTTATGTGTGTTAATAGAGGAGAAGAATCCTAATTTTGAGCTTTACGCGCGAAATGACAAAACGCCCGCGCGTTTTAACTCCGATTGCGTGCCGACTTAGCCCGAACCTCACTAAAATGTGTTAAAAGGTGTTTTTAAGCCATGATTAACCATTGGTTAAGCTCGGGTGGTCTGGGCAATTTTTAAGTAAAATGACCGTTTTGCCCGTCTTTGTGTAGTTTTACAAATTTTGAGATTTTTATTCGTCTAACGAAACCTAAGCAATATTAGGCTCAAATTAAAGCTTATTAAATTCTAATTATTAATCTAGAGTCAAAATTATTTATTTAAATTGATTAGAACCTAAAATTGCTTTAAAACACTCAAATTGCTTACTAATTCACCTAAGCCCTTAACCGTAAATTCTCTAAATTGCATGAATACCTTGCCTACACCTAAATAATACATGGAACACACAAAACCCTCTTCCATGAGGCTGTAATGCACGAAATTATTCAGCCATAATCATTAGAATTATTGCAAGATAATGCACTAAAACATAATGCCAAAAATCACCATAAAACAAGGAACTTTGAAACATGATTCCATGTTTTAAGCCACCAAACAAGATGATTTTTCCTTCCTTGTCTCCTCCTCAAATTGAATCAGAGTTTCCTTCTCCTCTTGTCCATTTATGAGCTTGAATTATTCTATAAATAGGCATGCTTAGAAGTCATTAGAGACTTGCTCAAAAATTTCACAACTTCAAGTTTTTCCTAAGCTCAAAAACTTTCTTTCTTTCTTCCCCCTTGGCTGAAATTCTTTCTTCAACCTTTCAAGAATATTTTCTTTCATTTCACTCCAAGAAACCAAGTTCTCTTCCTTTCCTTCAAATCAGATTAGGTAGGGAGTTGTTTTTAAGTTTATTTCTATGTTTTGCTAAGTGTTGTTCTTGGTTCAAAATGATGATTTCATGGATTTTCTCTAGTTTTTCCATTTGGTTTTCTTCTTCCTTTTTCTTTAACCAATTCAGCCATATGGCCTAGGTGGGACTAAGATGATGGCTTGATGATGAGGACCTTGAAGGTGGGTTGTGAATCCATCACAAGTTAGGCCTCTAAAGCTTGAAAGTTCCACTTGATGCAAAACTTTAAAGAATGATGTTTTTATGATGATTTTATGATCTTGAGTTTAGAATTTGAAAGATGTATTTCTCACTTTGTCTTGTTAAGATATATATATTGAATTTGTATTTCTATAAAGTCTTGAAGGAGCTCTAGTAAAGAAATCAAATGAACTTGCATCCATGTTTAAGTTTATGCCTTGCATAATCATGTTTACTTTCTATGTCATCACTAAAATTTCAAGAATGAATAAATGGACTTGCATACTCATGTTTAAATTTCCAAGCTTGCATTTCATGTTTATATTTCATGTTGTCACTTAATCTCTAAAGATAATAAAGAAGTTGCATCTCATATTTATTTTATGTTCTCACTTTATTTTATAATGGCTAAAAGAATCAACGCATGACATGTTTATTTTTATGTCATCACCTAAAGATCCTAGAGCTCAAAGACTTGCCCAAGTATCACAAGCAAAGAAATAAGATTATTGGAGTTAAAGAATTGATTCTTTAAGAAGTCTTGAGATTGGAGCTTAAAAAGATGTAATAATAATTCTCTTCTCCCTTCACCGGTCCAGTGCGGATGCCGCTCCTTCTTAAGATTCTCTTCTCCCTCCACTGGTCCTGTGCGGACCGCCCTCCACTTCTTGCATCATGTTTATATTTCAAGCTCTTGCATCATGTTTAATTTTCAAGTCATCACCTTAAATCTTAAAGATAAAGAAATGGATTTGCATATCATGTTTATAATTCCAAGTTATCACCTTATAATGACAAGATTAAAATGAGGTTGCATAGCATGTTTATGATTCTAAGATATCACATAAATCTCTTAAGCTCAAGACTTGCTCCTTTTATCTTAAGTGAGAATTTTAATTATGAAGATTCTTTCAAAAAGAATTAGTTTCTAAAAGAGTTTTAAAGCTTTGCAAGGATTCTACGGGAAACTAATATTTTATGTTCACTTAAAATGTGATTTTATACAATTATATGAGGTTCATGATTCGGCTTCTGATATGAGATTAGTACCAATAAATGATGATGATTTAATATGTTTGAAGTTGTGATAATTATGGTTTATTGCTAAAGGAATGATTCTATGCATGTTAGAGATAAAACTAGCTTCCTAGAAAACCTAAAAGCAAGATTTCTAGAACTTTAGAGAATGAAATTTATGCATTCCTCCAGAGCCTTTAGTGACCTTAAGAACCAGATATTATTATGTTTAGATAAGGGACAATGATTCATAATTGGTTTAGTAATTAATTTTAGCATCATAGGGAAAGCCGGAACGAGAAAGGGTTAAAAATGCAACTTCTAGCACTAAAACCTTAAGAACAACTTACTGTCTATGCTACCCCATATAGTCTAATAATGTTCTTAAGGCTTATAATTGATGGTAATAAATCCCTTAGATGCATAAGTAATTAGTTTGATAATTAAGGTTACCCAATTTTAGAGTTCGGTTATTTAGGGAGCTTTACCTTGAAAATTTTAGATGACATCTTTTGATGCTTTGGAATGTCAGTTATATGATGATGTAATGCCTATTAAGAATTTGATATTATTGAATGATTTCATGGCTTGCATGTTATAATTGCTATTGCAAACAATGAGAATGTTCATGCATCTTGATGATTATGATTTAACATGCTAAGACTTAATGGTGACTTAAACTCATGAGGAAATGATCCTTTGGACCCATCAGACTATAGGTGGTGAAAAGGTGATCTTGAGAAAATGATCCTTTAAGACCCATCAGACTATAGGTGGTGAAAAGGTGATTCTTGCCCCTAGCCCGTTCTCTCAAAAGGGTAGAGTTCGGATTTTAACTTATCAAAAGGGATAAGTATATGCTAGTGACGACTAGTAAGGTATGAGCTCATAACCTAGATTACTCCCAAAAGGGTGGAGTATAGGGTGGCCCAAGGAAAATAATGATGATGATGATAAGATTTTAAGTCACCTAGGACACTAAAGGAATGAAATATGTGCATCATGTCTTGTGCATAGCTATTATGGTATGATGTTCTTCTATGCATAGTATTTATGAGATGATGATGAGAAATATGATGTTCTTCTATGCATAGTATTTATGATATGATGATGAGAAATATGATGTTCTTTTATGCATAGTATTTATGATATGATGATGAATAAATGTGTTGATAAAAGGAAAAGTTCATTATAAACATGACATGCTAAGTTTATGATGCATTATAAGACGCATGATTAAAACCGACGAACCTCGGTAAAGTATATTTTCGAACTTAATAAATCAATCTTAGCATGCTCACTATTTCATAATAACCCGAGGTTCCTGGGGACGATGATGATGACACAATGCATCATGAGGTGAGTACCCTGAGATTCTTTTTATAAGTTTCTCACTCCCTCTATTTTTCTTTCCATCTCGTCTTCAAAAAAGAAAGAAGCGTTCGTGAATCACATTGAGGCTCAGGGTAGTGAACTTGATCCTTAGTTTCACTCGTATATTTCAGATATCTATCCCTATCCCTGGAGTGTTATTACTAGGTGCCATTAATGGATGTCCTTCCATCCATATATTATTTATGTTTTGTTAGATTGCCTACACTTAGTCTTATTTTGTTGGTAGGCAAAATATCTATATGATATGTAATTATGGATGCTGGATGATGGAGCCAATATATTATGATGTGATGTTTGTAAATTCCTATGTGTCTTTTAAATTTTGCTAAATCATTCACGTTAAGCGCGGCTCACGTTTTCAATTATGTTTAAAAAAAATGGCTCGTAATTTCACTAAGTATTTTCAAAGCATGATTAAGGAACTGAAGCAAAGAGTAAAGTCTAGTAATTAATCAGATCGCCTAGGTGTATTGGGTTAATTATTAGGGTGTTACAGTTTATGCATCCTGATGATTATAAATTCAGAGTTATATTATGATATAACATGCAAAGACTTAATGGTGACTTAAAATTATGAGGAAATGATCCTTTAGACCCATCAGACTATAGGTGGTGAAAAGGTGATCCTAAGAAAATGATCCTTTGGACCCATCAGACTATAGGTGGTGAAAAGGTGATTCTTGCCCCTTAGCCCGTTCACTCAAAAGGGTAGAGTGACTTTAACTTATCAAAAGGGGATAAGTATATGCTAGTGACGACTAGTAAGGTATGAGGTCATAACCTATATTACTCCCAAAAGGGTGGAGAGTAGGGTAGCCAAGGAAAATGATGATAAAAGTAACTTTAAGTCACCTAAGAAACTAAGTAAATGCATTATGTGAATATGATGTTCTGCTATGCATAGTATTTATGAGATGATGATGAGAAATATGATGTTCTATGTATAGTATTATGAAATGATGATGAGGAATATGATGTGATTTTATGCATAACTATGTTATTATATATGAAACGAAAAGTTCATTATAAACATGACATGTTAAGTTTATGATGCATTATAAGACGCATGATTAAAACCGATGAACCTCGGTAAAGTATATTTTCAAACTTAATAAATCAATCTTAGCATGCTCACTATTTCATAATAACCCCGAGATTCCTGAGGACGATGATGATGACACGATGGATATAAGGTGAGTACTCACTGAGATTCTTATAAAAGTTTCTCACTCCTCTTCTTTTCTTTCCATCTCATCTTCAGAAAGTGATGGTGATGTTCGTGATTCCGTTGATGCTTTCACCTGGAGATGTCCTTGATTGGTGAACAATTATTATCCTTGAGGAACGTATCGCTAAACTTTGCGTGAGCTTGGATATCTATCCCTATCCTTGGAGTGTTATTACTAGGTGCCATTAATGGATGTCCTTCCATCCATATATTATTTATATTTTGTTAGATTGCCTACACCTAGTGTTATTCTGTTGGTAGGCAAACTATCTATGTGTTATGTAATTATGGATGTTATATGATGGAGCCAATATGATGTGTTTTTCATGCTATATCTGCACATTATTCGCTTTATTTTGATTATTGTTCACGTTATGTGCGGCTCACGTTTTCAATTATGTTTAAAAAAATGGCTCGTAATTTCACTAAGTATTTTCAAAGTATGATGAAAGAACTGAAGCAAAGAGTAAAGTCTAGTAATTAATCAATACAACCTAGGTGTATTCGGTTAATTATTAGGGTGTTACACTATGAGATCAAGATGTAAAATGTCTCACATCCTTTATGGATGAAAAGTGGTTATGGCATAAGAAGCTTGGACATGCTCATATGAAGCTTATTCTTAAGCTTTCTCAGAAAAAAGCTAGTTAAAGGCCTACCAAAGATCATATTTGATAAGAATTCAACTTGTGATTTCTGTGAAAAAGGTAAGCAAACCAAAGCTTCTTTCCATAATAAGCATGTGGTTTCAACCACTAGACCACTTGAGCTTTCACATATGGATCTCTTTAGACCAAATAAGACTCCAAGTCTTGTTGGGAAGAAATATTGTCTTATCATAGTGGATGACTACTTCAGATTTACATGGGCTACCTTTCTAGCTTCTAAGGATAAGGTGGTTGAAAGATTCAAAGTTTTTGCAAAACGTGTTTGCATAAAAAAGATTCCCAAATCATCTCTATCAGATTTAATCATGGAGGAGAATTTGAGAATCATATTTTCAAAAAGTTTTGTGAAAAACATGGCATCCTTCATGGGTTTTCTACACTTAGAACTCCCTAACAAAATGGGATTGCTGAAAGGAAAAAAAAAAGAACTTGCAAGAGATGGCCAGAACTATACTTTTGGAAAGTAGTTTATCAAAAGGTTTTTGGGCAAAAGCCGTGAACACCTCATGCTACATCCAAAATAGAATCTTTCTAAGATCTATCCTCAATAAGATTCCCTATGAGCTATGGAAGGGTAGAAAATCCAATATTTCATATTTTCACATCTTTGGCTCATCATGCTTTATCTTTAACACCAAGGACAAACTCACAAAGTTTGATCCCAAGTTTGATCTCTAAGTTAATGATGGCATTTTCTTAGGTTACTCTTCAGTCTCTAAAGCTTCAGAGTTTATAACAAAAGGATGCTTTGTGTATCACATAAAATTCAAAGACCTCAAGAAGGACTTTGCTAATGATCTTGAAGAACTGGAAGAAAGTCTTGAGAAAATGAGTCTCAAGGAAACTTTTGAAAGCAAGTAGATGAAAGCCAAACCCTCAGAAAGTAGACTCCAAACATAGATACTTCAGAAAGCTTGCTCAAAACCCCAAAGCAAATAGAAAGTAATAGTTCTGAATATGAAGAAGAGCAATTTGGAGATGAAGGAAAAGCTCAAAAATTTAAAGGCCACAGAAACTACAAGGGAGATTTTAATTAAAGGCAGTTTTATAAAGTTTTTGGAGGCATTTTCAAGGGCGTGAGAACTAGATCATCCCTTAGAAATATGTCAACCGCACTTTCATCTCTACCTTTGAACCTGAATACATTGAAGAAGCTTTGAGTGATCAAAGTTGGGTGGATGTTATGCAAGAAGAACTGGACCAGTTCAGAAAAGCAAAAGTTGGACACTTGTTGAAAGATGAAAAGGGAAGACCATCATAGGTACCAAGTGGGTGTTCAGGAATAACCTTAATAAAGCTGGCAAAGTCACTTGAAAAAAAGCAAGATTGGTTGCACAAGGTTATAATCAACAAGAGGGAATTGATTATGATGAAACCTTTACACCAGGAGCTAGGTTGGAAGCCATCAAGAATACTACTTGCTTTTGCCGCCTTCAAGGATTCATTCTTTACCAAATGGATGTTAAGTCTGCATTTCTAAATGGATTCCTCCTGAGTAAGTATATGTGAAGCGGCCTCTTGGTTTTAAGAATGAAAACCTTCCCAACCATGTCTTCAAGCTGACGACCCTCTATGGTCTAAAACAAGCTCCTTGAGATTGGTACGAAAGACTAAGTACCTTCCTGTAAAGAATGGGTTCAAAAGAGGTAATGTTGATACTACTCTTTTTACTCTTGAACAAAATAATCACTTTTTAATAGTTCAAATATATGTTGATGACATTATATTTGGCACCTTTGATCATTCTCTCTGAAAAGTTTTCTAAATTAAAGCAAGAATGAATTTGAGATGAGTATGATCGGTGAACTCAAGTTTTTCCTTAGTTTGCAAATAAAACAACAAAAAGAAGGAACATTGATTGATCAAGAAAAAATATACAAAAGAGCTTCTAAAGAAGTTTAATATGGATCAAGCCAGACGTATGACTACCCTTATGCATCCTTCTCAAATCATTGATGATAAAATGAATGCTCAATTTTCCTCCTATGCAAAATGACTAAAATATCCATGGGGTCATTTTTGCACGAGAATCAAGGACAGCCAATCCAAAGCATCCTCAAAGGAGTAATCTAATATTAGAATGAGGCTATATATGGTTTAGATAGCAATCTGGATGAAAATCCAATCCCAATTTTTCCCATGTGCAAAATAATCAAAATGCCTCCTGAGGTCATTTTCACCCAAAAATCAAGGACCTTAGCCCCAGCTATCCTCAAGGGGTAAGTTTGATGTTTGAAGGGGACTAGGTGTGTTTTGGATGGCAATAGATGTGAAAATCTCAATTCCTGTTTTCCCATACACAAAATTACTAAAATGCCCTTGAGGTAATTAATGCGGATTAAGTGACAATTGGACCTAGTTATCACCCAGGAGTTGGATATGTTAATTTGAGGGGATATTTGATGTTCAGCTAAGTCCTGGGAGTTCGTGTAAAATTATCATTTTGCCCCTAGTTAGTGGTAATTAAGCTTAATTAAAGTAATTAAGAGAATATAGGCAATATTAGACTCTAATTAAAGATTAATTTTTTTATAAATTGATTTGGAGTGAAAATAATTATTTGGTGTTAATTGAGGCCCAATATTGGTTAGAGAAATTTAATCTCATTCCTAATTAAAGATTAGTGAAAAAAAGACAAAAGTGCTTTATAAGACAAAAGCAAAAGTATAAGATAAGTGGTACATTCTCTCTTCTTTTCCTTAAGATTAGGGACATGCTGGCATTTGAATTTTGAATTAATCAAGCTTAGCCCAATTAATCATGCAAGACAACTCTCTAACCTTGTCTTGAAAGCCTTAAACAGCTAATTACCAATTCCAAATCATTACCCTAATTAAACATACCCTTAATCCTAACCTTAACACTCATGAAACACAAAAATATCTCACCTAATTCCCCTCAAAGGCAGTGGCCAAACAGCCCCATTTCCCCTTCATATGTTATTTTTTTCAAACACTCTCACCTTATACACTCTCATTCTTACCACCAACTTTTTTTGCCAAACTTGTTCACCAGGTTGTGTCAAAAAATACTCTCATTCTCTCCTTGAGCTTTCCTCCTTCTTCCACTTCTTCAACTTCAAAGAACCACCATTGTTACTCCATATCCAAGCTCCAAACTCAAACAAACACACCACCACTATAGATCTTTCCCAAGACACATAAGTTTTCATCTCTATACAACAAACCAACACAAAAATCCTTCCTCCTATTTCTCCTTGCTTTGGTCAAACATACCCTTGCTCCAAGAGAAAATTTTTCTTCTATTTTCTTTACAAAAAATCAAACATTTTCATTTTCAACCAAGAAGAAAACTTGGTAGGGATTTTATTCTTGAGTTTTCTTTTCATTTATACTCTTTTCTTTTGCTTTTGTTGTAATCAAGGCCATAACTTGATGATAAGTGTTCTTGATGATGGTTGTGAGACCATTATGTCTATGACCTCTAAAGCTTTAGGCTTGATCTTTGGTTTCAAAAAAAAAGAGAGAGAGAGAAAGAATGCTCATTTAGTTTCTTTGTTGTTTTTGAGCTTGATGGTGAGTCAAGAAATGAGGTTCTTTGAACCATGAGAACGAAGGACTCTAAAGCTCATTTTCATTTTGTTAAGATTGATGGGTTGCAAGTCTCACTCTTTAAAGTCTTGAGTTTTTGAGCACTAATAAGATGTAAAAATGGACTTGCATTCATGTTTATGTTTCAAGTCTTGCATTTTCATGTTTATGTTTCAATGTCTTGCATATCACGTTTATATTTCCAAGTTGTCACCTTAAATGTTAAAGACTTCAAAATGAACATGCATTTTCTTGTTTATATTTAAAGTCTTGCATTTCATGATACCACCTTATAATCTTGAAGACTTAAAATGGACTTGCATTCTCATGTTTATATTTCAAGTTTTGCATATCATGTTTATATTTCCAAGTTGTCACCTTAAATGTTAAAGACTTAAAATGAGTTACATGGCATGTTTATGATTCCATCCATCACCTAAGTCTCTAAAGCTCAAGACTTGTCCCTTTGATCTTAAATGGAAATTTTGATCATAGATACACACACACACACACATACACACACAGATATATATATATATATATATATATATATATATATATATATATATTCGGCCATATAGTAATGTTGGGTTTGAGGTTCATTTTATTTTATTTTAAGACTTGAATCTTGTGTTTTGAGTGTACAAAGGAATTTTGAAAGAGATAGAAATTCACAAGGAGCAAAAAAGTGATTTTTAAATAAGTAAAACCTTATTTATAAAATTTTAAGTTTTACTACTGATTTAAATGGTAATAATTAATTTCTAAGAAGGGCAAAATAATTTCATGTCTTTTAAGTGTCGTACAATAGTTTTTGAGAAAAACTCGTAATTAGAAAAGGTTAAAAATGCAATTTCCAAGCTTTTTGGTAATTTCAATTTTGGCACTATTTGACACGGTTTGGCACCGTTCATGTGGTAAAAAATGTGTTAAAAATTGTTTCATATGTCTTATGTAACACCCTAATATTTAACCCAACACGCCTGGACGTATTAAGATTAATTATTAGTTATTACTTCCTTTTAAACTCGTTTGTAAAATTACTTAGTGGAAAATACGGTAAAATTTTTTTTTTCTTTTTTGAAATATGTAAAACAAAATGCGAGCCGTCATGTACTATTATGAGCGAAGCGTAAAAGCAGAGAAATAAATCATGCAATACAAAAGCAATAAAGAACACCTCAATCATAGGAACAACCATCATAATATTAAATAAAATTGTTTGGTACATCAATTGTAATATAAAGTCATACCCATGAAAGTGGAGAGCTTGTAGTATGAAATAGAAAATACAGGAAAGAAGCAGGAAACATAGATAGCAAATACATGAGAAGCCCAAAAGATACAACCGACTAAAAGCAAACCCTCCCTTCTAAAGCCTACCGATGACGCTAATCCTCAACAGGGGATGTGGCCCTCAAACCGAGCTCCTCAATGTGGCCCAATGAAGTAGGGGAGTGGGCATATGGATCAGCGAGCGATGTGGCCTCCTCTTGAGGACGCCTCTGGGCTGACGTACACGCCTCAATAGCTTCAGCGGAGGTCGTGTCCTCGCTACCCTATCGACAACCACAGGCAATGATGGGAGAGCCCTCCGAATAGGGGTCGACGGAGGATCCTTAGCAGGTCCCTCCCATAGCGAGGTATGAGGGGAACATACTCCAGATAGTCACACACTGAAGATGAAGGTCGGGCATGGCGGTCTGCCCGTCATCTGGCTTGTCCTCTCGAGATCAATCGTCGCGTAGGGAAAGGTCGAGGTAAAACGAAAGTTGGAGACCGGAAATGCAAACGGGCGGCCCATGTATGAAAAAATACGAACAACACAGTGACCCTCAAAATGATATGACTTGGTGCTCGGGTCGTAGTGCACCTCCCAAATAGGCATATCAACGAAGATCACGAACGATGCCATTGAAATCTGAAGACGTAACGAGAAAAAGAAGAAAGAGGGGTGAGAATCTTGCTAAGAATCTCAGGGAATCCTCCTATCCTAGTGTTATTGTTAACGTCCCAGGAACTTTGGGTTTATTATGAAAAGGTTAAACATACAAAAGTTCATTATGAGGTTTTCATAAAAGTAATTATCCAAGGTCTGTGTCTTTTATGATGAATCTTAATGCATGTATGAGCATAGCAAAACGTGAATGCATAGGACTTTATTGAAACAAACCAATACAACATGTCATCAATAATTAATTCTCATATAGGTGGCATGTAATTTCTCCTGGTCAACCTCTCTCTTTCATAAGCAAAATGCTTCACATCTTTTCTCGTTTCTAAACTTATGACATCATGGTATTAAAAATAGTAATTGACCCTAATATTAGGCTATGAGCTCATACCTCAACTAGTTATCACTAGTTCTTATTTATCCTCTTGATAAGCGTATCATAATCATAAAAATAATCCCGACTCCCAGAGTATGGGCAGGGACCTAAGGATCACCCATCATGGGACTTTTTCCTTCTCCGAAATGCATGAACTGGTTAAGACCAATGACTTTATCCGCTTTGGCAGACTAATGTCGATGCCCTCACGGTTTTACCTTCTCCTCACCGTAGCAGGAGAAGTGTAACACCCGAAATTATTTAAAAATTAATTTTAGCTTTGTTATTCGTAATTTCAAAAATCTAGCATAGAAATGATGAAGGTGGCCCAATGGACCTATCAAACAAAAAAAAATTTCGGGCCAGGAATAGTAACCTTGTGAGGCCCATGCCCATCGGAAGTCTAAAACCCTATATCCGGATTAGGAAATGCCCGAATTGAGAAAAGAGAAGTGTTAAGGTTGGAAATAGTTAGGAATAAGGATTTTATACCTGAATTTAATTTTCAGGTAATATTGGTCTAATCGGGTATGGTATTTACCCGTTCGGTGAAATTTCGTGTGCGATTTCTAACACCAAAAGATAGTTTAATCTTATAAAGGATAATGTCTATCCTTTATATGCCAAGTGTAAGGCTAAGATTTAATCTTGCTTTACAAGATTAAATCCTAGCCATTCATCATATTTTCTTTTTAAAGAATTATATTTCCTATTAGATAATTCTTACTACATTATATCATAATACCATTAAAAACTATAAAACCTTATCACCTTGAGATGCATTCTCTGCTATGAACAAAAAGGGGCAGCAACCTCCATTTTTTTCTTTCAAGAGCTTAGAACTTGATTCAAACCTCAAAACACCTATCCTACACTTACTAAAACTTCAAACTTCCTTCACAAAACTTGTTCTACTCATCATAACCTACAAATCTAACCGGTTAGAATTTGAATCCATCACTTTTTCAACTTTTAGGGCACATAATCTGAGGTTAAAGGAAGGGTTTGGTGTTGTTAGGGGAGCTTTGAAGTGAAGCAAAAGCATCATAGAGCATCCTTTGGAGTTAAGAGCCACAAATCTCTAAAAGTAGGGTTTTCTTGCCTTTTCTTTTTCAAATTTATTCTGGTGTGATCTGATTGAGCTAGGTCCAAAATTTCTTGTTATATTGGCTGATATTATGTTGATATTGATGTATGAATTTTGGTGGAGTGTTTGGATGATATTAAAATAATTTTTGTCAAAAGGGGTTTTGCTTAGGCTGGATTTTCATTTCCTACGGCAGGAATTGTTCACAAATTTTCTGGCATATTTGTGGGTATTTTCATGAGCTAGAAAAAACATATGTTGAATCCAACATCCTAGGCTAGTTCCACAAATTTTCTTGGGCTCTGGTTGTGACTCCTAATGCTCTAAAAAAATCAAGAACCGAAGTGGTTTCTGTGCTGTCCTGGATTAGTGGAACTAAAGCTATGAATTTGTATAATTTTATTAACATAGCAAATGATTGAATTATCCTTTGAAATTTTTACAGGATATTTTCAACATCTCAAAGTATACCCATGATTTTTATTTTGAACTATTCAATCATTTACTAGGGTTAAAAATTGTGAGAATCTAGTTCTAACTGAGATATGAGGGGTCTTACCACTAAAATTGTTGAATTTTATTATTATAGTTAGAGAACCCTTTTTACCCCAAAATTTTTAGGGAGCCTTGTGGACATATTGAGTATCTCAAGGAATTTTCACAGCCTTTAAATTGATTGTTTGATTTGTGAATTAAATCATTCTCCTTAAGCCTGAATTCTGCCAAATGTCTTTGTACTTGGAAATGAATTAAACTCTTGATTTAGGAGTCAAATGAACTTTAGTTCAATTATGATGCATATGAATGCATGTTAGTGACATTAACGATTGGTTTATGAGGAGTGACGGAATCACTTGTGATTTACTATATATATGTTTGAAACATTATGAAATTTAGAAACTATGCTAATGTATGTAATAAAGTGAGCTTGAGGTTGATGTATGTATCAAGTGAAAATAAGCCCCCTTTAGTCCAAAAAGGGCACACAAAGGTCCCCTCTAGTGGAAAAGGCACGAGGAAGGTCTCCTAAAATGTGTAAAGGGCACGGGAAGGTCCCCTAAATGTGTAAAGGGCACTTGAGAGGTCCCCTTTAGTCCGAAGGGCAAGAAAGTCCCCTTCGATGGAGGGCACGTAAAGTTGAAAATGAATTATTATGATGTTGAGTAGTATGACATATGTATGTTGAGTGATGGAGAATTAAAATAAATCCACTTCGGAAGAATGACTTTTGAACTTTAAAATGAACCTTTGATATATGTTGCATGCTCACAATTTTACTAATAAATCGAAGTGGCTGGACGAGAACGATGGCATGAGTTTCATTATATGTTTTGGGATGCCTACTGAGAATTTTAGAATTCTCACCCCTATGTGTTTGTTTCCGTTTCGTCCAGGTTAATTCTAGAGAAAATGAAGCCTACAAGAAGACTCAATTGGAATTCTGAACTTAGTTGTGGAGACTCGTATCTATTGTACTTAGATATGTACATGTATCTAAATATAGTAAAGAACAAATATGTACTAAAGGTCATAGAAGAGCTTCCTTTTATACTTAATTGTACTAAATAAATACTTTGTTTCCTTATTATATATTTTGATAGAACCACGAGTTAGTTATTACATGATTTGATTGATTCTTGCTATAGATAATTAAGAAAGGTCCGCTAATTAATGAGTAACAACTTTGAGTACGATGTCATGGCTTAAGCACAATGTTATACTTGGGAGGATGTTACAAGAAGTATGTCTTGGTCTGCGAAATTGCATCATTGGCTTAAGACCAATGACATTGTCCGCTTTGGTATGGCTCCACAACCATACCCCACTGTTTCTTTCTTCTCACCGTAGCAGGAGAAATGCATCTCGGCATGTCACATATAAAATATTTCTTTTCAAATTTTCTTTAAGTCCCTCAAATTTGATGGAAATTCGAAGACATAATGATTGCATCTTAATTTCCTCAAATTTCAGTCATGCCACATAGTCAAATAGCACATGTTGTTCTCATGCAATTTCCTCAATCAAGTAAATCTCTCAATCATAGAAACATATTTTCCCATATCATTCATATCTCATATTCTCATGCATCTTAATCACAGCATTCCATTTTATCAAAAACATCAAGTCATACGTCCTACACATCCTCATACTCATGGCATGTAATATATTCCCATACATCATAAATATACTATTCTAACTCATTCTCACCTCACACCTCCTATCTCATAGTGTTTTATGCTTTGGCCCTTACGGGTCTTAAACTTGTGTTCTAATTATCCTAACTTTCATTATGGATCTTTATTTCACCTAAGGGATCATTACCTATAATTTCCTCTAATGTTTATGCTTACTAACATAACATTACTCCCCTCCTTAAAAAGAATTTCACCCTCGAAATTCCTTACCTTAGAAAAGCTTGGAATACTTCGTCTGTACCTCGAATTCTAGCTCCCACGTGTATTCCTCCGTCTTGTCGCGTCCACGCCACTTTCACCAAAGGAACGGACTTGTTCCTCAGGCGACACCACGGTCACGATCCTCGTTGGTGGTAGATTGAAGTTGGGTCCTCCCTTAATTCACATGCTCTGGCTCTAACACATGGCTAGGATCGGATTGGTATTTCTTAGCTGGAGACATGAAAACGTCATGAAGATTAGACAGGCTTAGGAGGTAGGGCTATTTTGTAGGCTATTGTCCTGACTCTTTGAAGAATTTCAAAAGGACTAGAAATCCTGGACTCAACTTTTTGACTCGCATGGCGCTACCTATACCTAGTGGAGGTAATCCTTAAGAAAACATGTTCGCCCTCTTGAAATTCCAACGGCTTTTGCCGCTTATCCGCATAGCTCTTTGGTGACTTTGGCAGTCAAGATTCTATCCTTTGTTCCATGGTTCCCTCACTACTTTCGGTCCCAACATGCTTTATTCTGGGTTCATGCCAACACAAAGGTGACTGGCACGTACTTATCCCAACTCCCTTTTCTATCCAAAACACATGCCCTCAGCATATCTTCCAAGGTTTGGATAGTTCTTTTATTGACCATCTGTTTGAGAGTGGTAAGTCGTGCTTAAACACAGCTTTAACCAAACGCCCTTTGAAAGGCTTCCCAAAAACGTGACATAAACGGAATCTCGATCCGAGATTATCATCGATGGAACTCCATGCAACCTTTCTATCTCTTGTATGTACAGCTGGGCTAACTTGTACGTCTCCGCCGTTAGAGTACAAATGATCGATGCCCTTGAGGTCATTTTTACCCAATCAAGGACAGTCGACCCAGGCAGTCCCTCAAATGGGTCAACTCGATGTTTGAAGGGGATTGTACCTGTTATGTTTGATATCGAGGTAAAATCTCGTTCTAAACTTTCGGCTCAAAATGACCAAAATACCCTCCTGTGTCTACACGGGTAAAAGGTGTCGTTTAGCCCAAATTTTCCAGGAAGTTTAGAATGATGTTTTTGAGCAATATTTGATGTTTAGCTTAGCCCGAGGTCCCAGGAGTTTAGTGCAAAATTACCATTTTGCCCCTAGAACATGTACAGTGAGCCTAATGACGCAATTAAGCAAACCTAAGCAATATTAGGCTCTAATCGAAGATTAATTTATTTCGATAATTAATCTAGAGTCAAAATAATTTATTAAGGTTAATTAGAACCTAAGATTGCTTAGTTAAACTCTAAATTGCATTCTTTAATTCAAGATTCCTAGTCATGGAATCTTGAATAGTGTTTTCTCTTCCAATTCCTTAAATTAAGGAATTATGCCATACCTCATTTGACCAAAAGAATTATTTTAAATTACTAATCTAGTATGACCACCCCTAATCAAGTCTTGAACAACCTTAATTACCCAATTACCTCACCTAAACACTTTCTTACAATTCCTAACCAAAACCTTAATCAAAGAAACACCTAAACACATCACTAAACCACAATTACATGAACAAATTTCTCTCCCCTTGGCTGCACAAGGCTGGCCGAATGCTTGGCCCCATGGAGTGCCACATGTTGCTTGATTTCTCACTCAAAGAACCATGCCTTACCCATACTTTTGCCCATGCTTCACCATGCTTGAACCCATACCTAAAGCCATACTTTGTAAGAGATATTTTCCTCCCTTTTTCCTCCATAAGGCCGTCGGCCATGCACCCCAAATCAGCCACCATTGTTGCAAATTTTCTATAAATACCAAGCTTGGAAGAACTTGGTTACACTTTAGAAGCTTTGCCAAGTTTAGTTTTCTTGCTTTTTCTTGCAATTTCTCTCTAAGTTCTCTTCATCTTCTTCATCTTCTTCTACCTCTCAAAGAAACTTGCCACCACCACAAACCACCACAAACAACCATAAACCACCACTACCTCACCTTAAACCATCCCTAAACACTTAAACTTTCCATTCCCAAGCTTAGAAACTCAAGGAAAAATCACCTCCTTTGAGTTCCCTTTTGGCCGAATCCATCATCATATCCAAGAGGAGATTTTGTCTTCTCAACTCTTCAAGAACCAAGCTTTCTTTCTTTCATTCAAAGACTTCCTTAGGTAGGGGTTGTTTTAAAAGTTTTCACTTGTTTTCTTTAATGAAAGTTCTAGTTTTCTCTTGGTTCAAACTCTTTTCTTTCCTTTCTTTTCATTTTCGGCCAAGAGGCCATTTTATGAAAATAACATGAGCTTGATGATGAGGTTTCAAGAAAATGACTTGTTGTTGTCATGTGAGAAACCTCTAAAGCTTGAAACAACTTGGTCTTGGACCATACATGCTTGTGTTTCTTTCTTTTTCCTTGGTTTCATTTCGGTTCCTTTTCCTTTTCTTCTTAAATGGTTGGTTTCTTCTTCCTTTTTCCTTTAAATATTTCGGTTTCCATGCCTTGGTTTGAACAAGTTTGCTAAAAATGTAAAGTAGATCACAAAAGTTTTGATAAAGAAAATTAATCCTAAGTTTTCAAAGAGCTCTAAGCTTACCCTTGCCAACCTTAAAGTTGGTCGGCCGTTCTAAGAGTTTTACTCTAGATTGAAGCCCATGAGCAATAAAATAAAGAATATGACTTAGTTCTTGTAGTTTTGTTTAGACAAAGTGTTGAACTTTGTGTTCATTTTCTTAAGCTTGATGATGAAGTTCAAACCTTAAGACTTCTTTGAAGTCTAGGTGCTAAGAACTCTAAAGCTTGCCTTATGATACATAATGGGTTGAGGTTTTGTTCCTTTAAAGTCTTGCAAAAGCTCTAGCCAAGATCTAAAATAAGATGCATTCATGTTTACTTTATGCCTTGCATAGCATGTTTAATTTGATGTCATCACTAAGTTCTCAAGACTAATTAATTGGACTTGCACAATCATGTTTAAACTCAAGCTTCCATTTCATGTTTATGATTCAAGTCATCACTTAACCTTAAAGATAATAAAAAGGTGCATCTCATGTTTACTTTATGTCTTCACTTTACTTTCTAATGAAGAATAAAAATGAGGTGCATAGCATGTTTAAGTTTATGTCATCACTTTAATGATCTAGAGCTCAAAGACTTGCCCAAGTATCAATGTAAGGTTTTAAGAAAATGTTGGCATTCTTAAAGAAGCCATTCGGCCTTGTGGTGATGATGATGGACTTAGTATGAGTTCCTCTAATCACAAGTGTCCATAGTTCATGTTTTATAATTTTTCTAAGCTTAGGAGCACCTAAGCAACATTATGAATGAAATCATATACTTTAAATCTATTTTATGAACAAGTTAATTTAGCTACTGACCTCATGTGTAATTGCATGATTTTAATGTAAGGACTTGAGTTCTAAAAGAGTTTTGAATTCCTAAAATGATTCCAAGAGAAACTAGCAACTTGTGTGCATTTTAATTCATGAAATTATGTGATTTTTGGGCTTACATTTCGGTTTGTAATCCCATGTTTGGCCACTGTATTAAATCTGTTTTATGGTGTGGAAATGTGTAAAATTATGTTTGAGTGAAGCAAGGAACGTTTTAGAGAAGTTAGAGAAGAATAAGTAACATAAAAGGATCAATAATGAGAATTCTAGAACACTTTAATGCACAAAAATGCAAATCTGTTCCAGCATGATTAATTCAAGTATAAATGGTTCATAATCAGTAGGACATGTATAAAATCCCTTCATAAATGATTAGGTATTAATTCCTAAGCACAAGGTGATGATAAGAACTTAAAATGGAAATTCTAGCACCCTTAGACATGGCAAAATGTAATTCTATTCCAGCATAGTTAGATTGAGAAAAAATGGTTGATAACTTAGAGAACATGCATAGGAATCCCTCATAAATGGTTTAGGAATTGATTATGAAGCCATAGGCAAAGACGGATCTTAAAAAGGGTCACAAACGGAGATTCTAGCCGTAAGCATATGATATTTTCTGCCCTTACATGAACAGTGCTGATTGGAATTTTAGTAAGTTCAAATCTTAGAGAAAAGTTTAAGTGTTAACCTCTTGAGGGTAATAAAGATGTAATACGGGTATTAGAATGATTAGAATACAAGTTTAAGACCCGAAAGGGCAAAGCATAAGATACTATGAGATAGGTGACCGAGTGAGCATATTCATGATGATGAACCTCGAGCATGTTTATGATGATGTGATTATGTTAAGTACCCTGGGCATGAAACCTTATGTTAATGATTGATGTGTTGATATGATGAAGTGTTATGCTACGTATTTAAGATGCATGAGGTTTTCGAAACATGAATGAGATTGAGGAATATGCTCATGTGAACTAGAAAGTCATTGATTTGAGAAAGTTTCATAAAGAATGATATATGTGATTGAGATTATGTGGCAAGACTCAAATTTGAGGAAATTCAAATGTAGCTGTTATGCTGCAAATTTCCGTCAAATTTGAGGGACTTAAGAAAGTTTTTGAGAAATCTGATGTTAAGGTGACACACCGAGACGTACTTCTCTCTCGGTAAGGAGGAGGTAAAACGTGAGGGCATAGACATTAGCCTGCCAAAGCGGACAAAGTCGCTGGTCTTAACCAGTCGATGCGTTTCGAAGAAGGAAAAAGTCCCATGATGGGTGATCCTTAGGCCCCTACCCATACTCTGGAGTCGGGATTATTATGATGATTATGATTATGTTTATGATTCGCTTATCAAGAGGATAAGTAAGAACTAGTGACGACTAGTTAAGGTATGAGCTCATAGCCTAGTTAAGGGGTGCGGTTACTATTATGATGTTGGTGTCACAAGAATGAGAAGAAAGAACAATGTTCAAAGAGAAGTTACTTGCCACTTATATGATGATTGACTATTGTTTGGTTTGCTTAAAGTATTGTCATGCATCCATGTATCATTATTATGCTGCATACATGCATTAAGATTCATGATAAAAGACACGGACCTTGGATAATTAACTTTGCGAAAACCTCATAATGAACTCTTGCATGTCTAACCTTTCTATAATAAACCCAAGGTTCCTGGGACGTTAACGATCACACTAGGATAGAGGATTTCCCTACTAAGATTCTTTAGCAAGATTCTCATCCCTCTCTCTATTTCTCTTTCCGTTACGTCTTCAGGCGATGGCGTCGTTCGTGACTTTTGTTAATGCGCCCGTGTGGGAGTTGCACTTCGATCCGGATCACCAGTCATACCATTTCGAGGGTCGATGTGCTATATGCATTTTTGCATACATGGGATGCCCATTTGCCTTTCCTTCCAGTTTCCACTTCACTCCGACTTCCCCTATGGTGACGATATGATTTTTGAGAGGACGCGACCCGCGACGAGAGAACCGCCATGCCCAACCATCATCTTCAGCGGTGCGTGGCTACCCAGTATGTGCCCTCATACGTCATTGCGGAGAGACTAATCCGAGGACTCCCCGCCGATCCATATTTGGAGGATTCCGCTCCTTCGGTGCCCTTGGCCGATAGAGGTAGTGAGGACACGGTCTCTCAGCGAGGTATATGAGGCATGTGCGTCAGTTCGAGAGGTGCCCTCGCCGAGGAGGCCATGTTGTACCACCGATACGTATGCCTACACCTCCACTTCATTGGCCCACGTTCGACGAGCTTCGGAGGTTCGAGGGTTACATTTCCCCGTCCGAGGACTAGCATTTTCTGTAGACTTTTGAGGGGAGGATTGACGTTGTTGGAGTATTCTTTTGGGGTTGTTTAAATGTATTCATCGTTATGTTTTCTTATTTATGTTATTGTACTGCAAGCTCTACCCACTAGTATGGGTAAGACTTTTATGTTCTTTCTTTATATTTCAGTGGTATGTACTAAACTATGTTAACTAATTTTATGATGTTTATTCTCATGATTGAAGTGTCCTTTATTGCTTATGTTCTGTATGATTTAGTTTATTCTTCCGCTCTACGTTTCGTTTATGTTATTCGTAAAGGCTCGCATTTTGTTTTACATGTTTCATTTCAAAAAAAAATTTATCTGTATTTTCCGCTAAGTTAAATTCTAAAAGAGGTTTTAAATGAAGTAATGACTAATAATTAATCTAAATATGTCCTAGGCGTATTGGGTTAAATATTAGGGTGTTACATAACTTGTCTAGGGAAAAGGTGATCTTGATAGCAAGGAAATGGCCCAACTTGGTCAACCTGTCCACTATTACCCAAATAGCATCATGGTCGGCTTGGGTCCTAGGTAGGCCATCACAAAATCCATGGATATGCTATCCCACTTCCACTCCGGATAGATAGGGGTTGCAACATTCCTTGAAGGCTTTTGGTGCTCATCTTCACCTTTTGACAAACCAAGCACTTACTAACCCAAGCAACTACGTCCTTTTTCAATCCTGGCCACCAAAACATCTTCTTCAAATCCTGATACATCTTAGTGGCACCAGGATGAATGGTGAAGTGACTTTTATGGGCCTCCTCCAAGATGCTCTCTCAGAGGTCACCATCCTGCGGTACACAAATCCGCCCCTCAAACCTCCACAAACCATCGGGTCCTTGCTCAAAACCCTTTAGCTTTCCTAACCGCCTCGAGGTTCTCTAAATTCCTCATTTTCCACTTGTGCCATAGACCTTTTAAACCCACTGGTCACTAAGGTGACACATCTTCATACTCCTTTCCGTAAAGACATCCCAAATTCAAATCCCTAAACTTTTCTATTAGCTCAACTTCTTTGACCATCATGTGAGATAGGTGCAATGACTTTTGACTTAAGGTATCGGCAACCACTTTAGCCTTACCTGGTTGTAACTTGAGCCGAAATCATAGTCCTTTAGAAAATCCATCCACTTTCTCTCCCTCATATTTAACTCCTTTTGATCAAATAGGTGCTTAAGACTCTTATGATCGGAGAAAACTTTGAACCTTACACCATATAAGTGATGCCTCCATATCTTCAAGGCAAACACTATGGCGGCCAACTCTAGGTCATGGGTGGGGTAGTTCACCTTGTAAGGCTTGAGTTGTCTAGATGCATAGGCTACCACTTGCCTATTTTGCATCAACACACAACCTAAACCCTTACCCGAAGCATCACAATACACCTCGAAAGGTACATTAGGGTCGGTAAAACCAAAACTTGGGTCAAGGTTAACCTTTCTTTTAGCTCTTAGAAGCTTTTCTCACACTCGGATTCCATGAAAATGGGGTGTTCTTCCGAGTGAGCTTGGTTAGGGAAGGGCAATATGAGAAAATCCTTTGATAAACCTACGGTAATAGCCTGCTAAACCCAAAAGCTCTCTATTTCCGTTACGGTGGTTAGTCTATCCCAATTCATCATGGCTTCTATCTTACTGGTCAGAGCTATGCCTCCCTTCAACACTATATGTCCCAAAACTTCACTTCCACTAACCAAAATTCACACTTAGAAAGCTTCGCATATAACTTCTTATCTTTCAAAACCTCTAAAACCATCCTTAGGTGACTTTCATGCTCCTCAGAGTCTTCGAATAGATGAGTATATCATCTATGAAAACAACCACGAACTTATCTAAATAGGATCTAAAGATCCTATTCATGTAGTCCATGAACACGGCGGGTGCATTTGTCAATCCAAAGGACATCACGGCGAACTCAAAGTGTCCGTACAGTGTCCTAAAGGCGGTTTTACCGGATATTTGTTTTTCACCGTCACTTTATTCAACTGCCTATAATCTATACACAACCTCATGCTCCCATCCTTTTTCTTAACAAACAAGACCAGGGCTCCCCAAGGTGAAGCACTGGGTCTTATGAAATTCTTCTCCAAAAGCTCCTCCAACTGGGTTTTCAACTCCTTCAACTCCAAGGGTGACATCAATACAGGGCTATCGAGATAGGTCCCGTTTTAACTAACT
This sequence comes from Dalbergia oliveri, assembly GCA_030441495.1. NCBI lineage: Eukaryota > Viridiplantae > Streptophyta > Magnoliopsida > Fabales > Fabaceae > Dalbergia > Dalbergia oliveri. The sequence goes on along the minus strand of JAMLFY010000019.1, from coordinate 3,587,790 downwards.
CGATAGAGAACTCCACTCTCTAAGGAGGAACTGGTATCTCATAAATACCTCGGGATACTCTTTTACTATCGGTATATCATCTATATTCTCTAAAGTCTACCTCACTAGCAGCTAAGAGGACATATCCCTTAGTTTTCCCCCTACTATAGAAGACTTCTACGGAATTCACATAAAGCTTCAAGGTTTGACTAGTGTTGCTAGGGGATGACGAAAGATGATAGTTTTGGCATAACAATCTAACAATACATGGTTGGCGTAGATCCAATCCATACCAAGAATTACTCCTATGTCTTTCGAAGGTAAACAAATCCAATCAATGCCAAAAGACCTATTTTCAATAGTAAGATGACAATTAAAAGTTACAGGCATGTACAGGACGATTCGTGAGGGTAAAGACAATAAGATCAAAAGGAAGTTTAGAAACTTTCAAATTCAAAGACTCTACACTAGCATGTGAGATGAAAGAATGAGTAGCACAGAGTCAAGTCCAGTTAAGGTTCTACCATTTAATTCGCACTTACCATCGATGAGGTCATTGGATCTGGCGTCTTCGGCATTAAAGGTGAAGACCCGTCCTTGGTGTTGTGGCCTGGGGTTCTGACTCGACGACCCTCTCTCCGTCCTCGGCATAGTGGCCCGGCTTGCAACATCTGAAGCAGACTCCTGCCCCGCATGGAGGGGAGATTTCCATGACTTCTTCCACATCGAGGGCACACCGGCGGTAGAGGAGGAAAGGAGGGTTCCTTGGGGCGCCTTGTTCTTGCTCCCATTGGGCCCTCCTTAGTGGTTGATGCGAGGACCGCCCGATCCTCCTTGTTGATTATTGTGGTTCCCTCGGCCATTGTGGTTGAACGGTGGCCTTGGGTGTTGTCGGAAGGCTTCAGGTTGTAACGCCTATTTCTGCTATTTGAGTGCAAATGATTGAAATGCCCCTAAGGTCATTTTCCTGAAATTAAAAGGCAAAACTGGCAGTCCTCGAACGGGTCAACTCAATGTTTGAAGGGGATTGTATTGTTACATTTGATGTCCGAGGTGAAAATCTTATTTTTGAACTTTCGGCTCAAAATGACCAAAATACCCCTCCTGTGTTCACGGGTAAAAGGTGTCGTTTGAGCCCAAACTTTTCCAGGAAGTTTGGAATTATGTTTATGAATGGTATTTGATGTTTGCAGGTAGGTCCCGGGCAGTTTAGTGCAAAATTACCATTTGCCCCTAGAACAGTGTACAGTGAGCCTAATGACGCAATTAAGCAAACCTAAGCAATATTAGGCTCTAATCGAAGATTAATTTATTTCGATAATTAATCTAGAGTCAAAATAATTTATTAAGGTTAATTAGAACCTAAGATTTCTTAGTTAAACTCTAAATTGCATTCTTTAATTCAAGATTCCTAGTCATGGAATCTTGAATAGTATTTTCTCTCTCCAATTCCTTAAATTAAGGAATTGTGCCATACCTCATTTGACTAAGAAAATGAATTTAATTTGTTAATCTAATATGATCACTCCCTAATCAAGTCTTGAACAACCTTAATTACCCAATTACCTCACCTAAGCACTTTCTTACAACTCCTAACCAAAGTCTTAATCAAAGAAACACCTAAACACATCACTAAACCACAATTACATGAACAATTCTCTTCCTCCCTTTGCTGCCCAATCTGGCCGAATGCATGGCCAAGGAAAAGTGTCACATGTTGATATTTACTTCACTCAAAGGCCATACCTCAAGCCATACTTTGAGCCATACCTAGCCATGCTTTCAACCATGCTTTGCCCATGCCTTTGCCCATACCAATCAAGAGATATTTCTCCCCAAAGGCCAAGAGGCCATCGGCCACTCCTCCTCCTCTAAGACCATCCATGAGCTCTCAATCTTCTATAAATACACTAGCTTGAAAGCCCTTAGAATCCTTTACACACTTGAGCAAACTTCAAGCTTTCTTCCCAAATACAAAGAACTTCTTTTCTCTCCTCCTTGGCCGAGTTTTCCTCAAGGTTCCAAGAAGGATTTCTTTCTCTTTTCTTCTTAAGAAACAAAGCTTCTTTCATTTCTTCAAAAACTTCCTTAGGTAGGGGTTTTGTTTTAAAGTTCTTGCTTGTTTTCTTTAAGAAAAGTTCTAGTTTTCTCTTGGTCCAAACTCTTTTCTTCCTTCCTTTTTCATTTCGGCCAAGAGGCCTTTGTATGAAGAGAACTTTGGCTTGATAATGAGGTTTCAAGATAATGACTTGTTGTTGTCATGTGAGAAACCTCTAAAGCTTGAAATAACTTGGTCTTGGACCACACATGCTTGTGTTTCTTTCTTTTCCTTGCTTACATTTTCGGTTCCTTTTCCTTTCTTTCTTGAATGGTTTTGGTTTACTTTCCCTTTTCTTTGAAAGATTTCGATTTCTTTTGCCTTGGTTTCAACAAAGTTTGCTAAAAATATTAAGTAGATCACAAAGGTTTTGCTAAAGAAAATTAATCCTATGTTTTCAAAGAGCTCTAAGCTTACCCTTGCCAACCTTAAAGTTGGTCGACCGTTCTAAGAGTTTTACTCTAGATTGAAGCCCATGAGCAATAAAATAAAGAACATGACTTAGTTCTTAGTGTTTTGTTTGGACAAAGTGTTAAGCTTTGTGTCTATTTTCTTGAGCTTGATGATGAAGTTCAAACCTTAAGACTTCCTTTGAAGTCTAGGTGCTAAGAACTCTAAAGCTTGCCTTATGATACATAATGGGTTAAGGTTTTATGTTCTTCTAAAGTCTTGTAAAGAGCTCTAGCTAAGATCTAAAATAAGATGCATTCATGTTTACTTTAATGCTTTGCCTAGCATGTTTATCTTCAAGTCATCACTAAACAACTTAAAGATTAAAACAAGAATGTGCATTCTCACTTAATAAATCTCAAAGCCTACCTATTTCAACCTTAAAGTTGATTGTTGATTTGGGTAAATACCTCAAGGGGCCTAGAGCACTAAAATAAAGAATTGAACCTTGCATTTCATGTTTACTTTCTTGTCTAGCATGTATATGTTCTATGTCATTGTAACACCCTTCACACCATAAGGCTATGCTTAAGCCATAACCTTATAATGAGCAATTGTTACTTGTTTTCTTTACTTGACCTTTGAGGAGTATATATATATATATATATATTACATATGAGCCTGCTTTCTTGACAGCATAAAACGCTTTCTCTCTAAGATATTAAATTTGAACATAAATAATTTATCAAAAATACATAATTGTATTATCGACAACAAAGCAACAACATATGTGACTCTTCCAAAACCCTTACCCTGGTTCACGCAAGAACCCTTTAGTCTAGGTAGGGTACTACTCAACATCTCATTAAAAGAATATTAAAATAAACTGAATAAATTCTCTATCATCGGTTCTTTAGAAACTCGGCCAGTACTAGTTGAGAATTTCCACAAAATAATCATCAACATAGCAATCTATAAAAAATATGATAATAGCAGGAATGAGAATCAAAGATTCCTAGTAGGAAAAATACTAGTCTACTATACAGTGATATTTGACATAACATTTAAATAATTAAAGTGTCTTCGATTTCTTTTGAAATATTAAGCTTGCTTATTCACTTTACTTATTAAATACAGGATTATGAGTACACTTATGCTTGAGAACATAAAGGTCGTAGGATTCGTACGAAAATTTGTTCAGGATTTGGTTATTTACAAAATAATTATTTGGTTTGTTTCATTATTTCTTGGGTACAATCTTATTCTGAAATTTCAGCTTGAGAATAGAGCTCAAAGGATTCCTGATATACTTCTCATCTGATGTATTTCTAGCGTGTAACACCTCGTGTTACATTCTGATATAGTTCACTTATTGTAGTACCTCGTACTACAACCTAATGTAGATCATTCTGTGAATCCATGAGCTTATAATCAAGCAATTGATATGTAGTTAGTATCATTATTCTGTGACTTAACTTGGTTGGCTACTTTAAACTTAATGGTAGGACTCATAAGATTCTTCTATATACTTCTCTATGGATCGTACTGTCAACGATGTAACGCCGTCACGTTACAACATGATATAGTTCACTAGATGGAGTACGTCTACTACATCTCATCTAAATAGCCCCGCTATTCTTTCTAGGACATCCCTTTCTCAAAATGATGTAACGCCGTCACGATTACAACCTTATATAGTTCCAAGGGCGTAGCACGTCTACTACTACCCGTGAATCCATGAGCTTACCATTAAGCAATTAACATTACATATGACGTATTTCTTCAATTTTCTTTATTCGTTTGGAACTCTATCATGTAGTTGGGGAATTTCTTAATTATAAAGTAAAATCTTCTTAATAGTTCTATATCTCATATTTTTGCTCTGAGATTTTCTTGAGATCTCTTAACTCTTATGAGATTTTCTCTGTTAGTCTCCTGAATTACTGTGAGACTTTCTCTCTTGAAAATCTCTTGAATTTCTGATGAGATATTCTCTTTAGATCTTCTAAATTCTTATGATATTTTCTGTTCAAACTCTTCTGAAACCTTATGAGATATCTTTCAAAATTCTCTTGGATTCTTATGAGATTTATCGGTAAATACTGAAGTTTTTATGAGATCCTTCTTAAAGAAAATAGTTCAACATTTACAAGATTTTCCATAAAATCTGTTAGACTTTATGATATTTTACTGAAAGTCTATTAAACTTGATGAGCTATTTCTATGAAATCTATTACTCTTGATGAGATTTTCTCAAAATCTGCTAATCTTTTATGAGATTTCTTATAAGAAACTTATAGAACTCCTTAGTTTATAATTCTTCAATCTTTCAGGAAATTAAACCAAGTGTATCACTTAGATTTCTGAGTTTTTCTTCTATGGATCAAAATCTCATCATTTTTCATGAAACTTTAGCATTATACCTCAAAATATCAATCTTGCAAATTTTTAGAAAATATTGCTGATTATATTCTTGTAAAATTTCCAGATTTCTCATTCTCTCTAAGGAATAAAAAATCTCTTCATTTACATAGTTAAATCTCTTACATCAATTTAATCAATTCATGAGGCTTCCAAGAATAGCACCTTCTACATTTATCAAATTCATATACATATGCATCTTAAAATAATTCCAGATTTCACCACATAATTGAAAGCATATATCAAGAGTTTATTTTAGCAAAATAGCCAAACAATCACAAAGCAATAAACTAGAATCTTTCCTACCTTTTATCCAAGCTTTTTGGCTAAACTTTTCTCTAACTTTTCCTCCTCTAATCCAAGCCTCAAACCCATTTTCCAGCCCATGTATTAGCTGTGTGGATAGATTTGAAGGGGAAAAATAAGGTTTTGGATTGAGTTTGATGCAGAGGGATTGTTCTTCAACTAGTTTAGGTGTTTAGCTAAGAGTTTCCTTTAGAAAATGGTGGTTTAGTGGAGGTTCAAAGAGAAAAACATGAAGAAGGAAAAGAGAAGAAGAAGGAAAAGTGTAAAACCCTAATATTTAACCCAATACGACTAGGACGTATCAAGATTAATTATTAGTTATTACTTCCCTTTAAAACCTCTTTTAGAAAATTAACTTAGCGAAAAATACAGATAAATTTTTTTTTGAAATGAAACATGTAAAACAAAATGCAAGCCTTTGCGTATAACATAAACGAAACGTAAAGCGGAAGAATGAACTAAATCATACAGAACATAAGCATTAAAGACACTTCAATCATGAGATTAAACATCATAAAATTAGTCATAATCGTTTAGTACATAGCCACTGAATATAAAAGAAACATAAAAGTCTTACCCATATAAGTGGTCAGCTTGCAGGACAACAACATAAATAAGAAACATAACGACGAATACATGAAAACAACCCCCAAAAGATACTCCCAAGCTAGGACACTCCCTCCCCCGAACTATGGATGATGCTCCTCCTCGTCTCTCTGGCACATACCCAATGAACTAGGCAAGCTTCTCGGATGCATGAAGACGGAAGGTGGACGAACATGCCCTCCATGACGTGGGCGCATCTCGGACGTCGTGCTAACCTCCGCTACGCCACCGTCTCCTTGCCACCTATCCCGATATCCATGGGTACAACAGGGCGGAACCCTCGAGAAGGATGAGAAGGAGGATCCTCTACGAGTCGGTCTCTGAACGTCTCGGGTGCGGCACGTACTCGGGGTAACCTCGCACCGCTGAAGAAGAGGACGGGCGGTGGTTTTGCTCGTCTCGGGGTCGCGTCCTCTCAAAAATCATATCATCACCATAGGGGAAGTCCGGGTGAAACGGAAACTGGAGACTGGAAATGAAAAAGGGCATCCCATGTATGCAAAAATGTGTATAGCACATCGACCCTCAAAATGGTATGACTGATGTCCGGATCGAAGTGTACTTCCATACGGGCGCATCAACAAAGATCACGAACGATGCCATCGCAGTCTGGAGATGTAACGGAAAAGGAAAACAGAGAGGGGTGAGAATCTTGCTAAAGAATCTCAGGAGGGAAATCCTCTATCCTAATGTCATCGCCTACGCCCAGGAACCTTGGGTTTATTATAAAAAGGTTAAACATGCATAAGTTTATTATGAGGTTTTCGCAAAGGTAATTATCCAAGGTTCGTGTCTTTTATCATGAATCTTAATGCATGTATGCAGCATAATAGTTCATGATGCATGGCAACATTTAGGCAAATCAAACAATAATCAAACAACATTTAAGTGGCATGTAGCTTTTCTTGAACATTGTTCTTTCTTCTCATTCTTGTGACACCAACATCATAATAGTAACCGCACCCCTTAAACTAGGCTATGAGCTCATACCTTAACTAGTCGTCACTAGTTCTTACTTATCCTCTTGATAAGCGAATCATAAACATAATCATAATCATCATAATAATCCTAACTCCCAGAGTACGGGTAGGGGGCCTAAGGATCACCCATCATGGGACTTTTTCCTTCTTCGAAACGCATCGACTGGTTAAGACCAGCGACTTTGTCCGCTTTGGCAGGCTAATATCTATGCCCTCACGGTTTACCTTCTCTCAGTAGGAGAAGTACGTCTCGTGTGTCACCTTAACATCGTATTTCTCAAAAACTTTCTTAGTCCCTCAAATTTGACGGAAATTCAGGCATAACAGCTACATTCCGAATTTCCTCAAATTTGAGTCATGCCACATAATCTCAATCACATATATCATTCTTATGGAACTTTCTCAATTCAAAACTTTCTAGTTCACATAAGCATATTCTTATATCTAACCTCATCATTTCAAATTAAGGCGTAATACTTCATCACAACAACACGCCAATTATACACATAAAGTTTCATGCTCAAGATATTAACATAATCACATCATCATAATCATGCTCGAGGTTCATCATCATAAATATGCTCACTCGGCCTTCTATCTCATAGTATCTTATGCTTTAGCCCTCACAGGTCTTAAAGTTGTCTTCTAATTATTCCAATACCCATATTACATCTTTATTACCCTCAAGAGGTTATCACTTAAACTTTTCTCTAAGATTTAAACTTACTAAAATTCCAAACAGCATTGTGCATGTAAGGGCAGAAAATATCATATGCTTACGGGCTCTAAAATCTTCATTCGTGACCCTTTTTAAGATCCGTCTTCGCCTAAGGCTTCATAATCAATTCCTAAAACACATATGGGGGATTCCTAGGCATATTCACTAAGTTATAAGTCACTTTTCCTCAATTTAACTATGCTGGACAGAATTTCATTTTGCCATGTCTAAGTGTGCTAGAATTCCCATTTTAAGTCCTTATCATCACCTTAAGCTTGGTAATTAATACCTAATCATTTATGAAAGATTTTCATGCATATCCTACTGATTATGAACCATTTATACTTGAATTAAAGTGTTCTAGAATTCTTTTCTAACTTCTCTAAATCAATCCTTGCTTCACTCAAACATAATTTTACACATTTCCACACCATAAAATAGATTATACAGTGGCCAAACATGGAGTTACAGAACGAAATGTAAAGCCCAAAGATCACATAATTTCATGAATTAAAAAGCATACAAGTTGCTAGTTTCTCTTGGAATCATTTTAGGAAATCAAAACTCTTTTAGAAACCAATTAATCTCATTGAAATCATATAAATACATACTACGTCAGTAGCTAAATTATTTATCTCAAGGAATGGATTTAAAACATAAGACTTTATTCATAAAGTTCCTTGAGTACATCTAAGCTTAGAAAAATTCCAAGACTTAGAATATGGGCACTTATGATTAGAGGAACTCATCCAAGTCCATCATCATCATCACAAGGCTGAATGGCTTCTTCAAGAATGCCAACATTTTCTTAAAACCTTACATAGGATACTTGGGCAAGTCTTTGAACTCTAGATCATTAAAGTGATGACATAAACTTAAACATGCTATGCACCTCATTTTTGTTCTTCATTAGAAAATAAAGTGAGAGCATAAAATAAACATGAGATGCACTCATTTGTTATCTTTAGAGTTTAGGTGATGGCATAAAATATAAACATGCTAGACAAGAAAGTAAACATGAAATGCAAGGTTCAATTCTTTATTTTAGTGCTCTAGGCCCCTTGAGGTATTTACCCCAAATCAACAATCAACTTTAAGGTTGAAATAGGTAGGCTTTGATATTTATTAAGTGAGGATGCACATTCTTGTTTTAATCTTTAAGTTGCTTAGTGATGGCTTGAAAATAAACATGCTATGCAAAGCATTAAAGTAAACATGAATGCATCTTACTTTAGATCTTAGCTAGAGCTCTTTGTAAGACTTTCAAGGAACATAAACCTCAACCCATTATGTATCATAAGGCAAGCTTTAGAGTTCTTAGCACCTAGACCTCAAGGAAGTCTTAAGGTTTGAACTTCATCATTAAGCTCAAGAAAATAGACACAAAGTTCAACACTTTGTCTAAACAAAATACAAGAACTAAATCATATTCTTTATTTTATTGCTCATGGGCTTCAATCTAGAGTAAAACTCTTAGAACGGCCGACCAACTTTAAGGTTGGCAAGGGTAAGCTTAGAGCTCTTTGAAATCATGTGATTAATTTTCTTTAACAAAACTTTTGTGATCTACTTAACATTTTTAGCAAACTTTGTTCAAGCCAAGACAAAGGAAACGAAATCATTTGAGAAAGAAAAGGAAAGAACCGAAAATGAAACCAAAGAAAAAAGAAAGAAGCACAAGCATGTATGGTCCAAGACCAAGTTGTTTCAAGCTTTAGAGGTTTCTCACATGACAACAACAAGTCATTATCTTGAAACCTCATCATCAAGCTCATGTTATTTTCATAAAATGGCCTCTTGGCCGAAATGAAAGAGAAGGAAAGAAAAGAGTTTGAACCAAGAGAAAACTAGAACTTTCTTTAAGGAAAACAAGTAAAAACTTTAAAACAAACCCCTACCTAAGGAAGTCTTGGAATGGAAGAAAGAAAGCTTGATTCTTGAAGAGTTTGAGAAGACAAAATCTCCTCTTGGATGTGGTATGTGTTTCGGCCAAGAAGGGAACTCAAAGGAGATGATTTTTCCTTGAGTTTCTAAGCTTGGGAATGGAAAGTTTAAGTGTTTAGAAGATGGTTTAAGGTAAGGTAGTGGTGGTTTATGGTTGTTTGTGTTGGTTTGTGGTGGTGGTTTGAGAGGTAGAAGAAGATGAAGAAAACTTAGAGAGAAAATGCAAGGAAAAGCAAGAGAACTAAACTTGGCAAAGCTTCTAAAGTGTAACCAAGTTCTTCCAAGCTTGGTATTTATAGAAAATTTGCAACAATGGTGGCTGATTTGGGGAGATGGCCGATGGCCTTAGGGAGGGAAAAGAGAGAAAATATCTCTTACAAGGTATGGCTTCAAGTATAGGTTTCAAGCATGGTAAAGTATGGGCAAGGCATGGGCTTTGGAGTGAAGAAAATTTCAACATGTGGCACTTTTCCTTGGCCTTGCATTCGGCCAGATTTGGGACAGCCAAGGGAGGATTTGTTTGCTCATGTAATTGTGGTTTAGTGATGTGTTTAGGTGTTTCTTTGATTAAGGTTTTGGTTAGGAGTTGTAAGAAAGTGTTTAGGTGAGGTAATTGGGTAATTAAGGTTGTTCAAGACTTGATTAGGGAGTGGTCATACTAGATTAACAAACTAAATTCATTTTCTTAGTCAAATGAGGTATGGCACAATTCCTTAATTTAAGGAATTGGAGAGAAAAAAACTATTCAAGATTCCATGACTAGGAATCTTGAATTAAAGAATGCAATTAGAGTTTAACTAAGCAATCTTAGGTTCTAATTAACCTTAATAAATTATTTTGACTCTAGATTAATTATCGAAATAAATTAATCTTCGATTAGAGCCTAATATTGCTTAGGTTTACTTAATTGCGTCATTAGGCTTATTATACACGTTCTAGGGGCAAAATGGTAATTTTGCACTAAAACTTGGACCAACCAGCCCAGCTAAACATCAAATATTACTCAAAAACATCATTCTAAACTTCCTGAAAATTCGGACTCAAACGGCACCTTTTACCCGTAGAACACAATAGGGGCATTTTGGTCATTTTGAGCCGAAAGTTTAGAAAACGAGATTTTCACCTCGGATATCAAACATAACAGATACAATCCCCTTGAAACATTGAGTTGACCCATTCGAGGAGTGCCTGTTCGTCCTTTAATTTCAGGTAAAAATGACCTCAGGTGTATTTCGGTCATTTGTACTTAAGAGGAGAAATTCGGGCATTACAAAAGAGAGGAAGAAGGAAACGTGAAACTCTGGACAAAACCGAGAAGGAAAATGGCATTTCATTTCTTTTTCATTTTTATAAAAACCTACTTGGGACTAAGTAACATGTATGCATATTGTCAGATCGATTTGCCTTGTTTTTGTATTAGAAATGTCTATATTTATTTGATTGTCCTAAGTAAAAATTATTTAGGATCTGAAAATAAATTATTTTTACCAGACTAAGTGTTTTGGTGTACCGGTTATTACCACTTCGGTGTACCAATTATTACTATTTTGGTACCTATACCTAAACAATTTTACTGGGTTAAAATATTTATTTAACTTTATCATTATTTTTTCAATGTTCTTATACCAATTATATGTCTTATTCTATATCTCCAATTAAAATATTATTATATTAATTTTTAATACTATTAAATTAATTTTCATTATTATTATTATTATTATTATTATTATTATTATTATTATTTACAAACTCCTTTATTATTCTAATCATAACTTTGTTGGAATTTTCAAAATCCCTATAAATTATTCACAATTAATTATTTTATCATAATAATACTAAAAATCGGGTCGTTTAGCCATCACTTAAACTCTAAAGATAACAAATAAGTGCATCTCATGTTTATTTTATGTCTCACTTTATTTTCTAATGAAGAACAAAAATGAGGTGCATAACATGTTTAAGTTTATGTCATCACTATAATGATCTAGAGCTCAAAGACTTGCCCAAGTATCCTATGTAAGGTTTTAGAAAGTGTTGGTTCTTTTCAAGAAGCCATTCGGCCTTGTGGTGATGATGATGGACTTAGTGTGAGTTCCTCTAATCACAAGTGTCCATAGTTTATGTTTTGCAATTTTTCTAAGCTTCGGAGCACCTAAGCAACATTAAGAATGAAATTATACATTCTAAATCTATTTTATGAGCAAGTTAATTTAGCTACTGACCTCATGAGAAATTACATGATTTTAATGCAAGGATTTGAGTTCTAAAAGAGTTTGAGTTCCTAAAATGATTCCAAGAGAAACTAGCAACTTGTATGCATTTTAATTCATGAGATTATGTGACTTTATGGGCTATACATTTCTGTTCTGCCCTCTTATGTTTGGCCACTGTACTAAATCTATTTTATGGTGTGGAAATGTGTAAAATTATGTTTGAGTGAAGTAAGGAACGTTTTAGAGAAGTTAGAAAATATTGAGTAGCTAAAAAGGGTTCAAATTTAGAATTCTAGAACACCTAACTATGGAAAAATGCAAACCTGTTCCAGCATGATTAATTCAAGGATAAATGGTTCATAATCAGTAAAACATGTATAAAAACCCTTCATAAATGATTAGGTATTAATTACAAAGCTTAAGATGGTGATAAGGACTTAAAATGAGAATTCTAGCACACTTAGACATGGTAACATGCAATTCTGTCCCATCATAGTTAGATTGAGGAAAAATGACTTATAACTTAGTAAACATGCCTAGGAATCCCTCATAATTGATTTAGGAATTGATTATGGAACCTTAGGCAAAGACGGATCTTAAAAAGGGTCACGAAAGATTCTAGAGTCCTGGAAGCATATGATATTTTTCTGCCCTTAAATGTATAATGTTGTTTGGAATTTTTAGTAAGCCTAAATCTTATTGAGAATTATAAGTGATGATCTCTTGGGTGTAATAAGGATGTAATATGGGTATTAAAATGATTAGAACATAAGTTTAAGAGCTATAAGGGCCAAAGCATAAGATACCACAAGATAGGAGGTGTGGTGTGAGCATGAGGGCGAGTGAGCATATTCTTAATGATGTGATTATGTTAATACCTCAAGCATGAAATGTTATGTATATGATTAGCATGTTGATGTGATGAAGTATTGTGCCATGTTTTGAGATGCATGAGGTTTCAAAGTATGAACGAGTTAAAAGAATATGTTCGTGTGAACTAGAAAGTTTATTAGTTGAGAAAGTTCCATGAGAAAGATATGTGTGAATAATGTTATGTGGCATGACTCAAATTTGAGCAAATTGAGAGTGTAGCCTTATGCTCGAATTTCCATCAAATTTGAGAGACTTAAGAAAGTTTTGAAAAATAAGATGTTTAATGTGACACACCGAGACGTACTTCTTGTAACACCCTAATATTTAACCCAATACACCTAGGACGCATTTAGATTAATTATTAATCATTACTTCCTTTAAAACCTCTTTTAGAATTTAACTTAGCGGAAAATACAGATAAATTTTTTTTTTTTTTGAAATGAAACATGTAAAACAAAATGTGAGCCTTTGCGAATAACATAAATGGAACGTGAAGCGGAAGGATAAACCATACAAATCAAAAGCCATAAAGAACACATTAATCATGAAAACGTTCTCCATAACATTCATTAATATAGTTTAGTACATAACCACTGGAAATATAAAGAAAGCATAAAAGTTTTACCCATATAGTGGGCAGAGCTTGTAGTACAATAACATAAATAAGAAACATAACGATGAATACATGGACACCCAAAAGATAAAAACTCTCAACTCTCTACCCTCGCCTCCAAGCCTACGGATGACGCTCGTCCTCGAATGGGGAGATGTAGCCCACGAACTCGGAGCTCCTTAGATGTAGCCCAACGAATCGGAGATCTAGGCATAGGAATCGAGGGAACGGTGTGGCCTCCACGACATGGTCGCCTCTTGGGCTCGACGCCGCCCACCTCTGGGTGACGGTGTCCTCGCTACCTCCACCGAGATCCATAGGAAACGAAGGGAAGAGCCCTCCGAAGGATCGGCCTCCGATCGAGAACAGGGAACATATCGGGATATCCGTGTGCCGCCGATGAGGAGGGACGGCACGAGGTCGCTCATCTCCTGGTCTCGTCCTCTCAAAGATCAGGTCGTCGCCAAAGGGTGAAGTCAGATCGAAGTGATAGCTTGGAGATGGGGGAAGCAAAAGGACGTCCCACGTATGCAAAAACGCGCACCTCGCAATGACCCTTGAAGTGGTACGACTGATGCTCGGGTCATAGTGCACCTCCCATATGGGCGGGTCAATGAAGATCACGAACGACGCCATCGATGTTTGAAGACGTAACGGAAGAGAAACGAGAAAGAGGGGTGAGAATCTTGCTAAAGAAACTCAGAGGAGATCCTCTATCCTAGTGTCATCGTTTACGTCCCAGGAACCTTGGGTTTATTATGAAAGGGTTAAACATGCATAGGTTCATTATGAAGTTTTCTCAAAGATATTTATCCAAGGTCCATGTCTTTTATAATGTAATCTTCATGCATGTATGCAACATAGTAGCTCATGGATGCATGGCAATTCTTTAGGCAAACCAAACAATAATCAAACAACATTTGAGTGGCATGAAACTTTTCTTTGAACATCATTCCTTCATCTTAATCTTGTGACACCAAACATAATAGTAACCGCACCCTTAAACTAGGCTATGAGCTCATACCTTAACTAGTTGTCACTAGTTCTTACTTATCCTCTTGATAAGCGAATCATAAACATAATCATAATCATAATCATCATAATCCCGACTCCAGAGTGGGTAGGGGCCTAAGGATCACCCATCATGGGACTTTTTTCTTCTTTGAAACGCATCGACTGGTTAAGACCAGTGACTTTGTCCACTTTGGCAGGCTAATATCTATGCCCTCACGGTTTCTTCTTCCTCAGAAGTAGGAGAAGTACGTCTTGGTGTGTCACCTTAAACATCATAATTCTCAAAAAAAAAACTTTCTTATATCTCTCAAATTTGATGAAAATTCGGCGGCATAACAGCTACTCTCCGAATTTCCTCAAATTTGAGTCATGCCACATAATCTCAATCACATGCATCATTTTCATGGAACTTTCTCAAATCAACAACTTTCTAGTTCACATGAGCATATTCCTCAATCTCATTCATGTTTCGAAACCTCATGCATCTTAAATGCGTAGCATACCACTTCATCATATCAACATATCAATCATTCATGTAAGGTTTCATACTTGAAATGTAATCATATTCACGTCATTAAGAATATACTCTCTCGGCCTCATGCTCACATCACACCTCCTATCTCATGGTGTCTTATGCGTTGGCCCTACGGGCCTTGAATTCTTTATCTAGTAATCTTATCACCCATTGCAAGTCTTTATCATATCTAGGGGAATTATTCTTTGTAGTTCTTCTAACGTCATGCTCACTAATTCATCCAAAAACATTAGTTCATCTAATTGTGGGGTAATGGTGTGTTTAGGTGTTTCTTTAATTAAGGTTTTGATTAGGGGTTTGTAAGAAGGTGTTTAGGTAAGATAATTAGTTAATTAGGAAGTGTCAAGACTTGATTAGGGAGTGATCATACTAGACTAACAAATTAAATTCATTTTCTTAGTCAAATGAGACACAATTCCTTAATTTAAGGAATTGGAGAGAGAAAATACTATTCAAGATTCTATGACTAGGAATCTTGAATTAGAAAATGCAATTAGAGTTTAGCTAAGCAATCTTAGGTTCTAATTAACCTTAATAAATTATTTTGACTGTAGATTAATTATCGAAATAAATTAATCTTCGATTAGAGCCTAATATTGCTTAGGTTTGCTTAATTGCGTCATTAGGCTCACTGGACACTGTTCTAGGGGCAAAATGGTAATTTTGCACTAAACTCTGGACAATCGAGGCTAAACATCAAACATTACTCATAGACATCATTCTAAACTTTCTGGAAAAGTTTGGGCTCAAATGGCACCTTTTACCCGTGTAGAACACAACAGGGTATTTTGGTCATTTTGAGCCGAAAGTTTAGACGAGATTTTCACCTGGATATCAAGCATGACAATTATAACCCCTTCAAACATTGAGTTGACCCATTTGAGGGTTGTCGGGGGCAACTCCTTTAATTCCGGGTAAAAATGACCTCAGGGGCATTCCTGGTCATTTGTACTCACATAGTAGAAATCTGGGCGTTACACTTCTCCTGCTTCCCTAGGAGAAGGTAAAACCGTGAGGGCATTGACATTAGCCTCCAAAGCGACAAAGTCGCTGGTCTTAACCAATCGATGCGTTTCGAAAAGGAAAAAGTCTCATGATAGGTGATCCTTAGGCCCCTACCCGTACCCTAGGAGTCGGGATTATTATGATGATTATAAATATGATTATGATTCGCTTATCAAAAGGATAAGTGAGAACTAGTGACGACTAGTTAAGGTATGAGCTCATAGCCTAGTTTTAGGGGTGCGGTTACTATATGATGCTTAGTGTCACAAGTTTTAGAAGAAGGAACGATGTTCAAAAGAATTTACATGCCACTTATATGATGATTAATTGTTGCTCGGTTTGCCTAAAGTATTGTCATGTTCTGCTATGCTGCATACATGCATTAAGATTCATTATAAAAGACACGGACCTTGGTTAAATACTTTTATGAAAACCTCATAATGAACCCTTGCATGTATAACCTTTTTATAATAAACCCAAGGTTCCTGGGACGTAAATGATGACATTAGGATAGAGGATTTCCCTTGAGATTCTTTAGCAAGATTCTCACCCTCTCTCCTCTTTCCGTTACGTCTCCAGGCTAATGGCATCGTTCGTGATTTTTGTTAATGCGCCCGTGTAGGAGCTGGACTACGAACGATCATCAGTCATACCACTTTGAGGGTCGTTGTGCCATACGTATTTTTGCATATATGGGTCGTCTATTTGCTTTCCCAGTTTCAGTTTCCGCTTCACCCGACTTCTCCCTATGGTGATGACTTAATATTCGAGAGGACACAGCCCGCGGGCGGAACGTCGTGCCCGACCATCATCTTTAGCGGACACAGCTATCCAGAGACGTTCCTCGCCGAGGCATTCAAGACCGATCCGTCGAAGGATCCCCCTCTCATCCTTTCTTGGAGGGGTCTGCCCCTCGGTTCCCATGGATATTGGGAGGGGTAGCGAGGAGACGGTCACGTAGCCGGAGGCTAGATTCTGCACTCGTTGACTAGGGTGGGGAAGTCCCTAATCTCCATGTGCGCCACTGCCACATTAAGTTCGGCCCTCAACCCGGCCTCAAACTTAATGCACTTCCAAACCTCATTGGGATTCCCTTGGAAAACCCGAGAAACTTGATCAGCTTCTCAAACTTCGCCGTGTACTAGGTGACAGAAGATCCACCTTGGGTCAGTTGCATAAACTCAATGTCCTTTGCATTCCTCACTGACTCGGAAAATACTTCTCATAGAAGTAGGTCTTGAAAAGTTCCCAAGTTGATTGTTGTGCCCGTAGCTTCAAGTAGTCTCTTGGTGCCAGTCCACAGAACTCCACATCAGACTCCATCATGTAAGCAGCAAAGGTGACCTTCTCTCCAGCAGGCGACTACTGAGTAGATCTTTTCCATATTCTTGATCCACTCATCCACCTTGTCTGGGTTCAAGGCTCCACGGAAGGTTAGGGGATTGGCCTTGCGAAACTCTCCAAAACGGGCTTACTCCATGGCCTCGGAAGGGGGACCTTCAGCAGCATCCCTCCGTTGATTCATGTGATCGAACATATGTTCCATCGCTCTCGCCATCTACAAACAGCAACAGTCTCATTCCCTTGTTCACCCTCGTTCACGTTCCTATTTGTGTGAAGTGCCATTGGTCCCTAAACACACAAGTCAACAAACACTGAGGTGATCAGGCTCAATATTCCAAACTAGATGAGCTAGTTGCCATGGCACAAGGGCGGGAGGGTTATGCATGTCTATCCTATAGCTTATCTCTATTAGCTAAGCACTATACATGACATACTACCGTATCATGCCTATAAAGCATGGTCAGTCCAATCCTCAAGCTAGATGAATTGAAATCTCTGATACCATAATGTAACACCGTAATATTTAACCCAACATGCCTAGGACGTATTAAAATTAATTATTAGTTATTACTTCCTTTTAAATGATTTCTAAGTGGTATGAGTCTTTTAAAAGTATAAATTAATTTTGAGAATAATTAGTTTGAGAAAATGTGTTGAAAAGGGGAAATTTACACTTTGACCTACAAACTCTTAGAAATTGTGGTCTTGACCCCTTTTGGGGCTAAAGTGTAATTATCGACAACTTGGTGATATTGATGTGATTGATATTTATGAAGGCTAGGTTCATATGATTTGGTTGGAAATTATATGACTTGAAATAATTGTGCAAGATTATGTATTTATGACTATGCATGCTTGATTCTTTAATTATGCAAGTAATGATTATTGCCTATGTTGTACATATATCTGTTGAGCATAACATATGCATTAGCTAAGTCCAATCCTTGATTTTTGGCATACTAGGTAGGAGCATGTTTACTTTTTAATGAAACATTGATCCTAACATGCTTATGGATATATGCAAAGAATGTGAAGCATACTTATGTGATCAATTACATGATGAATTATGGCATGTTGTAATTGTGAATGAATAATTGAGGTGCATGATTGATATATTTTATGACATGAAGCAAATTTGGGAAACTCTTTCCTAGCTGTTATCTGCTGGATTTTCGTCAAATATGTGAACTTAAAAATATTATGAAATTGTGAGCATGAAATGTTGAATGATAAGTTATAATGATGGTCATGATTATATGCTTATGTTTGCCTCGCTAAATGACATGCTAAGATTAAAGGTGACATAAGACACATGGAAATGATCCTCTAGACTCTAGGAATTAATGGTTATGAGAGGTGATCCAATAAGGGGAATGTTCAGACTCCAGGAATTAATGGTTATGGGAGGTGACCCAAAAGGGTGATCCTTTAAATTTTAGGAATTAATGGTTATGAAAGGTGATCCTATGCCCCCTATCTTGCACTCTGGAGTCAGGAATTAGCTTATTGAGAGGATAAGTGTAGACTAGTGATGATTGGTTAGGTATAAGCTTATAACCTAGAACTCTCAAGAGGAGAGAGTATTAGGGTGGCCCCTTAGAAAAGAACAAGAAAGTTAAGTCACCTAAGAAAGTAAAGAGGAAAGATTATGTTATGATGTTTTATGATCCTTATGCTATGACAATTGCTAGAATTTTGGTGTGATATGTTGCATAAGGCATTGACATGCATGCATAATGTGGTATAATGCATCCATGACATTAAGACTCATGCTAAAAGACATGGACCTTGGCTAATGGTTTTTAAACTTAATAAATGAACCTTATTTATGTCCACTATTTTCATAATGAAACCCGAGATTCCTGGAGATGATGATGATAACACATGTGTAGAGATAGAAACCCTCCTGAGATTCTTATATAAGTTTCTCACTCCATCTTTTCTTTCCATCTTCATCTTCAGACAAGGTTGATGGTGAGGTCTGTGGGCTTCCTTGAGATGCTGGCATGGGAATTGCACTATGGTTCAGAACAGGAGTAGTGACAAAAGTGGTGATATAGTCTTTCCTATTTGTAGTCGCTTAGGGTGGTCTCGTCTTCAAGCACGTTCATAACTTAGTTTCTTGTAAATATGCACCCACGATGGGTTTAGCCACGTCATAATTTTATATGCTCAACCTCTTTTGGTGGGCTTGATATAATTGTCATGGTATTTTACATGTGGAATGCTTCTATATTATTATTATATGACATGATATTTACAGTTAATGTTATGCTATGATAGTGCTTTCAATTTATGTTATACCGCTGTGATTTTGCATGTATATTATGTGATAATTGGTTAAAAATACATTGATGATGTATCCTGTTATTACATATTATATGACGAATACTTATGCGCTATAACTTATACGCCAATGACTCATAATTTGGTCTTTCAAATAAAAAAAAAATGGGTCATATTTTCCGTAGACTTATTTTCAAACTTAAAACCAAGTAAAGTTCTAAGATGAAAAGAGTAATAACTAATGATTAGCAGTTATGCGTCCTAGGCGTATTGTGTTGAAAGTTAGGGTGTTACAAGAATGGCAAAAAGGTATAAGAAAGTAATTATAGAGGAATGATTGGTTCACTTCTGTATCTTATAGCTAGTAGACCACACATTCAATTAAGTATGGGAATTTGTGCTAGATTTCAATCTAACCCAAAGCAATCACACTTAAATGTTGTTAAAAGAATTTTCAGATATTTATCCGGTACTACTAATATTGGCTTATGGTACAAGAAAGGTACATCTTGTGAGATTATAGGTTACTGTGATGCTGATTTCATTGGAGGGAGTAGAAAGAAAAAACACTAGTGGTTGCGCGTTTCTTTGGAAAAAGCTTGATCACTTGGTCATGCAAAAAGCAGAATACCATTGCACTCTCTGTAGAAATTGAATATGCAGCTGTTGCAAACTCCTACCTAATGCTGTGGAAAAGGAACTAACTAGAAGATTATCATCTGAGGTATTCCAAAATCCTTATCCTCTGTGATAATACTAGTGCTATCAATCTTGCTAAGAATCTTATCCAGGACTCTAGATCCAAGCATATTGATATTAAACACAATTTTATTAGAGATCATGTTCAAAAAGGAGATGTTGAGTTAATATTTGTGAAATCCTGAAGACCAAGTGTCAGATATATTCACAAAACCATTAGCTGAAGATTGTTTTTATGTTTTGAAAAGGCTTTTAAACTCAAAAGGTTTTTAAATCTGCATAAGCATTCATACACAAACATCTCTGGGTGCTTCTCTCTTCGCTACTTGAACTGAAGCCCAAAAGCATAAATCAGTTTGCAAGACCAGAATTAGATTGAAGATCAGAATTTCAATTGTAAGCTCAGAAAGAAGATGGGTTGATGAAAGAGGTATTATGGATTAGCATATAGGGTAAATATGATCTCATGAAGTTAGAATATGAAGATGAGTTGATGGTGAAAACATGGTGAGACTCCAAAGGGTCAGAAAATGGTAAGTAAAGCTTAGAAAGTAACACCTTCACAAAGTGATCTCAAGCGTCAAAAATCACTCTTTCTGAATGAGATGAAAAAGCTAAGATAATTCCCATTCTTTTGGATTTCTCTCTCCCATGTCATTTCACCTTCAGGCAAATGACGTCCTATCACTTAAATAACTCTCCATTCTTTATACATCACACTTTTACCTTCATCTTCTACCATATGCTTCATTAAACTATTTCATTTTTCCTCACTCTCAAACCCTCTCTATAATCAATCTCTCCCTCTCACAAATCTTCATCCTCCAATCATTTCAAGCTTCAACATTTCTTATTCTATCCTTACATACATCTAAAATGGCTGAAGGAAAACATTGTGGTGTCTGCTTTGCCAACATGGCTACTCTTCTCATGTTTGATGAATCTATACATCAGCTACACTATGCCGAGAACTTTTCTTAACGGCCAGTGGCTCAGCGGAAGGCTAAGGCAGGAGCTGATGGCTAGGTTGTTATCCTCCTGGAGGTCATCTTCTTCCAAGGGTGGGAAGGGTTTCTTGACCTCAACGATCGGGTATTTTCGGGGATGGTTATCGCCTTCTACTCCCAATTGGTAGAAGTGTCTAGTCAATGCTGTCATCCTACATTAGAAGTATAGATCTTGAGTTAAGCACAGCTGACCTTTCCAACATCATTTAAGCTCCTAAAGGGACTTAGATGCTCATCTAAAAAAGACTGGTTTATGACTCTTGGGACTTTGATTAAGGAGATCACCAACCCAATGAGATCACAACTGCAATGTTGAATATTAGGGCACTCCAAGTCTTCACCCTCATCTAGTTCTCTATCCTCCCAAGGTTGGGAAGCACGCACCAAGTTGGTAGGAATAGACTGCATGTTATTGTCTATTGGCAAAAAGAAAGGTCAACCTGCCGGACTAATTTTTTATTACATGGTCAGTGCCATCTCTCTAGAGAAGAAGGAAAATATTGTTGTTCCTTATGGAGTTTTGTTAACTAAGATCTTCCAACACTTGAACTACCCTCTAGCAAATGAGTGGTATGAATATATGGAAGGAACTGAGTACTCACTAAACTCCTTCAAGACTCTAAGGAAAGCTAACGTGCTGCCTCATCGTGTTAGAAGACAAAGCCTAAGAATAAGAAATCCAGCTCTTGAAAAGGTCACTGTTGAGAATGAGGGACAAGGTAGAAAAAGAAGAATAATCCTTCTCGAAGACAGTTCTAATGATAGTAAAAGGCCTAAAGTGATTACAAGATATGGGGAAAGCCCTATTGTTCATGTATGTCCTCAGATTATTGTTGCTTCTGAACCCTTTGATTTTGAGAAGAGTCAAACCCAGAATCCTCTAATTCTGAAGCAATTTCTTCAAAGGGTATGCAAGGCAAGGAAAATCCTAAAACTAGTTCATCTCATGCCGCTACTCCTCTAATGAATCTTCTCCGCTTCCTGCTCCAATTATACTTGATTAATCTCCGACTAGAATATTGTTCCTCCATCAAGCCAACTTGCACCCAGGCGTAGCCAAGCTACACAAAGGTTCAATTACTATTGCGTGAACAATGCTTCATCAACAACCAACTAGATCAGATGAAAGCTCCATCATGGAGACATGAAGCTTTTCTATTAGAAATTCTTCGAGAACTGACAGGGGCTGATGATGGTGTTCCTAGCTTCCAACACACCTCCTTTTAGATGACAAAAAGGGGAGAAGAAAAGAAGAAAATCTTTTCCTAGAAAAACAAGGGGAGTACATGAAAGGGAGCCACTTAGAGTTTTTTTTTTTCTTTTCAACATCTACATTTTCTTTGGTTACTTAAGTATTATTTTAGTTTTATTTCTAATATTTCTTTTCTGCTTTTATACATCTCTTTTTTAGCTTTTGCTTACCTTGTGATATATATATATATATATTGCTTAGCTAATCAGGCATACTATGCTGATGAATGAGTGATCTTTTACTTGCTTGATCTGATATCTCATTATATCAAAATTTTCTTCTATGCTCAAGCAATTGAACATATTGTGCTTAATGCTCTGATACATGTTATGTTCTATATATATATCCTTGTGTGAGCCTATGTGAAAGGTTTTTTTTAAGCCTTGTGTAACAAAATCACTTTCTCTGATACTTATGAGAAAATTTCCTAACTCATAGTACAAGCTCAAAATTGCTTTTGCTTTGATTTAATTGGAATTGGTCCCGTTGAGCTTCAGAAACCTCTTGCTACATATGCAAATGATATCACTTTAAGGTTTCTTTGAGCATCAAAAACTACATCTGTATCAATTTGTTTGTATTCTCCTCTCACATGCTCTGATAGATTTCTTTTCATATAAACGTAAGCAAATTTGAAAATGAGTTTGGATAAAGATGTGCTGAATAAGAAAATTAATCAAGATGAAATATCACAAGTATTACTTGTCTGTTATTCAAGCATGTGTATCATTTTCAAAAAGTTTTTAATGGCTAAAAATCAAGCTGTTTTAGTAAAAAGGGCTTAAACGATGATATCCTTTTCAGGTCCTGCCCTATACCCCTCAGAAAGTACTCTGAGTAATTTCAGAAACTTCATTGATAATAAAAACAGCTATGATTTAAGTCACTTAAGGCTATAAAATATTTTTGATCTTTTCCATATAATGCCTTAAGAAAAGGACTTCCTAAAAATCACATCTTGTGATGAGTTGAAAGAATATTGTTTATCACGCTATATTTTCTGTAATATTTCTTTCAATATCTCTTCAAAAGATTTTTTTTCAAATTGGTTTGTCATCATCAAAAGGGGGAGATTGTTAGCTCAGAACCCTTCAAAAAGCTTCAAGATAATATGTTTTGCATGATAACAAAACCAATTTAAGAAAAATACTTCGAAGAACGACTAATGTCTACCTTGAGTTTCTTGAAGTAGCAACAGGCTCTTTTGTAGGCATAACATGGCTCCATTAATGCGAATAACTTCACTTTACATGTGCAAACATAATTTATCTCGTATAAAGTGATGGGAACTAAATGGATGTGATAATTATATTGCAATTTGAGCATATACATACCTAACGGATTGAAGAAATACAACCAGTAAGAGAACCAAGTTTCAGGACGTCAAAAAGTAGCATGGACTTCATAAAGTAAGCTTAGACTGAAAATATCAATCAAACTCTGAAGCCAACATGTTCTACAATCTTCAATCATCATATTCGCAATCTTTTTAAATACAACAAGCTCTGATTGAAGACTAGAAAATGAAAGTTTTATCAAGGAATTGATACCAAACATTACAAAGTTCACTTCACTGTGAAAAGCTGAACTTTACTAGAAAAGGAAGGAAAATTTGAAATTCAAATTTAAAGTCAAACCCGGTTACAGACTAGCGTGTCATCTCTTTTACCAACTTGGTCAACTATCTCAGCTTCTAAAAGGAAGAGTTCAGAAACCATGATCAGAAAGTAAAAAGTAGTTTATGAAAGGACCTTAACAACCTCAACTTTACAATGGCTTCTACAATAGATCTGACAAAAGTCAAGCTACTCCTCTATATTGCAGTTCCTAGACACAAACAAATAAGCAACACGTGTTACTTGGAAAACTGATCAAGGGCAACGGTAAAAAATGAAGACCATATACAAACGAGATGATGTGCTTTCAAATAAAAAGACTTTGGATACTGCACAAGTGCTGAAACCTGTCAAAATTTCTCCTCATCCCTTGTAAAGTTTATTACATATTGTAATCAGTTTTCTTGCTGTAAAAATCTTCTTTCTACATTCCTAAATAGTTTATACATTCTTCCAAGGAAGAATTTCTAGAAAGAAATCATTGAAGTTAACCCAGGTTATTCATTGTATATCTTAAGGAAAATTTAGTGTAGGTTAGTTTGAGTTGCAAATCCAAACACAAACTTTTGTATCCTTGATCCAGTAGTGATCGGTGTGAGTTTAGCTTGGAGAGCTAGTCAAAGACTACTTGCAACATGATAGTAAAGTTGTTTTACTAGTCAAGGTTTAGCTTGGAAACATGGTTAAAGACTACTCGATTTAGCTTGGAAAGGCTAGTCAAAGACTACTCGGTTAGCTTGAAGAGGTGAATAACTACGTAGTTTTTTATAATAGGGGTTGTCTACTAGTCACAGGTTAGACCTTAGGAAGGCTATTATAAAGACTGTTTGGTTTCTTTCTCAGGTTGAGAAAGGTGTTAGTGAAACTCAACGCGGTTGAGAACTGAATGTAGGTCGGTTGGCTGAACCAGTATAAAAATCTCTATGCAGTATCTTCTTCTTCTCTTATCTTTTTACATTCGCTGGTTTGTGGTTATTTGTTTATATTTGCTTGAAGTCTATCTTTTTAAGCTATTCTTTATTGACGCTATTATTCAAAAGTTACTTTCTAAAATCTCTAACTTTATTTCCACTACACTACAAGCTTAAAGCTAGATAGTATTGTGTTAAAGTTTTCAAAAGCTAAAAAGTAAAAGAAAAGCGGAGCACAATTCAACCCCCTTCATACACTTTTCTACCTAAGTTGTTGCACACTTATAGGTTCAAAATTCACATCGTATTTTTTAGATCAATTTGTTGTGAGAATGGATATTTGATAAAAAATATCCAAGATTCCTTATGGAAGAAATCAGATGAATAGCTTTTTTTTTGTTGGTTGTATTTTTGGAAGCACATGATTGATTGGTAGAAATTATGTATATACAAAGTAGTATTTGTGCAGGATTATTTTCTCATGTCATTATATAATTCACATGTGCCATCAAATTTTCTATGGTCATTTTATAATGAATTTATCTATATTCCAAATCAAATTAAGCAAGTCAATCTTATCTATTGCAATTTGTAAAGAACGATCTGAATCTCAAATTAAGCAAGTTAATATTTTTTGGTCAGTGATATGATTTTTGTTCAAATTCAGGTTACATAACAAGTTAAGAGGACTCCTTAGTGCTATCAATTAATGGAGTGAGTCTGAATATAAGAGATAATTAGTGCCAAAATTGGTGTGGCTTCAATTTTTTTTCTACTAGTGGTTGGTAAATGGCTAAAAGATGTTGGTGATTCTAGTTCAAAAAACCAGTAGGTTGACAAGAAAGTTGGTAATGGAGGTCTCCTTATTCATGAAAGTAATAGGATTTTTGTGGAAATTTGGGCTCTAACAAATTTAAGAGGACTCATTGGCTCCATCAAATATAGTATTGCAATTTGTAATATACCTATCTTTATCCATAATTAAGGTCAATATTTCTCTTATTAGGAAACCCGGTTCTAAATTTTTGAGCATTGATTGAATTTTTGTGAAGATATTTATCAAGCGAAATAAAAATAAGCAATAAAACCTTAAATCCTTTTCAAAGGACAACATATTTTTTGAAATTGCATTTTAAGGTAATTGATAGATTAAGAACAAGTTATGAGCATTCCTTCACTTCATGAATTGATGAATTGATAACATCCAATTTATGCTCCAAGACCAAAGAGACTTGAAACTTTTTTTCTATACACGTTGGTAAGTGCTACCAATATATTAGTGATTCCTTATCAATTTGTTGATTATCATTGAAAAAAACTAGTATTTTATCCTTTTTTGTTTATATTAAAGGAACAAGAATTTTATGAGAAATTGAATTAGTGAGCTAGTTTAAGGACTCATGGACTCTATGGATTGATGAATTGACACTCAACACAACATCCAATATGTGCTCCAAGATCAAAGAGATTCGAAATATTTTTTTATTTACGTTGGTAAGTCATGCCAATATATTGGTGATTTCTTATTAATTTATTGGTGATAATTCAAAAAAGTTAGTATTTTATCAACTTTGGTTTATATTTGAGGAGATATGAATTTTATGAGAAATTGAATTAGCGAGCTAATGCAAAGGACTCACTACAAGAAATTAGCTCAAAGGCAACATTTTAAAAGTGTTGCCTAAACAAAAAAAAAGAACACGTTGCCTTTTCTCAAAGGCAACATTTTTCCGAGCAAAGGCAACGTTTTCTGGAAGTTGCTTATATTGACTTACCTTTTCTCTAAGGCAACGGTTGATAGAGAAAAGGCAATGGTTTGTGAAAAAGTGTTGCCTTTATTGCATCAAAGGCAACACTTTTATTGGCAATCAAAGACAATGGTTTTTGCACCGTTTGTACGTTGCATTTTATTCCGATTAAGACAGTGCTTTGTAAGCGTTGCTTTTCTGGTTAAAGGCAACGATTTATCTTATTGCTTTTTCTTATTATTTAGGCAACTTATGAAAAGCATTGCCTTTTCTCTAGTTAAAGCCAACTTATGAAAAGCATTGTCTTTTCTAATATTTTAGGCAACTAATTCAAAATGTTTCCTTTTCTGATATTCTAATCATTAATTAAAAACCATTGCTTCTCCTTAATTCTGATTGTATTCTCACAATGCTTTTTTTTTTTTTTTTGGTCTCGAATTTGATGTTCTTAAAACTAACCCTTTTTTTAGTATCAAATTAAACTATATATATAACCTTTTCTATATAAATTAGAAACCACATTAATTTTGAACAAAAAATTAATTAATCGATTGAAATTCATAAATAAAATAAACCATTATTAAATAATCAACTAAGTAAAGAACTAAGTAAACTAAGTCATCTTAAGCATATATGGTAGTCCATAATATTGATTGATACACAGGTCTAAATAAAAACAAGTCTAAAATGCATAGGTCTAAATAGAAAGAAGTCTAACTTTAAATAAAAATAGACAAAGTGATTATATGTAGTTCACAAAATTAAAGGACATTAGTTATTAGAACTTGACACAAAACAAAATATGTATAATATAGTCCATCATAATAACATCCATTGCATGTTTTATGTCCTTTGTATTAGTCCTCCTCTCGGCTTGCTTGAGTTGCACATCCATTAAGCTTAATTTGCAGCATAAACCCAACAATTAAAAATCAAAATATGTCAAATACCAATACACCAACTGCTAAAGGTCCTACATGTAACATCCTCCCAAGTACAACCCCATTCTTAAGCTATGATATCGTACTCGAGAGTTGTTACTTGCTAATTAGCGGACCTCTCTTAATTATCTATAGCAAAGCTCAATTTACGTACGAGATAACTAAGCGTAATTCTATTAAAACATATTACAAGTAAACATCAAGTTTATTAAACATACAACTAAAATACATAAGGAAGCTCCTCTATGAACTTTAGTACATATTTGTCTTCTAATACATTTACATACATACTCATTTCACTAAGTCCAGAATAAAACAGTAACTACTACACTCCAGTAATCCTACACTCCTTTGCATAGAAGCATCATCATCATCTGGCTTAACCTGGAGGCGACATGGAAACACAAACCATAGGGGTGAGAATTTTTAAAATCCTCAGTAGGGAAACTCCCAATCACAATCATAATGTCATCGTCATCGCCCAGCCACTTCGGTTTATTCAAAAAACTGTGATCATGCAATCTATTCTAAAGGTTCATTTTAAGGTTCCAAAATCATCCTTCCGAAGTGGGTAGCTTTTAACAATCAATCAGTACATGTACAAATATCTAGAAGCTCAAACACATAGTAAGCAAATCTACTCAAAGGATTTCATATGATATGGATGATGCATGTGTCAAATCCAGTAAAGTTATCTCAAAGTGACCTGGTTTCCATCATGGCCATAGAAAGCCAATTATTGCATTTTCTCTTTTCATTGACATAGGAAAGACTTAGTTATACGCAACGGGTATTTTCAATGGACAACTCCACAATAGATCCGTTTATACCCAACGGGTATTTATGGTGGATCACACCACACAAGGGAAATAGACCTTATAAGGACTTCTCATTCCTATACGTGGTCATCGAACTTCATTTTACCATTTCCAAATCCCACATAGATCTATTCCTAGCTGATACGTCTACCAACTCAAAATAAATTTTGGGAAGTTACTACTTCGCCTTCCCTCATTCAATTTAGGTCTTGTTTCTATTTTGTCCTTATGTCAGAATATGCACGATTGAAATTTATACATTCTCTTTTCTTAACTGTATGCACAAGCCATATATAGGCATTCACTTAGAGTAAAATTCTCATTCTTTTCTCACACTTCAATCATTTAAAGTCTATGGCATGCATTTATGTGTCACAAATTACATCCAAACACTTAATATCAAATACTCATGTCATACTAGAAGCCAAAATGCCATTACATTCTCAATTCAAAGCATTATTCCATTCCCAGCACAATAGGCAGAGTTACTGTCCTAGGCACAACATTTCATTATCCTATCAAACAGCCTTCAAGAGTCACAAAAATTCTGTATGACACATCAATGTGTCTAGAATAACCTGGAAAAATTTCAGGACAAGCAGAGCTCTATAGCTACCTCAGTAAAATGTACAAATTTAGTGGTTAGGGGCCACCAATTCCAAACAGAACCGAGTTCCCCTAATTTTTATCCCCAGCAAATGATTGAATTAATTTACAATAAAATTCACAATGATACTTCAATATATTAGTAACTTCGTGTAAAAATTTCAAGAGTTAGTTCAATCATTTGCTATGGTAATAAATTTGGACAAGTTTACTGCCTCAGTCTCAACAATCAAGACAGCATCTGTCTCATTTCGGTTTCTGATTTTTATGAGGCATCAAACCTTAAAACTAACACCCAAGAAAATTCACGTAATTAGTTTAAGATGTTTACTCCAACATATAATTTTTATAGCTCATGAAAACACCCAAAAATATTCCATAAAATTCGTGAACCACTGCTGCCTACAGGACAATAGAAATTCCAGCAACCTAGTCCAAATTTATTTTGATGAAAACCATTTTCTAACACCATCCAAACACACAACCAAAATTCATACATCAATTTCAACATAATATCAACCAAAACAACTAGAAATTTCGGACTTAGGTCATGCCAAAACAGATCAGAAAAATTTGACAAAGAAAGGCAGCATAAACCCTACTTGGAGTGTCTTAATGGCTTCTTGACCCCAAGATGCTTTAAGATTGTCTTCTTGCTCCCCAAAGCTCCCAAACTCCTTCTTAACTCAGTGAGGTTGAGGTATCAAGGTAATTTTTGGTGAGGAACAGAGATTCTAATCGGTTAGATTTGTAGGGATTGAAGTGTAGAACAAGTTTTGTAAAGAGAGTTTGAGGTTTTATCAACTATAGGCTAAGGTTTTGGATCAAGTTTTCATGGTTTCTTGGTGAAACAACCATGGAGGTGGCTGGTTTCATGTTTGGTCGAGAATGAATGGTGAAAATGGCATGATATTTTTATTTTATTTTATTTATGTTAAGATAATGACACTTGAATTAATTATGAAAATGTTTTTCTTAAAGATAATTATTGTAATTTTGTAATCCTCTTATTGGTCCATTTGTAAAGGCAATGGTGTGGCTTCTTCTAAGCCACACACTTGTCTCATGAGGTGTCTAACTTACACTGTAAGTTTTATACGGTGTAAGAAACTACACACCGTAATTAACCGAACGGGTAAATACCGTACCGATTAAACCATATTACCCGAAAATTAATTCTAAATATAAAATTATCATTCCCACCTATTTCTAACATTATTCCCATGTTTTCCTAATTTCGGGCACCTCAGGACCCGAATTTAGGGTTTCAACTGTCCGGCAGTGGGCCCGCAAGGTTACTATTCACCAGTCCGAAATATTTTTTTTTTTTAAAACGTTCGTTGGGCCTCCCTCATCGTTGTTAAACTGTTATATTTTTAAAATTACGACTAACAAAACTCAAATGGATTTTTAAGTAATTTTGGGTGTTACACTACACCTGTTACAACAAAAACAATGGAACTGACACACAACAACTTAGACATAACAACAAATCATAATGATCACCTAGATCTTGACTTATGAAATGCAATATATATAGAATTTTCAATTTGATTCTATAATCCAGCACTAGCAAATGCTCAACCAATTGAAGGAGTAAGGGAGCAAAATAAAGGATTACAATCCATCAACAAGTTTACCAAGAGTTCACAAAATAACCAGCAAACAAATACAACCATAAGTCCAAGTCTCAATGCAAAACCACAAAAATACAACCGTGAGTCCAAGTCTTAATGCAAAACCACAAAAAAAAGAGCAATACACATATTGATAACAAATTCAAGAGCAACTGACCACAAGGGCAGCGAAGTGGCTCATGAAAGACTTTCATGTGTTTTTCCAATTCTAGCTGGAAAGCTTGACCACACCTATCACAGTGGATGTGGTTCTTGGACTCTTCGATCCTAAGAATAACTCTAGGTTCGATCTGATAAACAACATTGTGCCCGATACATTAATGCTTGCAATTCTTATCCTGTTTAGTATCTAATTAGAAGATGACATGGAAGATGATGCTTCCTGACCCACTTTTGGTCGAAATTACCCTGAATAATGACTGATATTTTGTACTTAGTTATTCCTTTAAAGCCATTTATACCAATGCTATAACTCCCTACTCCTGTCTATTACTAACTATAATTGCATTAGTCATGTGTGGTAACTATGAAAATACAAAGGTGTGATCCCAAGTGGGCCCACGAGATACTCAACAAAATAAAAACTAGAAGATAAGAGATCTAGGCGCCACTCTGTATAGCTTATGAGTTATGACAAATTACTTGAAACTAAAACAAAAGTAGTTGATAAATGCGTTTTCTCATCTTCATGACTACCTGAATGATATCATGCTATAGTCTTTTATTCTATATTAATAGATGCACCATGCCTTATTCCACAACAGAGAACACAAAGGCAACTTCATGTTACTCATCATAATCCTTATTTGACTAATGACGAGTTTCTAACCAAATATCACCAAAGTGCCCCCTTCTAGAAAGCATGAGAATTTATATGATTTTTTTTTATGATAAGTATGGAACTAAACATTAAATAGAATCTACAATTGAATAGGACATTGCACATTAGAATTCATAGTACAAGACTTTTATGTAATGAGTATTAGGTCAGTTACCCTATCATAATTGTCAAACCCTTTGATTAAAAATAAAAATAAAAGCAAGAGGCTATATAATAATCATCTAACAATGACTAACCGATTATTTAAAACGTAAACCATGTTTTTTCAGCTTAAAATCTTAGATGAAGCCTAAGGGTGGTTTCTATTCTAATATACACAAAAATATACAAAATCTATATATTTAGCTTTAGAAACTAGACCCCAAGGATCAGATGGGTTCGCTTTAGAGAAAGGCAAGTATAATACTTTTCTTTTATTCACTATGTGATAGTATTTTGACTTCCTCTGCCTGTGATTTAACAAATTAATACATGCTTTTGCTTAACTAATTCAATTCAACTTAGCAAAACATCAATGGGTAAGGTGCAATTGTGCATTAATGGCACTTAAATGTGCTTGTAGTGACTTGAGATTATTGAGACAACATTGAAAATCAAACAAAAATTTTGATAACACCTACACATACATATTGGAGCAGCTTACAAAGCTAAGCTATATACATTAACACATCATCCATGAATACATAAAACAAAGGATCTCAAAGCAAACAAGTTTTAAATATCACTTTGAAACAAAGACCATGAATTAATAGTAACACTTAACAAACAAAAAATTATGAACAAAAGAACTAAAACAAATAACATGAGAGGAAGCGGTAAAACTTTTCATAACCATGCATCATCCAATACAAAATTAACAGCAAACCCGATCATTGAACCAGCATTTCAGACATAACTACTCGAATGACTTCTAGCAGTAGCCATTGAGGTCACATGAAAACCTTCTCTCCACTTCTTATTTATCCATTTGAAGGGGAAAGAATCACTTGCTTTGTATGATTGTTGAGTATACTGTGTGCCTGCAAAAATTACATTACAAGTCATAAAAAAGAGATAATTGCAAGAATCCTCATATTAAGAAGTATGCCCAAAACCTAATGAGACCGAAAATGTGACGAAAAACCTAAAGTTTAAAATAAAATCTAAGAAACAAGCACTAGACCTTGTTCATGTTCGATAATGAGAACAATGAATGTGGAGGTAAAAGTAAAGTCTTTTGTGGTAATAGCAAAGTTTTCCCACTACTCCATGATCCATTCCTCAATAAAAACAAAGTCACATGGATAAGTTTCAAAGGAAAATAGAAAACAGAGAGCAAGGCAAATACATTATATAGCATATAATTTCACCTTGTGCAAAAAAGAAGGTGACAACTTGTAAACTTGAGTCGTAAAACTAGTTCCAGCATCCATAATAAGTTCCTAGAGTGTCACGACTCAATTTGGGTACGTGACCTGCACGTGAAGAATCTCATCCTCACGTAAGTCTTATGACCTGTGTACGCTCTATATGCATATTCCAATAGGAAAAATCCATTTAAAATAGAATTTCATTTTCTACATACAAATCATCTGTTCTTCTGAAATCAACATAATAATAACTGAAATCTCATAATCAATATCTAAAGTCTGAAATTGTAGTATCATCCACACAAAATGTAAATATATATATATATATATATATATATATATATATATATATATATATGACTACTCTTATCCAATTTATTCAAAATGACCAAATCCTTTTGAATACAAACCATAACATGATCAAAATATACAAACTACAAAATAATCTCTATATGAATCAGGACTCTTGCCTGAATGACATTGGAGTACTCTAAATTGAATCAAGAATGCTTCACTCACGTGAAGCTCACTAGCTGAATCTCTATTGATGTTTGGAAGAATTCAAGGGCTATTCTGAAATAGGAGAAAAAGAGAAGGGTGAGTTTTGTGCAAAACTGTGAGTGAATTCTCACCTAAAACCCCCTTCATGGGACACTAAGGAAACCATGCAGTAAATCATAATAACAATAATAGTATAAAACTTTAAAACATATCATACGTGTATACATATTATCAAATTTACAGTTCTCTATAACACTAGTCAATAGTATTCTAATAGAGAAACAGAAATCTCTGTATAATAACCTCTGGTTACATCTAGGCATTACATATCGTCGTCCCCAAGTGTACCAATCAATTCTCTATTCACAAATCTCTAGCCATATCTAGGAATTACGTATCGCCGTCCCTAGTATATCAATAATTTCTCTATTTTCTCTAGCCCTAGGCTACTTGGTACTAAGGTTAGCGGATTAACTACCATTAACACAACCTGTTTCTCTATAGCTCCTGTTTAGCTCAATTAGAAATATAAGTCTTTTCTCTATCTCATAAGGTCTTTTACCCTAGAGTTCACAAGCTCTAGCATATAAAATTAACAGTTCTAAATTCATATAATCATTACAACATCTCTAAACATTCATATTCAAAATCCAGCTCTATATAAACTCATTTCAAAAACAGTGGTTTTACACAAAACATATAGTTCATGTCATTTGAAAACCAATTTATCATAAACTTAAAAAATCAACAGAAATCTCTAATCTCTTTTCAGAAATATCTAAATCATAATATAAGTCATGTTTTCATGAAAATAGGTTTAATACAAAACATAGAGATAAGGTTGAACCCACTCACCTAGAGTGGTAGAATAACAGGATTGACACCAATAGGACCTTGGGAGGCATAAATGGTACCACTATCTACCAGTAAAGCAATAAAACTCTAGATCAATCTCAAAATAACTCTATTCTAACTGTCATCAATGGTGAAAGAACATTATGACATAAGAACAAGGAGGAACTCAAGATCTAACCCTAAGAACAAGGAAGAATAGAGGAAATAAGAAGTAAAACTAGTAGAATCTCTTACCATTAAGCCTTGGAAGTGAAAGATTGGTGTTTGATTGATGAAAATAGGGTAAGAGAGAGGTAGGAGACGAGGGTTTCGTGTTTTAGGGGGTGGGGTCGTGTTTCATGTTTGGAACCCGATATAGGGGTTTTTATAACCTGTTGACCGCTCCAGTGCTCACCAGAGAGCATAAAATTGTCCCCTGCACCACCTGTTCCTGCCTCCTGCAACACTCATTGCTCACCAGAATGGTTTTTCTCCCAACTTTGAGCTATAATTCAAGTGTTGGAGTGTATCAGGCTAGTTTATCTCCATACTCACTTATTTACATTTCTTAATTTTAAGTTAATACATTAACTTTAAAACATACATGTAGATAAGAAGGTACCCCCATTTGGACTCAAATAAAATATCATAAAAATTAAAATCCCAACAAATCAGAATCCAAATTTTGGATTTTAGTTCAAATTCGGAATCTTCAAGATTTTCTAAACTTGTTGGCTAAAAATGAAGCGTTTAAAGGCTTCATAAAATTCATTAAAATTCATTCTTTAACTTATTTTCCTCTTGAGAACAATTACTTGGACTTTCGATTCCAAGAATATGGTTCTATCATACAGCCCTCTAAAGACGTATAGAATCCAGACTTAGTGAAATTAAGGGCCCAGATTTGTCTAAGGACACATGTACTACTCTAAATGTCCTAGGTAATAGTATACCTAGGGTATTACACATAAATTGGAACAAGAAGCCATACAGCTAATAAGAAGGCCGTCTACAATCCCTCTTTCCACATGTTGTGCTAATCTTGAATCTGCTACATTGTAGTGATACCTAATTCACAACAAGTTCAAGAGTCAAAGCAACAACATAGTATAGCAAATACTTAAGCAACAAACACTTGGCTTCTTGGTAAAACCTATAATGTAAGGCACAATGGAAAAAAGTATAACCATAACAAAAATTTGATAGCTGGTTTTGAAGAGATTGGATTTTTGAAATATTTGGAAGTATCTCACAGATTGACTTAGATATTATGTAATTATTAGTTACTTGAGAAAGTGAAATTAGTTAGACAGCTTCATAAAATTTATAGATTTGCTTTCTTATTTTGTTCCTCGGTTGTACGTATGTCTTTCTTACATAGCTTCATAAAATTTATAGATTTGCTTTCTTATTTTTGTTCCTCGGTTGTACGTTCAGTATGTCTTTCTTACAAGACACGACTTTTAGAACCTTAGTAAATAAAATCAAGATATTAGAATTATATCTGAAAGTTGGATTAATCGAAATTGCTAAAAAATTGATTGCAACTCTACCTCTGTTTCATTGGCTACCTTGCATTGTAAACTGAAATCCATTATGTAGTAAGAACCCCCAAACAAGCCTTCTTTTTGGGTTGTGAATCATCTTCTTCCTCAATATTCAATCTACCCTGCTTTTGGCCAACCTGATTAATTTTGGTTGAGGGAATAAATGATCTTGAGAAATGCAAATACCAACAAAAAGATTAAAGATATTATTATCAAATAGAGCTAAGAAAAGAGAACTCCAACATTATATGTCATGATTACCTTTTGAGCATCTTCAGGATTAATTGGTCACAATGCAGGATTTGGACCAAGCATACCATCAAATAAACATATTAGCTTAGAATAGTTTGGTTCTTTGTCAAATTTCACATTCACTACAATCCCAGTGATAATTAGATATAGATGACCTGCCATTCATAGCACAAATAAATGCTTACAAAACTACGTATAATTGCACAAATAAGTAACAGCTAAATTGGAAAGTTCATCATCATCTAGACTATAAAGTTGAAACTATCACAAGATTTATCTTGTTGTTATTCCAAGAGCTACGAAAGTTAATGCTTCTCAATAAGGATCATTTCACTGAAGAAAAAATGCCAAGGTTACTAGATGTATCCAAGCAATGCAAGTGGTTGCATGATAACTTCTAGATTATAGAAAAAAACCAGCAAAACTTTACACCTTATCCCTAACTTTATAATCAAATGTCAAAAGAATCTGCTTCCTAATAGATAATTGTTTGGAAATAAAGTAACAACAACCACAAACAAAATTCAATTGAAAAAAAAACTCAAGTACCAAATCATTGAAATATTGTTTCCAGAACATAGGGAACAACTTCCAATTTCAAAAAGAAAAAAAAAAAGGAAAAAACATAGGCAAATAATCATAGATCTAAAAAACTTGGAAGATTTGAACAATACCACTAACAAAAATAATACAAAAAAATAATAAAATAGGAATACCTCGATGGACTTCAGGGACTTCATAGGCCTTCACTTCAAATCCAATGATTGCCGTGAGTAGTGATATTTGGTGTGAAAGGGTGAAGAAGGTATCTCTAAGCTTTGAAGAAAATTAAAAAAAAAGAATTTACATTAGGGATTTGAGATTCAACTAAAGCAATTTGAGGGGAAAAAATTCCAAAAGAGAGTAGAGTGGATGACTTGCAACTTGCAAACGTGAACTGATGAGATACGTGAAGGCTCAAATGACAGAACGACGACTGAGTGACAGGCCATGAGAGAGAGAGAGAGAGAGAGAGAGAGAGAAGATAGTGTATGTGTGCGTGTGTGTGTGTGTGTGTGGTGTAGGTAGAAAAGCTGTAACACCTGATTTTCCGTTTGAGTACAAATGACCAAAATGCCCCTAAGTTCATTTTTGCCAGAATTAAAGGACAGCCGACTCGGCACTCCTTGAATGGGCCAACTCAATGTTTGAAGGGAATTATATCTATTATGTTTGATATCCGAGGTGAAAATCTCGTTTTCAGAACTTTCGGCTCAAAATGACTAAGATACCCTGCGTGTTTGCGCGGGTAAAAGTGTCGTTTGAGCCAAACTTTTCCAGGAAGTTCGGAATAATGTTTATGAGTGGTTTTTGATGTTTAGTCGGCCCGGTGGGTCCCGGGCAGTTTTGTGAAAAATTACCATTTTACCCCTAGAACGGTATACAGTGAGCCTAATGACGTAATTTATTTCGATAATTAATCTAGAGTCAAAATAATTTATTAAGGTTAATTAGAACCTAAGATTGCTTAGTTAAACTCTAATTACATTCTTTGATTCAAGATTCCTAGTCATGGAATCTTGAATAGTATTTTCTCTCTCCAATTCCTTAAATTAAGGAATTGTGCCCATACCTCATTTGACTAAGAAAATGATTTTAAATTGTTAATCTAGCAAGATCACCCCCCTAATCAAGTCTTGACAACCTTAATTAGTCATTACCTCACCTAAACACTTTCTTACAAACTCCTAATCAAAACCTTAATCAAAGAAACACCTAAACACATCATTAAACCACAATTACATGAACAATTCTCTTCCTCCCTTGGGCTGTAAATCTAGCCGAATTCTCACCCCAAGAAAAGTGTCACATGTTGATTTTTGCTTCACTCAAAGACCATACCTCAAGCCATACTTTGAGTCATACCTAACCATGCTTTCAACCATGCCTTTGAATGTCCAATTGTTGAAAATATTTTCCTCCCCAAAGCCAAGCAAGGTCGTCGGCCTTCCTTCCCTTGTGCAGCCTCCATGTTGCAAAATTTCTATAAATACCAAGCTTTGAAGAACCTTGTTACACTTTAGATCATTTGCTAGCTTTTTTGCACTTTCTCTCATTTTCTCTCAAAGTTCCCTTCATCTTGTTCTTCTTCTTATTCTTTTCAAAGAAACTCTCCACCACCACAAACAACCATAAACCACCACTCCCTCACCTCAAACCATCTCTAAAACACTCAAATTTTCCATTTCCAAGCTTGCAACCTCAAGGAAAATTCATCCTCCTTGACTTCTCCCCTTGGCCGAACACATATCTACATCCAAGAGAAGATTTTGTCTTCTTATTTCTTCAAAGGATCAAGCTTTCTTTCATCCTTTTCAAAGACTTCCTTAGGTAGGGGTTTTGTTTCAAAGTTTTTACTTGTTTTCTTTAAGAAAAGTTCTAGTTTTCTCTTGGTTTTCAAAGCTTTCCTTTTCCTTTCTTCATTTCGGCCTTAGGGCGTTTGGTTGAGAAAAACTTTAGCTTGATGATGAGGTTTCAAGATAATGGTCTTGTGATGCCATGTGAGAAACCTCTAAAGCTTGAAAAACTTGGTCTTGGACCATACATGCTCTTGGTTTCTTTCCTTTTTCTTTGCTTAAGTTTTCGGTTTCTCTTCCTTTTTCCCTTGAATGGTTTCGGTTTTCTTTTCCTTTATTTGAACAAAGTTTGTTGAAAATGTTAAGTAGATCACAAAAGTTTTGTTAAGAAAATTAATCATATGTTTTCAAAGAGCTCTAAGCTTACAGTTGGTCGGCCGTTCTAAGAGTTTTACTCTAGATTGAAGCCCATGAGCAATAAAATAAAGAATATGACTTAGTTTTGTATGCTTGTTTAGACAAAGTGTTGAGCATTGTGTCCATTTTCTTGAGCTTGATGATGAAGTTCAAAACCAAAGACTTCTTTGAAGACTTGGTGCTAAGAACTCTAAAGCTCACTTTATGTTGTTAAGATACATATTGGGTTAAGGTTATAATGTTCCTCTAAAGTCTTGTAAGAGCTCTAGTTAAGATAAAATGAGTTGCATTCATGTTTATATTTATGCCTTGCATAGCATGTTTATTTTGATGCCATCACTAAGCTCTCAAGAATAACTAAATGAACTTGCATTATCATGTTTAAATTTCAAAGCTTGCATTTCATGTTTATATTTCAAGTCATCACTTAATCTTAAAGATAATAATGAGGTTGCATCTCATATTTATTTTATGCTCTCACTTTATTTTCTAATGAAGAGTAAAATAAGTGCATAGCATGTTTAAGTTTATGCTATCACTTTAATATCCTAGAGCTCAAAGACTTGCCCAAGTATCACAAGTAAAGTTTTAGAAAATGGAGGCATTTCAAGAATGCCATTTCAGCCTTGTGATGATGATGATGGACTTGGATGAGTTCATTTAATCATAAGTGCCCATAGCCTATGTCTTGGAATTTTTCTAAGCTTAGGTGTACTCAAGGAATTATATGAGTAAAGTTTTATGTTTTAAAATCTATTCCTTGAGCAAGATAATTTAGCTACTGACCTAGCACACATTTACATGATTTCAATGATATTAATTGGTTTTTAAAAGAGTTTTGAGTTCCTAAAATGATTCCAAGAGAAACTAGCAACTTATATGCATTTAAATCATGAGATTATGTGATTCTATGATGCTTATATTTTCGGTTCTGCCTTGTGCAATTGGCCACTATATAAATTCTGTTTTATGGTGTTAAAATGTGTAAAATTATGTTTGAGTGAAGCAAGGAACGATTTAGGAAGTTAGGAAAGAACAAGTAACTAAAAAGGGTTTAAAATGAGAATTCTAGAACACTTAGATGCACAAATTGCAAATTCTGTTCCAGCATAAAAGGACTTAAGAAAAATGGTTCATAATTAGTGGATATGTGTAGGAATCCCTCATAATTGGTTTAGGAGTTTATTATAGAGTCTTAGGCGAAGACGGAACTTAGAAAGGGTCAAAGATGGAGATTCTAGGACCCCATAATCATATGACAAAATTCTGCCCAAAGTGATGAAGTGTTGTTTGGTTATGTTAGTAAGCATAAACATTAGAGAAAATTTTATGTAATGATCCCTTAGGTGGAATAAAGATCCATACTGAAAGTTAGAATAATGAGAATATAAGTTTAAGACCCGTAAGGGCCAAAGTGTAACACCCTAATAATTAACCAAACACGCCTAGGACGTACTACTGTTAATTATTAGTCATTACTCTTTTGTTTCAGTTCTTATCATTTAACTTGGAAATACTTTAGTGAAAATACGAGTAAATTTTTTTTTGAAACTATTAAAACAAAACGTGAGCCGCGTGTACAACTAGAACCCATCACTTACCATTGTAGTAAACGGGGATAAAACTCCTCACAAGCATACATAAAAGGAAACAAAACATAGTCACACCTCCGTATATATGCATATAAGTAACGCAACATTAACCGTTTCATAACCCACACCAAAACAAACCACTAAAACGTAATATGCCCATTAGTAGGGGTTGGGCTAGCGTCATCACACAAAGATATGAACAATATATACACAGAAACCAAGATCCTCCTACTGATGGCGCTCTCAAGGAGATGGACGGTAGCCAGGTACGCAAGTGGGGTCAAAGGGGGAGCGAGTCGACCCACGGGGTGAACGTGGGCTCCCCGACGTGGACGGGTAGGTCCTCTGGCGGCATGCCTGGACTCCTCTCATGGGCTGCATCACGGTGGCCTCGCTCTCACATCTCTAGGAACGGTGGGAGTGGAACCGCCTGAAGAATGGGAGGGAGACTCCTCCGACGGGTCTGACTCTGACGCGACGAGTCGGGGC
This sequence comes from Dalbergia oliveri, assembly GCA_030441495.1. Lineage (NCBI taxonomy): Eukaryota > Viridiplantae > Streptophyta > Magnoliopsida > Fabales > Fabaceae > Dalbergia > Dalbergia oliveri. The sequence goes on along the minus strand of JAMLFY010000019.1, from coordinate 3,547,072 downwards.
GTATAAAATGGGAAATCACGGTAGCCGATGCGCAGTGTGACCATGAAGGGGCCGCTCAATACGCGGACGGGCAAGTCGAAGGCAAAATCGTCAGTGAAAGGGGTAGCGGTGGAGAACCAAAAACTAGTAACTGGATGTGCGAAAGGACGGTCCAGGAACATGAACGACGGGCAGCACATCGTCCCGCAAAGTGATAGGACTGGTTTGGGGTCAAAATGCAACTCCCAAGTGGGAGCTTCAAGGTAAATTACGAACGTGGCCATCGGCCTCTAAAAGACGAAATGGAAATTAATAAGTAATCTGAATAATCACGGAGGACTCTTGCCTCCAGTCATGTGTCATCATTTTCATCTTCAGGAACCTCGGGTTTCATTATGAAAATAATAGGCATAATAAGGTTCATTTATTAAGTTTAAAAGCCATTAGCCGAGGTCCGTGTCTTTTAACATGATTCTTAATGCTATGAGTGCATCATATCTCATTATAAATGCATGTGAATGTCATGTGAACACATATCATGATAATCATAATAAATCAATATAGCATAAAGAAAACAGGCTATCACAACTTGATCTTTCCTCTTTAATAATCTCAGGTGACTTAACTTTCCAGTCTCTACTAAGGGCCACGTACTACTCTCTCTTCTCTTGAGAGTTCTAGGTTATGAGCTCATACCTAACTAGTCGTCACTAGTCTATACTTATCGTCTCGATAAGCTAATTCCCGACTCCAGAGTGCGGGGTAGGGGGCATGGGATCACCTTTCATAACCATTAATTCCTGGAGTCTAAAGGATCACCCTTTGGGTCACCTCCCATAACCATTAATTCCTGGAGTCTGGAGGATCCCTTTATTGGATCACCCCTCATAACCATTAATTCCTGGAGTCTAGAGGATCATTTCCATATGTCTTATGTCACCTGTTAATCTTAGCATGTTATTAAGAGATGTAATAAATGAACATATAGTCATAACATATCATTTAACACTTCATGCTCGTGAAACACATAAATCAAGCACCTCCACACTTCAATCATAATCATATAAGCGTGCATCATATTCTTTGCACATATCCTTAAGCATGTTATTTAGATATGCAAACATGAGCATATAATCATAGCCCTCATCATAACTTATGAATTAATATTTTATGTACAAACTAAAGAATTAAGGAAAAGTCAAATGATAATAATAGTAAAGAAAAAAGGAGAATAAAATTTTAGGAAAAATTAATTTTGGCTTGATAGCTATTAACTACGCCGACGTATCCCCTGGTGCAATGAGGAACTCAAAGCCACGTCGTTCTCTAAAAAATTATTCATTGGTTGATTGATTCTACTTTCCTTGAAAAGTAATTAAGATTATTAACCTCCGACCAAGATTATTAAGCACTAACAGAAAGTAATTAGCATCAGTATTGCCGAACACAGGTAGGTCCATAATAGTATTATAATTATAGGTGAAAACAACATATACAATATTCAATCATGCAATCTTTAATCATGATCAACAATTCACAGCATAACATTATCATATGTAACATTCATACAAAATATATATATGCTAATATAAAATAATAAAGCAATTAATATCTGATAGTATATTCTTTAAAGAATATTCTCATGCTAACATAACAGTACAAGATTAATCAAGGGGTTAAATAAGTACGGAATAAATCGAGAAAGAATGAAATTATTAAAAGTGAATTGAGCCTAATGAATTAAAAATAAGCAATTATTCAATTATCTTTATCTTTCTTGTTTTATTTATTATTATTATCATTATTATTATTGTTATATATTTTTATTATTATCGGAAAACAAACACTTAAGGTAAAAACTTAACTCGAAAGTTTAAAATCTCTAATAAGACCAAATAGCAACTTAAACCAACAAAACTAGAAACCCAAATAACGATATCCAAATAAAATTTCTCATCACGGTAAGGGGCCCAAAAATATGCAAAGCCCAAATATCATCATCCTTAAACCACGCCTAAATATAACCCAAGTCCATTTAGAGGGAAAAAGAAATATCATTTGGGAATTTTGAACTTGAAGTACGGGTTAGTGGTTTGGGGAGTTTGGGTTTTATTTTATTTTATTTTATTTATTATTATTATTATTATTTTCATTTGGGGTTGGGGTGCACCATCTCACAATTCACTATCACACACAAACATCTACACATGCTAACACATGATTCTTTCTCTCTCACACGCACTCACTGAGCACTCTTGGTCTCACACACTCATAAACTAACTTAAGAAATTTTAAACACTCTCTCACTCACACACTATCACTCATTCTCTCTTAACACTATCACTCATTCTCATTTAGCACCAGGAGAGCGACGAGAGAGACGAGAGAGGGAGACTAAGAAGGAAAGGGAGGAAGAGGGAAGGGGAGACCGGCGCGAGGCTCGCGGTGGCCGACAGGAGGCAAAGGCGGAAGGGCGAGGCCGAGGGCGTGACGCGGTTGGGCCTGGCATGGCTGAGAAGTGTGTGGCCGTGAAGGAGGGGGCCGCGCACCGATGGCTGGCGGAGGGGGGTCGCGACGAGGAGAGGTGCGAGTGAGCCGCGCCTTGGCCGCGGAGCTCACGGCAGTGCCTGGACGGAGGAGTAATGGAACGCGGTGGCAGAATACGATCTAAGGGGAATGACGTGATGGTTTCACAACGGGAAGAGGGTGGTGTGCGTGGCCGATTTGAAGAGGGGAGGTCGGGGCGGTGCAACGCACCTTGTGGCGATGCATGAGGCCGGCAGCGGTGGCAATGCATGTGGTGGCTGAGCCGGCCACTTTTCCCCTTCCTTTCCCTCTTTCTGTTCTTGTTCCCTTTCTGAATTTGTTTGTTTTCTCTTCTAATTTTTGTTGGTTTTGGTTTTGCGGTGAGGGGAAAGGGTGGCGATGGCTCCGAGTGGATGAGGGAGGGGTGTGCGGTAGTTGCGGGTGAAAACGGGGGGTGAGGTCGTGGTTGCATGCGGCGGTGAAGGTACTATCATGATGGCTTGCGCGAGCGGCGACCGTGGCTGGTTGGGGAGAAGTGACATCGAGTGGGCTGGTGGCATGCAACCGGTGTGGGGGCAAAGTGGCGCCCGGTGTTTCCCAGGGATGACGCGCGGCTTCACTCCCTATTTCCTCTCCTTTATTCTTTTTTTGGTCTCTGAAGGTTTGGTTCTTGACTATAGTTTTTGTCTATGTTTTGAAATAGGACTGCTTGGTTAAAGATTGTTGGGACCTGCTGTGTTTTGATTTGCAATTGCATGATGGTTAGGAAGATGGTGATTTTTTATGGAGTTTTGGTTTGAAATGTTGGTGTTTGTTGGCGAAGGATAGTGGCTTAACTTGATGGTATGATTTTCAGTTTGTGTTGTGGGTTTCTCTCTTGGTTTTTCAATTTGGTTTAAGGTTGTATATGGACTGGATGAACTAAATCTGTTGAGAATAATTGTTCTGGACATGTACACGGACAGTGATTGATATTGAGACATGGTGTATGTGTGTGTGTGTGTGTGTGTGTGTGTGTGTGTGTGTGTGTATGTTAGCTTGCTAGGAGCTTGTGAATATGTGGATTATGATCTAAGAATCAAATGAAAAAATATCAAGACCAGGTGATAAGAAGGACGAAAACAAAATACCACTGAGGCTATCCAACTTCTTCAAAATCTCTACGATGGTAATTGAGCTTTTGCAAGAGAAGAGGAAGTTTCAAGATTGCGCCGTAGGATTCCCCCTCTCCTTTTATTTATGCAAGGTGAGGCAGAAGGCAAGGAGCCCATTTCTTGTCCGCCATTGTAGGGAATGGAGATGGTTGCAATGTCTAATTTTCTTTTATTTTTATCTAATATTACTCATCATTCAAGGTGAGGGGAAGTGCAGGGGATGGGGAAAGGAACGTTTTAAAATTAGTTTCAGCCCCACTTTCAAATCCTTCTAATATGCCAAAGCTGAACCCATGTTTTCTAGAAACTCATACGTTAAAATTTATTCTGAACTTTAATTATTTTTGTATATATATATATACATATGTGCACTGGGCTTGATGGCTAAAAGGGATACAGGGGAAAGCCAAACATTTCGTGGGCTCACTAAAATGACAAAAATTCTTTCCCAATCCTTAAGTAGCATTCAGGGAGTTATCCAGGAACGCATACATAAAAAAAAGGACAAAGAGAAGGAACATTTGAAAGTTTTTCTTTTTTTCTTTTTCTTTTTTTTTTATTCTTCCCTACTTTTATTAATTTTTCACAGTTATCATTTGACTTAAGATTAACAAGAAAGGTTGACTCGTCTTTCATTGTCATTCAAAACACATCTCCATTAAATAGGAACAAAAAAAATAGTTGTGTTGTGTAATGAAAATAAAGTTAATACCTACATAACTTAATTGGAGTTTAAATTCAACGTAAATATTTTATCGTGTGTATACACACACATATATATATATATATATATATATATATATATATATGCATATTTAGTAGCAATCTATTTCAGTAATTTGGTATATTTTAAAATTTAAAGCTTTTATATAATAGTTTCAAAAATTGGTTTTATTTTTCAATAATTAGATAAAAAAAAATGTTGTACTCATATATACTTTATCAAAATTAGTAATGTCATATATAAAAGTATCAAAGTAGTTGAAATGGACCCAAGACTCCAAGTCAAACACTATTCTTCACACACTACTCATTCTAATAGATTTTATCTTAATGAGAGGTCTTGAGGTTTGGGCTTTGGGAGAGAATATCTAAATTTTCGGAAAATAATTAATTGACAAAATCATGCATTTTAATAAATTAGTGAAAGGCTAAAATTAATCAGGAAAGACTAATTAACCAGTAATTAATCACTCAATTAAGACGATATGAAAAATCGGGGCATTACACAAAGCATAAGACACCATGAGATAGAAGGTGTGATGTGAGAATGAGACCGAGTGGGTATACTCATGATGATGTGAATGTGTTATTACCATGAACATGAGACTATATGTGTATTTGTGGCATGTTGTTGTGATGATGTGGTAGGCTATGCTTGAGATGTATGAGAATGCGAAATATGAGTGAGTTAGTCGGGTATGCTCCTATGATTAAGAGATTTATTTGATTGAGAAGTTTCATGAGAACAACATGCGTGATTTGAGTTATGTGGCATGACTCAAATTTGAGGAAATTCGGAGTGTAGTCGTTATGCTCCGAATTTCCGTCAAATTTGAGGGACTTGAGAAAGTTTTTGAAAAGAAAGATTTTTATATGTGACATGCCGAGACGCATTTCTCCTGCTACGAGGAGAAAGGAAACCCGTGGGGGGTATGGTTATGGAGCCATACCGAAGAGGACAACATCATTGGTCTTAACCAGCTGATGCGTTTCGCAGAGAGACGTACTTCTCCTGGTACGGTGAGGAGAAGGTAAAACCGTGAGAGCATTGACATTAGCCTACCAAAGCGGACAAAGTCACTGGTCTTAACAAGTTGATGCGTTTCGGAGAAGGAAAAAAGTCCTAGGATGGGTGATTCCTTAGGTCCCTGCTCGTACTCTGGGAGTTGGGATTGTTATTTTTATGATTATGATTCGCTTATCAAAAGGATAAGTAAGAACTAGTGACGACTAGTTAAGGTATGAGCTCATAGTCTAGTATAGGGGTCGGTTACTATTGTTTTAAAGATCATGATGTCACAAGTTTGAGAAATGAGAAAAGATGACAAATATCTTGCTTATGAAAGCGAAAGGTTGATCATGAGAAGTTACATGCCACTTATATGTGAACTAATTGTTGATGATATGATTTATTGTTTGCTAAGTATTGCCATATATTCATGCTCTTATGCTGCATACATGCATTAAGATTCATCATAAAAGACACGGACCTTAGATAATTACTTTTATGAAAACCTCATAATAAACCTTTGCATGTTTAACCTTTTTATAATAATAAACCCAAGGTTCCTGGGACGTAAACGATGACACTAGGAAAAAGGATTCCCTATTGAGATTCTTTAGCAAGATTCTCACCCCTCTCTTTGTTTCTCTTCCGTTACGTCTCCGACCACGATGGCGTTGTTTGTGATCTTCATTGATACGCCCGTGTAGGAGGTGCACTACGATCCAGATTCAGTCTTACCATTTTGAGGGTCGTTGTGCCATGCGCATTTTTGCATACATGGGACGCCCGTTTGCTTTCCCGGTCTCCAGCTTCCGTTTTCCCTGACTTCTCCCTACGACGATGATTTGATCTTCGAGAGGACGCAGCCCCATGGCAGCAGACCACCGAGCTCGACCATCGTCTTCTGTGGTACGCGGCTACCCGAGTACGTCCCTCGCCCGAGGCATTCAGAGACCGACCCGTTGGAGGATTCTCCTACTCATCCCTTTTGGAGGGTCTGCCCCTACATTTCCCATGGACATCGGGAAGGGCAGCGAGGATATGGTTACGTAGCGAAGGCTAGCTCAACAGAGATGCGCCCACGTCGAGGAGGCCATGTCCGTCCGCCTTTCCGTTTGCACACACCCGAGGAGCTTGCACAGTTCATTGGGTACGTACCTTCGAGGGACGAGGAGCGCGTCATCAGTAGTTCGAGGGAGGAGGTAGCCATGGCTTGGGTTCGATCTTTTGGGACTTCCATGTAGTTGCTGTTTCCTGTTTCTTTCTTATATTTTCCGTTTCCTATCCTGCAAGCTCTACCCATTTATATGGGTATGACTTTATGCTTTCATTGGATGTATTAAACTATGATAATTAATATTATGATGGATGTTTTTATGATTGAGGTGTTTTTACTTGCTTTATATTGCGTGATTTATTTCCTCTTCCGCTTTACATTTCATTTATGTTGTACGTGATGGCTCGCACTTTGTTTTACATATTCCATTTCAAAAAAAAATTTACCCGTATTTTCCACTAAGTAGTTTTACAAACGAGTTTAAAGGAAGTAATAACTAATAATTAATCTTAATACATCCTAGGCGTGTTGGGTTAAATATTAGGGTGTTACAAAAGCACATGAGAAGGTTGAATCGTGCTTCGCTTTTTCTTTCATTTTTCGCTTTTGAAAACTTAAGCAAATTACTATCAAGCTTTGAGCTTGAAGTCCAGTGAAAATAGTGTTAAATATTTCAGAAAGTTACTTTCTAAATGATAATAGCTATGATGACAGGGCGTATAAAAGAAAAACACAAAATAATAAAAGTAATGTAGTAATATAAATGAGTTAATGGAGAGAGATATTGCATAGAAGTTTTTATACTGATTCGACCAATCCTGCCTACATCTAGTTCCCAATAACAGTTTAGTTTCACTAAACCTTTCTCAACCCGAGAAAGAAACAGGATAGTCTTTGTAGTAGCCCAAGCTCCACCAGTGACCAATAGACAACCCCTATTATCACAAACCAAGTAGTTATTCACCAGCCTCTCTAAGCTAACCCAAGTAGTCTTGTACTAGTCTCTTCAAGCTAAACGTGACCAACAAGAACCCCTTATTGTCACGTTGCATAAAATATCCTCCCAAGTACAACCTCACCCTTAAATCATGACATTGTACTCGAGAGTTGTTACTTATTAATTAGTAGACCTTTCTTAAATATCTATAGAAAGTTCGATTTATGTGTGTCATAACTAAGCGAAATTTTATTGAAATATATATAATAAAGAAATACAACATTTATTGAATACATAGTTAAGTATAAGAGGAAGCTCCTCTATGAGCTTTAGTACATATCTCTTTTCTAATATAGTTACATACATATCCATTCCACTAAATACAACATAATAAAAACATTCACTACTACACTATTGTCATTCTGAGTCCTTTTACGTAGCAGCATCATAGTCTTCCTGGCTTAACCTGGAGGCGACACGGAAACATAAAAACATAGCGCTGAGAATCACATAATTCTCAGTAGGGCATCCCTAAACATATACGAAAATCTATGTCATCGTCATTGCCCCAGCCACTTCGATTTATCAAGAAAATGTGATCATGCAATATAACTAAAGATTCATTTTAAGGTTCTAAAATCATCCCTCCGAAGTGGGTGGCTTTTAATAATCAACCACTTAGAGCACATATACCATAATGTTTCAACAAATAATAAATGATCCCAAGGCAGCCAATCTAGAGTAAGATGAGTATGCATATAATACATGCAGTGAACTTATCTCAATGTAACATGGTTCCACTTATGGCCATAGAAATCAAGTCAGTGCATTTTTTCTTTTCATTGACATAGGAAAGACTTAGTTATACCCAATGGGTATTTGTCGTGGACAATTCCACAATAAATAATTTATACCAAATGGTATCTAGTGGTTCACACCACACAAGGGAAATAGTCTGCTTAGGACGAGCTCAGTCCTATACGTGATCATCAAACTTCATTTTTTTCCATTTCTGAATCATACACAGATCTATTCCTAACTGATACATCTATCGACTCAAAATATTTAGGGAGGTTCCTCTTCTCTATTTCCTTCCCCTCATTCAATCTAAGTCTTGTTTCTATTTTGTCCATATGTCAGAACATGCACAATTTAAGTTCATATATATTCTCTTTTCTCAAATGCACACATAAGCCATATGTAGGTATTTCATTCACAATGCAATTTCAATTATATCTCATAAACCACTCTTTATTTCCTCTAGCATGCATTTAAGTGTCACAAGTCATATGGCCAAATAGCTAACATCAAATACTTTGTTCTCAAAAGCATGCTTACATTACAAGTAGGCATTCAATCATATTAGAGGCCCATTCATGTCTCATGGATAAGTAATTGAAATAATTAGCATGCATTCATATGCCATACACTTGGACTAGCTAGATATCATTTTACCACAAATGTTCAGCCATTCTCACATTCCAACACTTTGACAGATTTACTATCCTAGGCACAACATTTAATTACCATATCAAATGACCATTTCAAGAGCTACAAAATTCTATATGACACCTCAATATGTCTAGGAGACCTTATAAAAATTTCAAGACAACAGAGGTCTCTAACTCCTTCAATAAATTGTACAAATTTAGTGGTTGGGAACCACCAATTCACAGCTAAACCAGAGTTCTCATAATTTTTAACCCTAGAAAATGATTGAATCAATGCATAATAAAATTTACAGTGATACTAATATGTTATTAACTTCGTGTAAAAATTTCAAGGGCTAGTTCAATCAATTGCTATGGTAATAAAATTGGATAACTTTATTGCTTCAGTTTCAACAATCAAGACAGTATCAGTCTCATTTCGGTTTCTGATTTTTTTGAGGCAGTAAACTTTAAAATCAACACTCAAGAAAATTCACGTGACTAGTGCAAGATGTTAAATTGAACATATAATTTTTTCAGCTCATGACTACAACATGCCCATAAAAATCGTGATCATACACTGCCTACAAGAAACCCTAAAATCCGGCAAGTATCACTCAACATCTTTTTGATAAAAGTGATTTTTATCATCATCCACATCTACTACCAAAATTAACACATCAATATCAACATAATATCAATCACTACAACCAGAAATTTTGGACTTAGCTCAACCCAAAACAGATTTAAAAAATTTGACAAAGAAATACAACAAAAACCCTACTTTTGGCAACTTAGTGGATCTTTGGCTTCAAGATTATCCAAGCTTGATCCCTTCCACTCCAAAGCTCAAAAACCAACTTCAAACCCTTCTTATATCAGTGAAGTGTGAGGTAACAAGACAAGGTTTGATGAGGAATAGAGATTTTGCTCGGTTAGATTTGTAGAGATCAAGGTGTAGAACAAGTTTAATGAAGGAATTTTGAGGTTTCCACAACTCTAGGCTAGGGTTTTTGGGCTTACAACTCAAGATCAAGCTCTTGAAGATGAAAATGGCGACTGGTTCTTTTCTCCCCTTTGCTGGCTAAAATTGATGCTTAAAGAAGAAGGATTTGGCTTCTTGAACAAGCTTTGGACATGTGTTGATCTCATAACAATTACATGAAAATATTATGTAATAAAGCAAAATGGATGGCTAAGATTTAATCTTGGATTCCAAGATTAAATCTTGGTCTTGATGTCCTAAATAAGTGGATATCATCCATCGTGATGATGGAAATATCTTTCGGTGTTAAAAAATCACACACCGAAATTTCCCGAACAGGTAAACACCATACCCGATAAAAACCAATATTACCCGAAAATTAATTTCAGGTATAGAATTCTCTTTTCTAACTATTTCTAACCTCAACACTCTCTTTTCTCAATCTCAGGCATCTCCTGGTCCCGGATCTAGGGTTTCGGCTTCCGGCGAGCCCATAGGGCCCGTAAGATTACTATTCCCGGCCTGAAATTTTTTTTTTTATATGTCCGTTGGGCCGCCCTCATCGTTGCTAAACTATTATATTTTTAAAATTATGACTAACAAAGCTCAAATTAATTTTTAAGTAATTTTCAGGGTGTTACATTGCAAGTAGTTTTGCCTTAGTCTCTCCAAGTTATCTCACATCGATCACTACTTGATCGAGATTACAAGAGGTTTGTGTTTGGGTTTTCCACTCAAACTAACCTATACTGAATTTTCCTGAAGATATACAACAAATGGATTTGGGAAAAACTTGAATGACATCTTTCAACTGATTCTTCCTAGAAAGAACGTAAGATCTTTTTAAGAATGTAGAAAGATTTTACAAGCTAGGAAACTGATTACAAGATATAATGAACTTCAAAGAAAAGATGAGGAAAAAATTTGCAGCGTATCAACACTATGTAACATTCTTCACTTCTTCTTTGGAAGCTCAACATCTATTTATAGATGTTCTATCTTTGTGACCATTGCCCTTGATCAGTTCTCCAAGTGACACATGTTGATCATTTGTTTGTGTCTTGAAAAGCAATCTAAAATTATAGCTTGTCTTTTGTTAAATTTGTTGTAGAAGCCATTGTGAAATAAAGGTTTCTGAGACTACCTTCAGAAACTACTTTTTACTTTCTAAATACTTCCTTCTAAAAATTGGAGTGGTTGACCAAGTTGGCAGAAGAGATGACATGGGTTGTAACTGGATATGATTTCAAATTTGAATTTCAAATTTTCCCTCCTTTTTCAAATGAGTACAACGTCTTCCTGTGAAGTGTACTTTTTGAAGTACGGTATCAATTCCTTGATATGTCTTTAGTTTTCAGGTCTTCAATCCAAGCTTGTTGATGATAAACTTATTACAATCATGATGATTGAAGATGGTAGAACACATTGGCTTCAGTGATGGATAGATATCTTCAATTTAAGACTACTTTCTAAAGTCCAGTGCTTTTTTTTAAAGACTCGTGCCTTAGTTTCTTGTACTTGTTGAATTTCTTCAACTCATTAGGCATTTGTATGCTCATTTCACGATATAATTTTCACTTTCATTTTAATTTCCATCTCTTTAACCGAGATAAATCATCTTTACACATGTAAAGTGAAATTATCTTCATTATAGGAACCGTATTATGCTAATAGTATGACCTGTTGCTATTTCAAGAAACTCAAGGTACACATTAGTCGTTACTCAAAATATTTTCTTTAAATTGGCTCTGTTGTTATTCAAAACATATTGACTTGATGCTTTCTAAAGGGTTCTAGAGCTAACAACTTGGTTCGTGACCGAGATAGCTGAGAAGAGACCTTGAGCGAGATAGGGAGACTAAGGAGAGGCTAAGGCCTTGAGTGCCAAAATCATGGAATAGAGGAAGGGAAACAACGATTCCTCTAACCAGGGAAATATTCCATATCTGGGTGAGCAACGACACTTCTTCTCGCCGTGAGATGAGTGTCAGGGAATGCCCATTTTGTGGTAGTGTTAAAGCGTTCACAGTTGTGGTTGAGGGCGACGTTTGAAGGGATGAATGGTGTGGTGTGGTGGTTGAGGGCAACGTTCGAAGGGATGGCAGATGTTGTGTGGTGGTTGACGCGCTAGCGAACTAGTGGTTAATGTGATCGCGAACGCCTCGAAGAATGGTGCAGTGGCTGACATGCCCATGAACTGGTGGCTGACGTGCTCTTTCTGGTGGTCGTGAAGTTAGGTATGGTGGCTATTTCTGGTGGCTGATGCGAATCATGTAACATCCTTTTAATTTCAGTGTTCCACCTATGCTATGACACGTTAACTAAGGGTGTTCTACTACATCCTATACTCATGTATCGTGAAATACAATTATAGTTATTTAATTGTAAAGTCGTATCCAAAGTAATTATTTGGTATTTACCTCGCAGTAGTAGAGAGCATTAGTACATCAAAATATCAGGAAGAAAGTAATGTAAAACAAAGTATCATATAATTTTCTGTGACTACTACAAACGTCAATAATTTTATTTATAAACATAATGGCTCACGGCCATTTCAATACATACATATAGCGCCAGCTACGATCCAGTACATAAAAGCATCAAACCCTCGCAAGGACCGCCAACATACATCAACATATAAGACATACTCCTACTCTAAAGAAAACTTATCAAAACGTCATGTACAAAGGTTTTCCTATCAATCAAGTCCAACAAATAACCGGCATTTACCACACTACTAAAACATAACATGAGCGTTGGTGGTTCCTAGTCAGGAACACTCTGGAGGAATCCATTTGCCATCAGCATGATGGCATTACCTCTGAGGGGAGTCAAGGTCAGAAGCTGAGCTATCATCAAGGGTGGACGGTGGTGCTAGCATGGAAGAGGGTCAGAGAGGAGCGGGGCCATATCTACATCGAGAGTAGGTGGAGTAGGTGGTGTAGGTTGCGGCTGGATAATAACTGGATGTGCCATGTGCAGAGGCATTCCATCAAATGGGAAGTCAGGATCAAAAGTGAAATAATAACGAACTGGCAAACGAGCGATGAAAAAAGATATATACACACAATTGGGCATGAGCTAGTGCGAAGAAAGAGTCCAGAATAGGGTCATAGTGCCACTCTAGGTGTGGGGTCTCAATGAAGAACACCATCGACACCATTCTTTGGATTTGTGGTAGACATGGAATGCAAACAGGATGAGAATTCTAAAATCCTCAATAGGGTATTCCCATACATACATAACTGTCATCATTATCTACCCAGCTTCGGTTTATTTATGAACTTTTTAAATGAAAGTTAAGAGTAATTATCTAGATTAACAAGATCTTTATCCGAAGCAAATCTATTTTATGTGGTCATTATCCTTGGAGTTAAAATAGTAATTAAACATATAAACATCTTAATCTCAATCAAATATTAAAGCATTATTCATATAGCACATAAGGTAAAATAAATTAATCAAATTGCTACTTTGACTATCTGGGCCCTTGATTATGGTGGCTTAGGCCATTCTAGGGTAATAGATTGCCTTTTAGGACTGAACTCATTCCTATACGTGATCCTTGGATTTTTCTCTCCAATTCACACACAGACCTATTTCTAGTCAGGTTTGCTCCCTGACTCAATTCAAGGGTAGTTAGTCCACTCCTTAACTAACTGGATTTGCTCTTCGACCCAACAATACATAGTCTTATGCTTGTCTCGCATATATGTGAGCAATTGGAATAAGTAATAACTCCTATATATGCATAACATCATCAATAAGTTCACATGTCATAATGAGATCAAGTCATAAACATTTTGGCATTTCTTCAGCCAACCATGCTTGCTGCTAGAATTTCAGTTCTAAGAGAAATTATGGTTAACTTATCAAACATCATTAGAACACAGTAAAACTATTTTTCAGAGGTAATTCAATTGTTAATGAGGACATGTAAAAATTTCAAAGCATGAAAAGGTTTCTAGCTATATTTATAAAATTTCACAATTTCAGAAGTTAGAAATTACACACTCACAGGCAACAAGTAGAAGTCTCAATTTTTCTACCCTATCAAATGAACTTAGAACTTTGTACAATACTTTAATGTTAGACCTCAATATATCCTCAATATCCTATAAAAATTTCAGCTAATAATTCAATCATTTGCTAGGGTAAAAAAATTAGACAAATTCAATACTACAAATTAGACTGTAGGAAACCTGACCTGTTCAATTTTTCAATTTTTAAAAATAGGAAAAGTGCTTAAGATAAGCCAAGAAATTTTTTGGAAACACTTACATATGTTGTCTTCATCATATAAAAGTTTTTGCTCATGATTATGTCCCTAAATCGGTCATACAAATCATGTAAGTTGAGCTGCTTGCCAGAAATCCAAGATTCAGCAACTTAGTTTACGACATGTTTTAGAAAATTGATTCTCTAACATCATCAAAACTCTCTACCAAAATTCATACATCAATATTCTTATGTTATCAACCAATAAAACAAAAAATATCAAGCTCAATCAAATAAGAAATTTCCAGAATAAATTTGAAAGAAAAGTCGATGAATAAAGCCCTACCTGGCTCTTTGAAAGCTTAAGCTCTTGTTCCTAATTTTTCTCAATGGTTCTCCACCAATTCTTTATTTAACTCTCTCTCAAATCCTCTTTCAACACTACCTCCAATAGCTAACTTGATAATATGAAGAGTTTCGGGTTTTTAATAAAGAGATTGGTCTTAAATTTATGAGAAGTAACTCATGGGTTATAATCTTGGCTATGGGATTTTTGAGTGAAGTTTGATGTCCTTAGCTAGAGTTCTTGTATTGAGTAGAGAAAGAAGATGTAAATGGTTGTAAACTAAGGTGTTTGGCTGAGAATTTCTAGGGAAGAAAGGTTAAGAAGCTTATCTTGTAATATTGTGATAATGGTGTAATAAATGAAATTAATAAAATGGTTTTTCTTTAAGATAAATACATGAAATTTTGGTGGCTTCTCATTGGTTCCTAGAAAAGACAATGGTGTGGCTTCTTCTAAGCCACACACTTGTCTTGCTAGGTGTCCATCTCATGCTATAATTTCCTTACGATGTGAGAAACTACACAACGTAATTTAACCGAACGGGTAAAACACCATACCCATAAAACATATAGTACCCGAAATTTTATTCTGAGTCTCACATTTTCATTCTTAATCCTTTCCAACCTAGATCTCATATTTTCTCAATCTCAGGCATCTCCACCCAATTCTAGGGCTCTGGTGGTCCCAGCGGGGCCGGGGGCCCGCAATGATACTATTCTTTCTTTTTTGTGTGTGCTCTTCAAGTCATTCATATCTTGACTAACCCTATCAAAATTGAAAATTTTTTATTAATAAAGTCTAAATAAAATTTCTACAATAACCTCGGGTGTTACAAATCGTGTGTGAAAGTGTGGTGGCTGTGTGAAGTTGGGAACTTGTGAGAAAGGGATTTGATCAAGGGAAGGTTTACAAGAAGCAATTAAAATTAGTTTTTCATTTCTGAGTTTTAAAAAAGGATAAATTTTAAGTAGGGAATGAATTTTGAGTGGGAAGGCCAATCTAGGTCCTGCCAATTAGTTTAGGCAACAATTCAAGTGTCGTGCCAGTTAGAAATTAAAAGACAATGGTTGCAAAGCGTTAGCAATTGATTAAAAAATTGTTTCCTGTTTGTACAAGGTATAGCAACAGTTTCAACATGTTGTCTTTTTCTTTTAAGACAACGTTTTCTAAGCGTTGCCTTAAAACCCATTGCCAAAGCTCTGTACCCGAAAAAGTGTTGCCTATCCTGACCAAATGAAACGGTTTGGAAGTGTTGCTTTAAAAAGTGAAGCCATAGGCCTAAAATGTTGTAGTGACTCATGGACTCTATGGATTGATGAATTGATGCACAACACAACATCCAATATGTGCTCCAAGATCAAAGAGATTTGAAATATTTTCTAATTCACATTGGTAAATCATGTCAATATGTTGGTGATTTCTTATCAATTTATTGGTGATCATTAAAAAAGCTGGTATTTTATCAACTTTGGTTTATATTCAAGGAGATAGAAATTTTATGAGGAATTTAATTAGCGAGCTAGTGCAGAGGACTCATAGACTCTATGGATTGATGAATTGATGTTCAACACAACATCCAATATGTGCTCCAAGATCAAAGAGATTCAAAATATTTTCTGATTCACATTGGTAAGTCAAGCCAATATGTTGGTGATTTCTTATCAATTTGTTGATGATCATTCAAAAAAACTAGTATTTTATCAGCTTTGGTTTATATTCAAGGGGATAGGAATTTTTTGACAAAATTAAGTTAAAGGACTAGTCTAGAGGACTCATTGACTCTATGGATTGATGACTCAATGCTCATCACAATATCCAATTTGTGCTCCAATAACGCTTTGGGTAATGATTGAATTTTTGTGAAGAAATTTATCAGGCGAAAGGAAAAGAAGATAAGCAATAAAATCTTAAACCTTCTTCAAAGAATAGTAAAATATTTTTTAACTGCATTTAAGGTAATTAATGGATTAAGAACACGTTAAGAACATTCCTCGGCTCTCTAAACTAATTTAATGGAGTGTGTCTAAGGTGCAATTTTGCTAGTGGTTGGTAAATGGGTAAAAAATGTTGATAATTGTAGTTAAAAATCATGGTAACTAATTGACAAGGTTGGCAATTATTTAGGTTTTACATAAAAATCGTGTTAACAAATAAGTTTAGATGACTTAGGGCTCTAAATTGATACATTGATATTCAACGTAACATCTACTTTGTGATTCAACACTAAAGTTATTCGAAAATTTTATTGATTTTGGTTGGTAATCTTGTTAACATGTCAGTAATTTTAGTTCAAAATGTTGGTAACATTTTCAAAAAGTTAGTATTTGTTCATTTTTTGTTTATATTCAAAGAAATTTGAATTTGTATAAAAGACTAAGTTAGTGAACAAGTTTATCAGACTCTTGGACTCTATGAATTAATGAATCAAGCCTCAACACAACATATCCAATATGTACTTCAAGACCAAATAGATTTGAAATTTTTTCTGATTCACATTGGTAAGTACTGTTAATGTGTTGATTATTCCTAATTAATTTGTTGGTGATCATTCAAAATATGTAGGTAAGTACTTCAAATATGTTGGTAACTCATTTTCAATTTGTTGGTGATCATTTGAAAAATCTAGTATCATATAAATTTTTTTTTTGATATCAAAGGAGATATAAATTTTATGAGAAATTGAGTCAAAGGACTAGTTTAGAGTACTCATGGACTCTAACGACCCTATGGATTGATGAATCAAGCCTCTAAACAACATCCATATTGTGCTTCAAGACCAAAGTGATTATGGAGCACATATTGCATGTTGTGTTGTGTATCAATTCATCATTTCATAAGAGTCCATGAGTCCTATGGACTAGTCCTCTAATTCAATTTCTCAAAAAATTGCTATCTCCTTAAACATAAACAAAATTGATAAAATACCAACTTTTTGAGTGATCACTAACAAATTGATAAGGAATCAATACCATTTTGGCAACACTTACTAATGTGTATTAGAAACTGCTTTGAATCTCTTTGGTCTTGGAGCACAAATTGAATAGTGTTAAGTATCAATTTATCAATTCACGTTGTGTTAATTCATCAATTACCTTAAATGCAGTTTCAACCAAAAAAAAAATTTTGTCCTTCGAAAAGGATTTAAGGTATTGCTTATTTTCCTTTTATTTCACTTGATAAATTTCTTCACAAAAATTCAATCAATACTCAAATAAGTTGGTGATCATTGGAAAAATCTGGTATGTTAGTTTTTGTTTGTATTCAACGATATTTGAAGTTTTTGAAAATTTGAGTTAGAGGATTAGTGAACTAGAGGACTCATAGACTCTTCAATTAATGAATTGATATTCAACAAATCATCTAATATGTGCTGCAAGACCAAAGAGATTTGAAGTTTTTACTAAAACATGTTGGTAAGTTGTTCCAATATGTTGCTGATTCCTTAACAATTTGTTGGTGATCTTTTAACAAAGCTGGTATTCTATCAATTTTTGTTGATATTCAAGGAGATAAGACTTCTATGAGAAATTGAATTAAAGAACTAGTTTAGAGAACTTGTGGACTGTTTCAATTGAAAAATTAATACTCAACTCAACATCTAATATGTTTTCTAAGACCAATGAATTCTCTAGTGTTTCCATTGTCTTATGCAATATGCTCTAACCACATCAATTAATCATTAAAAATCACAATACAACAACCATGATCAATAGTCTTCTCTTAAGCAAGGTAGAAAATTACAAATATTACAAACTCAAACTCTCAAATGTAAAAATCCAAAGGTTTGAAAGACAATAGCCAAACTACATAATAATCATCTTTAGAATGAAATAGAAACTGATACATATACTTAACACAAAAGCAAATACATTTAAATTCAAATATCTCAATCATAAAATCATTAATCTTCATATGTTTCTTCATCGAAAAGGGTAGATTCTCCCTATAAAAGACGTCTCGTACCCTTCCTCACTTGTTCTACCGAAACATAATTACATTTTTAACACCAAAACAAATTGTTTACTTTTGAGAATTGTTTGAATCGTCATCCTCCTCCTTATTCTTGTTGTCATATTTCTACTCTAAACTTGTTGAATTCAGATTTGGCATTGCACCCTAACAAAAATGAGATGGTGTTAACTTTGACTTGATAAAATATCCTCTTCTTCATCCCATCCATTTTCTTTCCTTGTTCCCAGGTCTACAATATATAAACAAAAACAAGAAAAGAAAATATTTGTTCCTAGAAAAAAATTGCATATTATCACAAATTCTCATTTGAGTGGTCATTTAGTCATATATACAAATAGACTTTTGCTAATATTGTTTGGCATTAGCTAGTGAAATACAACAATAATGTTGCACATAGGACAAGAAGAATAATACAACAATGAACAAAGACATTAATCAACAAAATCTATTAAAATTTAAATAGTAAAAGAAGGTATATCCTCTCTGACATAGCAACTATTACTCATAAGCTATACTTATTCTTTGTTAGCTCCAGAACCCTTCAGAAAGCGTTAATACAAAATGTTTTGAATGATAATACAACCAATTTAAAGAAAATATTTTGAAGAACGACTAATGGTTTTATTGAGTTTCTTGAAATAGCAACAGATTCTTCCATATACATAACATGGTTCTTGAAGCAAAAATAATTTCACTTCACATGTGCAAACATGATTTATCTCGTTTAAAGAGATAGGAACTCAATGAAAGTGAGATTTATACTGCGAATTGAATGTATACATGCTTAAACATATTGAAAAAAATCATTGCATACAAGAAACCAAGAAACAGATCTTCAAAAAGTAGG
This sequence comes from Dalbergia oliveri, assembly GCA_030441495.1. Taxonomy (NCBI): domain Eukaryota; kingdom Viridiplantae; phylum Streptophyta; class Magnoliopsida; order Fabales; family Fabaceae; genus Dalbergia; species Dalbergia oliveri. Next base: position 3,527,892 of record JAMLFY010000019.1, on the reverse strand, counting down.
ATGTGACTTAGAAAGTACACTTTCAATGAAGAATTCAAATAAGCTCTAAAGCAAGTGTGTTCTACAACCTTCAATCATCATGATCGCAATCATCTCATCATCTACAAGCTCTTAGAAACTAATATCACACTTCAGAAAGTTCACTTCACCGTGAAACGATGCACTCTACAAGAAAAAGAAGGAAATTTGAATTTCAAACTTGAAGTCAAATCCGGTTACAGGTTGACACATCATCTCTTCTACCAACTTGATCAACCATTCCAGTTTCTAGAAGGAAAAGTTCAGAAACCTAGTTCAGAAAGTAAAAAGTAGTTCCTGAAGGTAACATCAAACCTCTATTTCACAACGACTTCTGCAAGCTCTTAAGACAAAGAGCTACTCCTTTAGACTTCTTTTCCAAAACACAACAGATGATCAACACGTGTCACTTGGACAACTGATCAAGGGCAATGGTAAAAAATGAAGACTATCTATAAATAAATATGATGTGGCTTCAAAGAAAAAGATCCTGACACTATATAAGAGCTAAAACCTGAAAATTTCTCCTCATCTCTTGTAAAATTCATTACATCTTGTACTCAGTTTTCTTGTCTGTAAAATCTTCTTTCTACGTTCTTTATAGATCATAAATTCTTCAAAGGAAGAATTTTATAGAGAAATCATTCAAGTTTTTCCAAATCTGTTATTGTAAATCTTACGAAAACTTGAGTGTAGATTAGTTTGAGTGGTGAACCCCAACACAAACCTTTGTATCCTCGATCAATGGTGATCGGTATGAGTTAGCTTGGAGAGGCTATTCAAAGACTATTCATAACGCGACAGGTAAAGTTAGCTACTGGTCACGATTTTAACTTAGAGAAGCTGGTCAAAGACTACTCAAGGTTATCTTGGAGAAGCTAGTTAAAGACTACTTAGGTTGTGACGGCGAGTGTACTTGCTAGTCACTGGTTAAGGAGCAAGTGTGACGCGACATATAGGAGGAGAATTGTAGCTGCATATGAAAGTTGGTGAAGCCCAGGATGTTCGAGGAAGGAGACTTGGTATTGAAAGCAACGGATGCAGTCAAGAGGTGGGCTAAAAGGACAATTAGGCAAGCTAAGAGGGGAAGAAACGGGCCTCCATGACATGATGGGGAGAAGGGGGGAAGGAAGAAAAAGAGGAAGACATATAAATAGAGAATGGAAGTGAAGAAAGAAGGGGACACAAGAGGGAAAAGAAAAAGAAGAAAAGAAAAGGAGCACACCGTGAATGACACACAAGAGGAACAAAGAGAGGAGAGTGTACGCCCAATTTTCCCGTTGTGCAAAATTACCTAAATACTCCTAGGTAATTTTCGCACGAGATTTGAGGTTGAACAATCCTTAATTAGAAATTTTAACATTAGGGTAACATTATATGAGGCTTGGATAGCAATTTGTGCGAAAATCGTAAATCTCGATTTTTCATGTGCAAAATAACCAAAATGCCCCTAAGATCATTTTTGCCCAAATTGAAGATAGCCAATCCTGGCTATCCTCAAAGGGGTTAGTTTTATGTTTAAAGGGAATTATTTGTGATATGTTGATGTTAAGGTAAAAATCTCAACTCCGATTTTTACCGTACATAAAATTACCAAATTATCCATGTGGTAATTTAGCACGAGATTGAGTAATCTTCAAACCCGAACCAAGAAGTTTAAAATGTTTATTACAAGTACTATGTAATCTCTGGAAATGTTTGGGTAATTTGAAGTTTTTATGTGAAATGACTTTTTCACCCCTAGTTAGTACTTAATAAGTTAGGCCCTAATTCATTTCAAATTGATTTCATTAATTAATCTTGGGTTAAAAAATAATTACTTGAGATTAAAAATAATTACTTGAAGTAATTAGAGCCTAAGAATTGTTTAGGGAAAATTTAATTTCCTTTCTTAATTACAAGGACTTATATAAAATCAATAATGTTAAGATTAAGGTAAATCTAGTGCATTTTCTTTCTTTGTCTTAAGATTAGGACTTGTTACTAATTGATTTTCAACTGAATTGAGATTAACTCTATTACTAGTATAAGATTACTCTTTTACTTTGTCTTGGTAAATCCTGAACACTTGATTTTTACCATTTACACTAAATTACCAATTCATAATTCACTACTTAATTAAATATGCTATCCTACATGTCCTACCACTTATCAAAGAATCAACATTATCCCCCATTATCCCCAAACAAAGCCGCAACCTCCATGCTCTCCATCACCTCATGATTTAATTTTTTTTTCAATAAATAATACACACAGACATATCATTACCTTACCACTTGCTTTTTTGGAGTTGTCTTGCTCAAGATTGCTCAAAAAATTCTCTAATTCTCTCAAGAACTCTAAGCTTTCTTCTTCTTCCTCCTCCATCTCCAAGAGACTCCATTCTTAACATTCATCCAAGTTCTCAACCTCAAACTAACACATCTCCACCATAGATCAACTCCTAAACACCTAAACTTTCCATTTCCAAATACAAGAACACAAGAAAAATCCTTCCTCCATTCTAACTTCCCTTGGCCGAAACCATCACCATCATTAGGAGTAGGTTTTCTTCTTGTTACTTCATAAAAGATCTAGCTTTCTCTTTTGAAAACAAGAAACAACTTTATAGGGATTTTATTTCATGTTCTTTCTCTTGTTCTTTCCTTTAAATTTCGGTTTCTATGGCTTGATAATGACGGCTTGATGATGAGGAATCATAGTGGTGGTTGTGAATCCATCATATAATAGACCTCTAAAGCTCAAGGTTTAATTTTTGTTGTCAAAAAATTAATAAAATAATTGTTAATTTTCCTTAAGTTGATTCTTTTTTAGCTTGATGATGAGTTCAAAAAATAAAGTTCTTGGAACCATGGTAATGAAAAATCTAAAGTTCACTTCCTTTTTGTTAAGATTATTTGGAGTCAAAGAGTTTCATTCTTTAAAAGTCTTGAGTTTTGAGCTTAACAAGATATAAAAATGAACTTGCATCCATGTTTATGTTTCAAGCTCTTGCATATCATGTTTAAATTTCAAGCCTTGCATAATCATGTTTATATTTTAAGTAATCACCTTAATTCTTGAATATAATAATATAGACTTGTATATCATGTTTAAATTTCCAAGTCTTGCATATCATGTTTAAATTTCAAGTCATCACCTTAAATCTTAAGGATAAGAAATTGGACTTGCACATCATGTTTATATTTCAAGTATTACATATCATATTTATATTCTCAAGTTATCACCTTATAATGACCAAGATTAAAAATGAGATTGCATGATATGTTTATGATTCTAGTTATCACCTAAACCTCTAAAGCTCAAAGACTTGCCTCTTTTATCTTAAATGGAAATTTTGATTATGGACACAATTTAATATATGAATCATGGCCTTATGAGGATCTTAGGTTTTGAAGTTGGTTCTACTTTGTTTTGAGGCTTGGAATCTTGTTTCTATGATGTACAAAGAGAATTTGATTTTAAAGGATATAATTGTTTTTTATGAAGTGATTGTTTTAATTTGGAAAATATGAGTATAATTTCAAAGGAAGAATTGGAATTATGTTTATAAATGTTTTAGAATGAAAGAGCAACTCAAAGTATGTTAAAACTAAAGTTTTTGAACTTCTGAGCTGTTGGTAATCGATTACCACACACTATAATCGATTACCAATGTGTTCTTTGTGCCCGGAATATGTTTTAGCTTGATAATCGATTACACGCCTATGTAATCGATTACCAGGAGCTTGTTCATGTTTTGAAAATGTTACCAACTCCTGAATCGATTACCAGACCTAGAAATGTGCAAATGAGTGTGTTTCCACGCAAAATAACATGAAATGATAACTATGTATGCTTGATCTTTGAATTATATAAATAATGTCCTCTAGTATGTTGTATATATTCTATTGAACATAGCATATGCATTAGCTGAGCTTAGTCCTTGACTTCGGCATATTGGGTAGGAGCATGTTTACTGCTATGAGATGATGATTGGTAATATGCCTATTAAATGCATGCAAAAGATGTGGATGCATATGTGAATAAATGATGTGAGGATATTGTGGCATGATGAGATTAAGATTGATTGGTTAAGATGCATGATGTATGAAAGTTATGAACATGATATGTTTTATGTTAAAATTATGATTACATGCTCACATTGCATCTCTAAATTAACATGTCAATATTAAGATGACATAAGACACATAGAAATGATCCTCTAGACTCTCTAAATTAAAGGTTATGAGAGGTGATCCAAAAGGACCCTTTAGACTCCAGGAATTAATGGTTATGAAAGGTGTTCCTATGCCCCATGACCCGCACTCTGGGAGTTGGGAATTTAGCTTATCAAGAGGATAAGTGTAAACTAGTGACGACTAGTTAGGTATGAGCTCATAACCTAGAACTCTCAAAAGAAGAGAAGATATAGGGCGGCCCCAAGGGAAAGAGAACAAGAAATTTAAGTCATCTAAAAGAATAATGAGGAGAAATCATGTTAGAAGGATTTATGCTCTTTATGTCATGTACATTGGTTGTAATTTTTATGATAACTGGCATATGGCATTGACATGCATTCATGATATAGTATATTGCATCCATGACATTAAGATTCATGCTAAAAGATATGGACCTTGGCTAATGGTATTTGAAACTTAAGAAAGAACCTTATATATGCTCACACTTTCATAATGAATCACGAGGTTCCTGGGACGATGATGATGACACTCATTAAGAGATGAAAGCTCTTGAGATTCTTTTATAAGTTTCTCATTCCCTTTCTTTTATTTCCATCTCGTCTTCAGAGGTAGATGGCGACATTGCGACGTTCGTAATCTATGTTGATGCCCACGTGGGAAATGCACTATGACCCGGTCAATCGTCGTATCATTTTGTGGGTCATTTTGCAATTTGTTTGTACGTTTTATGGATCGTCCCTTCGCGCATCCCGTTTCTAGCGACTGGTTCTCCCCTCCTGCCTCATTTCTGATGATCTTGCCTTCGAGTGCACGCGTCCGCATGCTCGATAATTTCCACATACACACTCCTGCATCATCTATTCAAATTTTCCCTAATTACATACTCCGATCACCACCTCATTCTACTAGGTCATGGTCAAACCTCTCAGAGGATCTACCCTCCCGTCACTCTTCAGGTAAATCTGCCCTTGTTGTCCCTGTGGAGGTGCGAGGTGATAGTAATGGAGAGACTCCTGCCATGCAATCGATGAAAGCCAAACCTACACGTAGAGGTGCTACCCGTCCTCGCAGAGGTGCTCATTTTCGACCCACGAGACTTTATGCCACACGAGACTAGTTGATTTGTGGATTTTACTCTAGGCACTTTGAACAGGAGTAGTGAGAGGAGAGATCTTTTGCTAGTTTATTTTGCATTCGTTTGCATATTATTTGTCTTGGATTACTGTACTTGACTTAACCTTTGTTGGTAGTGTGATGTTTGTATGTTTTAGTGCATGATACGAAACGATCAATATTTACATTGATAATATTATAATGAGTGTCGTAATTTATAGGTACCATGATTTGTTTTTATCCTCTCTTTCATATGCGAGGTAAATAACATTAACTATTTAGTATGCGCGGCTCGCATTTTGTACATGTATATAAAAAAAAGAAAAAAAAACCCTATTTTTATTGAAGTATTTTCAAGAATTTAAAATTTAAAACTAGAATAAAAAGAGTAACAACTAATAATTAACCTAAATGCATTCTAGGTGAGTTAGATTAAATATTAGGGTATTACATTGAGGAATTGGGATCTTTCAAAATCCTTGATCATCGCGGCTCGTAGTGTAACACCGAACCATCCTTGAAACAAGTAGAAATAAGCCCGTGTTTCATTCAAAGGCCAATATCCTCTGACGTTGTCATCAGGATCTTGGATGTAATTGCCTGATAACGATCTATTCATTAAAAAAATGACGTTCTATTCAGTTAAAAAATATATTTACTATAACCCTAAAATGTTTTCTCAACAGACGAACATTCAAAAAAAAGGTTACAAAATCGTATACAAATCATACTGAGAATACAAATAATGACACTTGAGGATCCAACAGCAACTATAGATAGATCAGGGGAAAGGAACCCAATTTCATTCTTTCATTTAAGAGTACACTACCAATTTGGTCCCTTAAATATACAAGACATTAGTTTAATCCTTGAAAGATTATCAATAGTTTAATCCCTGAAAGATAAATGTGATATCATTTTAGTCCTAGAAAATGCATGTGACACCTATTTGATCCCCTTTTTCTACAAATTGATAAGCTTATTCAATATCACAAGCATTTTTTAGGGACTACATTAATGTAAAAAATCTTTCAAGAACTAAACCAACGTCATGTGTATTTTTCAGAATCTAATTGATGTTAAAAATCTTTTTAGACTAAACTGATATCACGTGTATATTTGACGGACCAAAAAAAGGTAGTTTAATCTTCATTTAATATAAAAAGTTGATCTATTAAAAATTCATTTATCTTAAATTACAATTGAATAGCATATTAGAGTACTGGCTTCTCTTTTTATTGCATATAATATAAAAAATATTTAATCCAAGTAAAGCTATCAGAATTCAGAGTTTTTTAGCCGTCTCACCTCCAATGAAGAAAGGCAGTCCACTCATGGATTCGACGAGTCATTTTGGATGTTCCCTAGAAATATTTTGAAAGTTAGTACTGTAACTCATACTGAAACTGCATAACTACAAAAAGCAAAGTACAATAGTGTTGACTAACACATGCAAACTTGCAAGTATATGTTATGCAATAACAATCTGTTTAATTTTGGTAAACAGGGTTGGGGTAGCGTATTTAATTGGATTTGAAAAGAAAATCTTAGTTTAAGAAGTAAGCTGCAACTAAGGGGAGGATAAGATATCCTCCAAACAGCAGTAATTATAGAATGGTTATGGTAATAAAATAATTAGTAAAAACAAGAGCTGGCTAGTGGAATATGTAGGGTTTGGATGAGCTTTAACTACAACCATAGTTTTCGTGACCAGACTAGCCAGTTGGACCGGAAACCAGAGAACCAGTCACTGGTCCGATTCGGTTAGCAATTCAAACCAGATTTGCATGAGACCGGCCAACGCTAGCCAAACCCGGGGGCAAACTAGCAGTTTTTTTGTCGAACTAACTGGTGGTGAACCGTGAACCGAACTTCCGCCTGGAAAATCGGACCCACAGCTTCAAATTAAGAAAATCTTCAAAAGCATCAAAGTGTGGGCTCAAAACTATGACCTGTTACATGGTTGAGTGCCTCCTTAACCACGAGGCCAGCCATGTGTTGATGGTCTTATGCTTCATTTTTCTATCTATATAATATGCTTAGTTGTACCAAATTATATTTTTACATAATAATTTAATTACATCTAGTTCAACCGGTTTAACTGTGACCCACCGGTTGAACCAATGATCCAATATCTTGACCGAGTCAATTACCAGTCCTGTTCTAAAAACTATGACTACAAAATACTATGCTACTTCATCCATATGATGCCCTTAAGAAAATAGTTTGTCACCTACTACCCATGTTTCTATCAAGTTACCATTAACTCCTTGCATTTTTACAGTTGTAAAGGAGCAGGAAGGGAAGCATGAGGTGCCAAGACCATCCAAATTTGAACCTCCTTGTTTTAGCCTTTTCTTTTAGGCTACATTTGGATTGGTGGAATAGGGTGTAATGGAATGGAAGAGAATGGAATTATAACAAGTTTTGTTGTTTGGATACAACAAAATTGGATGGATTGGAATCAAGATGGATGAAGCCATTCCATCCAATACTACCCATATTTCTCTATGTTTCTCATTGTTCTGAAAACAGACCGACCAAGCCAGTCTGACCCATGAAATCGGGAACCAAACCTCCTTCTGGTCTAGCCAAGTGCAGAAAACCAGTGGAGTCGAGAACCGGTCAAAAACTAGAAAACCAGCCAAAACCCAGTGAACTGCTTGAACTGGCGGCGGTTGACGGTCTACCAGTTCAATGAAAGAAGAAATTAAAAAGTGATGAGATCAAATGCGGTGGCACCAACCACCAGAGAGAAAAGGCCGATGCGATAGCAGAGGTTGCCCCCATGATGAGCAGAGGTTGCTCCCATGATGACCACCGCTCCCATTCTTCTACTGGTTCATATCAGACCCATCATCCTTGCAGTTTCAGTTGTGGTTACAATGGTGAGGAATGGTGGCTTCATGCTGTCCATGTGAGAATGAATGGGTAGCTACTTGGCTTCATGTTGCAGAAAGAAGAAGAAGAAGAAGGGATGTGTTGGGAAGGTGGCAGCTGGTCATGTTAAAGAATGAAGAGTGTGGTATTGTCAGGGCTTTCATTTGGGTTAATAGGTTGGGTTTTGATATTTGGGCAGCTTATTTTAAAAAGATTAAAATCTCCCTTGATTGGTTTAGGCTGTATGTGACATCTTTGGGCCATTTTTCCTTTTTTTTTTTTGGTTACATCACAGAATAAGAAAAGAACTAATAAAATGTACCTATTCTTTGACAAAAAATAATGTACCTAGTTACTTCTTTTTTGGTAAGGTAGTATTTTTTTCAGTAATATACCTAGCTAATTCCTTTGCTTTTAATAAAATGACAATCTAGATTTTTAATAAAAAAACTAAGACAGTTTCGACCCAAAAGAGTATCTGGATATAAAAAAACAAAAAATAGGTTTTGTTGACAAAAATACATACTAATCTTTGGTTATTTTGTTATATATATTACATTTTATATTTGTATCTTTATATAAATATACATTTTATTATACTCCGGTTATATTCCAATTGAACCCTCGATTAAACTTCTGAACCTCTGAACAGGTACCTCGTCCGGTTCAAAGCCCAGTCCGGTTTTCTGAACCTTGATTTTTCTTTCCCTCCAAATTAGGGGAAATGAGATGAAATGCAAGTTAATGACCTAATATTCAAATAACGGAATGAAATAATTATATCACTCCATTCTACCCCTTCCACTCCATTTTATTCCGCTACACTACTTACCACCAATCCAAACATAGTCTAAGGCTATATAGCAAAACATCATATAAATAGGAAAAGGGGAATAACACGTATCAAGTTTGTTGCCACAAGATAATGTATATTCTGGCAAAGAGGGAAACTCTCATGATATTTCATGAGAACATGAGTTAAGAAAATAATCTTCAAAAATAAAAGGACAGCAATTCTGGACTCCGTTAACGTTCACATTAAAAAGTTGTTTTTAATGATATAGCAAAACTCACGGATCAAGTTGGTTGCCACACAACCATGTATGTTCAGGAAAATATGGAAAGTCTAATGATATTTCATGAGAAAATTAGAAAATAATCTTCAAATAAAGAACAGCAGAGCTGGACTGGTAAACATTCTCATTAAATTTCTGACCAAATACATAAAATCCTTCAAATGTACAAAATAGACTAACACTATCTCAGCATCCATCTCTTCTCTTAAACATGCCAAAATAAAAATTCAAGCTCTAAAAGTCAGCAACATAATACTTCATATTTGAAAAATAGCCTTTGATAGGAAGGGTAAGTGTGGGAGTACCAATAAAACAAATACAATCAAACTTAAACAAAATATAAGACAACAATGCAGCTACAAAGAGTGTGCATTTTGAAAGGGGATACTGAGCAGGAAAGTAGTATTTCTTTAAGAAATAATTACCTGAAAAAGGCACACCAAAAGGCACTTGCTCTGTTATCCGATTCTCTTGATTCTCTTCTGATACTTTGGTGGTATTCACCACATTTGTCCTCGTGTGAAGTAAGGACCCATTGCTTTTCTTCACCACTTTTGCCTTTCTGTGTAGACTAATAAATTAAAGTTAATTTTCATATCAAATAGGATAATGATATTTGACACAGAGATTATATGACTATAAATGTCAAGAATTTAAGCTCAAACCTGATTAACTTCCGCTTCGTAATGCCTGCTTTAAGCTTTGACACCCCTTTATAAACAATGTAAAGTATTATTTAAATTGCACTAGCAACTCTGGATAAACACGAGGAAGAAAAAAACAAGAAAGAGAAGCAAAGAAACAAGAAAAATTAATGTATATCACCTACCTGGTTTAAGAGCCACAGAGGTTGAAACAGGTTTGCGATTGCCCCTCTCAGCTTTAATGGAAGCAATGACAGAATCACCACTCGGCCCCAACCCTTTCCTTCCCACCAGCTTCACTCCTAGCCTTTCACAAAGGTAATTCAATCTCATTTCATCACCTCCTCTTACCTCTCTTAGGTCAAGAACCTGTTGTCTTGATAGTAGTGTGTAAACGTGAAGCTGCTGCTGTTGATTAAAATGTGACTGAAGCTGCTGGAAAAGTAATTTGTTTGAGTGGTGCTGTTGGTCTTGTTTTGAAACTTCATGACTTTTCTTTCTGTGCTCACTAAATGTTACCCTCAAGATTGCTGGTGATTTGGGGTCTGCATCCTTCCGAGCAAAAATGACAGAAAAGCTCCCAAACTCTATATCAGGTTCTCTAAATAAATCGGCAAGAAGGGAAGCACAAGAATGAGCATTTGAAGGGGTCCTATCAATGTTAATTCTCAATGATCGAATGTTAGCATAGTGGGCCATATTTGCAGCTTCTCTAAGGCCACTTAGAAATGCCCCATGCATGGTAGCAGGATAGCGCCTAGTGGTTGCCTCCCCAGCAAAGAAAAGTCTACCATCACCAACACTTTCGGCTAAAATATCATAATCATCACCCGAAGCTCCGACTGCAACATTGGAATAAGAACCGAAGCAGAAAGGATCACTACCCCATCTAGTACAGACAGTTTGGATTGGTTCAGGAACATTGATTCCTTTTGGTTCATAGATACCTGCACATAGAAAAAGCATCTGGCATAAATACTTCCTAAGAAACAAAGAAACATCAGACTTGTTTAAGTAGACAGAACATTAGTCATAAAAACTTTATTCAGAATCTTTTTAAGTGAAATTCAGAAATATTACTGCAATAAAGATAAACATGTACCATTTCAGTGGCACTTCAGATCCATCCTCGGATTTAGTTGTTTCATATAAGCTAAGAAATAATTACAGTATCAAAACTTAACATGAAAATATTATCTCTAATGCCAATGAGTTTTTAAAATGGATCATAACCTGAAAATTGATTGTGATTTGTTCCCAAGTTCTGGAAGAATGATAAGCAGTTCTCTGAGTAAACATTTTTCCCTCCCCATTAAAGGCAGCATTTACAGGAAATCCCATTCAAGAAAAATGGCCAAGCTTAATTTTTATATATTCTGAATAAAACTAATAGCCCAAGAAACTTGTTAGGGAAGTGAGAAAACCATGCAAACTACTTAGAAATATTTCAAGTAAGACTTGCAACTTCTTATTATGCGTTCTTTCTTTTCTATAGGGCACATTCTTATCTTGCAAATTTACTAACCGATTATGAAGGGCAACAAAATATCTAGGTTGCAGTTTTCATATAATAATATTACCCTTGAGAATTTGAAGAACCCGTGTAACTGCATCTGTTGGGGGCATGCTCTCAAACTTGTGTGCAGCTTCCCCTGCCACCAAAGCAATCAAGAGGGGACCACCAGAGACCGTTGCATAACTGTAAAACAGAAAAAACTCTCCACGCCGACTTGGATCATCAGTAAGATGCCCAAAAGTGTCAAGATCCATCTCCCAGAACACGTGAGGAAAAAGCATAGCAACCTTATTCAGCAGACCAAAACCCAATCTTTTTATCCCATCAAGCTTTCTTTGAGGCAACTCCGGCATAAACTTGATGGACCCTTTCTTTAACACCCCCAACGGAACAGTGCACAATGCCATATCACCCTCAAAGACCTGATTTCCTGCAATAACCTGCACCCCATCACCACTGTACCTAATAGTATGCACAGTTTTCTCATACAAAATAGGCACGTTCTCTGCCAACGCCTGAACCAACTTCCCATTTCCTCCGGGCAAGAAGCAATGATCCCCTCCCATATCATACGGATCGTCTTGGTCCCAAAATGCAAGTGAAAGATGGGACAGCAAACCAGCATTCGCGTACTCCAAATTCGCGAGATGCCAGTTGAACAAATTCATCTCCTCATCAGTCACTGCATCCTTATATACCTGCCTGAACGTCTCCAGCGCCGCGCCAAGCGACACATCGACAGAGACCTCCCCCATCAACTGCCGAAGCATGCTTGCCTTGTCCAGCAAACGATTAAAAGCAGATTCCACCTTCACATCCATATCAGGGTCAACTGGCTTTCCATCAAGAGCATAAAAGGGACACTTATCTCTCACCTTATGAAGCACATCACCTAACTGCCTAGCCACAATCCCAAGAGGATTCCCTAACGTACCAGTCAAAACACTCCCACCTAGTTCCGCAGCAGCACAAACCCTATTCCCTCCCTCCATCTTCTTTGTATAAACCCGTCCGCCGGCGCGCTTCCTCCCTTCCAAGACCGTCACTTTAAACCCAAGCCGCATTAACTGCCTCGCGGCGGCCAAGCCGGAGAGGCCGGCGCCGATAATGATCACGGTGGGTTTACTCGGTTCGGCCGGGATTTTTTCCTTGATGAGGGGAGCAACACCGAAATTGATGTACCCGTGTGAGACCAGATAATTATACGCAGAGTCCAAAAGGGAGTGGTAGTGCTGAGGTATGTAACCAACGAACATTTCCTTGGAGACCCACTGGGACACATTCTCGCGCCATTTGGCGATAATGTGGTTCCTAATGAGAGTGTAGTTCACCTGTTCGATCCCTCCTATAACGGGAAGAACCCCGGCTTCGATCTCTTCCTCGGTTAGCGAATCCGCCGGGAAGCCGGCGGAGAGGGCAATCAAGGCCTCGGTCTTGGGCTCCTTGTTGATCACGATGATCTCGTCGGAAGTGTCGGGCGCAGAAGCATGAACGAGGCCTCGGGACGAAGAAACCGAAACCGAGGGGACCGCAGCAGCGGCGGAAGAAGAAGACGAGGAAGAAGTGTTGTAAGAAGCAAGATCGTTGTTGTTGCTGTTGTTAGCGTTGAAAGAGCCATTGAGGATGAGAGGAACGCGAAACGAGGCCGGGTTGCGTTGGGACCTGCCGCGCCTTCTCTTCTTGGGGACGGAGAAGGATAGATAGTTGTTGAAGCTGGGGTTAGGGTTTTGGGACCAGTTTGGGATCGAATCGGAGTTGGGGTTCAAGAAACCATTAGGGTTGGGGTTTTGTTGAGGAGGCAGCTGAGAAGGAAGGGAGGGAGGAAGTTGGGTGGGGGATCCATCACGCTGTGAATTTTCTTTCTTTTTGTTTTTTTGTTTTTTTTTTTTACAACGATGGACGAATTTTAAGGTTAGTGGGTTTATAGTTTGTGGCCAAAGTCCAGCATCGACGAAACTCATCCATATGCCACGACCGCCACCACGACGACCGCCACCACCGCGACCGATCCATTTTTGACGACAAAACGATGTTACATTCGCCATGGACCCTTTGTAGGAATGTGGCCCAGCCCCGCCCGCTTAGTCGCGCCCACCAGAGAAGGGGATAGTTAGACTAGCCCGCTTTTAGATGGATTTAGCCCGCCAAAAACAAGAAATATTAATAAAAAATCACTATGTTAATGCCTTAATGGTTAACAAAATTTTTAAAGAAAATTTAAAAAAAAACTAACAATGAGTAGGAAAGTAGCACATCACAAATATTTTGTATTTGAAATATTCAAGCAAAAACTCAATACAAAAGTAAGAATGTACACCAATCTTAATCTCTTTCTTAGCCCTAAGATAAAAATAATTAAATAAAATTAACTAAGAGAAAAATGGAAGCTAGAACTAAAAGTTGATGCCTGGAAGAGGGAGAGATGCCTATTTTGCTTACTGCGAAATGCAAGCCGCCATGAAAAGCTTTACGTAAGCCACCATGATGCGATGTGAAGCTCGATCTGTTAGACTAAAGAACATGCGAGGCTCAATCCTCTTGCAAGTGAAACAGGACTTGAGGTTGGAGATGATGGAACGGAACGTAACACGACTAGAGTAGAAGAACACGTTGACTAATGTGCATTGTGCCTACTATAACGTCCAGATTTTTGTCCACGTGTAATAACAAAATGCCCCTAAGGTCATTTTTGCGAGAGATGATGGGCCTCGACCATTCTCAATGGGTTAGTTTAATATTTGAAAGGGGTTATGTGTGCTTTGGATAGTAACTGGTGTGGAAATCGTGATTCCAATTTTAGATGCGCAAAATTATCAAAATGCCCCTAAGTAATTTAACATGAGATTAAGTGACAACCAAACCTAGTCATCATCTAGGGGTTGAATATGTTAATTTATAGGGATATATGATGATTGAATGAATTTTGGTGAATTATAAAATGAAATTGCTATTTTTGCCCCTAGTTAGTGCTAAGGTAATTATCAAATGCAAAATTATCAAATGAAATTATAAAATGAAACCCTGTGTGCAAAATTATCAAAATGTCCCTAAGGTAATTTAATATGGGATTAAGTGACAACCAAACCTGGTCATCATCTAGGGGTTGAATATGTTAATTTATGGGGATATATAATGATTGGATGAATTTTGGTGAATTATAAAATGAAATTACCATTTTTGCCCTTAATTAGTGTTAATTAAGCTTAATTAGGGTAATTAAGGACATATAGGCAATATTAGACTCAAATTAAAAATCAATTATTTTTATTATCAATTTTGGGTCAAGACAACTAATTTGAGTTGATTGAGGCATAACTAATCATGCTTAATCGCATCTCTAATCACAATTAACAAGTCAAAGAGACAAATGGAATAATCAAAATATCATCACAAAATTAAACAAGAAAGGAAACATTATACTTTTTGAAATAACACTTTTCTAAAGTTTAGGAGATGTGTCTTAAGACCAATTCAAACAAATAATATTTTAACCTAATTTCCATCTAGAAGCCGATTAAATAATTATTATTTCTTGTCTTAAAGAATTTCCATTTTTCTTTTTGAATTTTTTTAATGCTTGGAAATTACCAAACCCTCATTTTAATACTTTGGGAAATTCCAACCCATGTCCCCTAGCCCCCAAAGGCTATGGCCTTCCCTCCATTTTGTCACTCTCTCATGCATTTTCTTTTAAAACAAATACACACACACACACTCACATGCTCTGTTGTCCCTTATTCTTGAATCATTCTGAAACTTTATTTCCAAGTTTAAAACAAAGCTTTCCATCTCTCTCTCTGAACTCTCTTGTGTTCTCTTAACTCTCTCAACTTCTCTTCATCTCCACCATTCTCAAACTCAAACCAAGCTTTCCTTATGGAAACTTCTTATTTAGCTCAAACACAACCAAAACACAACTTTCCTCCTCTCACTACAAGATTTTTGTGGAACACAGAGGAATTATAGATAGATTTTATAAGTTTTACAGATGAATTTTTCAATTATAGACTGATTTACAAACGAAAACATGTCGTCTATTATTTTCACTTCTATAAATATTACAAATGGATTTTATGATATGTCTATAAATTATAGAAGGATTCGTTTGTAATTGGCTGAAAAAAAGCTCGTTAAATTAGATCATTACAGATGGATTTGTCTATCTGTAACATTATAGATAGAAAAATCCGTTTGTAATAAAAGAAAAAATTACAAAAAAATTACCTTCACAGCCATCACTGACGCCGCCATGCACCATCTATTGTTTTCAACAACCCCCTTTCTCGACGCCACCCCAAACAAATCCAAATCTTTCCAAACCAACAGCCACAACCCCTATGTGCCATCATAACGTGTGCTCGCCGCACCACCCCTAAAGGAAACAAAGCACCAATGTTCCTTCACATTAAAAATTGATAACTCAATGAAACTCATAACAAAAAAAGGCAGAAAATGAAAAAACTAAATCGATTAAAAGTTAGAGGATATTACCTCAAACACAATTATGCAAATCATTTGTAAATAGAGGTTTGTGACGGCAGTGGCTCAAAGAAGGGTGGCGGCTTCTTGGTTTCTAATACAGAGAGAGAGATAAGAGAAAAGTGAAAAAGAGAAATGGGGAAGAAGGGGCACCACGTTTTAGCCTCAATTCTGATGTTACAAACGAAAATCCATTCGTAAAGCCTTCAATGAAATGCATTATTTCATTAAAGGCAATATAGATGGATTTTTCCGTATATAATGCGCACATTAAATACCTGCCTTTTAATCTCTAATGTTATAGACAAATTTTTCTATCCGTAATCTTGAATTTCAAATTATAGACGAATTTTCATCTGCAATATATTGGATTTATTTTAAATCAATAATTTAAATAAAAATATATCTGTAAATTCTTCTATATATTTTGTAAAGACAAAAAGAATTCTTTCATTAACCGTCTATAATTATCACCATGCAGCGCAAGTTTGCGCCAACAATTATAGACAAATTTACAGACGGATTTATAGATTTTACCAAAAACAAATTTTTTTCCACGTTTTTGTTTACCCATCTGTAAATCCATCTATATCAAAGACAGAAAAAATTCATTTGTAAAATCTATCTATGTTCTTCAAGTTTCTAGTAGTGTCTCACAAAAACCACCACCTCTATCATACCTCAAAGTGAAGATTTTTCTTCTCTTTATCTTCAAGAGACCTATTTCCTTCACTTCTTCAAGAATCTTGCTTTTGGTAGGGTTTTGTTTCATTTTGAGTTTCATTCCCCTACCTTTCTCTTTATTTTTGTTGTTGTTGTTTTTGTTTCAAAAAGAGCTTGATGATGAGCTCTCTTGATGAGGGTCTAAAGTAATCCACCAAGAGGCTCTAAAGTAATCAACCAAGAGGCTCTAAAGCTCAACCATGCCTTTTCCATGGACTAAAGTTCCTTCTTTTGTGCTTTTGATGAGGAAACAAGTTGAAGCTTGATATTTTATGCATCTAAAGGCTTAAAATTGAACAAGCATGACATGCTTATGTTTTAAGTCCTTGCTTTATATTTCTAATGGCTAAAAAATGATCAAGCATGACATATTTATGTTTCAAGTCCTCACTTTATATTTCTAAAGGCTTAAAAATGACCAAACATGGCATGTTCATGTTTTTAGTCCTCACTTTATATTTCTAATAGCTTAAAAATGAATAAGCATAATATTTTTATTTTCAAGTTCACCACTTTATGTTCATAATGGCTGGAAGTGAACTAACTTGCACATTTATGTTTCAAATTCTTTACTTTTTGCCTTTAATGTTGAAAAATAAGGTAACTTGTATGTTTACGCTTCAAGTTCAACACTTTAAACTTTTGAATGCTCTAATATTTTGATGCTCAAGCTTAGTGCTTATTTTAATGATGAAAAGAAATGAGTCATCTTGGCTAAAGTTTGTCACTTTATGGTTCTAAAGTTCAAAGTTTGTTATTTTATGATTGTTTGTGTTCTAAAGTTCAAAACTTGAGTTTTTTTTTACCCATTCATGTTCTAAATGATTAAGAGCTTGTCTCTTGTGATTTTGTCTCCTAAAGTTGTTCTTTGTATGCCTCATGTTGTCCTAATGGCCAAAGTTGTCCTTTTATGCCTCTTTTAGGTCATAATGCTAAAGGCTTGTCTTTTACTATTCTAAATGGAATTTTTGAATATGAACATATATATTTATATACATATTCGGCCATAGAGGCCTAATGTTGGTTTTATTTGATTTATAACTTGTATTTATTGTTTAAAATGTTTAAGGGAATTTTTGAGAGAGTTAGAAACTAATGAGGGGTAAAAATGTAATATTTAGACATGAAGTATCCTTATGAATGTATACTGTTTGGCTACTATTCAAGATAAAAAAAAAATTGGTTTTTCCTAAGAGTAAAGATGGTTTCTTGTGTTTCAAGTGTCTTAGGATAATTTTTGAAGGAAAATAGCAACTAGTATAGGGTAAAAATAGTGAGACTATTTAGAAAGTGTTTTTTGCATAACAATTTTAAGGTTTTAAAAATGAAAAACAAAAAAAAAACTTGTTTGATTGGTTATTCTTTTCAAATTGATTTTAAAAATAAAAAAACGAGTTTTGTATTTTAGAAGAAAAAATTAGAAAACAACTTAAAGATATTTTTGGAATTTTATTTTTAAAACAAGAAAGAATGCGATGACACAATTGTAATTAGTTGATTTCATTAATTGCTACCCAAAATAATTTTCAAATGCACAAAAACAAAAATAATTCCAAAGATGACCAGGAGTGGCGGTTTGGAACCGCTGGTAATTAACAAGCATGTTGGAAAACAATTGGTTGTTTCACGGCGTTTCAAACCGCCACAAAAGGAATTGCCACACAAGTTGCTGCAAATCTGACTTCAATGGCGGTTGTTCTAGCGGTTCTCCAAACCAAGCTAAATGGTTTTAGGAAGCACTTATCCGTTAGTTCAACCTTGCAAAACCTCTTGTGGCGGTTACAAAGCGCCAAACTGAATTAAACCACCACTAAACACCTTTTTTTTTGTAGTATCGTAACATGAACACAAATCTTTGATACAAAGTTGCCCACCTAGATATGTAACGACTATTACCTTTGAGGACAACAATGTGTCGCGCTAAGGCACGTACAAGAAAGTCTCTCTAAGTACAATCGACAATGCATAACACTCGAGCATATACAAGAAGTTATTGTTGAGGATGGTGATGTATAGCACTTAGGCATAGATAATAAACTTATCTTGAGGATGGTGATGCATGGAGTTTGGGCATATAGAAGAAGGTTATCCATGAGGACGGCGTGCGTAGCGCTCAGACATATACAAGATTACACCTTGAGGATGGCGACATGAAACGCTCAAGCATGTGTAAGGCTTGCTTTGAGGATGGCAACACATAAAGGCTCAGGCATGTGTAAGGCTCACTTTGAGGATGGCAATATGTAGCACCCAGACGTGACAAAGTGGTTATCAATTGCCCATGGAGTTTGCCATAGAAATTCTACTTGGGACTATTAGTCATTGGTTTTTAGTTACTATAGATCTCGTAAAGGTGACCATAGAATGTTTTCCAAGGACATGCTTCGCCAAGTGCTATCGATTATCAATTATTAGTTATCAGTTATTAGATTTTATACTAGATATTATCAAAGAGGAAGCAAATGCAGCAAGTGAGGGCTCTCCTTTTATTTTTCAAATTCGACTCGATACCCTCTAGCTCGGCAAGTGTGCTATGTAGTGCAACTAATTTTACAACTCCTCATTTTTTATGTTCTCTATCCCTACTCCCATCAAATACCTCAAATAGGTTAGCTAACACTAGTCTAAACACCAAGGAATTACAAAAATCTACTTAATTTCTTTCTTTTCAATTCCTTTTCTCTCATTTCTTTCCTTTGCCAAGTACAACTTAAAATAGTGGGGTGAGAGTAAAAGTTGTACTACTGATATAACAATATATGATTAGATAACTGGATAAAAAAATTTTACACTCACGGTACATCAAAAATCAAATTAAAAAGTGATTGCTCTTTGTTGTAGTGAAATTTGGTTCGGCTAAGTTGAATGAAATGACAAAGCCAAGAAACAAATTTACCCTTGATCCTAAAATGTATAAGCAATTACACCAAGGAGGGGAATCTACCCCTTGGTTATGGGTTCTCCAAACACTAAGTGACAATAAGCTTTGGACTATGATTGAAAATGGAATTATAATTGATAAAAGATAGAAAACAGGACAACATCAACAGCAAAGCTAATGAACATGGAAAAAGTAATACAAAGTTTGATGAACTATGGTACACTACGATTAAAAGGGAAAGAAAAAAGGGTAAACTAAGACAAAAGTGATAAAAGATGTGTGTATGTGACTTGTCATGCCCTCCTTTTTCCGTCTTTGGTCTTTTTATATTGATCTTGAAATTGCTTCAATTAGACATATTTAGATGGCAACCGTTCTTATAAGAACAACATTTTTGTTCTTTGGCAACAATCATAAACCGTGGCTATATGTAAGAAAATCATTGCCTTTGGAATAGGCAACGGTTTTGCAACCATGGGGTATGCGGCCGATGGTTACCACGGCTATAACCAAATGGTTGCCACGGTTATAACCGCTCATCCTGGATACACGCTTATTAGATGTTCCTTCTCATTGTGGTTAGCAGGTTGCTCTTTCAAGATGTTCTTTGCCCTTTTATCTTTCCTAAGATTGATGTCTCTTCCTTTCTCACTTAACCTTTTCAGGCTTTTGACAATTTTCATAGACATAGAGAATTCATCTCCATTTTCAATCTCAGATTCTTCATCAGATCCTTCCTCTTCATTTGAGGTTTCAACTTTCATTGCTTTAGCTTTGTACTATTTTGACAAGATAACTTTAGGGCAGAAGACTTTTAAGACGGTTTAAGATCTTCAAGCAGCATCCATAGTCTATCCCATATTTCCTTTCTCATGTCACAAGCAACAAATATGTCATATGTATCTCTGCTTAGTGCACATATGAGTAGGAGCTTAGCTTAAGGATTTCAACTAAACTCTTTTTTTCTAATCTTATCCACTTGCTCCTTGGGACTTTTCTTGACATTGAGTGTGTCTTGATAGGTTCTGGAACCTCATCTAAAAGGTAGAATGACAAAGTGATCTTCTGAATGAGAGTTCATGTTGTTTTGTCCTCTCGAATCTTTATCCTCTGCAATCGTTGGATTGCTCAACCTCTCTCTAATACCACTTGTAGGTATAAAAGTGCATGAGAAGGGGGTTGAATCATGCTTTGCCTCTTTTCACATCCGAAACATTTAACAAAAAAAACTATCAAGGATTAAGCTTGAAGTGCAGCAAAAATAGGATTAGTTGTTTCAAAGTACATTTCTGATGCCTTCATATATATCAGAAACTCTAAACGGATATATGACCAGATAAAACAGTGTAATAAATAAAGTAAAAGAGATTAAGAAGAAGAGATCTGACATAATGATTTTATACTAGTTTGGTCAAACTCTACATTGAGGACTCAATACATGTTGAGGTTCCACTAAACATCTTTCTCAAACCAGAAAAAGAACATGGATAGTCTTTATATTAGCTTTCTCAAGCTCTCTCTTATGACCAGGAGACAACCCTTACTATCATAACCTGAGTAGTTATTCACTAGCCTCTCCAAGCTGAACCAAGTAGTTATTCACAATCCTCTCTAAGTTGAACCTTGAGTAGTCTTATACCAACCTCTCTAAGCTAACCCTGTGACAAGTAGACAACCCTTCCTGTCACGTTGAAAGTAGCTATTCACCATTCTCTCCAAGCTGAACCGAATAGTCTTTCCCAGCCTCTCCAAGCTGAACCTCTGATTAGTAAACAACCCCTCCTGTCACGTTGCAAGTAGTTATTCACCAACCTCTCTCAGTTGAATCGAGTAGTCTTTGAACAGCCTCTCTAAGCTAAACCAACACCAATAAAAACACCTTTACCTGTTATGTTGCAATTAGTCTTTAACTAGCCTCTCCAAACTAACTCACACTGATCACTACTGGATCAAGGATATAAAGGTTTGTGTTTAGGTTGCTACTCAAACTAACTTATACTCAAGTTTCCTTAAAATATACATGAATAACTTGAATGACTTGTTTCTATCATTTCTTCTTAGGAAGAACATATATCTATTCAAGAACATAGAAAGAAGATTTTTACAGATAAGGAAACTAATTACATGATATGATGAACCTTATAGGAAGTGAGGAGAGATTTTCAGAGTTTCCACTCTTTTTAGCATCAATCTCTATTATGTTTGAGCACATCATCTCTATTTATAGGATGTCTTCCTTGTGACTACTGCCCTTGGTCAGATCTCCAAGTGACACGTGTTGATCATCTATTTGTGTCTTGGGAAAGCAATCTAGAAGAGTAGCTTGTCTGTCTATTAGGACTATTACATAAGTCGTTGCAAGATTGAGGTTTTTGATGCTATTTAGAAATTACTCTTACTTCTAACGTGATTTCTAAACTCCTTCTTTTAGAAGCTGAAGTTGTTGACCAAGTTGGTAGAAGTGATGACTCGAGTTGAAACTAGGTTTAACTTTAAATTTGAATTTCAAAAATTCAAATTTCCCCTCCAGTAACGTTCAACGCTCCACATTGAAGTGAGCTTTCTGACATGCGGTATCAGTTCCTTGATGAATCATCGATCTTCTGATTTTCAACCATAGCTTGTTGATGACAAAACATTGCGAGTGTGATGATTGAAGATAGTAGAACACTTTGGCTTTAGAGTTTGATAGATATCTTCATTTATGGTGTACTTTATGAAGTCCTGTCCTACTTTCTAAAGTCCTAGACCTTGGTTTCTTTCCTTTGATATGATTCCCTTTCATCCGTAAGGCATGTATACGTACTTTCACGATATAACGTTCACTTTCTATTAAGTTTAATCTCTTTATATGAGATAAATCATGTTTGCACATGCAAAGTGAAATTATTCTCGTTTCAAGTCCGTGTTATGCAATCCGAAAACACTTGTATGCTATGTCAAGAAACTCAAGGTAGACATTAGTTATTCCTTAAAATATTTTCTTTAAATTGGTTTTATTGTCACTCAAAACATATTGCTATGAAGCTCTCTAAAGGGTTCTGGAGCTAACACCTTGGTCATGGCTTGTAACGATATAATATGCTCCACACTAGGAAACTGCTTCGCCTTACCTTACTACAGCTTGTGAATGTGATAGTATCTCTCTAGCTATTGTAACTACTGCCATGTAACTTCATTGTAACACGTGGCCTGAAATGGTATGAAAATTAGTAACCGACCCCTGATACTAGGCTATGAGCTCATACTTTAACTAGTTATCACTAGTTCTTACTTATCCTCTTGATAAGCGTATCATAATCATAAAAATAATAATCCGACTCCAGAGTACGGGCGGGGACCTAAGGAATCACCCATCATGGGACTTTTTTCCTTCTTTGAAACGTATCACTGGTTAAGACCAGTGACTTTGTCCGCTTTGGCAGGCTAATGTTGATGCCCTCACGGTTTTACCTTCTCCTCACTGTAGTAGGAGAAGTATGTCTGAATCTGCGAAACGCATCATTTGGTTAAGACCAATGACATTGTCCGCTTCGATGTGGCTCCATGACCATACCCCCCACGGGTTTCCTTTCTCCTCACCGTAGGGAGAAATGCATCTCGCGTGTCACATATAAAATCTTTCTTTTCAAACTTGCTTTAAGTCCCTCAAATTTGACGAAAATTCAGCGCATAAAGACTACACCCTGAATTTTCTCAAATTTGAGTCATGCCACATAACTCAAATCACACATGTTGTTCTCATGAAATTTCTCAATCAAGTAAATCTCTTAATCAGGAGCATACCCTCCTAATTCGTTCATATTTCGTATTCTCATGCATCTCAAGCATAGCATACCACATCATCACAACAACATGTCACAAATACACATATAGTCTCATATTCATGGTATTAACACATTCACATTCATCTCGAATATTCCACTCGGTCTCATTCTCACATCACACCTCCTATCTCATGGTGTCTTATGCTTTGACCTTTACGGGTCTTATACTTGTGTTCTAATTATCCTAACATTCATTATGGATCTTTATTTCACCTAAGGGATCATTACCTATAATTTCCTCTAATGTTTATGCTTACTATCATAACCAAATAGCATTACATCACTTTGGGCAGAAAATTATCATGTGATTACGGGTCCTAGAATCTCCGCCTTTGACCCTTTCTAAGTTCCGTTTTCACCTAAGGCTCCATATTCAACTCCTAAACCAATTATGAGGGATTCCTACACATATCCACTAATTATAAACCATTTTTCCTAAGTCCATTTATGCTGGAACAGAATTTACAATTTGTGCATCTAAGTGTTCTAGAATTCTCATCTTAGGTCCTTTTTAGTTACTTGTTCTTTCCTATCTTCCCTAAATCGATCCTTTCTTCACTCAAACATAATTTTACACATTTTAATACCATAAAACAGAATTTATATAGTGGCCAAGTACACAAGGCAGAACCGAAAAATATAGCTCATATAAGTCACATAATTTCATGATTTAAAAGCATATAAGTTGCTAGTTTCCTCTTGGAATCATTTTAGGGACTCAAAACTCTTTTAGAAACCAATTAATCTTATTGAAATCACATAAATGTGGGTGAGGTCAGTAGCTAAAGCAATTTGTTTATGAATTAGATTTAAAACATCAAATCTTGCTCATGATATTCTTTAAGTTTACCTAAGCTTGGAAAAATTCCAAAACATAGGCTATTGGCACTTATGATTAGATGAACTCACATCAAGTCCTTCATCATCATCATAAGGCCGAAATGGCATTCATGGAATGCTTCCATTTTCTAAGACTTTACTGGTGATACTTGGGCAAGTCTTTGAGCTCTAGGATATTTAACTGATGGCATAAACTTAAACATGTATGCAACTTCTTTTATCTTAACTAGAGCTCTTACAAGACTTTAGAGGAACATTATAACCTTAACCCAATATGCATCTTAACAACATAAAGTGAGCTTTAGAGTTCTTAGCACCAAGTCTTCAAAGAAGCCTTTGGTTTTGAACTTCATCATCAAGCTCAAGAAAATGGACACAAAACTCAACACTTTAACTAAACAAGCATACAAAGAACAAATCACATTCTTTATTTTATTGCTTATGGGCTTCAATCTAGAGTAAACTCTTAAAACGGCTGACCAACTTTAAGGTTGGCAAGGGTAAGCTTAGAGCTCTTTGAAATCATATGATTAATTTTCTTAACAAAACTTTTAGTGATCTACTTAACATTTTTAACAAACTTTGTTCAAATAAGGGAAAGGAAACCAAAACCATGATGAGGAAGAAGGAAATAAAACCAAAACTTGAGCAAGGAAGGAAAAGGAAAACCGAAACTATGTATAGTCCAAGACCAAGATTTCAAGCTTTAGAGATTTCTCACATGACATCAACAAAGCCATTATCTTGAAACCTCATCATCAAGCCAAAGTTTTTCTCATGAAAAGGCTCCAAGGCTGAAAAGGAAGAGAAAAAGGAAAAGAGTTTTGAACCAAGAGAAAACTAGAACTTTCTCAAAGAAAACAAGTAAAACTTTGAAGACAAACCCCTACCTAAAGAAGTCTTGAAAGAAATGAGAGGAAGCTTGTGTCCTTGAAGGATTGAGAAGACAAAATCTTCTCTTGGAGGAGGAGGAGGATTCGGCCAAAGGAAGAACTCAAGGAAGATGATTTTTCCTTGAGAAAGCAAGCTTGGAAATGGAAAGATTAAGTGTTTGAGAGGTGGTATGAGGTAAAGGAGTGGTGGTTTAAGGTTGTTTGTGGTGGATTGTGGTAGTGGAAAAGTTTCTTTGAGGGAGGAAGAAGAAGAGCAAGATGAAGAGAACTTTGAGAGAAAAGAGAGAAAATGCAAGAAAACTAAACTTGGCAAAGCTTCTAAAGTGTAACCAAGTTCTTCAAGGCTTAGCATTTATAGAAAAATGACACAATGTAGGCTGGGAGGGAGATTGTAACGCCCCAATTTTTACTGTAATTTTTACTGTCATTAAGAATTACCGAATTACCATAGGTAAATATTATATAAAATTTAAGACCAAACAATCCTTAATAAAGGAATATAACGTTAGAAGAGAAGTTAGGAGCAATTCGTGCAAGTATTGCAAACCTCAATTTTCTGTACGTGTAAAATGACCAAAATGCCCTGAGGTTATTTTACTCAGAAAATGAGGATCGTGGGCCCCACCCGTCCTCAAGGGGATGTTTTGATGTTAATAAGGGATTGTTTGTGTTATGTGTGTTAATAGAGGAGAAGAATCCTAATTTTGAGCTCCGATGCGCGAAATGACCAAAACGCCCTTGCGTTGTTTTAACTCGATTTGCGTGCCCTTAGCCCGAACCTCACTAAAATGTGTTAAAAGGTGTTTTTAAGTCATGATTAACCATTGGTTAAGCTCGGGTGGTCTCGGGCAATTTTTAAGTAAAATGACCGTTTTGCCCCTGTCTTTGTGCAATTTTACAAATTTTGAGATTTTTGATTCGTCTAACGAAACCTAAGCAATATTAGGCTCAAATTAAAGCTTATTAAATTCTAATTATTAATCTAGAGTCAAAATTATTTATTTAAATTGATTAGAACCTAAAATTGCTTTAAAACACTCAAATTGCTTACTAATTCACCTAAGCCCTTAATCGTAAATTCTCTAAATTGCATGAATACCTTGCCTACACCTAAATAATACATGGAACACACAAAACCCTCTTCCATGAGGCTGTAATGCACGAAATAATGCAGCCATAAAACACCAAAAAAATTGCACTAAAACATAATGCCAAAAATCACCATAAAACAAGGAACTTTGAAACATGATTCCATGTTTTAAGCCACCAAACAAGATGATTTTTCCTTCCTTGTCTCCTCCTCAAATTGAATCAGATTTTCCTTCTCCTCTTGTCCATTTATGAGCTTGAATTCTTCTATAAATAGGCATGCTTAGAAGTCATTAGAGACTTGCTCAAAAATTTCACAACTTCAAGTTTTTCCTAAGCTCAAAAACTTTCTTTCTTTCTTCCCCTTGGCTGAAATTCTTTCTTCAACCTTTCAAGAATATTTTCTTTCATTTCACTCCAAGAAACCAAGTTCTCTTCCTTTCCTTCAAATCAGATTAGGTAGGGAGTTGTTTTTAAGTTTATTTCTATGTTTTGCTAAGTGTTGTTCTTGGTTCAAAATGATGATTTCATGGATTTTCTCTAGTTTTTCCATTTGGTTTTCTTCTTCCTTTTTCTTTAACCAATTCGGCCATATGGCCTAGGTGGGACTAAGATGATGGCTTGATGATGAGGACCTTGAAGGTGGGTTGTGAATCCATCACAAGTTAGGCCTCTAAAGCTTGAAAGTTCCACTTGATGCAAAACTTTAAAGAATGATGTTTTTATGATGATTTTATGATCTTGAGTTTAGAATTTGAAAGATGTATTTCTCACTTTGTCTTGTTAAGATATATATATTGAATTTGTATTTCTATAAAGTCTTGAAGGAGCTCTAGTAAAGAAATCAAATGAACTTGCATCCATGTTTAAGTTTATGCCTTGCATAATCATGTTTACTTTCTATGTCATCACTAAAATTTCAAGAATGAATAAATGGACTTGCATACTCATGTTTAAATTTCCAAGTTTGCATTTCATGTTTATATTTCATGTTGTCACTTAATCTCTAAAGATAATAAAGAAGTTGCATCTCATATTTATTTTATGTTCTCACTTTATTTTATAATGGCTAAAAGAATCAACGCATGACATGTTTATTTTTATGTCATCACCTAAAGATCCTAGAGCTCAAAGACTTACCCAAGTATCACAAGCAAAGAAATAAGATTATTGGAGTTAAAGAATTGATTCTTTAAGAAGTCTTGAGATTGGAGCTTAAAAAGATGTAATAATAATTCTCTTCTCCCTTCACTGGTCCAGTGCGATTGCGCGCTCCGGTTTCTTAAGATTCTTCTCCCTCCACTAGTCCTATGCGACTACCGCCGCTCAGTTTCTTGCATCATGTTTATATTTCAAGCTCTTGCATCATGTTTAATTTTCAAGTCATCACCTTAAATCTTAAAGATAAAGAAATGGATTTGCATATCATGTTTATAATTCCAAGTTATCACCTTATAATGACAAGATTAAAATGAGGTTGCATAGCATGTTTATGATTCTAAGATATCACATAAATCTCTTAAGCTCAAGACTTGCTCCTTTTATCTTAAGTGAGAATTTTAATTATGAAGATTCTTTCAAAGAGAATTAGTTTCTAAAAGAGTTTTAAAGCTTTGCAAGGATTCTACGGGAAACTAATATTTTATGTTCACTTAAAATGTGATTTTATACAATTATATGAGGTTCATGATTCGGCTTCTGATATGAGATTAGTACCAATAAATGATGATGATTTAATATGTTTGAAGTTGTGATAAATATGGTTTATTCTATGCATGTTAGAGATAAAACTAGCTTCCTAAAACTGTAAAAGCAAGATTTTCTAGAACTTTAGAGAATGAAATTTATGCATTCTTTCCAGAGCCTTTAGTGACCTTAAGAACCAGATATTATTATGTTTAGATAAGGGACAATGATTCATAATTGGTTTAATAATTAATTTTAGCATCATAGGGAAAGCGGTAACGAGAAAGGGTTAAAAACGTAACTTCTAGCACAGTAAAACCTTAAGAACAACTTACTGTCTATGCTACCCCATATAGTCTAATAATGTTCTTAAGGCTTATAATTGATGGTAATAAATCCCTTAGATGCATAAGTAATTAGTTTGATAATTAAGGTTACCCAATTTTAGAGTTCGGTTATTTAAGGGAGCTTTATTATGAAAATTTTAGATGACATCTTTTGATGCTTTGGAATGTCAGTTTATATGATGATGTAATGCCTACTGAGAATTTGATATTATTGAATGATTTCATGGCTTGCATGTTATAATTGCTATTGCAAACAATGAGAATGTTCATGCATCTTGATGATTATGATATAACATGCTAAGACTTAATGGTGACTTAAACTCATGAGGAAATGATCCTTTGGACCCATCAGACTATAGGTGGTGAAAAGGTGATCTTGAGAAAATGATCCTTTAAGACCCATCAGACTAGAGGTGGTGAAAAGGTGATTCTTGCCCCTAGCCCGTTCTCTCAAAAGAGTAGAGTCGGGATTTTAACTTATCAAAAGGGATAAGTATATGCTAGTGACGACTAGTAAGGTATGAGCTCATAACCTAGATTACTCCCAAAATGGTGGAGTATAGGGTGGCCCCAAGGAAAATAATGATGATGATGACAAGATTTTAAGTCACCTAGGACACTAAAAGAATGAAATATGTGCACCATGTCTTGTGCATAGCTATTATGGTATGATGTTCTTCTGTGCATAGCATTTTATGAGATGATGATGGGAAATATGATGTTCTTCTATGCATAGTATTTATGATATGATGATGAGAAATATGATGTTCTTTTATGCATAGTATTTATGATTTGATGATGAGAAATATGATGTTCTTTTATGCATAGTATTTATGATATGATGATGAAGAATACGATGTGTTGATAAAAGGAAAAGTTCATTATAAACATGACATGCTAAGTTTATGATGCATTATAAGACCCATGATTAAAACCGACGAACCTCGTAAAGTATATTTTCGAACTTAATAAATCAATCTTAGCATGCTCACTATTTCATAATAACCCCGAGGTTCCTGGGGACGATGATGATGACACAATGCATCATGAGGTGAGTACCCTGAGATTCTTTTTATAAGTTTCTCACTCCCTCTATTTTTCTTTCCATCTCGTCTTCAGAAAGAAGGAAGCGTTCGTGAATCACATTGAGGCTGTCAGGTAGCTGAACTTGATCCTGCTAGTTTCACTCGTATATTTCAGATATCTATCCCTATCCCTGGAGTGTTATTACTAGGTGCCATTAATGGATGTCCTTCCATCCATATATTATTTATGTTTTGTTAGATTGCCTACACTTAGTCTTATTCTATTGGTAGGCAAAATATCTATATGATATGTAATTATGGATGCTATATGATGGAGCCAATATATTATGATGTGATGTTTGTAAATTCCTATGTGTCTTTTAAATTTTGCTAAATCATTCACATTAAGCGTGGCTCACATTTTCAATTATGTTTTAAAAAAAATGGCTCGTAATTTCACTAAGTATTTTCAAAGCATGATTAAGGAACTGAAGCAAAGAGTAAAGTCTAGTAATTTATAGATCCTGCCTAGGTGTATTGGGTTAATTATTAGGTTGTTAGAGATGGCCAACGGTTCTTCATGCCAAGGGGGAGGAAAATATCTTCAAAAACTTGTCATTCCAAGACATGGTTGAAAGCATGGCTAGGTATGGTCAAGGCATGGCTTGAGGTATAGCCTTTGGAGTGAAATAAAAACTAACATGTGACACATTTTAAGGGTATGTATTCGGCAGGATTTCCAAGCCAAGGGAGGAGGATGATTTGCTCATGTAATTGTGTTTTAATGATGTGTTTAGGATTTTCTTTGATTAACGTTTTAGTTAGGAGTTTGTAAGAAAGTGTTTAGGTGAGGTAATGGTTAATTAAGGTTGTCAAGACTTGATTAGGGGAGTGATCTTGCTAGATTAACAATTTAAAACCATTTTCTTAGTCAAATGAAGGTATGGGCACAATTCCTTAATTTAAGGAATTGGAGAGAGGAAACACTATTCAAGATTCCATGACTAAGAATCTTGAATCAAATATGTAATTAGAGTTTAACCAAGCAATCTTAGGCCCTAATTAACCTTAATAAATTATTTTGACTTGAGATTAATTACCGAAATAAATTAATCTTTGATTAGAGCCTAATATTGTTTAGGTTTGCTTAATTACGTTATTAGGCTCACTGTACATTGTTTTAGGGGCAAAATGGTAATTTTGCACTAAACCTCTGGACCTCCTGGCAGACTAAACATCACAACCTACTCAAAACATCATTCCAAACCTTTTGGAAAAGTTTCGGGCTTAAACGGCACCTTTACCTTGTAAAACACTGGGGTAGTTTGGTCATTTTGAGTTGAAAGTTCAAAAAATGAGATTTTCACCTCGGACATCAAACATAACAGATATAATCCCCTTCAAACATTGACTTGACCCATTCGAGGAGTGTTCAGTCAGCTATCCTGAATTCGGTACTCAACAGATTGTGTAGTGGTTTGTGTTTAGGAAATAGTGGAGGATGGTGGCTCTTGGAAGAATGAAGAAGAAGAAGAAGGAGAATTCTTTGAGCTTGAGAAAGAAAGCTTTGAAGTTGTGGATAATGTGCAAAAATGTTACAAGCTTTCCTTGATGCCTATTTATACAAAATGAAACACAATGGAGGTGAAAATGGAGAAGGAGGCCCGACATTCATTGGAGAGGAAGGAAGAGAAAAATATCTCTTTGCATGGTATGGCTTTGAGTATGGCTAGGTATGGTTCAAAGCTTGGCTTAAGGTATGGCTAAGTATGGTTCTTTAAGTGTATTTTAATTGAATTTCAGCATGTGATGGATGAAAATGGAAGAGGAGTGGCTGATTGGTTTAGGAGCCATGGGGAGAAAATCTCATTCTAATGTTGGTTTATGGGTATGTTTAGAAGTTGATTTGGTTAGGCCATGGATTAGAGGTTGTAACTTAGTGTTTTAGGTGAGAAAATGAGTAATTAAGGTGGCTCAAGACAAGATTAAAGAATGGTCTTACTTGATTAATGCAAATCCACCTTTATTAGGGAGGAATATCATCATGTGACCATTTCCATAATTTAAGGAAATTGAAATAGGGATTTTACTATTCATAAAATGTGACATAAAGTCTTAAATCAAGAAAAGGATTTTGAGTTTCTCTAAGCAATCTTAGGTTCTAATTAACCTCAATTAATTATTTTGACTCTAGATTAGTAACTAGAATTTACTAATCTTTTATTAGAGCCTAATATTACTTAGATTTTGCTAAACGTATCATTAGGTCCAAAATGCACTTAGCCGGGGCAAAACGGTAATTTTTCCCAAAAACGCTTAACCCAATGTTAAACATTGCTTAAAAACATCATTTCAAACCTTTGGGTGAAGTCTGGCTCAAACACACCTAACTCGGTTTAACGCTATAGGGGCATTTTGGTCATTTTGCTCATCGGAACTCAAAAATGAAATTCTTCTGCTCTAATAGCACACATAACATATGGAATCCTCTTTTAACATCAAAACATCCCTGGAGGATGGGGCTGGCGATCTCATTTTCTTGGTAAAATGACCTCAAGGGCATTTTGGTCATTTGTATATGGGAAAAATCGAGGCGTTACAAAATAATTTTTACAACAATTATGACTAATTTTTAAGCATGTAGACAATACCAAATAGTCCTGTACCATGTTGGACAGTGTTAGAAAATTCATTTTCAAAAGCTTTGGAAATTACATTTTTGACCTTTTCTAGTTACTAGTTTTTCCTAAGATGCTAAAAATAATTTTTACGACAATTATTAATAATTTTTATGAACGTGAACAATGCCAAACAGTGATGAAAATGCAGAAATTAAAATTACAAAAGTTTTAGAAAATTACATTTTTGACCCTTTCCAATTACTAGTTTTTCCCAAAAGCCTTTCTAAGACATCTAAGACATATGAAACAATTTTTAACATATTTTTTACCTCATGAACAGTACCTAACGTGGTGAATAGTAATAAACAATGTTAAATATGCCAAAATTTAAAAGTACAAAAAAGTTTATAAATTGCATTTTTAATCTTTTCTAGTTACTAGTTTTTCTCAAAAACTATTCAAAGATACGTAAAACACATGAAATCATTTTGCCCCTCTTAGAAAATAATTATTACCATTTAAATTAGTAGCAAATCTTAAAGTTTCATAAATAAGGTTTTTATTTATTTAAAATCACATTTTTATCTATTTTAAATTCCTATCACTTTCAAATTTTCTTTGTACACTCAAGACACAAGATTCAAGCCTTAAAATAAAATAGAACCAACTCCAAATCCAAAACTATGATGTGGCCGAAATATATATGTATGAATATGTGTCCATGATCGAAATTTCCGTTTAAGACAAAGGGGCAAGTCTGAGCTTTAGAGACTTAGGGATTGGCTAGAATCATAAACATGCTATGCAACTCATTTTAAGTCTTTAACATTTAAGGTGATAACCTGTAAATATAAGCATGTTATGAAAGACTTGAAATATAAATATGAGAATGCAAGTCCATTTTTAAGTCTTCAAGATTATAAGGCAATATCATGAAATGCAAGATTTGAAATATAAACATGATATGCAAGGCATTGAAACATAAACATGAAAATGCAAGACTTGAAGCATAAACATGAATGCAAGTCCATTTTTACATCTTATTAGAGCCCATGTAACACCCTAATATTTAACCTAATACGCCTAGGACGTATTCTAGTTAATTATTAGTTATTACCCTTTTGTTCCAGTTCTTACCTTAACTTTTGTAATTTTTTTTTTTTGAATTTTAAAACAAAACGTGAGCCCCGCATGCATAAGGAACAACATCGGAAATGTGCGAAAAGGAAAAGAGGTAAAGACAAGATACGAACATACATTAAACATCACATCATAACACATGAGCATAAGAAATTCACCACACACACACACACACACACACATATATATCATTAGGACATCATCATTTCACTCTGCATACCTAGAAAATACATACAAGAGTCATATCATGCCCATCAACATAGGTTGGGCACAAAATATACTGTAATTCATAATATCCACAAATGAAAGATAAGCTAAACAAAGGATCTCTCCCACTACTCCTACTAGGGTGCGCCTAGGGTAGATAACCTCTAATAATCAAAAATAAAAAGAAGGCTATCCTATCTATTACACGTTCATTGGTGCTCTAGAGATCTAAACTCCTCCTCCGTCTCTATTGAAAGGGAGGAGGTACCCAATCCACTGGGCCAGCTCTCGGGTGTGACAAGACGGAGAGCAAGGTGAGCATGAGTGCCTCGGCGGGGTCGGGTGGCTCCTCCTCGAGCGGGTGCGGCTCCTCTCATGGGCTGCGTGATGGTGGCCTCCCCATCGCTACCAACCTCCATCTGTCACGGGAACGGTGGGGGTAGATGTAACACCCTAAAATTTAATTAAAAATTAATTTGAGCTTTACTAATCATAATTTCAAAAATATAATAGTTTAGTAATGATGAGGGCGGTCCAACAACCTTCAAAAAGAAAAAAATTCCGGCCGGTGAATAATAACCTTGTAGGCCCCACGCCCACGGACAGCTGAAACCCTAGATTCGGCCAGAGGTGCCTGAAATTAGGCAAACATGGGAATGAGGTTAGGAATATCTGAGAATGATAATTTTATACTTAAAATTAATTTTCGGATAATATTGGTTTAATCGTGTACGGTGTTTACCCTTCGGCAAGATTTCGTGTGCAGTTCTTACACGAATGAAACTTGCATAGCAAGTTCCACCTAAGGAGGACAAGTGTGTGGCTTGAGATGTGCCACACAATTACACCTTTATGACTAACCAATAGGAATTGCACAAAATTACACTAATTATCTTCAAAGAAAACATTTTGGACTTGAAAATTCTATGTATTTTGCCCTAAACTCAAAATATTAACATCTTATCATTCCCTTCATCACAATTTCGGCCAGACCTCTTTAAGCACCCTTCCTCCATTGTTCTTCCTCTCAAACTCCATTAACAAGCTTCAAGCTTGCAAAACCCTAGCTCAAAGTCACTAAAACCACAAACTCTCTTCACTAAACTTATTCTATTCATCATAACCTACAAATCTAACCGATTATAATTTGAATCCATCACTTTTTCCAACTTTGAGGGCACACAATCAGAGGTTAAAGGAAGGGTTTGATGTTGGTGGGGAAGCTTTGAAGTGAAGCAAAAGCATTCTAGAGCATCCTTTGGAGCATAGAGCTCAAGAGCTCTCAAAGTAGGTTTTCTGCTGCCTTTCTTGTGAAATTTTTCAATTCTGTTTTGGCTTGCCCTAATTCCGAAAATTTTGATGATACTGATGGTTAACATATTGATATTGATGTATGAATTTTTTTGTTGTGTTTGGATGGTTTTAAAATGGGTTTCTCTCAAGTGAAATTGGAACTAGGTTGCTGGACTGATTTCTGTTCTGTAATCAGAATTTTTCACGAATTTTCTGGAAATTTTGTGGGTGGTTTCATAGCCATGAAAATTATATGTTGTAGCTAACCTCTTATACTAAACACACGAATTTTCTTAGGGCTTAATTCTAAGGTTTGATGCCTCAAAAAATGAGAAACCGAATTGTAATCCTCTGAATTGTTGAGACTGAAGTGACAAACTTGCCCGAATTTTTAATCATAGCAATTGATTGAGATAGCTCCTGAAATTTTTACACAAGACTAATAACATGTTGAAATACCTCTGTGAATTTTCTTGTACCATGATTCCATCGAATTCTAGGGCTAAATATTTTGAGAACACAAGTCTGGACTATAAATTTGTGGCTTCTGACCACCAGATTTGCCTATTTTATTGAAGTGGTTATATAATCTGATTGCCCTGAAATTTTTACAGGTTGTTTTAGACACATTGAAGTGTCATGTGAAATTTTTATAGCCTCTGAATTGATTGTTTGAGGGGCAACATAATTCGTGTTACAATGGTGTAAAATCTACCATTATGCTGGAAATGCAACAATGATTTGAATTGATGAAGTAATGGAATTTTTGGTTCTAGAATGACATGAGTACTTGATGTTACCTTTTTGGCTGTATGTCTTGTGACATATGAATGCATACTAGATAGTTTAAAAGATTGATTTATAAGATACAAATGAGAATTTCGTTGTGAATGGATACCTGTATGTGTTTTATGCATGCAGTGAATGATGTACTAAATTAAATTCTATGATCACAAGAAACTTGAGATCCTCTTGACTTGTTAAGGGCAACTAATGAAACATGAGATCCTCTTTGACTTGTCAAGGGCAAATAATGACATATGAGATCCTTTTGACTTGTCAAAAGCAAATGGAGGGATTGAGATCCTTTTGGCTTGTCAAAGGCAAATAGAGAGGGATGTGATACTTTTGACTCATCAAGGGAAATCAAAGATGAATTTCATTACATTGGGCATGTACATATTTGTGTATATTGGTTCTTCTTGGTTGCCATAACTTACTATGAGTATGAGCTGACGGTAGAGGTGTATTAAGTGATTGGTTTTTCTTAAAACCCACTTCGAAAAGATAGATTTTGAACTTTAAAAATGAATAGTCATTATGTAATGCATGATCACCTTTTGTTAAATAAATCGAAGTGGCTGGGCGGTAACGATAACATGAACTTCAATATATGTTTTGGGAACGCCCTGAGAATGTTAGAATTCTCACCCCTATGTATTTGTTTTTAGTCGTCCCCAGGTTGATCTAGAAGACGGTGAGGCTCTCAGGAGAAGATCAAGTGGATTTGCGTAGTTAGTAGCAGAACTTGTGTTTTTTTGTACTTAAGTGTATGTATATGTCTGTAAAACATAAGAGATAACGGATGTACTTAAAGCTCTTAGAAGAGCTTCCTTTTGTACTTGATTTGTATTAAATAAATAAGTTGTTTCTGGCTATATATCTCGATAGAACCACAAGTTAGTTAACACGCAATTCGATCGACCCTTATTATAGATAATTAAGAAAGGTCGCAGAATATAAGTAACAACTCTTGAGTATGATACCATGACTTAAGGATAGGGTTGTACTTGGGAGGATGTTAGGTAGAGCCCTCGAGAGTTCAAAGCAGGAGTTCTGGACGACGAGGTGGCGACATCGGCACGTAGAGGGGGATGTCAGAAGCTAAAGCAACAAGGTGTAACATCCTCCCAAGTATAACCCCATTCTTAAGTTATGATATCATACTCGAGAGTTATTACTTGTTAATTAGCGGACCTCTCTTAATTATCTATAGCAAGCTCGATTTATGTACGAGATAACTAAGCGTAATTCTATTAAAATATATTACAAGTAAACATCAAGTTTATTAAACATACAGCTAAAATACATAAGGAAGCTCCTCTATGAGCTTTAATACATATCTGTCTTCTAATACATTTATATACATACTCATTTCACTAAGTACAACAGAATAAAACGGTAACTGCTATACTCCAGCAATCCTACACCCCTTTGCATAGCAGCATCCTCATCCCCTGGCTTAACCTGGAGGCGACACGGAAACAAACACATAGGGGTGAGAATTTTAAAATCCTCAGTAGGGCAACTCCCAATCACAATCATAATGTCATCGTCATCGCCCAAGCCACTTCGGTTTATTCAAAAGCTGATCAGGCAATATATTCTAAAGATTCATTTTAAGGTTCCAAAATCATCCTTCCGAAGTGGGTAGCTTTTAACAATCAATAGTACGTATACATATATCTAGAAGCTCAAACACATAGTAAGTAAATCTACTTAAAGGATTTCATATGATATGGATGATGCATGTGTCGAATACAATAAAGTTATCTCAAAGTGATCTGGTTTCCATCATGGCCATAGAAAGCCAATTAGTGCATTTTTCTCTTTTCATTGACATAGGAAAGACTTAGTTATACCCAACGGGTATTTTAAGTGGACAACTTCACAATAGATCCGTTTATACCCAACGGGTATTTATGGTGGATCACACCACACAAGGGAAATAGAGCCTTGAGACTAAGCTCATCCTATACGTGGTCATTGAACTTCATTTTTTCCATTTCCGAATCTCACACAAATCTCCTAGCCGATACGTCTCCGACTCAAAATAAATTTTGGGAAGTTACTACTTTCGCCTTCCCCTCATTCAATCTAAGTCTTATTTCTATTTTGTCCATATGTCAGAACATGCACAATTTAATAATGGCATCATATACTTTCTCTTTTCTCAAATGCATACATAGGCCACATATAGGCAATCATTCACAATGAAATTCTCATTCTTTCCTCATACTTCAATCTTTAAAATCCATAGCATGCATTTACATGTCATAAGTCACATGGCCAAACACTTAATATCAAATACTCATGTCATACTAGAAGCCAAAGTGCCATTACATTCTCAATTCAAAGCATTGTTCCATTCCAGCACAATGGGCAGAGTTCCTGTCCTAGGCATAACATTTCATTATCATATCAAACAGCCATTTCAAGAGTCACAAAAATTTTTTATGACACTTAAATGGGTCTAGAATAACCTTTAAAAATTTCAGGACAAACACAGCTCTATAGCTACCTCAGTAAAATGTACAAATTTAGTGGTCAGGGGCCACCAATTCCCAACCAGAACTGAGTTCCCATAATTTTTAACCCCAGCAACTGATTGAATTAATTCACAATAAAATTCACAGTGACACTTCAATATATTACTAACTTTGTGTAAAAATTTCAAGAGCTAGTTCAATCATTTGCTATGGTAATAAATTCGGACAAGTTTACCTGCCTCAGTCTCAACAATCAGGACAGCATCTGCCTCATTTCGGTTTCTGATTTTGCTGAAGCATCAAACCTTAAAACTAACATCCAAGAAAATTCACGTAATTAGTTTAAGATGTTTACTCCAACATATAATTTTTATAGCTCATGAAAACACCCACAAATATTCCAGAAAATTCGTGAACCACTGCTGCCTACAGGACAACAGAAATTCCAGCAACCTAGTCCAAATTTATTTTGATAAAAACCATTTTATGACACCATCCAAACCCACCACCAAAATTCACACATTAATATCAACATAATATCATCCAATATAAC
This sequence comes from Dalbergia oliveri, assembly GCA_030441495.1. Lineage (NCBI taxonomy): Eukaryota > Viridiplantae > Streptophyta > Magnoliopsida > Fabales > Fabaceae > Dalbergia > Dalbergia oliveri. Next base: position 3,489,591 of record JAMLFY010000019.1, on the reverse strand, counting down.
CAGAAATTTCGGACATAACTCATCCTAAACAGATCAGAACAAATTTGACAAGAGAAGACAAGACAAACCCTACTTGTAGTAACCTATTAGCTCCTTGGCTTCAAGATTAACCAAACTTGATTCCTTCTCCTCCAAAGCTCCCAATCTAACTTCAAACCCCTCTGATATCAGTGAGGTGTGAGGGAGAAAGGTAAGGATTGATGAGTGATTGAGATTTTGTTCGGTTAGATTTGTAGGGAATTTGGTGTAGAACAAGCTTAGTGAAGAACTTTTGATGATCCAACAACTCTAGCTTGGAGTTTTTGGGCTTGGAACTCAAGAACAAGCTCTTGAGGACAAAAATGGTGGCTGCTCTCTTCTTCCCTTGCTGACCACGAAATTGCTCTTATCTTGGAGGAGAAGTTGGTGACTAGGCTTGTTTTAATAAATGAAATGGAGATATTTAGTAAAAAATCATTATTTATGTCATAAAGCAACAATGGATGGCTAAGGTTTAATCTTAGATTCCAAGATTAAATCTTGGCCTTCCACATGTCCCTAGTAGGTGGACATCATCCATTTGTGGTGATGGAAATATCTTTCGATGTTAAAAACCGTACACGAAATCTCACGAACGAGCAACAACCGATTAAACCGATATTACCCAAAAATTAATTTTAAGTATAAAATTATCATTCACACCTATTTCTAACCTTATTCCCATGTTTTCCTAATTTTGGGCACCTTCGGGCCTGGAATCTAGGGTTTAGCTGTGCGGGTTGTGGGGCCCGCAAGGTTACTATTCATTGGCCAGGAATTTTTTTTTTTAAACGTTCTGGTCCACCCTCATCGTTGTTAAACTGTTGTATTTTTTAAAATTATAACTAACAAAGATCAAATTAATTTTTAAGTAATTTTTCAGGGTGTTACACAAGGGGAGTATGGCGGATATGCTCTTCACGCAGATGGGTACGCTCGAAGACGAGGTCGTCGAGAAGAGTAGCAGTGGAAAATTTGAGCTCGAAAGGGGTGCAAATGGACGCCTATGAACACAAAAAGGCCGACAACACAATGACCCACGAAATGATACATCTGATGAGCGTCGTAGTACATCTCCTAGGTGGAAGCGTCAATGAAGATCACGAATGTTGCCATTGGCCTTTGAAGACAAGATGGAAATAAAGAAGAAGAGATGAGAAACTTATACAAGAATCTCAATAGGGTTCTCGCCTCCTAATGTGTGACATCATCTGTCCTTAGGAACCTCAGGTTTCATTATGAAATTGGTGGACATGTGCATATGGTTATTTATTAGTTTTCCAATATCGTTTGTTGAGCCCGTTTAATTTTAGCATGAATCTTAATGCATGAATGCAGCATACTATTCCATGGATGCATGTCAATGCCATAAGCAAGATATCATAGAATCTTATTGAATGCAAGGGATTTCAACATTTCTCATTCTTTTAGCTGACTTAAACTTTTATTCTCTTTTCCTTGGGGCCATCCTAATATTCTCCCTTTTGAGAGTTCTAGGTTATGAGCTCATACCTAAACTAGTCATCACTAGTCTATACTTATCTTTGATAAGCTAAATTTTTGACTCCTAGAGTGCGAGTTAGGGGGCATAGGAACACCTTTCATAACCATTAATTCCTTGAGTCTAAAGGGTCCTTTTGGATAACCTCTCATAACCTTTAATTCAGGAAGTCCACATGATTATTTCCTTGTGTTTTATGTCACCTTAATATTGGCGTTTTAAATTAGGGATGCAATGCAATCATAATTTTTCACACATATCATGTATCTCAACCAATCAATCAGAACCACATTTATGCCACAATATCCTCATATCATTTATTCACATATGTATTCATATCGTCGCACATTTTAGGTAGGCATGTTATTATTCATCATCAACAACAGTAAATATGCTCCTACCTAGTCCTGGAAGTCAGGGACCGGACTCAGCTAATGCATATGCAATGCTTAACAATATACATCTAAACATAGCATACTAGGGAATCATCATCAATACATAAGCATATAAGTTCACCAACCCATTTCACCTTTCTTAGAGCATATTTAAATTTACATTTGGGTCCTGGTAATCAATTACAGGTGCTGGTAATTGATTACCAAAATCAAAAACTTGTTTCAAAGGGGCATCTGGTAATCGATTACACGGGCTTGGTAATCGATTACCAAAATCCAAAATTTTATTCTAGGCATGAAGAACACCATAGTAATCGATTACATGAACTAGTAATCGATTACAAAGGCCAAAACTGGTTCTGGGTGTGAAGAACATGCTTGGTAATCGATTACATAGTCTAGTAATTGATTCCTGAGGGCACAATCTTCCAAAAGACCTTCCTTAATCGATTACATAGGCTGGTAATCGATTACCAATTTGAGAAAATCAAACTTTGACATATTCTAAGTTACTTTTTCCCTCAAGGTCATTTTAAAACACCTTTCTAACATTCTTTTGAAATCATTTTCATATTTGTACCAATCAAATCCAACATTGTACCATGATTAAAATACATCCAATAGCCATGTTCAAAACTTCCATTTTAAGATATAAGGCCAAGTCTTTGAGCTCTAGGGATTTAAGTGATGACAAAATAATAAACATGCTATGCCAATCTCATTTTAGATCTTTGTCATTATTAAGTGATGGCTTGAAACTTAAATATAGGATGCAAGACTTGAAAAGTAAATATGAGAATGCAAGTTCATTTTTAATCTTAAAAGCTTAGGTGATGGCTTAAAAATAAACATGAAATGCAAGGCCAAAATTTAAACATGGAAATGCAAGTTCGTTTATTTAGCCTTTTTAAGGTGATGACTTGAATAAACATGATATGCAGGGCATTGAAACATAAACATGAGATGCAAGCACTTGAAATATAAACATGATGCAAATCCATTTCTATTATTTTACTAGAGCTCATTTCAAGACTTTAAAGAATCAAAATCTCAACCCCAATCAATCTTATCAAAATGGAAGTGAGCTTTAGAGTCTTTTGACACTATGGTTCCAAAAACCTTATTTGTCTAGACTCACCATCAAGCTTAAGACAACCAACAATGAATCATTTTTCATTCTCTTGTGAAACCAAAAAAAAAAAGAATATTAAGCCTTGAGCTTTAGAGGTCCAATACATGATGGTTCCACAACCAACACTTAAGAAATCCTCATCATCAAGCTATAGCATTAAACATTAAAGAAGGAAAACTTTTTAAAAAGAACCAACAACATCTCATTTTACCATTTCAAAGCCAACAAAATAAACCAAACATGGGCTCTAGAGGTCAAGTAAATAATGGTCTTTGTAACCAACACCAAGATCTCTCATCATCAAGCCATAATTTTCTCATCATCCAACAACAACAAAACCAAAATAGAGTAAAGAAAAGGGAAAGGATATCCAAAAATACTAGAGAGAAAGGAGGAAGGACAACAACATAACCATTCCACCATCAAGCAATCCGAAAGAGAAAGAAACAAGAAATAAGAGAAGAAACTTAAAACAAATCCCTACCATGTTGTTTTCTTTGGTTGAAAAGAGAAAGCTTGGATCTTGGAATGAGATGTTTGGGTGTTTTTGAGTTGAGAAAGGTTTGAGAATGGTGGTGGAAAAGAGGGAAGATGAGAGCTTTTGGGTTGAGAGAAGAGAATCCTTAGATGATTTTTTTGACACAAAGACTTGGCCAAAAAAGCAAATTGTAAGAATGAGAGTGTTTATGTGTTGAGGAATTAAAATATGAGGGGGAAATGGAGGGAGGGAGGCCACGGCCCCTTGGCTGTTTTAGGGGAGAAGTTTTTCATTTCATGTGGGTTAGGTTGTGTATTAGAGGTAGATTTGATTAAGGAGTGAGTTAGGGATTGGTAATTGGGTGTTTGGATTTGTAATCATGTGTTTAAGGCTTGCAAGACATGATTAAGAGTTGTCTTTCATGTTTAGTTTGAATTAAACTTCATTAGTTTGAAATTCAAATTCCAACATGTTCCTTAATTTAAGGGATTGGAGAGAGAAAACACTATTTGGTTTGAAATGACAAAATGTCTTTGATTTAAGAACGGAATTTGAGTTTCCTTAATCCATATTAAGCTTTCAATCACCCCAAATTAATTTATCTTTAATTAGAGCCTAAGATTGCCCATATTTCCATAATCATTTAATTTTGACCGTTTAGCACCAAAGGGGTAAAACCATAAATTTATACAAGGACTTCCGGGACCACCCGACTGTCCTAACATCATGAAATACTCTTTGTTATCATATTCGAACTTTTGTGATGATCGGGTTTGTCCGTCACTTACTCCCATGTTGAATTACCTAAGGGGTAACTGTAATTCATATATGGGGAAAAACCTGGAAATGAGATTTTCATCTTTAACACATGTATTACATATATAATCCTTTAGATATCAGACTAACCCTCAGGATAGGGACCGGCCGTCCTCGTTCTCGGGCAGAAATGACCTCGGGGCATTTTGGTCATTTTTGCACTCAAGGAAAATTAGGCTGTTACATTACTCCCCTTGTAACACCCTAATATTTAACCCAATATGCCTAGGACGTATTAAGATTAATTATTAGTTATTACTTCCCTTTTCAAAACTCGTTTGTAAAATTACTTAGCGGAAAATACGGGTAAATTTTTTTTGAAATGAAACATGTAAGACAAGATGCGAGCCATCACGTACAACATAAGCGAAATGTAAAGCGAGAGGAATAAATCATGCAAAGAAAAAGCAATAAGGAACACCTTAATCATAAAAACATCCATCATAATATTAATCATCATAGTTTAGTACATCAACTAAAACATAAAAGAAAGCATAAAGTCTTACCCATATACGTGGGCAGAGCTTGCAGTCCAGAAACATAAAATACAAGAAAACATAGAAAGCTAATACATGGAAGCCCCAAAAGATACCACCAGCTAAAACAACCCTCCCCTCAAAAGGCCCACAAAAGACGCTAATCCTTGGTTAGGGAGATGTAGCCTGAACCCTGAAGCTCCTTAAATGCATGCAAATGGAAGGTGGACGAGCATGGCCTCCTCAATGTGGACGCATCTTCGGGCGATGAGCTAACCTCCGCTGCATCACCGTATCCTCGCAACCCTTCCCGATGTCCATGGGTACAACGGGCAGATCCTTCCGAAAAGGATGAGAAGGGGGATCCTCGACGGATCGATCTCCGAATGCCTCGAGCGACGAACATACTAGGGGTAATCACGCACCGCGAAGATGAAGGACGGGCACGATAGTTCTGCTTGTCACGGGGTCGCGTCCTTTCGAAAATCAGATCATCCCCGTAGGGAGAAGTCGGGGTGAAGCGAAAGCTGGAGACTGGAAAGGTAACGGGCGTCCCATGTATGCAAAAATGCATACGACACAACGACCCTCAAAATGGTAGGACTGATGATTGGGGTCGTAGTGCACCTCCCATATCGGGGTGTCAACGAAGATCACGAACGACGCCATCGACCTGGAGACGTAACGGAAAGAGAAACATGTGTCACGTGTTGATTTTGTTTCACTCAAAGAACCATACCTTAAGCCATACTTTGGACATACTTGACCATACCTCTACCCATGCCTTTGAATGACTAAAGTTTGAAGATATTTTCCTCCCCCAAAGGCCAAAGAAACTGTCGGCCTTCCTCCCTTTGCAGCCCCATGGTTGCATTTTTTCTATAAATACCAAGCCTTAGAGAACTTGGTTACACTTTAGAAACCTTGCCAAGTTCAAGCTCTCTTGCAATTCTCTCACTTTTCTCTCAAATTCTCTTCATCTTGTTCTTCTTCCTCCACCACCAAAGAAACCTTTCCACTACCACAAACCACCACAAACAACCTTGAATCACCACTCCCCCACCTCAAACCACCTCTCAAACACTCAACCTTTCCATTTCCAAGCTCACACTCTCAAGGAAAATTCACCTTCCTTGAGTTTTCTTCTTGGCCGAATCCTCACCACCCTCAAAGAGAAGATTTTGTCTTCTCACTCCCTCAAGGAACCAAGCTTTCTTTCATCTCATTCAAGACTTCATTTGGTAGGGGTTTATTTTCAAAGTTTTGTTTGCTTTCTTTAAGAAAAGTTCTAGTTTTCTCTTGGTTTTCAAAGCTCTTCCTTTTCCTCTTTCATTTCAGCCTTAGAGCCTTGTGATGAGAAAAACTTTAGCTTGATGATGAGGTTTCAAGATAATGGTCTTGTGGTTACCATGTAAGAAATCTCCAAAGCTTGAAAACTTGGTCTTGGACCATATATGCTTTCGGTTTCCTTTCTCTTCCTTGCTCAAAGATTTCGATTTTCATCTCTTTTTCCCTTAATGATTTTGGTTTTCACTTCCTTTATTTGAATAAAGTTTGATAAAAATGTTAAGTTGTCCTCTTTATGTTTGTGAGGATAAGTGTTGTTGTTTGTCTCTTAAACTATTTTCTTGAGCTTTATGATAATATTCAAACCATAAGACTTCTTTAAAGACTTGGTACTAAGAACTCTAAAGCTCACTTTATATTTTTAAATACATGTTGGGTTAAGGCTATTAATGTTCCTCTAAAGTTTTGCATGAGCTCTAGTTAAGATAAAACAAGCTTGCATTCATGTTTAAGTTTATGTTTTGCATATCATGTTTACTTTTTAAGTCATCGCCTAATACTTAAAGATTAAAACAAGAGTATGCATAATCACCTAAACAATCTGAAGCCTACCTATTTCAACCTTAAAGTTGATTGTTGATTTAGAGTAAATACTCTAAGGGGCCTAGAGCACTAAAATAAAGAATTGAATCTTGCATCCATATTTATATTTCTTGTCTACCATGTTTATAATTTTGTCATCACCTAATTTTAAAGATAATAAGGAGTTGCATCCCATTTTTATTTTATGGTCTCACTTTACTTTTATAATGAAGAGTAAAATAAAGTGCATAGCATGTTTATGTTTATATCAGCACCTAAATACTCTAGAGCTCAAAGACTTGCCCAAGTATCACAAGTAAAGTTTTAGAAAATGGAAGCTTTCCATGAGTGCCATTTCAGCCTTGTGATGATGATGATGAACTTGATATGAGTTCATCTAATCATAAGTGCCAATATCCTATGTCTTGGAATTTTTCTAAGCTTAAGTGAACTTAGAAAGCATTATGAACATGATTCTATGTTTTAAATCCTTTTTATGGGAAAAATAAATTAGCTACTACCCTTACTCATGTTTACATGATTTTAATGAGATAAATTAGTTTCTAAAAGAGTTTTGAATTCCTAAAATTATTCCAAGAGAAAACTAGCAACTTATATGCACTTAAAACATGAATTTATGTGATTATGTGTGATATACATTTCGGTTTCTGCCTTGTTCCTTTGGCCACTATATTGATTCTATTTTATGGAGTTAAAATGTGTAAAATTATGTTTGAGTGAAGCAAGGACCGATTTTGGAAAGTTAGGAAAGAATAAGTAACTAGAAAGGACTTAAAATGAGAATTCTAGAATACTTAGACACAATAAATGTAAATTCTGTTTCAGCATAATTGAACTTAAGGAAAATGGTTTATAATTAGTGGATATATGTAGGAATCCCTAATAATTGATTTAGGAATTGAATATAGAGCCTTAGGCGAAGAAAAAACTTAGAAAGGGTCAAAAACGTAGAATCTAGAACCTCGTAATCGAATTATACTATTTTGCTTAATTTATGCAATGCTGTTTAGAAGAGTTAGTGAGCATAAATATTAGAGAGAATTACAAGTAGCGATCCCTAGGTGTATCAAAGATCTATAATGGGCATTAGGATAACTAGAACACAAGTTTAAGACCCGTAAGGGCCAAAGCATAAGATACTATAAGATAGGAGACATAATGTAAGCAAGTGATCAAGTGAACATATATTTATGTTATGTTGAGAGCATGTGATAGTATTCATGTTACGTGTATGAGAATATGTGAATTTATGACGTGATTGTTATGATAATGCAGCATGTTGTGATTGAGATGCATAAGGATATAAGATGATGATGAAGTGGAGGAAAATGTTTATATGACTTTAAAAGATTTGCTTAACTGAGATATTGCATGAGAAAATATGTGTTCGGTGAGTTATGTTGCATGACTCAAATTTGAGGAAATTCATTGTAAGCCATTATCTGAATTTCCGTCAAAAGAGACTTAAGAAAATTTTTGAAAGTGAGATTTTAAAGGTGAAATGCCGAGACATATTTCTCCTGCTACGGTGAGGGAAAGTAAACCCATGGGGGTATGGTCGTGGAGCCATATCGAAGCAGACAATGTCATTGGTCTTAACCAGTTGATGCGTTTCGTACCGAGACGTACTTCTCCTGCTACGGTGAGGAAAAGGTAAAACCGTGAGGGTATCGACATTAGCTTGCCAAAACGGACAAAGTCACTGGTCTTAACCAGTTGATGCGTTTCGAAGAAGGAGAAAGTCCCATGATGGGTGATCCTTAGGCCCCTACCCGTACTCTTGGAGTCAGGATTATTGTGATTATATTACGCTTATCAAAAGGATAAGTAAGAACTAGTGACGACTAGTTGAGGTATGAGCTCATAGCTTAGCTTTTTAGGGTGGCGATGATACTAGGTTTGATACCTTTATGTCACAAGTTTGAGAAAGAAAAAGGTTGTTCATGAGAAACTATATGCCACTTATTTGATGATAAATTACTGATGACATGTTTTATTGGTTGTTTGCATAAAGTATTGCCATGCATTCATGTTTCGCTATGCTGCATACATGCATTAAGATTCATCATAAAAGACACAAACCTTGGATAATTACTTTTATAAAACCTCATAATAGACCTTTGCATGTTAAATCTTTTCATAATAAAGCTAAGGTTCCTGGGGACGTAAATGATGACATTAGGATAGGAGGATTTCCTACTAAGATTCTTTAGTAAGATTCTCACCCCTCTTTTTCTCTTCCTGTTATGTCTTCAGATCTTGATGGCGACGTTCATGGTCTTCATTGACAGGACGATCTGGGAGGTGCACTTTGACCCGGATTATCAGTCGTATCATTTTGAGGGTCGTTGTGCTGTCCACATTTTTGCATACATGGGATGCCCATTCGCGCATCCAGTCTCCAGCTTCGCTTCACTCCTGCCTCACCGTATGGCGACGCCTGATCTTCGAGAGGACTCAACCCGCGGCGAGTAGACTCATCGTGCCCGCCTTTTGGCTTCGACGATGTGTGACTTCCCTGAGTATGTTCCTCACTCGAGGCTTTCCGAGATCGACCCATCGGAGGACTCCCTCATCCACATCTATTCGGAGGGATCTGCCCTCCAGCCCCATGGAAATCGGGAGAGGCGTGAGGACACGGTGATGAGCGGAGGCTAGCCCGACGCCCAGAGATGCGCCCACGTCGAGGAGGTCACGTCCTTCCCCTTTCCGCTTGCACGCACCTGAGGAGCTCACCCAGTTCATTGGGTACGTACCTTCTAGGATGAGGACCAGCGTCACTAGTAGGTTTCGAGGAGGGGTAGCTATAACTGGGGTTTGATCTTTTAGGGCTTCCCTGTACTTGCTGTTTATGTTTTTCTTTCTGTTTATGTGTTTTCCTTTTTATGTATCGTAAGCTCTGCCCATTTTATATGGGTACAAATTTATTTAGTTTTTCAGTTGATGTATCCAGAATTATGTAATCAACTATGTTATTATGATATTTGCTTTTATGGATAAATGTGTCCTTTACTGCTTTTAAATTGTGTGTTTAAGTTCTTTGCGTTTTACGGTTTGCTCATGGTAGTATACGATGGCTCTAGTGTTGTTTTACATGTTTAAAAAAAAAAAATTTACCCATATTTTTCACTAAGTATTTTGATAAAAGGAATTTAAAAGAGTAATAACTAATAATTAATCTCAATGCGTCCTAGGCGTGTTGGGTTAAATATTAGGGTGTTACATTTTGGTATTCAGAGAGTTCAATTCTCACGAGCCTGAGGATTGGACTGACCATGCTTTATAGGCATGATACGATAGTATGTCATGTGTAATGCTTAGCTGAGAGATAAGCTATAGGATAGGCATGCATGACCTCTCTGCTTGCTTGTGCCACGGTAACTAGCTCATCTAGCATAAAATATTGAGCCTGATCACCTCAGTATTTGTTGACTTGTGTGTTAGGGAACAATGGTACCTCACAAACAGAATAGGAATACGAACGAGGGTAATCTAGGGATGAACTGCGGCTCCTGTTCGTGAATGGCGAGAGCGATGGAACGTATGTTCGATCGCATGAACCAATAGAGAGATGCTACACAATGTCCCCTGCTCCCGAGGCTAGAGCAAGCCCAATTTGGGAAATTTTGCAAGGCCAATACCCCAACCTTCGAGGAGCCTTGAACCCAGACAAGGCGGATGAGTAGATCAAGAATATGGAGAAGATCTGCTCTGGTCGCTTGTTCGGAAGAATAGAAAGTCACCTTTGCTGCATATATGATGGAGTCGATGCGAAATTCTGGTGGACTTGGTACCTAGAGGCTACTTGAAGCTCCTGGCAGCAATCAATTGGGAGTGTTCAAGACCTACTTCTATGAGAAGTACTTCTGGAGTGAGTGAGGAATGTGAAGGACATTGAATTCATGCAACTGACCCAAGGCGGATCTCCTGTCACCCGTATACGGCAAAGGTTGAGATAGGTAGGATTCGAGTTAATTACTTAGGTGATAACATGAGTGCAAAACTTAAATATAAACATGCAATGCAAGAACTTGAAATAAAGACATGATGCAAGTTCATTTCGTTATCTTGCTAGAGCTCATTTCAAGACTTTAAAGGATAAACTTTCAACCCCAATCAATCTTAACCAAGTGGAAATGAGTTTTAGAGCCTCTTGACACCATGGTCCTATGGACTTCATTTGTCTAGACTCATCATCAAACTCAAGGAAAAACCAACAAGACAACCAAAAACCTTTTTATTTTCATCATTCCTTTTTAAAACCAAGGATGAATCAAACCTTGAGCTCTAGAGGTCTACACATGGTGGTCTTTACAACCAACACAAAGATTTCTCATCATCAAGCTATGGTTTTTCAATTATCCAACAACGACAAGCCAATGAAGGAAAAAGAAAAGGAAAGATTTGAAACCAAAAAAGGAGAAGAACAAGAAGAAGAGCAACACAACCACATCAACAACAAAAACTCATCCACTTCATTCATCATCAAATCCGAAAAATAAAAGGGGAAGAATAAAGAAAGAAAACTCAAGACAACTCCTTACCAAGTTGTGTTCCTTGCTTGAAGAGAGAAAGCTTTGATCTTGCAAGGAATGGCTATGTGTTTAAGGGGAAGGCTTATGGTGTTTGTGTTTAGGAAATGAAGAAGGAGTAGAAGAAGAACTCAAAGAAAGGAAACTTTGAAGCTTTGCACAAGTGAACAAATGTTTGCAAGCTTTCTTGGATGCATATTTGTAGAAGAAGGAAACACAATGGAGGTGAGATGATGGAGGAGTGGCCGGCAGCCTTGGAGAGGAAGAAGAGAAAATATCTCTTGGCAAGGTATGGTCTTGGGTATAGTTCAAAGCATGGGCAAGTATGGGTCAAGGTATGGGCATACATGATTCTTTAAACTTATTTTAATTTGATTTCAACATGTGATGGATGGTTCTGGAGAGGAGTGGCTGATTGGTTTAGGAGCATTTGGGGGAAGAAAATCTCATTTTAATATTGGTTTATAAGTGTGTTTAGGAGTTGATTTGGTTAGGCTATGGATTGTAATTTGTGTTTTAAGTAAGATAATGGGTAATTAAGGTGGTTCAAGACAAGATTAAAGAGTGGTCTTGCTTGATTAATGCAAATCCACCTTTATTAGGGAGGAATCTCATCATGTGACAACTTCCATGATTTAAGGAAGTTGATTGGAATCTTACTATTCATAACAATATGACATAAAGTCTTGAATCAAGAAAAGGATTTTGAGTTTCTTTAAGCAATCTGAGGTTCTAATTAACCTCGATTAATTAGTTTGACTCTAGATTAGTAATTAGAATTTACTAATCTTTAATTAGAACATAATATTGCTTAGGTTTTGCTAATCACATCATTAGGCCCAAAATGCACTTAGTCAGGGGCAAAATGATAATTTTCCACAAAAACCTCCGGGGTTACCCAGGCTTAACCTAACATTAAAAATTACTTAAAAACATCATTTAAAACCTTTGGGTGAAGTTGGGTTCAATCGGCACTTCATTCATGTTAATCACCATAGGGGTGTTTTGGTAATTTCGCGTATTAGAACTTAAAAATGAGATTCTTCTACTCTATTAACACACATAACACATATAATCCCATATCATCATCAAAACGTTCCCTTGAGGATGGCCGACGCGATCCTCATTTTTGGCAAAATGACCTTAGGGGCATTTTGGTCATTTGCACTCGGGAAAAATTGGGGCGTTACATTTATGCTCTCAGTTGTCAAGGTCATCCCCAAGTTTAGGTCCCTAAACTTCTCAATCAACTCCACCTCCTTCACTATCATGTGAGACAAGTGCAGTGACTTCGGCTCAAGGTGTCAGCCACTACATTTGCCTTGCCAGGATGATAGTTCAACCCAAAATTGTAATCTTTCAAAAACTCCATCCATCTCCTCTGTCTCATGTTCAACTCCTTCCGATCAAAGAGGTACTTGAGACTCTTGTGATCAAAGAGCACTTCGAACTTTACCCCATACAAATAGCCACCATACTTTCAAGGCGAACACCACGGCTGCTAACTCAAGGTTGTGGGTAGGGTAGTTTGCCTCATGAAGCTTGAGTTGTCTGGATGCATAAGCCACCAATTGCCTATTTTGCATCAACACACAGCCCAAACCTTTTCCTGATGCATCACAATACACCTCAAATGGTGCATTGGGGTAAGGCAAAACTAACGGTCGTGGTTAACTTGACTTTTAACTCCTGAAACTCCTTTCACATTGTGGAGTCCACACAAAAGGGGCATTCTTCCTAGTGAGCTTGGTCAAGGGTAAAAAGATCTTGGAAACTCCCTTAATAAACCTACGGTAATAACTAGCCAATCCTAAAAAGCTCCTTATGTCAATTACTATGGTAGGTCTTTTCCAGCTCATCATAGCTTCTATCTTACTAGGATCTCCAGCAATGCCTCCCTTTGACACCACATGACCTAAGAACTTCACTTTCTCCAGCCAAAATTCATGCTTAGATAGCTTAGCATACAGCTTTTTCTCCTTTAGGATCTCCAAGACCAACTTCTAATGATGCTCATGCTCCTCGTGGGTCTTCAAATAGATGAGTACATCATCTATGAAAACCACCACAAATTGATCTAAATAGGGTCTAAAAATCCTATTCATATATTCCATGAACACAGGAGCATTGGTCAGTCCAAACGACATCATCATAAACTCAAAGTGGCTATATTGCGTCGTAAAAGTGGTCCTAGGTATGTCCTCTTCCTTAACCTAATCTGGTGATATCCTGACCTTAAGTCAATCGTAGAAAACACCACCGCTTCTCGTAACTGATCCATCAAATCGTCGATCCTAGGTAGGGGTACTTATTCTTCACTGTCACTGGTTCAACTGCCTATAATCTATGCATACCCTCATGCTCTCATCCTTCTTCTTCACAAACAAGACTTGGGGCTCCCATAGTGAAGCACTTGGTCTCACGTTTTTTCTCCAACAACTCCTCTAACTCGCTTTAACTCGGTCAACTCCATGGGTGACATCCTATAGGGTGCTATGGAGATAGGTCCCATCCCTGGGACCAACTCTATGGAGAATTCAATCTCCCTCATTGGAGGGAACTCAGGTATCTCATCGGAAATACCTCAGGATAGTTTCTCATTACAGGCACCTTGTCGATGTCTTGCTCAATGTCTACTTTGCTAGCGGCTAGGAGAACATATCCCTTACTCTCTTCCCCATAACAGTTAACTTCTACGGCATTCAAAAGGCTTAAAGGTTTACTAGGTACAACAGGGATAAGGAGAAAGATAACAGACTTGGTATAGCAATTTAACATTACACGGTTGGTGTAAAGCCAATCCATGCTGAGAATCATATCTATACCATGCTTAAGGACAACTAAGTCAGGAATAAAAGGTCTACTTTCAATAGTAAAATAATAGTTTAAACAACACCTACAAGTCCTAGTTTGCCAAAAGGTAGAAACAATAAGGTCGAAAGGAAGTTCAGACACATATAGCTGTAGAGACTCGACACTAGCATGTGATATAAATGAATGGGTTGTGTAACGCCCAATATTCGCTAAACTTTCAAAATGACCAAAATGCCCCTGAGGTCATTTTACCCGAAACACGACGGCCGGCTTTGGGCCATCCTCATAGGGTTCATATGATATAAGAAGGGGATTGTTTGAGTGCGAATGCCTAACGAGAGAAAAACCTCATTTATGAGATCTCTCGCGTAAATGACCAAAATACCCCTAAAGAGAATTAAGGCACTTTTAAGTTCCGTTTTACCCGGACTTCGTCCCGAGGTTTAAAACAATGATTTTAAGGCGTGAACTATGTTTGTTTAAGTCCCGGAGGTCCGGGCAAGTTTTGATAAAAATTACGATTTTGCCCTTGCATATCGCATTTTCAGCTAATGAGCTTCAACTCTAAACCTAAGTAATATTAGGCTCTAATTAAAGGTTAATTAATTTCCATAATTAACCTAGGGCCAAAACCTTCATTTGAAATTAATTGGAACCTAAAATTGCTTAGGAAAATTCAAACTTCATTCTAGTCTCTTTCTTTAAAGAAAAAGAATCTGTGAATAGTGTTGAATAGTGTTTCCACTATTCACATCATCTTCTTTCAAGGAGAAGTTGTCACACTCACATCACTAGTCTTGGAGGTTTTGACTCCATTAAACCTTCTAAACCACCTCTAACCTAGGGGTCTATAGTTTTAATTAACCAATTAGTGTACCTAAAGTACCTACTTGGCAACCATTAATCCTAAGCCTAACCTATGTCACACCAAAGCACACTTCTAGACCATGATTTGAGGAGATATCTCCTCCCAAGGCTGCCAAAAGTGGCGCCACCCTCCCCCTAGAAATCACATAAAATTAGTCTAAGTGGTCAAGCTATCTTATGACACATGTCTTGAACACTTTCAATCAATGTTCAACTTCCAAGAAAAATGTCTTTCAAGATTCAAAGAA
This sequence comes from Dalbergia oliveri, assembly GCA_030441495.1. Taxonomy (NCBI): domain Eukaryota; kingdom Viridiplantae; phylum Streptophyta; class Magnoliopsida; order Fabales; family Fabaceae; genus Dalbergia; species Dalbergia oliveri. The sequence continues at coordinate 3,474,424 of JAMLFY010000019.1, read as the reverse complement.
TGATTTATATGGTCAATCAAGGTTTTCAATTCACTTCTAAAATAAAAAGAAAGATGTCTTTCAAATTCAAAAAGAATGATTTGTTTTTGTGGTCATTCAAGCTTTCTATCAAACTTTTTCAAGACACCATGTCTTACAACACCTTACCTATGCTTTGGAAATTTAAGTCTAGAAAATTTTCTCCTCTTTTTGGGCATGGGGTGCACGGTTCCTTCAGCCCTTGGCAGCCCAAAATTTTGTGATTTTATGCATTTAAAAAGGTTTGAAAATAAGCTACAATTCTAGCCATGCTTTAGGACATGCATAGCTAGACTTTTCACCATGCTTTGAATGACTAACACCATGCTTTGAACAAAGATATTTCTTTCCCCCAAAAGGCCACCATTATTCAATTCATTTTACTTCTCTATAAATAGGTGGCTTAGGGAACTTGAAGCACCTTTGTTCGTTTCACTAAAGCTTAGAGTTTAGAGCACTTTGGGGTCTTCTTTCCTCTCAAGTTTAAGAGTCCATCTTCTCCAACTTCTTCATCTTCTTCACTTCCTCTCAATCTCAAACTCTAGGTAGGGAGCTTTTCAAGAATGCTTTCTTTTATCTTAATGCTCAATGTTTGATCTTGCTTGAAAGTTGTGTTGTAGTGAGTTTCTCTCACAAGTTCATTTCGGTTTCTCCTTTTTCTTTTCCCTTTCATTTTCGGCCTTAGGGCCAAGGTAAGGAGGGCTTGATGATGAGAGTTGTATGTTGATGTTTGTCACATGAACAACCTCTAAAGCTTGAGTTTTCTTAAGATAAGTTTATTATTTCCAAGTTTTGCTCAAGACATAGTTATGTTTCTCTTGAACCTTTGAAAACCCCATTTCTTTTCCTTGAGTTTTCAGCCATGAAGGCCTTTGGGACTTGGAAAAATGGTAGCTTGATGATGAGGGCTTCATGTTGATGTAGGTCACATGAACAAAACTCTAGAGCCTAAACTTGGTTTCTAGGCCAAGTATGTTTGGTTTCTTTCCTTTATCTTGGTCATGAGTTTTGTTTTGTTAAGAAATGTAGAGCATTGTAAAAATACTCAATGATGAGGACTTGAGATGTTGGTGTTTGAATCACCAAGATCTTGGTCCCTAAAGTTCAAAAAAAAAAAAATGGTTGTTTCCTTATGATGAGGTTTCGGCCACCTTATGGTTCTTGGTGGAGGTATTGGCTCTTTTTACACAACTTAGCAACACTAGTGTTTCTTTTCTTGTGAGGATGAGTTATGGGATGAAACTTTGTTTCCTTTAAAGTCTTGCAAGAGCTCTAAACAAGATATAAAAGAAGTTGCATCCATGTTTACTTTTATGCTTTGCATAGCATGTTTAATTTCAAGCCATCACTAAGCAACTTAAGGATTAAAATGAGAATGTGCATCATCACTTAATTAATCTCAAAGCCTACCTATTTCAACCTTAAAAGTTGATTGTTGATTTGGAGTGAAAACTTCAAGAGGCCTAGAGCACTAAAATAAAGAATTGAACCTTGCACCTCATGTTTATCTTTTGCCTAGCACGTTTATGTTTCAAGCTTTGCATCTCATTTTATATTTCAAGTCATCACTAAGCGCTAAGAATAAGAATGGAGATGTATTTCATATTTACTTTGTGTTATCACTTTACTTTCAAAAAGGTTATAAAATGAAATGCATAGCACGTTTATTTTGATGTCGTCACTTAAAACTTTAGAGCTCAAAGACTTGCCCCTTTCATTTTGAGAAAAGAATTAAATCAAGGAGGTACTTCCTTGAATATCATTCGGCCATGTGGTGTAAATGGCTCTAGGATGAGTTTCATTTAACTACAAGGGCCTATAATGCATGACTTAGAATTTTTCTAAGCTTAGATGCACCCAACTAAGGTTTTAAACAAGTTTTCAAGTTTTGCATCTTGATCAAGGGTAAGATTAAATGGCTACTGCCCTTGGCGTTTTATGTTGAGTTTTGGCAAAATAAACTTTGATCTTATGGAGTTTTGAAGTCCCAAAAAGGTTCTAAGAGAAACTAGCAAGTTATATGTTTGAAAGTAAGGTTTTTCTCATGATTTTATGCCTTAAGGGTTTCGATTCTGCCTTAACAGTTCCAGCACCTTAAATTCTATTTTGGGTGGTCTAAATATGTTGATTTACCTTGCCGAGTATGTGACATTTGTTCTAGACATTTAAAAGCATCATTAGTGACTTTGTTTGCCTAATATGTGAATTCTAGAACTACTAAAGAATGGCAAAGTTAGTTTCTGCCCAGCCTTGATAAAATAGTTAGAATCACATTATAATATGCCTAGATGTGTGGGAGTGACTCATAATTGGCTTAGGTATTAATTACTGCACCATAGACAAAGTCGGAAGCGAGAAAGGGCTTAAAACGCATTTTTCTAGAACACATAATTCATCAAATGTGAACAACTACATAAAGCTGTCCAACCATAATTAATTAGGAATTAGAACTTAATGGATTATGGTAATGAGGTTAATCAATCCCATCAGCATGCAAGAAAACAATGGGATAGTTTGAGGTTACCCGATTCAGAGATTTCTACCTTGAGGGATGATTATGTGTCTCGCATTTAATGATGAATTGATGTGTTAGCTCATGACATATATGGTGCCATGTAAACTATTATCCTTAAATAATAGTTTTGTACTCTTACGTTATTGCTTCTTTAAAAGACCTTAGAGATGCCGAAGTAGTAATTTTGTGTTACGCATTAATTATGCGGCATCTCAAAGTAACATGTTAAACTTAGGGTGACTTAAAATATGAGAATGTAATCCTTTGAAACCACCAAACGAAGGGTGGGGACGATGTGATTCTAGCCCCCTAAACCCGTACTTAAGGTCGGGAAGTTGACTTATCCCAAGGGATGAAGTCTAGATGCTAGTGACGACTAGTGTGGTATGAGCTCATAACCTAGAGATTTCTCAAAGGGAGAAAGATTAGGGCGGCCCAGTTAAGTAAAGGTTCTTATGTCACCTAAGTAACCAAGTTATATGACTTATGTTCCATGTACCCAGTTATATGCTTTATGTCCTATGTACCCAGTTGCATGATTTACGTTCTATAATTCAAGTATATAGCTTATGTAAACACAAGTGCCATGTTAAAAAGAATGGATTCTCGGAAATTGAGATTTTAGAAAACTCATAATTGAACCAATATATGTCCATGGTTTTATAAATAAACCGAGAACCCTGGAGACGTAGATGATGACACATAGAATAGGAGGAAAACCCTGAGTTTCTTTAGCAAGAAAACTCACTCCCTCTATCTCTCTTTCCATTACGTCTTCAGATCGAGATGGCGACATTCATCCTATTCATTGACACGCCGACATGGGAGATCCACCATGACCCAGAGCTTGGGTCATTTCATTTTGAGGGCTCTTGCACCGTTCGTGTGTTCGCATTTCTTGGACGACCTTCCCCATCCAGGAGATAGCTACCTCTTTACCTCGACGTCTCCTTATGATGATGCGATGATTTTTGAGCACGCCCGTACGCTTGATGAGAGGATTCTATGGACTCACTCCAAGTTCTGAAGGGTACCAGAGTACGTGCCCTCACTCAGCACTCGGAGGAGGATCCCTCAGAGGACTCCCCCACTCCACCGCATATGCCCATGGGTAGTGAGGAGACGGACTCAGCCTCGGAGAGCCCGGACCTGGTCCACGGCCTCGACGTAGGGGAAATGTCCAGCCATCCACCATGCCCGCTCCAGCCGAGCTTCATCATGGAGGACCTCTCGAGTGCCTACTCCAGACGCACTTCGTCCATGGATTGGTTACGTCCCGCCTTACCCATGGCATTAGCTTTAGGATAGAGGGTAGTCCTTAGTGCACGCACTACACATAGAACGGATAAACTTTCTTTTGTATCGAGGTTATCCACTTTAGATGTTCTTGAGGGGGTGTTCCTTTTATGATTTCTGGTTCTGTGGTTTCTATTTACATGTATTTCTTGTTTCAGTTGTATTTGCATCATCTCATGTACTTAAGAGTCCTCCGTAGGGTAGGCATATTATTATGTATGAAGTATTTCTATGTGATGTTGTTATATTTGATCTGGAGCCACTTCTATGTTTATATTTCTGCACTTTATGATGCCGACCCATAAGATACGCGGCTTTTAAGTTATGTCAAAAAAAAAAATGGCTCGTATTTTCTTTAAGTTATTTCTTTTTCCAAGTAAAAGAACCATGTAGTAAGTAATGACTGATATTTGACCTAAGTACTTACTAGTAGTATTGGGTCAAAAGTTAGGTTGTTACAGGTTGCGCCAAAATCAAATAGGACAGTTAAGGTTTTACCGTTTCACACTTACCCTCTATGAGGCTTTGGACCTTGCCGAGTCTTCTGATTGACCTGAAAACCCTTCCTTGGTGTTATGGTCGGATGAGAGGCCATTGGGTTCCTTTCCGCGCATCTCTGCGTAATGTCCTTTCGCACTTGAAGCAGACTCCTTGGCCTAGCAGAGGGTCAATCCCCGTGCAACTTACCACACTTGGGGCATATGGCAAAGGTGCAGGTCTCTGGGTGCAACTGGGCCCTTTGGGGTGCCTTGCCCTTGGGACCTCTTGATCCCCCGTGTGGAAATTCCTCTTAGGGCCCTACGCCTGAACTATGATCGAACGAGGGCTAAGCTAGCTGAAACTTGGGGCTTGCGACGAGCTTCTTGGTGAGCTCCGCCCTGGCGTGCTCAGCCTCTTCTGTCCATCTTCGATGATGCGGCACTTGTTGACTAGGGTGGAAATCCCTAATTTCCAGTGCGCCAGTGACATTGATCTCGCTTTAGCCCCGCCTCGTATTTGATGCACTTCTAAAACTCGTCAAGGTTCCCTTGGAAGATCCTGAGAACTTGATTAGTTCCCCGAATTTTGTGGTGTACTGTGGAATACTCATTCCCCTTGAACCAGCTGCATGAACTCCATGTCATTAGCATTCCACACGGACGCTGAAAATACTTCTCGTAGAAACAGCTTTGAACATCTCCCAGTCAATTAATGTGCCAGACGCCTCCAGGATTCTCCAGGTGCTCGTCTACCAAAATTCAACATCCGCCTCCAAGAGGCAGTGTAGGTCACCTTCCTCTCGGTGCATGTGATTACGAGAAGATCTTCTCCATGCTTTTAATCCATTCATCGGCATGGTTTGGGTTCAGAGTCCCTCTGAATGGTGGAGGGTTCGCCTTACCCCCCCAAATCGGCATGCTCATGCCTTCTGCGTTGCGACCCGTGTTGCCCTGGCGGTCCATTCTAACACCTTAATATTTAACCTAACACGCCTTGGACGCGTTCAAGTTAATTATTAGTTATTACTCTTTTATTTCGTTCTTATCCTTTAACTTGGAAATACTTTAGTGAAAATACGGGTAAATTTTTTTTTTGAACTCTTTAAAACAATATGTGAGTTGCGCGTAGTCTAGACCTCACTCACCTATCATAAAAAAAGGGAAAATAAAACTCTTCATGCATATATAAAAATCACACCATCATACATGTACATATAGGTAGCACAAGCATTAACTATTCCATGACTCACACCAAAACAAACCACTAAGACAGTAATATGCCCATTAGCAGGATTGGGCCAGTTACGATCATCATAAGAAACATAAACAATATATACATAAAGACTAAGATCATCCTACGACGATGCTCGCAAGAGGGAGGAAGGGGGTAGCGAGACAGGCTGAGGATGAACAAAGTACCCGCGTGGACGAGAGCTCCTCTCACTGGTATGGACTTCCTCATAGGTTGCGTCACGTGGCCTCTATTTCTGCCACCTCCCACACCTTTGGGAACGGTGGGCGAAATCGCCTAAAGAGTGCTAGGAAGGAGATTCCTCCTGCGGATCCAATATGGCACGGAGGTCGGGTGTGTAAACGGAAATCACGGATGGCAGATGCGGAGTGTGGCCATGAGGAGGCTGCTCATATGAGAGAGGCGCACTCGAAAACAAAATCATCAGTGAAAGGGGTAGCGGTGGAGAACCAAAAGCTGGTAACTAGGTGTGCGAAGGACGGTCTACGAAAATGAACAGGCGCAGCACATCGACCCACGAAATGATAAGACTGGTTAGTAGGATCAAAATGCATCTCCTAGGTAGGAGCCTTAAGGTAAATCACGAATATGGCCATTGCCCTCTGAAAATGAAATGGAAGAAAAGATAGAGAATAAGAAATCTGAACAATCACGGGAGGACTTTTGTCTCAGTCATGTGTCATCATTTTCGTCTTCAGGAACCTTGGTTTCATTTTGAAAATAGTGGACATACTAAGGTTCATTTATTAAGTTTAAAAGCTATTAGCCAAGGTCCGTGTCTTTTAGCATGATTCTTAATGCTATGAGTGCATCACACCTCATCATGAATGCATGTCAATGCCATATGAAACCTATTGCAAGAATCACAATAAATCAATATGGCATAAAGAACACAAGCTATCACAACTTGATCTTTCCTCTTTAATAATCTTAGGTGACTTAACTTTCTTGTTCTCATCTAAGGGCCACCCTACTACTCTCTTCTCTTGAGAGTTCTAGGTTATGAGCTCACACCTAACTAGCCGTCACTAGTCTATACTTATCATCTCAATAAGCTAATTCCTAACTCTTAAAGTATGGGGTAGGGGGCATGGATCTGTAACATCCTCCCAAGTACAACGTCATCCTTAAGTCATGACATTATGCTTAGGAGTTGTTACTTATAAATTAGCGGACCTTTCTTAGTTATCTATAGCAAGATTGATCGAGTCGAGTAGTAACTAATTCGTGGTTCTACTAAATATATACAACAAATACACAAAACATTTATTTATTTCATAAGTAAATACAAAAGGAAGCTCTTTTATGAGCTTGAATACATACATGTTCTCTACTTCGTTTACAAACATATACACACCACTAAGTACAATATAGTAAAAACACTAACTACTAAACTACTGCGATCCGATTCCTTTAGTGTAGCAACCTCGTAGTCCTCTGATCAACCTGGAGGCGACACGGAAACACAAAAACGAGGGGTGAGAATTACACAATTCTAGGAGGATAACTACCCAGATACACAATCATAAATGTCATCGTCATCGCCCCAGCCACTTCGGTTTATTAGAAAAATGTGATCATGTAATGTAAACTAAAGATTCATTTTAAAGTTTCAAAATCATCTTTCCAAGTGGGTAGCTTTTATTATTCAATCACTTAATATACACACATAATATTACTCAATAGCATAGTATTACATTTTGAAATATACGTGCCCTCAGGACATGAGGGACTTTCTTTTCATGCCCATTAAAAGAGACTTTCCCGTGCCCATTAAAGAGGATCTTTTGTGCCCATAAAAGAGGACCTTTCCGTGCCCATAAAAGGGGACTTTCTCTGTCCTTTACACATTTAGGGGACTTTTCTCTGCCCTCCACATAATATAGGGGACTTTCATTTCTCTACTTAGAACATATACCATCATCAAGTTCACATATAAACAATCAGTCACAATTGACTCTCATTCATTTCTCATAAACCAAACCTTAAAGTCACTATCATGCATTCATACACCATAGACTTGGAATAGATATCAAACTATCATAATTTCTAGCCATTCTCACATTCCAGCACCTTGGAGAGTTATTGTTCTGGGTACAACATTTAATTATCATATCAAACAACTATCCCAAGAGCCACGAAAATTCTGTATGACACTTTAATGTGTCTAGGATAACCTGTAAAAATTTCATGACAAATAGAGCTCTATAGCTACTTCAGTAAAATATACAAGTCTAGTGGTCAGGGGCCACCAATTCACAGACCAGATCCGGGTTCCCTTAATTTTTAACCCTAGAAATTGATAGAACCAATGCATAAGAAAATTTACAGTGACACTTCAATATGTTATTGACTTCAGGTAAAAATTTCATGAGCTAGATCAATCAATTGCTATAATAATAAATTCGGACAAATTTGTTACTTCAGTTTCAACAACCAGGACAGCATCAGACACATTTCGGTTCTTGATTTTCTTGAGGTAGAAAACTTTAAAATTAACAACCAAGAAAATTCATGTAGTCAGTTAAGATGTCCACTATAACATATAATTTTTGTAGATCATTTAATTACCCACAAATATACCAGAAAATTCGTGATTAATCACTGCTTCCAGGAAAACTAGCAATCCAGCCTAGTCCCAATTTCCTTTGATAAAAACCCCTTTTTAACACCATCCAAACACACCAACAAAATTCACACATCAATATCAACATCATATCAATCAATACAACTAAAATTTTCGGACATATCTCAACCCAAAATAGATTGGAAAAATTTAGGCAGCACAAACCCTACTTGTAGCAACTTAGTGGATCCTTGGCTCCAAGATGATCCAAGCTTGATTCCTTCCACTCCAAAGCTACCAAACCAACTTCAAACCCTCCTTAAATCAGTGAGGGAGTGAGGTATCAAGGTGAGGATTGATGGAGATTTGAGATTTTAATCGGTTAGATTTGTAGGTATTGATGTGTAGAACAAGTTTAATGAAGGAACTTTGAGGTTTCCACAACTCTAGGCTAGGGTTTTTGGGCTTAGAACTCAAAATCAAGCTCAAGAAGATGAAAATGGTGGCTGGTTCTTCTCTCCTTGAAGGCTGCACGAAATTTTGGAGAAGAAAATGATAAGGTTAGGTGGCTTGGAGGAGAAGTTGATGACTTGTTTATTTTGCATTGAATGCTTGAAGATATTTTGTGGTAAAGCAAAATGGATGGCTAAGATTTAATCTTGGATTCCAAGATTAAATCTTGGCCTTCCACATGCTCTAAAGAGGTGGATATCATCCATTGGTTATGATGGAAATATCTTTCGATGTTAGAAACCTTATACCGAAATCTCACCGAACGGTAAACACTGGACCTTATTTAATATATTGCCCGAAAATTAATTTTAAGTATAAAATTATCATTCCCACCTATTTCTAACCTTATTCCCATGTTTTCCTAATTTCGGGATCTTTGTCCAAATCTAAGGTTTCAGCTCCTGGAGGGCATGGGGCCCACAAGATTACTATTCACCGACCCTTTTTTTTTTTTTTGAGAGGTCCATTGGGCCGCCCTCATCATTTCTAAAATATTAGATTTTTGAAATTAAGATTAATAAAGCTCAAATTAATTTTTAATTAAATTTTAGGGTGTTACAGGATCACCTTTTGTAACCATTAATTCCTGAGTCTAAAAAAGTCCCTTATTGGATCATCTCTCATAATCATTAATTCCTAGAGTCTAGAGGATCATTTCCATGTGTCTTATATTAGCTGGTAATCTTAGCATACTATTAAGAGATACAATATATGAACATATAATCATAACATGTCATTTAAAATTTCATGCTCGTGAAACACATAAATTATGCACCTCCATACTTCAATCATAATCACATGAGCGTGCATCACATTATTTGTATATATCCTTAAGCATGTTATTCAGATATGCAAACATGAGCATATAATCATAGCCATCATCATAACTTACGAATTAACATTTTATGTACAAAATAAAGAATTAAGGAAAAGTTGAATAATAATAATAAAGAAAAAGGAGAATAAAACTTTAGGAAAAATTAATTTTTGGCTTGATAGCTATTAGCTATGCCGACGTATCCCTGTGCAATAAGGAACTCAAAGCCACATCGTTCTCTATAAAATGATTCTGAGTTGACAATTTTTATTTATGAAGAATAGGATTTGTAACAAGGCACATAAAACCCAAGTTAGCACTAATTTCAATCATGAGCTGACATAATTAATTTAAAGACAAAACTATTAACTAAATCAAGGATACGAACAAATAAAATGATTAAAAATTAAAAGCAAATCAAAGTCTTGACTACCATTCTCTTTTTCCTTTATATATATATACATATTTGAAGGCCTTTAGCACCAAGTTCCCTAAAATATAAATAGATCATTCCCTAAATCAAATTATTTAATCTCAAATAAATTAGAATGGTTGCTAAAAATTTCTAAAAATATCACACAATAGCCCAAAACTCCAAATGCAATATAGTACACTCGGCCAACATAAAACTAAATAGCCCGAATAAAGCCCAAACAAAATTAAATAGAGGCCCAAAAGAGCATTTATGAAAATAATGCAAAACAATTCAAACAAAATGAAATTCCAACATGATATTCCTAGCATAAATAAAAAGAATAGAATGAAATTACGGCCAAATGAACCTAGATAACATAAAGAATATTATTCGGTTTAAACGTTAAGTAGGAATGCTAGGGACTTTATTTTTATTTTTATTTTTATTAGACTTGAAACAGTAGAGAATATGGGTTGGGATGACACACACTAAACTAAAACACAAACTTATCTCTCACTCTTACACACATACGCACATGATTTCCTTTATCTCACGCACACATATACATGAAACCGCACTCTCTTTCATTCTCACATGCACACACACATTTAACACAAACAAAACTCTCTCTTCCTTACTCTCACACACTCACACACTTATCACAAAACTCCTTCCCTTTCACTCTTACACACAGCACTCTCTCCTTTCCTCACACATACATAAATCTCACTTTCTTACACATGCAACTAAGAAGGGTGGAGATAACAAGAGAGAGGGAGAGAAAGAGAAGCTGGAAAAAGGGAAAAGCCATGGAGAGGAAGGGCCACGAAGGGGAGGCTCACGTGACGGTGGGCCGTGATCGGGGCCGTGGCTAGCGGTGCATGGGACCAGTGGCATGGTGGAGCTCTGAGGAGATGGGCGGGATTAGAGAGAGGGAGGGCGAGATCGGGGAAAAAGTAGAGGGTTTGTGCAGCCGAGCTTCAGATTGGTGACGGGTTGCAGTGCCTGTGAAGAGGCGTTGTGAGGTTGGGCTTTCCGCTTGCATGTGGCGGTGGGGGACCCTACTTGGCTGAGCTCACATGGCCAGGTAGAGGCAGATTTAGGGTAGTCTAGGCGGAGGGAACCGCAATTCGTGGTGGTGGCCACGTGAAGCCGTGGCTGGCCGGGGAGAAGCGGTTGTGGTGTAGTTTCCTTTCAAGCGGTGAATGGGTTTTGCCATGTAACCGTGTGGGGGCGGAAGTGGTACCGACAGTGGTGGTGTCTGACATTTTGATTATGTTGGAAGGTTGGACATTTATTTTGGTTGTGATAATATAGGGATGTTGGTTTGATTTTGTTTGCTGATGGGTTTGAGTCTTTATTTTATTGTGGTGTGTGTGTGAATTGAGAATCGGAAGAGTTATGGTGTATGCATGTGCATGTACAATTTTGTGAGACCAAAATAGAGGAATATGAAATTTAGGCAATAACCACAGGAGAGCACACACTCCTTACTTATGTTTTTCTTCCTCTCCTCAACTCTCCAGAATCTCACTCTTTTTCTTCGTTTTATTTATCGCTAATGTATGAAAGCCTGTCTTTGTTGCTCCTGTGTTTTTCTTTTTAAAAGGAATATGGTAATAGAAAGTGAATGATCTTGTTTAATAATCAATAATTTCATGCTTCAATCTTGCCCATCATTCTCATTCTCCTCTTGGCAGGATGCTCATTGTTGTAGTGATGGGGAATGTAGAGGGATGGGAAGGAAATATTATTAAGCTTAAGTAGGATGATAGAACGACAAGTATGGAGGGCAGGTGTGGAAGAAGGAAATGTACATTGCATGCATATTGTTTAAGAAGATTCATATAAAATTTAATGGTGTATCCTTGTAACATCATGTTATAGTGTTATGTGTGTGCTTTTAGTATAATATTTACAAATCTTCTTCGAACGTATGTGAATAGCTTAATATATGAATTAAAGCCTTAAACAATAATAACGTACATAACACTTTATAACAATACTGAAACAGATCATCTTGAGATAAAGATAAAGAATGTATGTTGCTCATAGATATGTGTGAGATTTAGATATCACCATTCTTGGCAATCTTTTAAAGGTAATAAATTTATATGTTATAACACCAAGAGAGGACGTGTCACTTTTTAAGTTATGCAAATGCTAAACCCGTGCATATTTTCACACCATAAGTCATACTATCGCGTTCCTAACTAGAAATCTCATACTCTAATACTAACCCTTAGTACCCAATTTATTTGCTCAACGTTCAATATAGACCTCCATTATTGGTGTTTCATTAGTAAACTTAATGGCCCTTAAAACAACTTAAGCTCAATATATAAGGATATAGGCACACCATAATTTGAATAATCTTTTACTTCGGTCCTTGCTTTATGTTCTATTATGACTTCTAGCAAATTGCCTTTATAAACATAATTTTAAGACATTAGAACCAATGTTGAATGAAAAATTTAATTAACTGTACTAATTTCTGGCATATATGGGCATGCCAAATAAGGCTATAGCGGCTAGAAATTTATGAAGATGCACTCTTTAGCAAACAAAATTAAGACATCACAAGGTTCTCTACTTTTGGTATAACCGGTCCAATTGCCACTCCTTCCTATGTCAACTTTCCTCAGGAGTGTTTTGTATAGTAGCATCAAAAAATCGAGGTATTACACATTCATTCAAACATCATCTACATGGCCCTTGCCATATCCTGGAGGGCCTCTACTATCTCCCTACTTTGCTGGCTTGAGTCGCCTCTCCTGCGTGGTCGCACCATTGGTTCCTAAGCACACAAAACAATAACACTGAGGTGATCAGGCTCAATACCCATGCAAAGTGAGCTAGTTACCATGGTACATACGCACAAACAGGGATCATGCATTGCTATCCTATAGCTTATTCTATCAATAAGGCACTATACATGACATAACTATCACATCATGCTTGAGAAGCATAGTTAGTCCAATCCTCAGGCTCTGAGAACGAACTACTTTGATACCAAAATGTAACACCCTAATATTTAACCCAATAAGCCTAGGATATTCTAGTTAATTATTAGTTATTACCCTTTTGTTCCAGTTCTTACCTTAACTTTTGAAAATACTTTAATAGAAATACGGGTAAATTTTTTTTTGAATTTTAAAATAAAACATGAGCCCGCATGCGTAAGGAACAACATCGGAAACGTGCAAAAAGGAAAAGAGGTAAAGACAAGAAATGAACATACATAAAACATCACATCATAACACATGAGCATAAGAAATTTACCACATAAATAAATAAATAAATAAATAAATATATATATATATATATATATATATATATATATATATATATATATCATTAGGAGATCTTCATTTCACTTTGCATTTCCAAAAATACATACAAGAGTCATATCATGCCCACCAACACAGGTTGGGCTCAAAATATACTGGAATCCATAATATCCATGAATGAAAGACAAGCTAAACAAAGGATCTCTACCTACTACTCTATTGGGTGCGCCTAGGGTAGATAACCTCTAATAATCAAAAAGCAAAAGAAGGCTATCCTATCTATTGCACGCTCATGGACGCTCTAAGAGATCCAAACCAGCTCCTACTCCGTCTCTAGAGGGAAGGAGGTACCTAATCCATTGGGCCAACTCGTCGGGTGCGGCAAGATAGAAAGCAGGGCAAGCATGAGTGCCTCGGTGGGGTCGGGTGGCTCCTCATCGAGCGGGTGCAGCTCCTCTCATGGGCTGCGAACGATGGCCTCCCTGCGCTACTAACCTCCATCCTCATGGGAACGGTGGAGGTAGAGCCCTCGAGTAGACCTGGGAGGTGAGTCCTCGGAGGGTCCAACCAGGAGTCTGGACGACGAGGTAGCGACATCGGCACATAGACTGGATGTCCCGACAATGAAGTGGCAGGGAGAGTATGGCGGATCTACTCCTCACGTGGACGGACTCTCGAAGATGAGGTCGTTGGAGAACGGAGTAGCAGTGAGAATCTGAAGCTAAAACGGGTGTGCAAAAGGACGCCCCATGATCACAAAAAGGTGGACAATGCAACGACCCATGAAATGGTACGTCTAGTGAGCAACATCGTAGTGCATCTCCCAGGTGGGAACATTAATGAAGATCATGAAAGTTGTCATCGGCCTCTGAAGACGAGAAAGAAAAAAAAGAAGAAGGGATGAGAAACTTATACAAGAATCTCAGGAGGGTTCTCGCCTCCAATGTGTGACATCATCTGCGTCCTCAAGAACCTTCGGGTTTCATTATGAAATTAGTCGACATGTGCATAGGTTATTTATTAGTTTTCCAATATCGTTAGCTGAGGCCCATTTAATTTTAGCATGAATCTTAATGCATGAATGCAGGATACTATTCCATGGATACATGTCAATGCCATAAGCAAGATATCATAGAATCCTATTGAATGCAAAGGATTTCAACATTTCTCATTCTTTTAGGTGACTTAAACTTTTATTCTCTTTTCCTTGGGGGCCACCCTAATACTCTCCCTTTTGAGAGTTCTAGGTTATGAGCTCATACCTAAACTAGTCGTCAATAGTCTATTCTTATCTTTTCATATGCTAAATTTTTGACTCCCAGAGTGTGGGTTAGGGGGCATAGGAACACTTTTCATAACCATTAATTCTTGGAGTCTAAAGGATCCTTTTGGATTACCTCTCATAACCTTTAATTTGGAGTCTAGAGGATCATTTCCTTGTGTCTTATGTCACCTTAATATTGGCATTTTAAATTGGGATGCAATGTAATCATAATTTTTCACACATATCATGTATCTCAACCAATCAATCATAACCACATTTATGCTACAATATCCTTATATCATTTATTCACATATGTATTCATATCGTCGCACATGTTAGGTAGGCATGTTATTATTCATCATCAATAATAGTAAATATGCTCCTACCCAGGATGCCAAAAGTCAGGACGGACTCAGCTAATGCATATGCAATGCTTAACAATATACATCTAAACATAGCATACTAGGGAATCATCATCAATACATAAGCATATAAGTTCACCAACCCATTTCATCTTTCTTAGAGCATATTTAAATTTACATTTGTGGTCCTGTAATTGATTATAGGTGCTAGTAATCGATTACCAGAATCAAAAACTTGTTTCGGAAAAAGGCATACTGGTAATTGATTACATGGGCTTGGTAATCAATTACCAGAATCCAAAATTTTATTCTGGGCAGAAGAACACCATAGTAATCGATTACATGAACTAGTAATCGATTACAAAGGCCAAAATGGTTCTGGGTGTGAAGAACATCCTCGTAATCGATTACATAGTATGGTAATCGATTACTAAGGGCATAATCTTCCAAAAGACCATCCTGTTAATCGATTACATAGGCTGGTAATCGATTACCAAATTGGAGAAAATCAAACTTTGACATATTCTAAGTTACTCTTTCCCTCAAGATCATTTTAAAACACCTTTCTAACATTCTTTTGAAATCATTTTCAGATTTGTACCAATCAAATCCAACATTGTACCATGATTAAAATACATCCAATAGCCATGTTCAAAACTTCCATTTGAAGATATAAGGGCAAGTCTTTGAGCTCTAGGGATTTAAGTGAAGACAAAATAATAAACATCCTATGCCAATCTCATTTTAGATCTTTGTCATTATTAAGTGATGGCATGAAACTTAAATATGGGATGCAAGACTTGAAAAGTAAAAATGAGAATACATGTTCATTTTTAATCTTAAAAGCTTAGGTGATGGCTTAAAAATAAACATGAAATGAAAGGCTAGAATTTAAACATGGAAATGCAAGTTCATTTATTTAGCCTTTAAGGTGATGACTTGAAAATAAACATGATATGCAAGGCATTGAAACATAAACATGAGATGCAAGAACTTGAAATATAAACATGATGCAAATCCATTTCTATTATCTTACTAGAACTAATTTCAAGACTTTAAAGAATCAAAATCTCAACCCCAATCAATCTTATCAAAATGGAAGTGAGCTTTAGAGTCTTTTTAACACTATAGTTCAAAAAAACCTCATTTGTCTAGACACACCATCAAGCTCAAGACAACCAACAATGAATCATTTTTCATTTCTTGTGAAACTAAAAAAAGAATATTAAGCCTTCAGCTTTAGAAGTCCAACACGTGATGGTTCCATAACCAACACTTAAGAAACCCTCATCATCAATCTATGACATTAAACATTAAAGAAGGAAAAGTTTTCAAAAGAACCAACAACATCTCCTTTTACCATTTCAAAGCCAACAAAATAAACTAAACATGGGCTCTAAAGGTCAAGTAAATGATGGTCTTGGCAACCAACACCAAGATCTTTCATCATCAAGCCATGGTTTTCCCATCATGAACAACAACAAAATCGAAAATAGAGTAAAGAAAAGGGAAATGAAATTTGAAAATACTAGAGAGAAAGGAGGAAGGACAACAACATAACCATTCCACCATCAAGCAATTCGAAAAAGAAAGAAACAAGAAATAAGAGAAGAAACTCAAAACAAATCCCTACCAAGTTGTTTTCTTTGGTTGAA
The DNA here is from genome assembly GCA_030441495.1 of Dalbergia oliveri. Taxonomy (NCBI): domain Eukaryota; kingdom Viridiplantae; phylum Streptophyta; class Magnoliopsida; order Fabales; family Fabaceae; genus Dalbergia; species Dalbergia oliveri. The sequence continues at coordinate 3,457,982 of JAMLFY010000019.1, read as the reverse complement.
AAGAGAAAGCTTGGATCTTGGAATGAGATGTTTAGGTGTTTGTAAGTTGAGAAAGGTTTGAGAATGGTGGTGGAAAGAGGGAAGATGAGAGCTTTTGAGAGAGAAGAGAATCCTTAGATGATTTTTTTGACACCAAGACTTGGCCAAAAAGGTAAATTGTAAGAATGAGAGTGTTTATGTGTTGAGGAATTAAAATATGAGGGGGAAATGGAGGGAGGGAGGCCGTGGCCTCATTGGCTGTTTTGGGAGGAGAAGTTTTTCATTTCATATGGTTTAGGTTGTGTATTAGAAGTAGATTTGATTAAGGAGTGAGTTAGGGATTGGTAATTGGGTGTTTGGATTTGTAATCATGTGTTTAAGGCTTGCAAGACATGATTAAGAATTGTCTTTCATGTTTAGTTTGAATTAAACTTCATTAGTTTGAAATTCAAATTCCAACATGTTCCTTAATTTAAGGGATTGGAGAGAGAAAACACTATTTGGTTTGAAATGACATAATGTCTTTGATTTAAGAACGGAATTTGAGTTTCCTTAATCCATCTTAAGCCTCTAATCACCGCAATTAATTATTTAGACTCCAAATTAATAGATAAAATTAATTTATCTTTAATTAGAGCCAATATTGCCCATATTTCCATAATCATTTAATTCTACCCATTTAGCACCAAACATGGGTAAAACTAAATTCATACAAGGACTTCCCTGGACCACTTGGATTGTCCTAACATCATGAAACACTCTTTGTTATCATATTCGAACTTCCGGGTGATGGCCGGGTTTGTCCGTCACTTACTCAAGTGTTGAATTACCTCAAGGGTAAACCGTAATTTCATATACGGGAAAAACCAAGCAAATGATATTTTCATCTCTAGCACATGCATTACATATATAATCCCCTTTAAATATCAGACTAACCCCTCAGGATAATCCTGACTAGCCGTCCTCGCTCTCTGTAGAATGACCTTAGGCATTTTGGTCATTTTGCACTCAGGAAATTGGGCGTTACATTCACAAACTCAAGACTTTAAAGAGTGAAACATGCAACACAATCATTCTTAACAAAATGGAAATGAGCTTTAGAGTCCTTTATTCCTATGGTTCATAGAACCTCATTTCTTGGACTCATCATTAGCTCAACAACAACAAAGAAACCAAATGAGCATTGGTTCTCTATAACACCCCAATTTTTACTGTCGTTTAAAATTACCGAATTACCCTAGGTAATTTTTCATATAATTAGAACCGAACAATCCTCAATAAAGGAATATAATATTAGAAGAAAGGATAAGAGCAATTCGTGCGAGAATTGCAAACCCAATTTTCTGGAAGTGTAAAATGACCAAAATGCCCTTGAGGTTATTTTACTCAAAAATGAGGATCATGGGCCCCACCCATCCTCAAGGGGATGTTTTGATATTAATAAGGGATTGTTTGTGTTATGTGTATTAATAGAGGAAAAGAATCCTAATTTTGAGCTACGACGCATGAAATGACCAAAACGCCCCTGGCCGTTTTAACTTGATTGCATACCAGAGCCGAACCTCACTAAAATGTTTTAAAACATGTTTTTAAGCTATGATTAACCATTAGTTAAGCTCGGGTGGTCTCGGGCAATTTTTAAGTAAAATTACCATTTTGTCCCTCTTTAAGTTTTGCGAATTTTGAGATTTTTGATTCGTATAGCAAAACATAAGCAATATTAGGCTCAAATTAAAGGTTATTAGATTCTAATTATTAATCTAGAGTCAAAATTATTTATTTAGATTGATTAGAACTTAAAATTGCTTAAAAACACTCAAATTGTTTACTAATTCACCTAAGCCTTTAATTGTAAATTCTCTAATTTGCAAAGATACCTACCTACACCTACATAATACATGGAACACACAAATTTTATCCTCCTTGGGCTGTAATGCACGAAATTTTGGTCCATAATGCATCAGAAAATTTGTCAAAGAATGCACAAAAACCAAGGTATGAAAACAAGGAACCATGAAAACATGATTCCATGTTTTAAGCCACCAAACAAGATGATTTTTCTTCCTTGTTTCCTCCTCAAATTTGGTCAGACTTTCCTCCTCCCTTTGTCCATTTATGAGCCTCAAAATTTCTATAAATAGGCATGCTTGAAGGAGTGTTAGAGGCCTTAGTTCATAACTTACACAATTCACCTTAGACTTTCCTTCGTTTCTTAAGACGAAATGGAAAGAAAAATAGAGGGAGTGAGAAACTATATAAAGAATCTCAGGAGGTACTCACCTCATGATGCATTGCGTCATCATCATCGTCCCCAGGAACCTCTGGGTTATTATGAAATAGTGAGCATGCTAAGATTGATTTATTAAGTTCGAAAATATACTTTACCGAGGTTCGTCGCTTTTAATCATGCGTCTTATAATGCATCATAAACTTAGCATGTCATGTTTATAATGAACTTTTCTTTTTATCAACACATCGTATTCTCCATCATCATATCATAAATACTATGCATAAAAGAACATCATATTTCTCATCATCAAATCATAAATACTATGCATAGAAGAACATCACATCAAATCATAAATACTATGCATAGAAGAACATCATATTTCTCATCATCATATCATAAATACTATGCATAGAAGAACATCATATTTCCCATCATCATCTCATAAAATGCTATGCACAGAAGAACATCATACCATAATAGCTATGCACAAGACATGGTGCACATATTTCATTCCTTTAGTGTCCTAGGTGACTTAAAATCTTGTCATCATCATCATTATTTTCCTTGGGGCCACCCTATACTCCACCCTTTTGGGAGTAATCTAGGTTATGAGCTCATACCTTACTAGTCGTCACTAGCATATACTTATCCCTTTTGATAAGTTAAAATCCCAACTCTATCCTTTTGAGAGAACGGGCTAGGGGGCAAGAATCACCTTTTCACCACCTCTAGTC